>JAKSZT010037812.1:4129565-4729565 GCA_026826555.1 Tolypeutes matacus
TTTTTAACAAATCAATTTTATTGATAGATATTAATAAAACATGCAATTTATCCTAAGTGTACAGTCAATGGTATTTGGTATAATCACATACTTGTTTGTTCATCACTTGAAACATTCTTAAAGCATTTTCATTATTTCAATAATAATAAAAATAAACAAAAAACAAACAAGCAAACAAGGAAATTCTTCACCTCTCAATCTCTCTGTTTCCCCTACTATACATAGCTGCTATTTCTGGCTATTCTTGCACAATTATTTATTTGTTTATTAAGCAGTTTTATTGAGATATATTTACATACCATATGATCTATCCAAAGTATATCATCAGTGGCTATTTTTTAGCTGTTAAAAAGTCCTTAATTGTAAAATTGTAAAATAAATAGAAAAATCGATTGTTTAAAATTACAAATTTTAAACAAGAGTGCAAGGCCATGTTAGATTTAATATAATTAATTATAAAAAATAGATAGCATAGCAAAAAAACATTTATAAATGTAAATAATATACAAATATTATAGGAATTAATTATAACATAATTCTAATTTTTATATTACAGCTCTAACTATTGGACATAATAATCTCTAAGAATTATTAGTTATTTAATTTCCATTTAGACCATAATTCTTTCTAGATAATCAAATTCCTATTTGGAAATTCTTCACATCTTATTGGAATGAATTACAGCAGATAATTTGCCAAGTCATAATTTTATGAGGCAAAAAAACTCAAAATCTTGTTCAACAGTAGTCATGCTAAATCATTATTGATCCAGATAGATTATTTTAATTGAAGCATATGAATAGGAAAGTGTTAAAGAAAAATGAAGTAATCCAAAAATATATCTCTTCTCCAGTCCTCCTCAATTAAAAACAAGTGTTTATTTTATATGAGGAAAATTACAGAATACAGAGCACAGGAACAATTTGCCAGTTGCACTAAGTAATTATTGTTCATATACTATAATATTGTTATTTTACATTTATCTGGTCTACTCTAGCTCTTTTTTGGCATGGAATACCTTTTTTCCACCCTTTCTCTTTTAACCTGGTTGTGTCCTGACGTCCAAGGTGGGTTTCTTGTAGACAATATACAGATGGCTCATATTTTTTTATACAATCTATCATTCTATGTCTTTTGATTGGGGAGTTCAATCCATTAACATTCAGTGTTACTACTATAAGGGTATTACTTACCTCATCCATTTTGTCCTTCAGCTCTCTGTTGTTATACCATTCTATTGTCTGTCTTCTTATCCTTTAGTTTACCCTTCCTAATAATCTTCATTTCTAAACTTTTCTCCAAGTCTCTTGCCCCTGTATTTTCCTTTCAGACTGTAGCACCCCCTTTAGTATTTCTTGTAAATCTGGTCTTTTGGTAACATATTCTATTAGTTTTTGTTTGTCTCTGAAGACTTTGAGCTCACATTCATTTTTGAAGGACAGCTTTGCCAAATGCAGAATTCTTGGCTGGCAGTTTTTCTCTTTCTGTACCTTAAACACATCATACCACTTTCTTCTCTCCTCCATTGTTTCTGATGAGAGATCGGCACATATGTTTATCGAGTTTCCCTTGTATGTGATGCTTTGCTTTTCTCTTGCTGCTTTCAGAATCCTCTATCTCTGATATTTGTCATTCTGAATAGTAGGTGTCTTAGGGTAGGTCTTTTCGGATTTATTCTGTTTGGAGTGCGTTGTCCTTCTTGGATATTGATATTTATGTCCTTCATAAGGGTTGGGAAGTTTTGGGTCATTATTTCCTCAAATATTCTTTCTGCCCCTTTTTCATTCTCTTCTCCTTCTGGGACACCAATAATAGGAATGTTTGTACGTATCACATTGTCATTCAATTCCCTGAGACTCTGTTTCATTTTTTCATTCTCTTCTCTTTCTGTTCTCCTGTTTTTTTCCAGTTCAGATGTTCTGTCTTTGAAATCACTATTTCTGTCTTTGAGCATTTCAAGTCTGCTCTTTTATGCCTCTAGTGTATTTTTAATCTCCTCCATCATGTCTTTCATTCCCATAAAATTTTGCAGGCTTTCAAATTTTTCTTTATGCTCACCCAGTGTCTTCTTAATAGCCTTTATTTTTTTAGTCATATTTTCTTTAAACTTTTTGAAGTGATTTAGGATAGTTGTATGATTATCACTGATTAATTGTCTTAAATCCTGTATCTCTTCAGGATATTTGGTTTGTTCTTTTGACTGGGCCATCTCTTCCTGTTAGTATGGCTTGTAATTTTTTGTTGGTATCTAGGCATCTGAATATGTTGGTGAATTTACTCTGATGGCAAATTTCTCTCTCTTGCCTATTGTTATTTTCCGCACAGCTCTTCTTTGATATTTGGTTCAACTTATTCTCATTCTTTAAAATTACCCAGCTTAAGTTTTTAGAATTGGGCCAGGGACTTACTAGTGGGGTGCAGATATGCACCAAGGGGTTGGATATAGAGAGCGTGAAGTTTTTGTCCAGGCAATTTCCACTCCAGCCAGAAGATGGTGCTAGTCAGTGCACTTTTCCAGGGAGGTGTTTCAGTCTTGGCTCTATTGTGTTCCTGTGTTAAATCTCCAGATCAGAGATTTAATATGGGCCCTGCTGGCCGAATTCACTGAAGAAAAGCATTCTGACCGCCCCTCCCTTTTCCCTTAAAATACCTGACAGGGAGGAAGGTGTCTCTTCCCCTCTCAGTCAGCTGCAGTGATCCAGGTGTTTTACCCTAGCTTAATATCTTGGGGGTCAGGGAGGAGAGCCCTTCCCAGCTGCCACAGGGGCTTGGTAACTCACGTTTGTTATTTTGACTTCTTCCTCTCTCTGTACCTCACCTTCCTGGGAGTTGTGTAGCACTATCCTGGTCTGCTGACCCCCAAAGCAGGTCCCTCGGGCAGCTTTTGGCTCTTTCTAAATTGTTTTGGTGAGAGCATTCAGCTCTGCCTGTTAGTCCATGCCATCTTGCCACAATCCCCTCTGATTATTATTTTTTAAATACCTGGCAACTATGTAAAAAGTCTTCCATTACACTTCCAAAAGGAAATGGAAACACTTCTTGCCAAATAATCACTCACTTTACATGAAATTATGGCCAGAATGGGAACATATTTCCAGAATGAGTTGTTAAAGTTGCTCTGTAGGCTTCATATGATCTTTGATGCTGACTTCTATGCAGCATCTTTCTATCATTTTAATTTTTTCCAATCTCTTATTTATAGCTGCTTTAGTGCTAACAGGGATTTTACCAAAACAAAGGACTAAGCTTCTTTCATAAAGAAATATAGCTTGAAGGAGATGACATTTTTAACATTGCTTTCAGTTATTTTTCATTTTTGATGTGTTCTGTTCTGTTGCCCAGAACATATTCATTAGAGGTTGTCTAAAGAACTTCTATTGAGGTTGGTTTGGGCAACACAATTTGATGAGTATATGAAAACAATTTTACAAGATGTGGATGCATATATATGTGCCATTCATATTGATAACTGTGTCTTCTTAGTTTTAATTTTCAGATTTCATGTCAGCATATATTGCTGTTTGTCTAAAATAAGTATTTCTGAATAAAGTATAAAACGATGCATGCAGATTTATTTTTTCCTCTTGCATTTCTGCCTTAATTTGACAATGAAATAAAGTTTTAAGAGCTATTGATATATCTCTCATATTGCCTGCACTTTGGAGATGGTTGTGCAATTTATATTTCATTGTCACCATATTTTCTGGCCTAAAAAATATCAAGAGATATGGATTTGACATAATTTTACTGCAGCCACACTACATATTTCGTCCATTTAACATACATGGACCTCTGTTGAGGTAGGGAATCAGAATGATGTTTCCTCATATGTACACTGCATGGGGCTTTTCTTTAAATCCTGTTCACACTACATAGTTTTTATATAAACACAGGAAAAAGCTTCGTTTTTTTCTAGGAATACGGTACACTGAATAAAAGTAATATAGTAACCAACAGCTAGTGAATTCTTACTGGGTCAAGTACTCCTCTAAATAATTTATAAGTATTCATTTATTTAGTCTTATGAACAACCCAATGACCTAGATAGTTTTTTTTATCAATAAGATACCTGAGGCACAGGAAGGCTAAAATATCTTTCCCAGGGTTACATTGCCACCATCTCAGAGCCAGAATTAAACCAACAGTGGTTGCATTATTTTCCTCTTGCTGCTATAACAAATTACCATGGACTTAGTGGCTTAAAACAGTACAAATTTATCACCTTGTAGTTCTTGAGATCAGAAATCTGAAATGGGTCTCACTGGGCTAAAATCAATGTGGCAGTAAGGCTGTGTTCATGTCTGGAGGCTCTAGGGGAGAATCCATTTTCTTGCCTTTTCCATCTCCTGAAGGCTTCCTTCAGTCCTTGGCACATGGTCCTCTTCCATCCTCAAAGCCACAATGACCAACTAAATCGTTTTCATGTTGCATCACTGTGACACTGCCTCTTCTGGCTCCCTCTTCCACATTTAAGTACCCTTATGATTACATTGGGCCCACCTGGATAATCCCAGGGACTCCCTTTATGCCCTAAATTCAGCTGATTAGTAACTTGCTTCTACCTGCAACCTTACTTCTACCTTGCCATATAACATGCCGACATTCTGGGGATTAGGATGTGGACGTTATGGGCAGGGGGTATTATTCTCCTGCCACAACAGTCATTCATTTTATTCTTCAATTTAACCTATTTTCAATGGCTTCAATGCATAGTAGAAGATATTTAAATTAGTTTGGGTTCCCCAGGAGCAAACTTTGAGATCAAGATTCCTATGGAAGTGACTTAGTTAAGTATTTTTTCAGGAAAAAGAGGAAAGTGAGTGGGACTAAGAAGGGAAGGAAGCCATGCAAGTGTGTGATGTCAGGCAAATCACACGGAGTATAACTTTGGCTCAGTCCTGCAAGGAACACCCTGGGAACAGTATAGTCACACCTCAGAGCTGCACTGCCCTGATTTTAAGGACAAGAGGACTGAAGTATTAATCCCAGTCATTGCTTGAGCACTACCCCTGGCCACATAACTAGCCAGTCAATTTCTGTTCATTTTATACATAATTAGATTCCGGCTTTCTGAGGGCATCCCCCTCCCCACATAAGGAGACCCAGATGGAGGCTTTTGGGCATTAACACACATCATAAGTCTGTATGCACTCAAAAGGTCTATACCTTTACCTTTTCACATTATACATTGTGAAAAGACACTGACACCAAACAATGGCACTTATCCTATGTGCTGATGGAAATGAGAGACTACAAAAATAACTACAGAACCCATCTGCTTATCAATAATCATGCATTTATTTATTCATGGAATCATTAAAAAATACCTACTGTAGAAATAACTCGTTGCCAGGTGTGTTGTATAAGAATAGCTCCTTCCTAAGATGTCAACATAAAGACAAGATTCACAAACAACATTAGATCTTAAAAATTTGACTAAAATTTAGTATTTCGTAAAAATGCTTTAATCAGTATTTCCTACAGGTTTTCAAAGTACAGAGCTGCCACTCTGGTGTGGGAAAGCTCAATGACATTTTTGGCTATAAAAGAGCACTCTCAATACCTACCTTAAGAGATATTTGATGAGAGTAAAATGTAATAATGCACTGTGTGGACTGCTGGCATGGTGTAGGAACAAGGCAACTGCTCAATAAAGTTTTTCTGAATCTAATTTAGCTCAAGTGCTATCTACATTTTTAATAAACAGGCAAAAATTGTATTTATATATATATATATAAAATCTAGGAATAGTAATTTTAAAGAAGATTAAATGAGTTTGAAAGCCCCATTTTTTTTCTTTACATGAAATAGCATCAGGGTGGTCATTAGTTTTAAGTCACCAATTAAATCAATAAAATGCAAATCCTAGGATTTATATATCTTTTTAGGTATTTATCAGAGTCAGGAAAAACAAGTCTTAGAAAAATCAAATTAAAATCAGTTCTTAATTCTATAACCAAAGGAGCCTTCTTTTATCATGACTTAAAAAAAAAATATATATATATATATATATAGCCCATAAATGATGGTTTATTTATTTTTTCATATTTTGTTTACATGTGGACATATTGATTTACTACTGAATGTCATTTTAGCAACCAAATAGGTGACGAATTAAAAGATTAATTGCATTTCTCTGAAGGAATTACTTTTATGGTGATATTTTAATTATCAGAGACTATAGAGTTACTTATAAAGGAAAACAATTGGGACAAAGATTGCTGTCTCTTTATTTCTATAATAAGCATCAGTGTCCAGAACAGTGCATACCCAGTTCCTTTCAACATAATCCTTTATTTGGTGAAATAACAGTTTCCCTTTGCTGAAGTCTTGCAGTTGTCTATGAAAAATATATACTTTTGATTACCCTGGAGGGAAGAAAAAGGAAATTATTAAGACCACCTCTACTGAGACTTTTGATTGACATTATTTTAACAATTTTCTACGAAGATATGGATAATTACCTTCAAGGAGGGAATATAATGCATGGTGCAAAGAAATGGACCAAATAATACCTGGGAATTCTGTTTCTATCTGAAATCCTAGATCTTCTTCCTTTAAGACCTAAGTACAAGAATTTAAAACATCTTATTTCTCTGTGAACTAAAACATATTCCTGTAATAACTGCCCCCTTAAAACATGCCCCACTGGTAGTGGTAAAAAAAAATCTGGTAAAGCAAAACCATATCAACCCTTTTTGGAATTTAACTCTTCTTCCTATACTTTTGTGAACTTTGAGTTTTCAAAATCCAGCCAAAATGTTTAGTATTCTTTGTTTCTGGAATAATGTGGAAAAATACATGTATTTTTAGTTTCATTTGACTAGAGTTTGGATTAAGTTTTATCTGATCTGTATCAATGGCATTTAAAAACAATTAGCCTGTAAACACTGTGCACGACTGAAATCACGCAGATGCTCTTTTAAGAACCAGTGAAGGAAGTCTTTTCTCATTTATATTGTCTTAATATCTGAAAAGAAGGAACTCGTCAAATTTATATGCAAAGTAGGTGGTGGGTTTTAGTGTTAGTGAAATTAAGAGACAACAGCTTTCCTTTATTACTAACTGGAAGTAACACATCTGGGTCTAAATTGTCTCCAATTTGAGAAAGAAACACAAGTTACAATGTCTGTAACAGGTTTTAGCTTTGCTGGATTACTTGTCCTTTACAGTTGGCTCTTCTTGAACACGTCTTCAGGAAGTTAGTAAGAGGTTTTGATCTATTTTGAAACTTAACTTGTGTTAAGGATGAGATAATAACCCTGAAGTGTGACGCGGCACTAAGTTCTGCTTGGTTTTGTATCATGTAACACAGTATTATACAGGCTGGCAGGGGAAATGTAGAATGGAGCCCTCAGCTCTTGTCTGAGTTTCCCTTTGAAATCAGCCAGAGAAATGAATGTTTATTTTTATTTGTTTCTTTTCGGTGTTTATTTTTAAAATAGCATAGAGTCTCCAAACTGACACTTCATAGTATTTAATGAAGGCCCTCCAGGGGCCTTTCTTAATGAAAGATGCTTGCTGGAGACAGTAAAATAAGTATATAACATGGCTTGTTTCCTGCATACAGTTGCCAGATAAAACAGGACACCCAGTGAAATTTGAATTTCAGGTATATGACAAATACTTTTTAAAGTATAAGTATGTTCCATGCAATATTTACTAAATCCATATTTTTACTTCCTTAATCTGGAGGTGTTTTTTCCACCAGGAACTCACAATTGGGTTAGAAAATGAGCAACATAAGACAGCCTGTAAGTAAGTTCAAAATTATGTTGGTCAGCACTTCTTAGTTTTCTCCTGTGGCCCAAATCATATATGACACTCATGAGAAGCTTTTAGATCTATAGCACATGTTTGGAGTGATGGGTAGTTCATAGTTATTTCTACAGTTTCTTTTAAATTTAAGAAAGCAAGTTGTAATGACTCTATGAGAATGTCTTCATTACAGACATAATCATAAAGCCACTCTAGTCTCTATATTTTTCAATCAATTATTCAAAAGCATCCTTCACCTATTGTTGGTAACAAGTTACTTGCACAACTGATTTTGACACAGTGTGTGTGTGGTTAAGGAAATTCACTTCATCATTAAAAACTCATTGAATGTCCTGATGCCCCTAGGATCAGTGGGGATCAGAGTTATTCCAGAAAGTTTCGTGGGGAATATTGGACTTGAATAAGGACCCAGAAGCATAGATAAAATGCGGCTAAGTGGTGGGGTGTGAAAATTTGCAACAGGGTAGCCATTTCCCAACCAATGGAGGAAGCAGAACAAGTGAACTGTAAGTAGAAATATCGTCTCAAGTCCCTTAAAGTCGGGCATATCAATAGATGGATTAGCGGGAAAAAAAATCCTTTTTTGACTAAGTAGAACATTTAGGCAAAGAACTGAAAATACGAGGAAAAATCCAGCTGTATCTTCTCTATCTGTTCTACTGTATTTTAATTACTAAGCCACAGTCAAGAAACTCAATTTATAATGAAATCTAAACTGCTAATTGAAATCTTTTAGATTCTCTGAGTTAGAGTCTGAGGAATGACATTTTTGCACAAAGCCTGCTGAGCAGTGAGAGTCATTTGGGAAATTTTCTCCTACCTCTACAATGTCTCAAAATATTTCCAGTATCATGAGAAAGATTACTGTATGTTTTTTTTTCTGAAATAATCTTTGTAAATAATCACTTGACCTTTTAAAATGTTACATTTTCTCTTATGGCCTGAATGCCCTAAATAGATTGCCTGGAAAATATTGAAGATCTTAAAAGTAGCAGCCTCCTAAATAGCTCTATAACAATGTGTGGGCAATTTTTTTTTAATTTAAAACTTTAATTCTTATTATTTAAATTAATAATTGTTTCTATTTAAGGTAATGAAGGTCAGGCTGTTATGAGTCCACGTGCCAGAGATTTTCGTTTCCAGTCAAGATTGCCTTTGGATACTATTTGACAATCCAAACATTCTGGTACTTACTGTTAATCCTGACTCAGAAACCATAAATAGGACAGAAAATATGTCTTGCTTTGTGAAATTGAGTATGGCTGGCTTAACCACCTAGGCTGTATAAGCATGGTAGAATATATGGTGAAATTACTGAATTTGTACAGTGTAGCCTGGATCTAGCTGTTGTCACATATCTGGGTCCCAATGGTGATTTTAGAACTTTTTGACCTAGGGAGAAAACACAAACGTTGAGTTCACTTTTCTGGTCCCTCATACATTCCCTCTCATAGTCCATCCTTCACTCTTGAAATTCTTGAAAAGGATTGAAGATTTGTGCAATGCAATTATACCAAGGAAGCCATAGACGCACCAGAGGTGGCTATTTTTAATCTCTAGGAGAGCTGGCAAAATATTCTTGTGAGATTTAAGTGTGTGTGTGATCGTTCAGAGAACTCCGCTGGCACCCTGTGGTGTTTACTCATGGCAGGGCAGCGCTCCTGTCCTTATTTCATCTGTGACCTGTCAAAGTTGCCTAGGTGTGGTTTGTTTAGGATTTGGCCCAAATATTGCTGTCCAAGTGGATCACATTTTGCTTTGTCAAGTATAATGTGGCCAATTGTTTCTCTTTGTGCATACTATAAATAAACAGGGATAAAGAACAGCTAGCTTATTTCTCTTCTGATACTGTTCACCTAATTGTTCTAGATTTAAAACCTGACACTAGCCCATTCTCCAGATTATAGTTTATTATAAAAAGCTGCCTTTTGAAAATGTACATGAACAATGAGCATAATTTTCTTTTTCTGGGTTAAATAGCTATTATAATGATAGGTGTCTAAAGTGGAATTTTACATTAATTTTAAGGACCAAGGATAATTTTAGTGAGTATTTTATGTGTATAATCATACAATCAGAAAGGCATCATAGGTCTCAAAGGGGGTGTAGCTAGAAACAACCACAACCAAGAGACATAGTAGACAGAAACCACGTTATTTCCCTGAACAAAAAATTTGGATACACCTTTTTTTCTTCCACCACACTATTTCCCTAATAGGGTGGCTGTAGGAAAGCTTGGGACTAGCTTCTAGAAATGTTTCTATCAATCCAGACAAAGGGAATAGAACCAGCTTCTTTATCCAGATTTTCTTGGTCAGTAAAATATATGGTTTGACCTTTAGCTGAGGGAAGGAAATTAATGAGCACCCACTATTTATCTAGGTATAAAATGCCTTATGCCAAAAAAGACTTTGTAATAACAATCACCACAAAAACAACAACACATCTCTCCTATGTGGGTCGTATACAACAGTGTCAAAGAGTTTTGGATAGAGCTCTTTCCTGCCCCTCTCCTAACCCGACCACTTCTTCCTTCTCAGTGTCTGAGCTGTGCATCTGGAGAGCAGAGCAGGGCCCTAATCTACCATGTGTGTGTCGATGGGGAATGCAGCCCTTGTCAGCTTTTAGAGGACCTGGTTCTGCCTAAGCAGCAGAGCTCTGGTTTTGTAACCTATTGAGAATCTCCCAAATTCACACAGGTTTTGTTTGTTTTCTTTTGTTTTGTTTTTAGAATGATGGAAGGAGTGACAGAAAGAAGGGAAGGAGTAAGAAAAAAAATTAATACCTGTAGCAGTTTGGCATTTTTTATGAATTCTAAAAATAGATATTGGATTATATTTGTGAACTGGTTTTTTCCTCTGGGCATATTAGATTATCTTGGATTCAGAGATTTCACTTTTACTTGATTAAATTATGATTAGGGCTTTAATTGGGCCACGTCAGAAGGACATTAAGTCCCAGCCCCCTTGGTGGGCAGGGACTCACAGATAAAACTACGCAGCAGAGCAGAGGAGGGAGTTGGAGTTCTGATGCTGAGTTTTCATCTGAAGCCCGGGAAGTGAACACACAAGAGAAGAACACAGAGGAATAGAGATGGCTCCTTAGACAGGGCAGAAGCCCGGGGGGGGAGAGACAGAGCTGTTAACCTGATAGTCTATGCTGACCTTGTGGAGAGAGCACAGCAGCTGAGCTCAGAGAGAAACAGAGCCCCAGGAAGAGAGGAACCCAAGAAGCCTGAACTCTTGGCAGACTCGGCAGCCATCTTGCTCTAACATGTGGCAATAGACTTTGGTGAGGGAAGTAACTTATGCTTTATGGCCTTGTAACTGTAAGCTTCTATCTACCCCAAATAAATACCCTTCATAAAAGCCAACAGATTTCTGGTATTTTGCCTCAGGACCCCTTTGACTGAATAATACAATACCCTAAGAAAAAATATATGGAGAAATTAAGGCAAAGGGGAAATGAGGGTTTAGATGAGGAAAAGAGAACAAAACCAGCAGTGCAATCTGTTGTTGGAAGTCCAATAGGCCTTTTCGAGTTGGGTTATAGTTTGGATCAGTGTTTCCCAGCAAAAAGTGAGAGAAGCACTCAGTTACATGTAACATAGTATGCATAAAACAAAAACAGATTGCCCAACAGAGCGTGATTTTCTCACTTTGCTGTTACCACCCTGCAACAGTCTACCACAGTTGTAGTGTTGTCATTCTGGTGGTCAGTTACACACAGAACTGCCAGTTCTGGGGGTAGATATGATTGCCATCCACCCATGAAAGTTGAATTACCTAACAAAATCAGGTGACCAAGTTGAACTGCATTCCATAGAGCTGAGGAAGAACCCAACCAGGCATGGCCAAGAAATATCCACTCATGCCAATAAGTGCTGGACTGTCCTAGAGATATTCATTTAGTTTATCTTATTGAATATTTATCACCCTACAAAGTAGGTATCATAATCCCATTTTTACAGATATGTAAACCTAAGGTCAGTGAGGTTAAGTAATTTATCTAAAGACATATAACTAGCAGGGACCAGAACTTGGTATATTGGGCTCCAGTGCCCACTCTCTTTCTATCACAAAATTTGGGGAATTGCAGATGGAAGGGGGAAAATTTGTAGGTGCAATTTCATATACATCTTCTTTAAATCAAATGATGTATGTAGAATATGTGGCATAGTGCCTAGCACATATTAAATGTTCAAAGATGTGAGCTGTTGAATTAACATTTGTTTTTAATAATTTTACTCCCTTGGCAATGTAATGACAGCTTGTATTGACACTCTTATTCAGGATTATAGGATTTGTGTGTAACAAAAGATAGTATAATATTGTCATGTTGCTCTATTTTTATTAATATCTCTTAGATGGTAGTTATTCATGTTTTAACAACTCTATTGCTTAGACACTAAGAGATCATTTAAATATAATTCAGGAAGTTAGGAGCTGAAAGATGATCTTGGTTGTGTATGTCAATGAGAATGTTTTAATCCTATCTAATTTTAGGCTGACTCTAGATAAAAATAGTTCGTTCTTGAGGACCAAGGTGAAGTGCCTCCTTGCTGAAAAGTTTCCTGAAGACACTTTTGTGCAGTGTTATTTGAGAGTTTACCACTTAGATCTTGTGTTAAGTAATTTGGACCTCTTTCTAAGTACCTCCGTGGTCTGCCTTCTGCCCACCTCTTGAGCCTAATCTCTCATTACTCCCTGACACTCATTTAGTGCTCCCAAGTCACAGAGGTATTTCTAGTCCCTCCACTATTTCTCAACATTCTGCTTTTGCTCCACATGATCCTCTCTGCCTAAGATGCCTGCACAATTCCCACCACATTCCATCACACTCTACTCCTTACCTTACCTGGATATCTCCTTATTCTTTCACACTCAATACAACCATCAGTCCTTCCAGAAGGCCATCCCGAAACTTCTCCCCAAAACAAGACAGCACCAGCTGCTCTAATCTGTGTTTTGGGCATAGCATTGCTCACATTTCATTTTAATTATAATTATATTTTATTCCAATTACCTAGGTCATCTGAATTTTCCTTTTTCCTTTTATCTCTGCCTAGATACACATTCTGTCTGAGCCTTAACTACTGCAGGAAAAAGAATCATCCATGACACAAAACATTTTGGTCATTTCAACATATTTGCTATTGGTGATTCACATCCCTACACAATTCTATACATTGCCTTATTTTTTGTTTTGTGGTTCTTATTGACTTTGGGGTTGGGGTGTTGGTGGAAAGTACTACTGAGAAAGACTTTTTACCTGCTTATTCAGACATCATCTTGGGGAGTAACTTTTTCAGGCTCTTCTTTTACCTTCTTACTGAATTCCTAAGTGGCTTCCCATATCTTGTTTCTCCCACATACTACTTGCCACTGCCAGAGGGATCCTCTTAAGCCTTATGATCATGTCATGTCACCTGCACACCCTTAAATAAATAATTAAAATGTACAAATGTCACAGCCTAGTATTCGCTGCCTGCTACAATCTGGCCCCAGCCTACCTTCTAGCTGAATCGTTCATATGCCCTTAGTTCAGTTGATTTCTCAACATACCCCATCATCTACACCTTCCCCTCTATTTAAAATACTTCTCCTTCTATCACTACAAAAACAAATCTATCAATATTTTAAGATCTAGTAAATGTTTCCTCTTTCACACAGTCATTCCTAAGGCTTCTATCTGCATGCAGTTTCTTTCTTTTCCTTCCAGATCCATTCATATGTTCTTAGTTTGTAGGATTTATCACTTTTCCCCTTATATTTTAGTTATTTTTGTGCTTCTCACAAAATCTTCCACCTTCAATTCCATTTCAATTGTATAAGAATATGTATCATATGTGTAATAGTTACTCTTGATTTGCAATAACAAAACCCAACTCAACCTGGTATGTGTCAAAAGGGAAACTCTTGGGTCAATAATGAGGTATTTTATGGACCCAAGTTTCCTTGCACCTCATAAAAAAAAACAACAAACTAGAACAGCAAATTGAAATAAGCAGGATTCTCTCTCTTATTTGAGCTTTTCTGTGCACATTTTTTTCATTCTTCTTTCTTACTGCAGATTGTTTTCCCCGCTTTTCTATCCATATGGTAGTGATGGTTCAGCCAGACCTCTTGTTTTTACTTGTCCTCAGGTACAACTGTTTGTGATTCCCAATTCCTCTTAAAGAGGGATCCATCCTTTGTCCAATCAGCCATTACCTAGAGCCTAGCGGCAAAGAATATAGAATAAAGAATATTCATAGAGAGTGGTGAGAGTATAGTGATCTGGGAGGATACTCTAAAAATGTTTCTATTATAGTATTGTTGTGCAGATAAAATATGATAATTTATGGTACAGGCATGTGGTGCCTAGAGACATACTACCTGGATTTGCATCCCTGCTCTGGCACTTATTGGCTTTTTGGCCTTGAGAAAACTGCTAAACCCCTATTTATCTCATTTTCTTCCTCTGGCACACTGGGAAAGTATAATAGTACCTAAAACATAGGGTTGTTGTGAAGATTAAATAAATTCAAATGTGTAAAATCCCTACTACAGAATTTGGCACACAGTGATCACTCAGTAAATACTACTTATTGCTAAATGAATTTACCTGCATATTTTCTAATCGCTCATTAGCATGAAATAAAGGTTTGTTTCTAACCTTCCAAACTTGCTAAATTTCTTGAGCATAAATACTATGCCTTATACATCACTATATCTGTCATGGTGCTTAACATGTTTTCTTACACAGTTTAGACACAATATTTGGATGGATGAGTAGATGGATAAAGGGATGGATGGATGAAAGGATGGAAAAAAAGAAGATAAAAGGAAGATAGGGAGGGAGGGAAGGAAGATAAAAACTGACCTCTTAAATGCATTCTGAATTAGGAAAGCAGATTTGGATGGTTGTTCATTAAGGATATGAGCCCACAATCTTGGGGGCAGATTAAAGAAAATAAATACATCATGTGTCTAATGGAGTGATATGACTGAGCTCTAGAGAATGAAATAATAAGTAGCAATGACTGCTTGGCAGTGATATGTCTTTAAATTTCTTGATTTTGTAATTAAGACTAAAGATGACATTTCTGATGGTGTAAGCCTGGTTCCATAGCTGCACATAATTAAAATCACTAGATATCTTAATTAAGTTCCATTAAGACACTATTTAATTAGCAGGTTATTTGTTGTCTGGCCCTTCAAAATCTAGCAAATGGTATGATGTTTTATTAAACTACAAATTGTGTTCATTGAGCATTTTCTTTTAAGCCATTGTAGATGTAGTTAAAGTCTGCAAAAGTTATTGTTGAATAAGTAATTATCTGCTATGTAGATTCCATTTGTGTTAATGCTGAGAAAGCATTAATTAAGTTCTTGGGCTTGATTAGATCATCTGCCCTTTGCATGTAGATGCATAAAACCACAAGAATATAAGAGAATGACAAGTTAGAGAACACTGAACTCGGAATTAGGTGAATATGAGTTCATGTCTATGATGTTACCCAATTATGATGGTCAAGTCAAATGTGGCCTGAAAAATAACACCTTGTGACCATAGTCTTAATACTGGCAAAGACAGATATTTCCAAGGTCAGGGAGATAGCATGATTACCAGACTGTACATAGACATGGGAAACAGATAAATCTCTTTTTCTGTAAAAAGCCAGATAGTAAATATTATAGGATTTGCATGTCACATACACTCTCTGCTGCATATCTTTCGCTTTTAATTTTTGCTTGTTTTTTTTTTTTTTTTTTTACAACCATTTAAAAATGTAAAAAACATTCATAGCTTGTGAGCTGCACAAAAACAAGCTGCTGGCTGATTTTGGCCCATGCACAGAGTTTGCTGATGCCATATCACTATGATTAAAAGATGCTACTTTTAAGCAGAAGCCCCTCACTTGGCACAGAGAAGTGCTCAATAATGGTTGGTCCTCTCAAGTATCTTTGCAGTTAAATATTTTTATTGGTTTCAATTGTGCCACAGCTATTATAAAAATGACCCTACTCAGTTACCATATGTATGACTCTGGATTATGGGCTATAAAATCGGAATAATAATTCATGGCTCTTGCTAACTGCCTTCCAATGTTTCCAATACAGTAGGTGCTCAGTTGATGCTTGTTTAACAATAGGAAGGATAATCGTGTACCAGAGCCTCAATATCCATAGAGGAGGGGCTCTGAATGGAGCATGATGGTAAAATATAAAGCAAGAGCACAGTCAGTTCTGCAGGATCCATTTCATATAAGGCAACTAAAGAAAAGATTTCCGAACATCTTACATCTCTCAGCAACTGTCACGCAAAGTGAGATATCATGAAAGTATTGAGTAAAGGGAATAATGAGAACCATTGTGAGGTATGAATCAGGAAAGGCTTCTTGGGGAGACTAATATTGTAGCTATTAACTTTATCAAAATATTATTTTACTTCTTACAATTATCTAGGAAGGACTCAATGGTTTTCCCTAGCAAATTTACTTTAGTCTCTAAGATTAAAGGATAAAACAAAATGACAAACCCAGATAACTGAGAAGCATATTGGTCCCACACTGGATCCTGCTAGTCCTGTTTTTCCTCCCTTTCAGAGATTTTTTATAGGCTGACGGATGTGGTAAAACCATCTGCTGAATGTTTAAAGCCATTTTTATGGGGAATATATAGCCATCTATCAATTCTCTTGTCCCATCCCTCTTAGCCTCCTTTCTCTCTTCTCCCCTATTTGCTCTCAGGGTTTTAGCTATCCTGAATCACTAGCGGTTCCCTATACACAAGACCTTCTCATGCTTTTTCACAGGTTGTTTCCATTGACAAGACCACCCTTCTTTCTCTCTGTACAAATTCCTACTTGCACATCAGTTCTTATCTGAGGCATAGCTTCTTCCCATAAGCTTCTCTTGGTCTTCCTCATCATCAATTCATGGCCTGCCCCCAATTGTCAGCAGTGGGACCTTCCCATGTGCTTTGGTGTAACTGTTCACACATCTAACACTGCCTAATCACACTGAACTATAGCTGTAAACTGTTGGAGGGCAAGGATGTTGTTTTTTATGCCCATTATGCACCTAGCACCTAGGACAGTGCCTGGCTTGGTCTCTATACTCAGACAATGTATTTAGGGTTGCCAGATAGAGTGCAGGATGTCCAGTTAAATTTGAATTTTAAATCAACAATGTATAATTTTTTACTGTAAATACGTCATTGCATGGGACATATTTATCCTAAAAGCTTATACATAGTTGATTTGAAATTTAAATTTAACTAGGCATCCTGTACTTTTTTTGTTAAATTTGGCAACCCAACTTTTTTGCATAAGTGAATGAATGAATGAATTCTATTCTGTATTATAGCAAGAAGCCATTTTCATTAATTTCTAAAGGTTTCAGACACTATTGAGATTAAGTCATAGTAGAAAATTTCATCAATGTAATCATTGATTGCACTTTGGAAGCATGTTTTTTATATTAACAAGAGAGGGATTTACTCACTATGAAGAGATGACTGTTAATTCTTCAGGAACTTCCTAGATTAATAGAAGAAGTATCAGTAAGTAAATAGGAGTTAATAGAATCTATTTGGGTAAACATTTATAATAATGATGAAATAATAATTATTAGTATCATTATAGCAATAATAATGTTTACTGATTGTTTGCCATATGTCTGAAACTGATGTAGGTGCTCTATATATATTTCTTGCATATTCTTCACAAATTATACATGTTAAATATTATTTTTTCTACATTTTTACTCACACATACACACACAACAAAAATCTGAGAAACTAAATATCTTCCCCAAGATCACAGAGCTAATAAGGGGCACAGCTTGGATTCGAACCTAGATTAAGTGATTCTTTTGAATCTGCTCTCCTAACCACTGTGTTCCACTGTCTCAATGCAAAAATTTACTATGATTTGATGTATGTGGATAATATAACTTGTATGATTATATTATGAAAATTCATTATAAAGAAATATTGTGTTTCCCAACTACTAGAATAAATATTTAAAAGACAATCTCAAAGCAATGTTAAATATAGTTAATGTATATACATGGATATTTATATGAAAAGTTTGTGTTTATGCATACATACAGTTGGTAGCTTACCCTTTTAAGAGATCCAAAGTGCCACCCTAACAGTTGTTAAGAGCGCTAACTTAAGAGGCAGATGTCTCTGCTGATCAAATATCTTCCTTAATTTGTCATATAATTCCTATAATTGCTGCCCATGAAAGGGAGCCAAAAGGTAATGCTCTAAGTGACACTGGAGGATGCTGTGTCAAACATTTCTATTTGATCCACCTGCTAGGCTGGTATCTCTTCTGTATGGTCAGACCAGGCCAATATAAATTAGCTCAAGCCTGCTAGGTGGGGGTGGCTTTGGTGTGAGGGTTTTGGGTTGGCCAAGTAATGAACAGAGTCTGAGAAACACAATGTCACTATACACAAGGACTTCAGGGGTAGTAAAAGACCTCCCCAGACTCTTTACCAGAAATTAGTTGTGAGAGGCAATTTCTATTATTTCAGGTATAAAAGTTTAAAAAAATATTTATTTTATGGAATGAAATTTGAATACATAATACAAAATTCAAAACCCAGAAAAATAATTCTTCTTTCTTCCTGTCCTTTGATCATGTTCCCCTAATTTCTTTTTCTAATGCTTCCAGAAACAATTCCATTTAAAATATATGCTTATTTATGTGTGTGTGTTTTACACATTCTGCACCATGTTCTTTTCACTTAAGATTTTACAGAGATCCTACATATTAGCACACATAAAAAGGACTTCCTCATTCCTTTTAATGTTTTTTTTTAAATATTCCATTTCATCTTCATACAAAAAATGTTAATCAATTCCACATTGATGGCTATTTAGATTATTTCTAGTCTTGCTGTTACAATCAACACTGTAGTAGCCTTTCTTTTTTGAATTTCACAGGTTGTAACTTTATTGAGTATTCCTTTCATATACACTTTTATTTTCATTTGATAAACACATATATGCATATATATTTATATATCATTTTGCAAATGTTTGTATGTATTGTGAGAATTTTGATTGTAGTAGCCTTTTAAAACCATCATTTCCCTTATGTATAAGTACATATATAGGATAAATAATTTCAAGCATAACTTAATAAATAGTGCTAAAAGATTATTCTCTACAAAGCTTATGCTATGTCATATTTCTGCCAGCTATGCCTTTTCATTTTTCTCACTGTGAGTGAGATGTGGCATATTTTCATATGTTTAAAAGTTATTTCTCTTTCCTTGTCTGTGAACTGTTTGTTCATATCTTTTGCTCATTTTTAAGTGGAGTGTTCTTTTCTATGTTCTTATTTACTTGTAGAAACACTTTCCATATTAAAGAAATTGGCTCTTTGTTGGTGATATGAGTTACAATTAATGTTCAGTTTGCCATTTGTCTTTAAACTTCATTTATGGGGTTTTTTCTTCCTTATAGTATTTTATATATATATTTGGTTGAATATATTTGTCTTTTCTTTTAAATATTCTATGTTATGTGTCTTATAAAGGTCTTGCATTAGTCAGGGTTCTCCAGAGAGAAAGAGAGGGAGATAGAGAAAGAGAGAGAGAGAGCGTGCATAGGAATTGGTTCACATGACCATGGGGATTAACAAATCCAAATTCTGTAGGGCAGGTTCTAAGTTAGAAACTCTGATGAATGTGAAGTTGAATTCCCCAGGAGAAGCTAGCTTGCTGAAGTACAGGCAGAAATTCTTATTTCTGACTTCTGATTTCCTCAGTTCTGGCTTTTAAGACCTTCAACCTATTTATTAGATGAGGAGACTCCCTTCATTGCTGAGAGTGACCTCCTTTGTTGATTGTAGATGCAATCAACTGACTATAGATGCAAATTCACAGACAAAATACCTTCACAATAGTGAACAGGTCAGTGCTTCCTTGACCAAACAACTGGGCACCATAACCTAGCCAAGTTGACACATGAACTTAACTATCACAGCCTTTTCCCACACAAAGATAAAAAGAAAATGTGTCCATGTTTTCTTTTAGTACATTTATATGTTGCTTTTCTTTTAAATCTTTATTTGGTATTTATTATGGTTTATTTAAGTATCAAGGCGCCATCTAATCTAATTTTTTTCCAGATGTTATCCCTTTTTCCCATCATAGCCTATTGAATTACATTCTTAGTTGTTTACTGTCTTTCTCCCCTCCTAGAATAAAAGCTCTCTGAGCACAGATGTTTTTACCTCTTCTGTTTCTTCTTGTATTTCCTGTGCCTAGGAATAGGTATTTGATGAGTAAATTTTGAATCTAACACAATATGCTTAATTTGTCATTCTACTTTCTAAAAGACAAGACATACCTTGGGGGAGGAGATATAAGAGACAGCTTCATTTTTTTTTTTGGGGGGGGGTGATTTAGATATTTTAACTGAAAAATAATTTAAAACCATATCAATGCTTATAAATATATAATTAAAATAACCACAAGTGTGGGGCAGTTAGGGAAGATTAATATCTCAAACTTCTTGATAAACATTGGTATAGTCAATAAATCCAATACCCTGTTTGCTTTTTCTAATATCAACAGTAGGAGTTTTAATTGCAGTGTTTTGACTAGCATTTTTATTCAAACTATACTTTTATATACATAGTCAGGACTTTTCTTCCCTTGTCAATTAAGTTGCTTCGTCTATTTATCTCTGATTCAAATCTTCAATTTGGATGAAACTTCAATTTGGATGAAATTTTAGCATATTTGTTACCAAAAGGAAAGTTAGATGAAAGGAATTCTAAAACCACTGAAGAATTCTATTTAGAGAACTGGCTCTTTACTCAACTTCTATACTAACTAATTAAGATGATATTAGCAAGAAAGCTAATAACCTAAATAGTTAAGGCAAAATGGGAAATATTTGAGAAGTTAGCACCAAAAAAAATTAAGATATTTTCAGTTTAACACTATTTTAAAATTCTGGATATGTCTCTTCCCTAAGAGAGCCAATTAAAATCCCAATTTAAATGTTTAATAGTTGAAAATCATAAACATTGATTACCTTATTTTTGACATCTGATTGTGAGAATCTGTTATTTCTAGTGACCTTAAATGGTTTTCATGTGAAAATAGATTTTAGTGACAGATATAAAACATTACTATGAAAATCTATATGCTCCATAACTGCCATGATATGCCACTTATGTATTCAGGTAGTAGATCACAATTACAGAAATACAATATCCTTTTCTATCTAAGGAAATATCCTTGGATTCAGGCTGAATCACCTCAGGAGCACTGAAAACCATGATAATTAGAACTGTTAAAACGTGTCAAATCACCATTTCACATGTAAAAAACCAAGGCAGAATTTGGCATTTTCTCAAGGTCACAGAGCAATTTGGCAAAAGAACAAGAAACAGGAGACATTTCTCTGACATGTTGCCTCAGTTCTCTGCAGGAGAGAACATGCTTCCAGCTTAAAGGTACTTCAAATAGCAATCCTTTGAAACATGGGACAATGCAAGTTAACATTCATTTCACATGTGCATCAGTTGGGGAACATCACTTTCAATTATCATTCCAATATGCTTCTTTTTCCTCTACCTTCAAATAGGAAAAACTGTAGAATTAATTTTCAGCACTGTAGAATGGAGAAGAAACAGAGAAATCGGAATTATTTTCTTCCCGGAAGTTCTTTTATTCCCTGATTGCATTGTTTTATTCCCTGAAGTTCTCATTACCCATGACACACCCATGGAATAATTTTTCTGTTAATATCTTCTGCCAAAACTCAAACATTTCTTTTGACAATTAATTACAAAATCACATGTATCATTATCTGAAAAGTAATACAAACCAGCAGATTTATCTTAATCCAGATTATTTTATGAATTATGGCTCAGGGATAGAGAAGGATAGAGTTAAGAGGAAAGTGAAAGTTTGATTTGAATAAGTGAACAGAGCATCTATTGTGTTGTACTCTAGGTTTGATTTTTTTTTTTTTTAAGTTTTAGTAAAGATTCTTTCTGCTAGTTTTTAATCTTGAAATTAAAACACCTCTAAGTTACTCAGAAATAGGCCACATGGGTCCCTAAGAAAACAATAGCAATATAATGTCCACATCTGTATTTCTAAACTAGTAATAAAATAATAGCAGGGAGTAAACAAGAACAGCAAGCTCTTCCCTGTCTCTGTAAAATCTTCCCTGTGGAGACATTCTTTAAATTTGTAAGGCTTTGCCAAGGACTTTAATATTTGAAGCCAGAGTACAAAGTAATACCATTTGTAGCCTACAAACAAGAAACTTGGTCTCAGAATTTCATCAGTGGTAATTTCTTACCCCAGCTATAATGGAATGTAGAGAGAATTATCTGTAATGACTAGATAGAAGGAGACAAAGCCATGAATCACATCTTAACATTCAGAGGAATGAATGCATTCAAATATGCCATATGGAAGAAATATGGATTACTTTTGAAACTCAGTTCTGCTAGTGCCACAAAGGAAGCACATCAGAAAAGAAATAGCAATATATATCTTCAGAGTCCTTCTGCAATTGCTTTTCTCCCCCTTTCATTTAGAGTTAGCCCATGTATTGATTGAACCATATGAAATTGCCAATGCTCATTTGTTTTTAACTTACACAAATGGCACTTTCATTTGGTTCAACCTAATAAATGATTATGTTCATTGTCATTGAAGCATGCCATAGAATGTGGAGCTCACGTGTCAGATAAAAAATTCATTATGCTAGCAACCCAGCAGAAGTAATATGAAAAAAGAACACAAAAATTGAATTCCCCCAACTTCATCACTCTCTTCAGTTACTCTTGCCTTTCCATGGATATAGATCCAAGAGGATATATATTCTCTTAGGGAGAGAATTAAAATAATGAATGGAAATATCCACCCATGTGACCAGGAAGAATGAACTTTGGTGTTACTTTATGCATAATGTTTATAATTTTTCTGTCAAAATAAGCATTCTCTTTGAGGGGTCATGCATCCCTTTTATTAATGAGAAACCACAGACTGCCTCAGGTAGACTCAAGAAAATGATTATGTATTAAAATTAAGTATATCCTGATCATAGAATTGATATCTATTCTTGATAATACATGGATTTTTTAAAGTGCATTTGTGGTTTCATTGCTTCTACATTCGCAATTGTAGGATTCTAAAGGGCAGGGATCATGTTTTCTGTTTAGATGTAGGCTTTAATATGTGAATGGCTATATAATATCTACTTTAATATGTGGCAAGGCTATCAGTGTTCTAAAATTATAAATCAAAAATTATTTCCTTGGAATGTTATTCCATCATTGCATGCAGTGTTTTCTCTAATTTGAGCTTTCCAACTAATTTTGCAGTTTTCATTTGACATAAAAAAGGGAAGGGGGTTCACTTAGTGTTCATTTAATAAAAGAAATCCTTTGCATAGCCTACAGGCCTTAAATAATCTAACTTTTGCCTTCTTCTCCGGCTTCTTCTGGTCCCTGCCTTCATTTCCTCAATCCCTAAATTGCAACCTTCTTTGTGTTACTTAAATCTGCTCCTTCCTACCTTGGGGCTGTTGCATATGCTATACACACTTCCAAGGATACACTTCTCCTGACCTTTATATTGCTATCCCCAACTCATGCTTCAGCTCTTAATTTTAAAATGTCCTCAGAAAGATTGTTCTGTCCACCTAATCACTGAATGAAATCCTCCCTATTATTTCTCTGATTGCATCCTCTTTCATCAGCCTTTTAAATCATTATATTGTCCCCACTAGCCTGCAAGGTCCAGGCACTCAGAATATAATTGCCTTCAGTAAATATTTGTTAAAATTATTATTGATTTATTATCTTCATTAAATATGAGGAATAATACTATATTAGTCAGGGTTCTCTTGGGAAACAGAATCAACAGGAGATATCTGTCAATAATATGAGATTTAAAAGAGTCTCTCACGCGACCGTGGGGATGCACAAGTCCAGGTTCCGCAGGCAGGCTGCAAACCAGTGGCTCCGATGAAAGTCCGATGAAAGGTCATTGCTGGGTTTCTGGGAGAAGTTGCCTGTCCAATGACAAGCTGGGAAATTCTCTTTGAATGTTGAAACCACTTCCCCTTTTAAGTCATTCAACTGAATGGATAAAAGCGCCACCCATTGATGATGTAATCTCCCTGATTGATGCAGATGTAATCAGCCATCCACGCAGTAAACTCACTGGTGATTGAAGTTCATAAATGCTCTTGTATTACAATTAGCCCAGTGCTTGCTGGAACAAACACCTGGACACAATTATCTGGCCGAGTTGACACATTAGCCTAACCATCACAGTCCACCCCTTGTCAACTCGGCAATCATACACATTACCCTAAACCATACTTAGCCTCTAAGTAAAAACAATAACAGACAATCATACATATATATTTCCGCCTAACAATGTTCAACTCCCCTGCGTACAACTGGAAACACATTAATTCCCCACAGAACAGGGTGCAAGTCCTTGGGTAATATTCACTCTTAAACTTGACATCCTTAAATATTATGACGTGGAATTAATACAACTTTTCATGATAGGGGAAAAGATTGGGGAAGAAAACAAAGAAATTTGTTTTGTGTACATATACAATCATACTCATAACGAAACATGGAAGAAGGGTTCATGACTATTACAGTCCTCGTTTCTGTAACTGGTCATGTGGTCGAAGTTCATATTTATCACTACCTTCTTCCACTACCCATTCCATGTTCCCATTACCTTCAGCAAGCACTTCAGCTGGCCGTGGGTCTTTGCTTGGTGGGGTGACCCAAACTTTCATTCCCGAAGATTCTGGGCCGTTGTTAGTCCTGCTTGAATTGGTTTGTTGCAATTTTCCATTGACTTTAATCACAGAGCATGGCAGGACTAGGAGATGCCCTAGAGGATCTCCTGCATTCCAGGCAAACTCTTCTTTACCCCCATTATGTAGATGTAGTCCTATTTCCCCTTGATAGTCAGGATCAATTACCCCAGCCAGTACAGTAATTCCCTTCTTTGCCTGTTGATTCACAGGTAAGAGGAGCCCAAAGTGGCCAGGTGGCAGTCTTAACTTCCAATTCAATGGAATCATTGTTATGTTCCCTGGTGGCAGCACTACTCCTTTTGGGACTAAAACCTGTAGACCAGCAGAGCTTAAGGTTGCAGGGACAGGAAGCAAAAGCTTTCCTAGTGGGTCACTAGGGGTAATAGTGAGTGGTGCCACTCCCATTTCCACCCCTTGATTCCTGGACCCATGAATCCTGGCTATGGGAGAAACAGCACCATAGAGAGGATGCGGATTCAGAGCATACACAGCCTCCTGGAAAATATTGCCCCAGCCCTGCAAGGTATTGCCACCTAGTTGGCACCATAATTGAGTCTTCAAAAGGCCATTCTACTGTTCTATTAATCCAGCTGCTTCAGGGTGATGGGGAACATGGTAAGACCAGTGAATTCCATGGGCATGTGCCCATTCCCACACATCATTTGCTGTGAAAAGGGTTCCTTGATCAGAAGCAATGCTGTGTAGAATGCCATGGCGGTAGATAAGACATTCGGTAAGTCCACGGATGGTATTTTTGGAAGAAGCATTGCATGCTGGAAGTGCAAACCCATAGCCAGAGTATGTGTCTATTCCAGTTAAAACGAATCGCTGCCCCTTCCATGGTGGAAGTGGCCCAGTGTAGTCCACCTGCCACCAGGTAGCAGGCTGGTCACCTCGAGGAATGATGCCATATCGGTGGCTGAGTGTGGGTCTGCTGCTGGCAGATTGGGCATTCAGCAGTGGCTGTAGGCAAGTCAGCCTTGGTGAGGGGAAGTCCATGTTGCTAAGCCCATGCATAACCTCCATCCCTACCTCCATGGCCACTTTGTTCATGAGCCCATTTGGCAATGACAGGAGTGGCTGGGGAAAGAGGCTGAGCATTAGCCACAGAGTGGGTCATCTTATCCACTTGATTATTAAACTCTTCTTCTGCTGAAGTCACCCTCTGGTGAGCATTCAAGTGGGACACAAATATGTTCATGTCTTTTGCCCATTCAGAAAGAACTATCCACATAGCTCTTTCCCAGACCTTGTTACCAATTTTCCAATCATGTTCCTTCCAAATCCCTGACCATCGAGCCAAACCATTGGCAACAGCCCATGAATCAGTGTACAAACACACCTCTGGCCATTTCTTCTTCCAAGCAAAATGAACAACTAGATGCACTGCTTGAAGCTCTGCCCACTGGGAGGATTTGCCCTCACTGCTATTCTTCAAGGATGTCCCAGAAAAAGGCTGCAGTGCTGCAGCTATCCACTTTCGGGTGGTACCTGCATGTCGTGCAGAATCTGTAAACCAGGCCCGAGTTTTCTCATCCTCAGTCAACTGATTGTAAGGGACTCCCCAAGAGGTCAAAGCTGTGGGCTGGGAAAGAGAAGGTAACATGGCAGGGGTGGTGACCATGGGCATTTGGGCCACTTCCTCATGTAACTTACTTGTGCCTTCAGGACCTGCTCGAGCCCTATCTCATATATACCACTTCCACTTTATTATGGAGTACTGCTGTGCACACCCAACTTTATGGTTTGGTGGGTCAGACAATACCCAGCTCATGACAGGCAACTCAGGTCTCATGGTAACTTGATGGCCCATGGCTAAGCGTTCAGTCTCTACTAAGCTTTGAAAAGCTGCTTCTCAAAAGAGGAGTAGTTATCTGCAGAGGATGCAAGGTTTTGCTCCAAAATCCTAAGGGTCTGCATTGTGATTCCCCTATAGGGACCTGCCAAAGGCTCCAGACAGCATCTCTATTTGCCACTGAAACTTCCAGCACCATTGGATCTGCTGGATCATATGGTCCAAGTGGTAGTGCAGCTTGCATAGCAGCCTGGACCTGTCTCAGGGCTTCCTCTTACTCCAGTCCCCAATCAAAACTAGCAGCTTTTCGGTCAGTCGGTAAATGGGCCACAGTAACACACCCAAATGAGGAATGTGTTGTCTCCAAAATCCAAAGAGGCCAACTAAGCGTTGTGCCTCCTTTTTGGTCGTAGGACGGGCCAGGTGCAACAGCTTATCCTTTACTTTAGAAGGGATATCTCATCATGCCCCACACAACTGGACACCTAGAAATTTCACTGAGGTGGAAGGACCCTGTATTTTTGTTGGATTTATCTCCCATCCTCTCTCATGCAAATGCCTTACCAATAAATCTAGAGTCTTTGCTACTTCTTGCTCAGTAGGTCCTATCAACATGATATCATCAATATAATGGACCAATGTGATGTCTCCTGGGAGACAGAGACAATCAAGGTCCCTGCAGACAATATTATGACATAGGGCTGGAGAGCTGATATACTCCTGAGGCACAACAGTAAAAGTATACTGCTGTCCTTGCCGGCTGAAAGCAAACTGTTTCTGGTGGTCCTTACTAATAGCAATTGAGAAAAAAGCATTTACCAGATCAACAGCTGCATACCAGGTACCAGGGGAAGTGTTGATTTGCTCAAGCAATGATACCACATCTGGGACAGCAGCTGCAATTGGAGTCACTACCTGGTTAAGTTTACGATAATCTACTGTCATCCTCCAAGATCCATCTGTTTTCTGCACAGGCCAAATTGGAGTTGAATGGGGATGTGGTGGGAATCACCACCCCTACATCCTTCAAATCCTTGATGGTGGCACTAATCTCTGCAATACCTCCAGGAATCCGGTATTGCCTTTGATTTACTATTTTGCTAGGCAGGGGCAGTTCTAGAGGCTTCCACTTGGCCTTTCCAACCATAATAGCCCTCACTCCACGAGTCAGGGATCCAGTGTGGGAATTCTGCCAGTTACTGAGTATGTCTATTCCAATTATGCATTCTGGAACTAGAGAAATAACCACAGAATGGGTCCGGGGACCCACTGGACCCACTGTGAGACAGACCTGAGCTAAAACTCCATCAATCACCTGACCTCCATTAGCCCCTACCCTGACTGGTGGACCACAGTGACGCTTTGGGTCTCCTGGAATTAGTGTGACTTCTGAGCCAGTGTCTAGTAATCCCTAAAATGTCTGATCATTTCCTTTTCCCCAATGCACAGTTACTCTGGCAAAAGGCCATAGGTCTCCCTGGGGAAAGATGGGAGGAAGATTAACTGTATAAATTTTTGGCAGTTTAACAGGATCCTTCCCCAAGGGGACCTGGCCTTCTCCTCATTCAAGGGGCTCTGGGTCTGTAAACTGTCTCAAGTCTGGGAATTGATTAAGGGACAGTGATTCTCTGCATCTGTAATTAGAGTTAGGATTTTGTTCACTTGACCTAGAACTCTTCTGCTTATACAGATCCAGAAGAAATTTAGTAGACTGCCCATGTATTTCACTTCTGGGTACCCCATGATCTATTAGCCAACGCCATAACTCCATGTGACTCAAACTATTCTGTGTGCTGTTTTGAATCTGTCTTTCATTGCCGTAGCCACGCCCACCTTGCCTTTGGCGATTAACTGCTGATACTTGACTTTTACCTGGCCGAGATCCGATCATCCCCATAATATTTAAGGATTCCAATTCCATCACAGCCCCCCCACCTACAGTAATATCTGGACTGCAGAGAAGAGCAACCACTGAGCTCTTCAGAGAAAATGGAGTTAGTCTTACAAATTTATTCCTCACAGTCCTGGTTAAAGGTATGTCCTCTGGACATTCCTGGGGTGGGTGGGCAGGTCTCAAATGGTAAATCCGTTCTAGCATTCCAATCTCTCTAAGCCTTTGAATCCCCTCATCTACTGTATACCAGGGCAAATCGGGCATCTCAACATCAGACATGCTAGGCCATCGTTTGGTCCATGCTTCAGTCAGCCACCCAAACAAACTGTTAGAGCCCTTTCTAACCCCTCCAGCTACAGCGTTGAATCCAGAATTTCTGCTTAGTGGGCCCATATCAATAAATTCAGCTTGATCCAACTTTATATTCCTTCCACCATTATCCCATACCCTTAGTATCCATTCCCACACATATTCCCCTGATTTCTGTCTATATAAGTTGGAAAACTCATGCAGTTCTTTCAGAGTATAGCGTACCTCCTCATGGGTCACACTTTGTATTTCACCTTTGGGGGCTTGTTGTGATTTTAATCTAGTAACGGGTCTTGAAGACAAGAGGGGTGGGGGGTGTGGGTAAGGAGAAGGATTAGAGATGTCTTGCAGGCTAATGACCTGAAGGCATTCCTTTGCATTTTCTTCTGGTGAGACAGGATTTTTCTCTTCAGGCAGGGGTTGGAAGACAGATTTCTCAGGGCAGACTGGAAGTTGGGCAGTGCATGCTGGAGATTGGCTGGTACCTACCTCAGGGCTGGGAGGAGGTCCAGACTCCCTAGGGCAGGCCAGAGGTTGGGCAGTGCAGGCTTCCATTTGGCCTGTACCCACCTTAGGGCTGGAAGGAAGTCCAGACTCCCTGGGGCAGGCTGGAGGCTAGATGATACAAGGTTGACAAGGTGTGGTCTCCACCGGGCAGGCCTTTGAAGGTTTATCTGGTAAAGTCTCGACAGAATTTCGGGCTCCAATGTCCCCACCAATATTATCATCATCCCATATGTCTCCATCCCAATCCTCGGGGTTCTACACCTTTCCAATCAATGCCTTCACTTTAATTGCAGAAACCCTGCGTGGTTGAGATTTTAGTTTCCTCTGTAATTCTGCTACTCGTACAGTGAGAGTCTGGGTTTGATTCTCAGATATCTCAAGTCTGTGGCTACAGGAAACAAGATTTTCTTTCAAGGCACACGTAGAAACTTTCATATCGTTCATGTAGCATTTAAGTTTCAAATTTGAAGACTTTAGCTCATCTCTTTCTTTTGTAACTGTATCCAGAGTATCTAGGAGGAGCCAGCCAACATCATTATATATTTTTACTCCACAAAATTCTGTTAAGGTGTTGAAAACACTCTCACCCAGATCCTTGCTTCTTATAAGCGTGGAAGTAAGGGAATCCAATGATGCTATTTTGCGTATCTCTATTGCCAGCTCACACCATGGACTGTTAGCAACCTCATTATTGGAAAGGGAGTCATTAGTACCCTTGAGTCCAATCAGAGTAGAGAGCCAATTACAAAACTCCCAGAACAACTTCAGACGTCCCATGTTTAAGACTCTGTTCCTCAAGAACCACTCCCGGTACCAAGCTGTATTAGTCAGGGTTTTCTTGGGAAACAGAATCACCAGGAGATATCTGTCAATAATATGAGATTTTAAAAGAGTCTCTCACACGACCGTGGGGATGCACAAGTCCAGGTTCCGCAGGCAGGCTGCAAACCAGTGGCTCCGATGAAAGTCCGATGAAAGGTTGTTGGTGAGTTTCTGGGAGAGGTTGCCTGTCCAATGACAAGCTGGGAAATTCTCTCTGAATGTTGAAATCACTTCCCCTTTTAAGTCATTCAACTGATTGGATAAAAGCGCCACCCATTGATGATGTAATCTCCATGACTGATGCAGATGTAATCAGCCATCCACACAGTAAACTCACTGGTGATTGAAGTCCATAAATGCTCTTGTATTACAATTAGCCCAGTGCTTGCTGGAACAAACACCTGGACACAATTACCTGGCTGAGTTGACACATTGGCCTAACCATCACAAACACAAATACTTAAGAATAATAAGAGGTTTGGAAGATATTCACCACAGTGTTAGTCTTGGCTATATCCTGATAGATATTATGATATTTTTTAATTTTTTCTCTTGCCACTTAAATATATTTTGCTATGATTAATATGTAGAAATAGTTCTTCCATTAAAAAGTATTTTGAGGTTAGGAGAAAATGAGTTGTTTGAATTGGAAGTTGAAATGGGACTTCTAGACCGGGATGTCTAGTAGGAAAGAGGTAAAAAGTAAAAATGAAGATTTGGAACTCATTAATATAAAACTAATTGTTGATGCCATAGGATTATATGAGATTTACTCAGAGAAGTCAGAGCAAGAAAAAAAGACCAGGAACAACATTTTGGGGAACACAGATTTCAGTGAATTGGGAAAGAGGACTCGGGAAAATAAATGGATCGGGTGATGTCATAAAAGAATTGGGAGATTAATTTACTGTAGAAATTTAGGGAATGGGGTTTCAAGAGAGAGGATTACTCAAAAGAGTCACCTGCAACTTAGATGTCAGAGGACCTTAGAGTGGTGAGGATAATGATGATGATTGATGATATTGATAGTTCATATTTATTGATTGCTTATTTTGTACAGAGCATTGTTGGAAGGCACGTCATTCTTTGCATATATTCATTTTTGCCCTTAACATGTGAGTTCCAGTAAACTGTTGGAAGTGTAAATCATGTTTTAATACCTTATTAAATCAAATATTTTAAGATCTACTGGGAAGGAGAATTAGTGAATGGCCTGATATGGCTTTTTCTTAAAGAATAGTTATCCATTCCAGGACCCAGTTTTTAAGTAGAACAGTCAGTTTTGCCCCAGATTCTGCAATTCTAGCTCATAATCAATTCAATACTATAATTTCATTTAAAGTGGCTCTTTGATGCTTATCCGAGCCTATCAGTTTTGAACATCCTAGTCATTGTAACAAGATTGCCTTTGATTTTGAGATGAAAAGGATTTGCTTTGTCCTTCATAACCAGACTTAACTGGGGACTTAAATTGCTGCTCTTGACAGAGAATGAAGGGCTCCAGCCCATGGATTGTTGTAAGCTCAAACGCAGTTGGAACAGTATCAGTTTCCATGAAGGCTAGCACTGAGTGAGTGCTAGGACTCTGTTGACAGCAGTCACATTGCCCCAGAGCTGAAAAGGGAGAGCCCCTGCTCTGACAGCTACTCTGCATGAATTATATTCTGCTTTGGCCTCGTACACACTACATTTGTTCCCCTGAGATATCTATGCACCATAGAGTTCTCTAGTAGCCATGAGATACAAGAGAATTACTCCAGATTGAGACGAGTCAATGTGAACCCTTGCTATGGATTATTCAGATACTGACAGTGACTCCACTTTGGGATACAGCGATGATGAAGATTCCAGTGATGAAGTTCAAAGAATATCAGAGTCAGTGCACAGAAAATTGTATTTGCAAATGTTTTTGGATTTTTTTCATGCTCTATAATGTCACCGAAGGGGATTTCTAACTCCACCAAAAAATGCTTAATAAGAAAAAACTACTAAACTGCATAGCTTTGACTGCCATTATTTATTAATCAATAACAAGGTTGTGAGTGAAATACTTGTTAATCTGCCAAATAGTAGCTACCTCCACAGTAGTACATGTGTATTTATTGCCACACTGAAATTAACTAATATGCAGGATCAAAACTGGATGAACATGAGATTTTATTTTTAAAGACAATGTGCATGTTAGACCTGAACGTTTATGTGGATACATATACATTTATTTACTATAGAGGAGCAAGCCGAATGCCCTAAGCGTTCAGAGGCCATGTGTGTTTCGTGAAAGTTTTTAATTAAATAGATTGGAGATATCTTAAAATTCTAGTTATAAAATTCTCCCTGGTACATCCTCTTTCAAAATCTCATATAGTCTTAGATAAGAAATTAGTAAATACTCTGATATGCCAAAGAGCAAAAATGAAAGAAAGCTCAATTTTTAAAAAATTCTATCCCTTCTCTCTTCCCTTTCCCCACCTCTAAAACAGTATTGTATGAAACCCCTGCTAACTTGGAAGATGTTCTGTGTGAAACCAGTGTCTTAGCAGCTCTATAGGGGCAGGGATATGTTAAATAACAACATGGATTTATTAGGATAAATTATGTTTATATTATATTATGTGAATATATAATATTTGCTTTTAGCATAGTCCTTGAATCTATAAAGGAAGTAAATATACACAGTAGGCCACAATTTTATTAGCTCGTATCAGTTATATTCTTTCATTAGAAGTTTCTGCCGTAACTCCTAAAATAAAGAATGAATATATGCCAGTACTAGGTTAGATTGCATTTTGTCTCTCATAGGAGCAGGTTTTCTGAGTGCATAAGGACAGCATTTCTACAAATTTACATAGACAAGCATAAAGGCATTAAGTACCTTAGTCGAAGAAATGCAATTATAATGACATAATATTTTTCTGGCAATGTGAGTCTAGATTAAATAATTTCCTACTATTATGCAACACTAATACAGAGCAACACAGCAGGGCTAGAACATGGTCACAGATACGAATTCTAAGACTCAAAATAGCTCATCTGATTGACTTTGCAATTGAGTAAACAATAGTGCCATTTTCTTTTACAAGGAAATATAATCTTCATAATGGCAGACGAAAAGCCACTGTGACAACGTTCAAAAGTTATTCTGCATTCTAATGAAGCTAGAATTGTTATTTAATTAAAATCTGATAGCAGAGTGTAAAAGCAGTGTACTGTTGTGGAAAGAGCATTGGTTTTAGAGCCAGTCAGATCTGTCTTCAAATTCCAGGGCTGCAACTCACTAGCTATGTCTTACTCTGAGTGTGTTACCTAATGTCTATCCTTATATGTAAATGTGGGATAAAATACTCATCTTCTGTTATATTTGTTGAATGAGATTTGTGCAAACTCTTGAATAACATTTTGACATATACTAGGTGATCAATAAATGGCAAATATTATCATTTTGTTTAAAACGATGTTTTTCCTCATTGTTAGCCAGCTTTTCAAATTTAACATATAAGCCTGATTCTAGACCAATAAGTTGCATAGCTTTTTTTGATAAAAATATTTTCAATTTCTACTATGTCACTTTTCTGATCTTTGAATTTTCCCCATCTACATTTTAAAATATCAATGTGCTTTATTTTTGTTGCAAGAAAACTGCATTTGATTTTTAAAGTATTTGTGCTTTAGACCAGATAATATAGAAAATCTTTAAAATGTTTGAAAATTTTTAAAAACATTTAAAAAAATCCATATGCACAGAAAAAAATGGACAATTTCTAAATTGTCAAGATGAAAACATATTTTAAGGAAAGCTAGTCTTAATATGATGTTTTCTATAAGACTGTGATGGGTTTTTCTTAGACTCGGTGCAGTATATAGTGATATATACCGCCATGAGCAAATTTCTAGGAAAGCCATCAATACAATTTATGAAGGGCTCGATGGGTTTTACTGGCATTTTCTGCCTAATGTGCTCTCTTTGCCAACATTTCCCAGTCAAAAGTGATAATGGAGTTGAAAAAATATTTTTGTCTACTTCTATGAAGCAAATAGAATACCTCCACTTTGTTCTTGGGTTTGAAGTGTTTTATAAAACACCAGACAGAGCCTCCACAGGGACAGACATGATGGTGATGGGGATGAGAAGAAACAGAAGTCATAAATAGCACAAAACTCTGTCTGTTTTCTATGTGTCATGCACTATGGTATTCTTAACTTGGATTATCACATTTAATACGGCACAGTGAGTAGGCACTCTTATGATTACCATTTTACAGGTGAGGAAACTAAGACTTCTGCAGAGCTTGTGAGTGGTGGACCTGGGCAAGGCAATTTAACTCCAAAGCCAGAACTCAAGACTGTGATACCGTGCCATTCCTGCAGCACACACTTAAGCTCCTATGTGCCAGGCATTTTGGATAAAATATGGAAGAAAATTAGCCGTGGTCCTAGCCTCCTATGGTTTCCTGGGGGGGAGATAGAGTCATCAGCCAAATGACCACTCAAATAAATGTGTAAATTACGGAGAGGAACACAAGGCCACAAGAACAGATAAACAGATAGGGAACCTGACCTTGTCAATTCAAGATGGCATCCTCTAGGAAGGGGCATTGAGGCTGAGATCTAAAGGGTTAATAGAGGTGACCTAGGCAAAGAGTTGCAGAGTTGCTTCATAGGTCTAATGAAAGCAAATAGGAACAAAGCACAGCTGAAGGGAGATGACCGTGTTCAGTGGTTGAAAGGAGTCCAGTTTGGCCAGAAGGCAGAGAATGTGAAGGGAATTGGGAGGATCATACTGGAAGCTCAGAGTCATGTTATGGTAAAGGCAATGAGAATCATGGGTGTGAGCAGGGGCGTGAGGTTATGTTTGCATGTGCATGTGCTGGGGAGGCGTTTTTAGGTGTCATCATTAGATTAGGCTGGCTGATGTTCTGAGAACTGATTAAAGGGAGAATTGACTATGACTTGGGCTCACAAATATAAATGTTTTAACTTTCTGAAAATTGATTCTTCCTGATAACTGGGTGACTGGATGTATGCCTTCATAACGTGGAAAATTCAGAAAGCCAGTGGGGTGAATAATAATGTAGTATGTTTTTAGACCCTGAAGGAAGGATCGAAACAAATATTTTAAGTGACCAGTAGTTTTTGCTATGTAGAAACTATGTATTTTCATTAGATTACATGTAATATTTTTCTAACTGTTGCAAGTTAAACCATGGAAAAAAATGTATAAATCCTACCGCCAAATCTGTAATATTAACCAATAACAACAACCAGATGTGGGTTGTTCAACATATTTTTTCATACTTACAGAACATGTATATAAACACATTTATAGCTTTTTACAAAAATGGATTGTATATGACATATTGCTTTGCAACTTGCTTTTTTAATTTAATAATACATCTATGCTAGCACAACACAAAACGTGTGGCTCGTGCACATTCTTTTGAAAAATTGCATAATATACAATAATGTGAATATATCATGATTGGTTCACGCATTCTCCTACTGGTAGACATTCAGGGTCTTTCCAAACACCCCTTTTCCCTCTGCTCCTTCCCTGCTTCCCTGCCACATATACAAAAAACAACAATACAGTAAAACTCCTTGTTTTTTAGTGGTGCATTACCATATGAAATCCCCAAAAGTGAGATGGCCAGGTTGTATTACATGTGTATTTTAAAATTTAATACATAGTTCCAAATTACCTTCTAGAGTGGTAGAAGTTACCTTGCCTGGTTGTGGAGGGTGGTCATCATTCCTTCAAATTTTTGCCAACTAAAAGGTTTTTATATTTCCTTGACAGTGAGGTCAAGAATATTTTTTTTCATGATTGACCATTGAGATTTGTGTTTTATGATTTGCCTGTTCATATTCTTTTTTTTTTTTTTAAGAACAGGATATCATTTTAATAGATAAATGGTTAAAGTATGTGAACAAATAACAAAAATGCACAATATAAATGGCCAAGAAACTTGTTTAAATCAGAAAAGGACGCCCGTTCATATTCTATATTAATTTTTTTACCGTGTGCCTCATTTTTTTTTCCTTATCTCTTTGTAGAACTTCTTTGTGCGTTAGGAAAATTTACCCTTTGTCTTTTATTTGTGCTATAGATATTTTTATCCTGATCAGTTGTTTGTTTGTTGTTGTTTTTTAATTCCATTAAAAAAATTAAAAAATAGTCAGATATGCCTCTTTGTTTTAGTATCTTCTGGTTTCCTGTTTTGCTCTAAACTCCAAGTTTATAGAATGTTCTCCTATAATTTCTTCTAGATAAATTTTTACAGATTACATTTAGATCTCTAATGCATTTACAATAGGTATTTACATATGATGTAAGGTAGAATATGGCTTTGTTTTCTTACAGATGATTAAATAATTATACCACGCCATTTATTAAATAATGTTCCCTTTCCCTCCAAACTAAAACTCCATCTTTTTTACATTTCGTACGAAAATTCCCAGTCAGTATATCTTAATGCCAAAACTGAATAATTGTAGCACAAAAAGAAAAAAAAAAACCACTGTGTACCAATTTAACTTATGACTATATATTTTAAAAATCTTAATAAAATATTAGCATACCAAATCTAGCACTGTTTTAAAGGAATATGACATCATATACTTTATTTCAAGAATGCAAAGACTGTTCCACATGAGGAAGTATATCAATAAAATTTATTACACCAACCATTTAAATGCATAAAGCTATATCAAAAAATATGAAGATGAGATTTGATGAAATTTGTTAGACATTCCTAAGAAAAATTCTTGGTAAAATAGGAAGAAAGAAACTATTTAAAGATAACAAAGATTACTTACCCAAACCCAACAGTAAACTCATACTAAATAGTGAAAGGTGAAAAACATTTTCATTGAAATTAAGAACAAGACAGAGAGGCCAATTTTCAGTTTCATTAGTCAACACTGTAGGTAAATGCATTAAAAAAAGAAAAAAATCAGTATATATATATTGATAAAGAGGGACCAAATTATGTCTTTGCAGATGCTATTATTGTATGCCTATATAACTCAGGAGCTATATAGATATTTATATCTATAAATATATAGAATATATATTTATTCTATAATAAAAATTTTAGAATTAGAAGAGAACCTTGTAGGGTGTGTAGATTAAGAAAAATGTTCAATAATCAATCGCTTTCTTCTTTAATAGTAATAATCAGTGAGAAACAAAGAAGGAAAAGGAATCCCATGTATAAGAGAAATCGACAAGATAAAATTCCTTAGAATCTTTTTTAATTTTAATGCCAGGGCCCAAGAGAAAAATTATAAAATCTTATTTAAAAACAAAACTAGACTTGAACAAATGGAGAGTCATGCCATATCTTTGTTTGAAAAAATGAATATAATAAATCCTTCTTAAATTAAAGTATAACTGTAATGCAATGCTACCAGAATTCCAATATGGGTTTCTTTAGAACTAGAAAATTGATTTTAAGTAATGAATGTTTAAGATTATCATAAAGATATTTCTGAGAAAGAATTTTAGTAAGGGGAACTTGCCTTACTAAATACTAATATTTACTATGAAGCAACTGTAATCTTAACAGCATGGTATAGGGACAGAAAAAAACAAAGAGATCAAGGGGAAAAACACAGAGTTCAAAATAAGAATATGTGAGAATGTAGTATATTTTGAAATGTAAGAATTCACTGGGAGCATCTTTATTTTCAAGATATTAAAAGCCTGCAATTAAAGACAGACATATGATGTTTTGATTATGATTTTAGAATGTTTTTATCATCACTGTATTATTTCCTATGAACTTATCTCTTTAGGATATTTCAAATTTATATTTATTATTAATTATATTAACTTTGAATTTTATTTTTGGAGATAAAAAGAGTGCATTTTCAAGTACAACTTAATGTTTCTATGGCAATGATACATTAAATTTTTAGTAGCTCAAAATGAAATGTGAACTGGATAAAACAAGAGATAGGATGGCAGATTTTTTAAAGGTTTAAGAGATTGATACATATTTCTACAGTGACAAATTAGATGTTTCTAAAGAGACAGTATATACATATTTCAGTCAGTGTGACCAAGACTTCTCAAATAATCTTGAAGACCTGTAAGCTCTGGTATAGATGAATAACTGCATACAATAAATTAAAAAAGGTTGGCCACATAATAAAAGGATCTCTAAAATGAGCAAATAAAATTGATCTATTTGTCTGAAGAATATAATTATGAACACATGTACAAATGGATTAGATACTCAATTACCTGAAGATATTTTCAGGTCTTTTAAAAACTTTCATCTATTCATGTTCATTACTGTCTTTATCACTATTCAATTAATTCATAAATTTCCTGAAGAACACAGAGAATGAGTCTATAAAATTTTGTTTCATTTGTCTAAGTAAAATCTCAAATTTAAGAATTATAACTCCTGGGTTATAACTACAGGAATTGTGAGATTAATGGCAAAGGTAAGGTGGTGTCTCAGGACAAAGAATTTTGAAATATGAACAAAGCTTAAATCTGGAAGTGGATAAATCAGAAGATTTTGCATAATTTAATTCTCCTGAATTAATCACAATGAACACTTTCCTTTGATATTTTACTTGTTGTCTCTTTTTTTTACTTAGGGAAGATGTGAGAACAGCAAACGTAATCGCTGCAGAAGCTGTAACTTGCCTTGTGATTGACAGAGAGTAAGTACTTTGCTTTGTTATGTGTGTTGCACACTAATATCAGTGACATACATAATTTCCTGGAATTAGACATCATTTTATGGAGCAATTAATACCTTGCTTCTATCTTTTCATTTAGAAATGAGTTTTATGTTTGATTCTCATTCTCTATTATTCTTGGAAGTGGCTGCCTCTGCCACATTCTATCTCTGTGATTCTCAACAAGGTATTTAATCACTCTGAGCTTCATCTCAGCTGATTTGTAATATGGAGGTAACAAAAACATCATGGAATATTGTAGGAATTAATGTGGGTAAAGCATTTGGCAAAGTGGCTTTTACTGAGTAGGGACTCACCTAATTCTAGCTATTTTGTAAGTTTTTTGAACTATTTTTATCATTATTAGCATAATGATACCTCAAATAAACTATTCCTTGAGCATATTTTAGTTATCTCCTCTATTTCTCCATCCTCAGATCCCTACAACATAACACTTAGGTAAGACACTTTTGGAGAACGCATCAGTTCAAGACATAGGCAGATTTTTAGGGTCATTATACAATTGTCCAATGATTCCCATCCCTGTTTCTTCTCTCCATTTTGGCTTAATATTCTGATTACCTTAATCTTTTATAGGTTAAACTACAAAGATCAGATTATTATCTTTCCAAATAGTACTGTTAAAATGCAAGTGTGCTATCTGGGAGTAGTTCACCAGATTTTCCTCTTTGCAGTGTATGTGGATAAGTTAATCAGAAGAGCCATGTGCATGACCCAAGGAAAAGAACTGTAAAATGTGCATTTTAGTAGAGCCGTAGCTGAAATCAGCTGTGAATGTCAATGTCTGAGAGGCCAAATATAATCAAATATAAAGGCGCTGAATGCTGAACTCAGGGGACTCTGGGTGGAGAGAGATCCCACTTGATTCACAGATTTCACTTTTGGAAGCCCCTTTGTGGTGGATCACTGAAATAGAGCAAGGGCAGAGCTGCAGAATGATAGTTATACCCATGAATCTCTGTAAAAGATATTCTTTATATGATACCCCTAAACAGCCATTACCCATCATTCTTTCTTCCATTCATTCTTTCTTCCATTTCACTAGCATTTTACTGAGGATCTACCAAGTACAAGGTATTGAACTAAGTGCTGTGAAAAGAGCCAAAGGAGCCCCACAGATCTTGGTTCCTGGGGTTAGCTTCTAATAGAAGAGCTATAGCTGTATACAAATAACCATCATCCAAGGCAGAAGTTAAGAAGTTGCTGGAATAAACTTTTATGGGAATCCAGAAAAGGGAGTGACTACTTCTCAGGAGAATCAGGAAAGTCTTCATGGAAGAAATGGTACCATTCTATAGGAGGGGCAACATAAATAGAGTGAACAGCATAAGCAGCTCAGGAAAGTGTAGGCCTTTTCAACCGGCTTGAGTGGAGCTGTATAAAGGAAGTGGGGCTGCAGTGTTATAACTATGTTCACACATGTTAGGGCTAGTTAACAAAGAACTTTGTTGAAGTAAGGGCAAATCTTACAATTTTATGTAGCAATATGATGTCACTCTCACTATGCATTTGGAGAATGCTGTGTCAGATGAAGTTAAAGGGAGATGTTGGAGGCAGAATATCTGTTTGGGAGTCTAAATCCTTTACAGGAGAAATGCATAAGATTGAAGAGTTAAAACCAGAAGAACTTGACACCTGACTGAACATTATGGGTAAGGGTGAAATTAAGAATGAAGCCAGGATTGATAAAATCTGGCATGAATATAGAAGAGGAATCAGCTTGGGAGGAGCGATGGTATTCTGCTAATATAATGAGTCTAATGTACAAGATGGTCATCCAAGAAAAGAGGCCCTACAGAGGTTGGAAATTTGGAACAGGAACTTTGTTAGAGATGTTTATAACTTTAAAAATTGCCTGCCTGGAGTTATCAGCTGAAGCCATGACACTGGATAGAATTGCACAAAATAATAGAGAAAAAGATAAAAGGACCAAGTTTAGAATTGGGAGAAATTTAAGAGTCAGACAGGAGAAGAAAAACCAGTAAAGGAAATTGAGGTGTAAGAAATCACAGCAGTACAGGAAATCTCAGAAACCAAGAGAACATTTCAAGGAAAGGAAATAATCAGCAGTGTTTTGTGCAAGCTAGAAGCCAGGAGGCAGACAGGTAGAGAAAAGGGCAATAGGTTTAGGAAGCTGGATCAAAACAGTTTTAATAAAGTGAGGAGAATACAATCCAGACTATAAAGGGTGAGCCAGGGTGAGGAAGTGAGTGCCCTGAGCCTGAAGGGTTCTTTTTTTTTTTCCAAGAAATTTGGTAAGAAATGGAAGGAAAAAGAGGGAGGGAGAATGAGATATTATCAAGGTCTTGGGGAATTTCCTTAGGCAGGGTATAAACAAGTATACAGAAAGATGGGGCAAATGGAATTTTAAAGGAAATGTTTGATGGAAAGGGTGCCACAGAGGAGGCAATTGAGGGCAAATAAGGAAAGGTTACTTGGAGGTATCTTGAATGTTTTCTGAAAATGGTGGGAAAAAGGAGAGGTAATGAATTTGCAGAAAAATATCGAGATGTAAATAAGGAAAGCTGTGGGAGCATGAATGGCCTTATTTTTGCCCCTACAGCATAAAACCAGAAAGGTGGTGAGGGAAGGGGCAAGAGTGAAGTTAAGGGGTTGAGGGGCACCAGGTGAGGGGAGGGTAGAATAATCATAGCAGATTATATTCCCACAGTGCTTTATAATTGATGAATTTTCACATGCATTCCCCCTGGGACATAGATAAGAGTGTTTTACTGAAGTGGAAATTGAAATGCATAGAGATTTAATAACTTAATACCGTTCATGGTAAATAGTAGAGCCCAGATTAATCTAACCACACACACACACACACAAACTGGGTGGGACTTTGTGTAGTATCTACTCCAGTTCCTCCATTTTAGTTGAGGTCCCAAGAGATGTAGTATCAAGTAGTATCACACACATACCTTTGCCCTCACCCTCATTTTCTTTCTTTTTTTTCAAACCTGGCCTTATACAATGTATAGTGGAAAGTACATGGGCTTTATCAAATAAAACTCATTATTGGCACCTTGACTGCACTATGTTATGAGATTATGGGCAAGTTACTAAAATTAGAAGTCCAAGTTCCCTACCTGCAAAATGAGATAATATTACCTAAATTATAGATGTCTTGAGAACCTAACAATTTAACTTATGTAAAGGTCCATGCACAGTACAAGATGTAATTAGTATTCAATTAATGTACCCTTCCTCTTCTTACAGAGGACATAGGAATCCCTTGGATTTAGCAATTTTATCTTTCTAATCAGTCTATCTTCAGGGATATATGCAGAGAAGATAATGTGAGAAAAGTCTAGCTTTAAGCATAAATATGAAGACAACAGTTTGAGTTTAGAGACTCAAAAAGTACATTTCAATACACTTAAGAAAGATGTTGGGCTTCCCACCAATGTTGAATTCACAGCTTAAAAAAAAAAAGGTAACTGAAGGATCCTGTCAAAAGCCTGCTGCTGGTACCTAATTTATGGCCAATTAAAAGAGCACCAGGGCTTCATCCCATGCAAACAGATGGCAGACATTAGAACTGTCAACAAAAGGAGCTTCTTTCACAAATTTACAAGCAAGGCACTATGTTACATAAGCCAGTGATTATGCTTTATCATTCCAGAGGGACAGCAAAAGAACATTACTGTAACTAATCATGCATGTCAGAAATTTTTTTAAAATGCTCATTGACAAACCAGAAAATGATAAACACATTGTTTCCTCAGAAAGCATTCTCTGTGGATTGGTTTCTTGCAGCCTAATCATTATCTTAATAAGTATCAGCAGTGGTTCCAAAATTTGTGTCCAAAAAAAAAAATATTACTTTGAGAGATCAATCTATTTCCATTAATAAATTTCCTGACTATGTAGAAAACACAACTGGGTAACTTTAGCACTTCTGACTGAAATCCATGAAAAAAAATATTAATTATAGGAATAAGTTCATGATTGTGTCCTGTAATCATATATGCAATGTCTACTACTTCCTTGGCCTGAGAAGCTGTTTATGAGGCTAAAAGTTCAATTAAGATAATTGATTTTTTTTTTTGACACATTAAGGATCATTTTGAACATTGTCAAAGACAGTAACTTTGAACTAGTCAAATTTTAAAAGATATATATATATATTTCCCCCCAGGCAATTGAGGTTTAAGTTAGAGGTCTAGCTTTATCCCTGATTTACTGTTTAGCCTTCAAGATGTAGCCATACTGTTTATAGAAATTGAAATATTTTAATTCCGTTGGTAAATAGCAGCAGTCTGAGCTTCCTGTGTGTCCCTCCCACTCTCTGCTGCCCTGGTCATCTGATCTCCTCTCCAAGAATAGCCCAGATCTCCCCTTGGTTCAGCAAAATAAGAGGAACATTTGGCCCAACACCAGGACCAGTGTCCATTCTGATAGGCTGACCCTGTGCTATATTGGCTGTTAATTATTTTGACTATCACATCTAGTGATCTCAAGCTAAAATGACATTTTTATCACTGTTGGTTTTTCATGCCTTTTGTTTTAGCTACCAAACCCATTGTTTAAATAAAATTAATTTGAAAGGAAAAAAAAAAGGAACTTTGCTGGCTTCCATGGGAATAAGACTCCTACAGTATCTAGGAATCTTCCCTCCCTCTCTCCAAATCATTTCAGATGATTCCTGAGGCCCTCCAAGAAGATGTCACTAAAAATTATTTACAAACCACAGACAGTTGACCCAAGGCCCATTCCATCTCTGACACTCCAGGCTATTTTATCACATCGTGGGACCAGTTGTGTCCATCAAGATAAAATCTGGGAAATAGGGACCAGGAACTAGTCTAAAGGAAGCCCAGTGTATTGAGGCATTAAAGTGATGAGATCAGGAAGGAGTGTGAAACATGAGATTGTAGGGCATTGCCAGTGGCAGTCTCAGATATTGAAGTATTTCTTTAGAGCTGGGAAATCTGGGTAACTGAACTTAAAGTTTTAAACCTCCCAGAGCTAAAGCTACCTCATGTGTAATAAGCATATTCATAGGTATATTTAAAGAAATAGCAAGACTCTAGACACTAGACTAATGATTAAGGAGAAACTCATAAAAGCAAAGCTGATCCTAAGACCCTCTTAAAGAATAGGGCAGCAGTTAGGTCATCAAGAAAGATTGGGCATAGAGGAAAAAGTCACTGGAGTTGGCAAACTGAAGACTATTTCTCAGCACCCAAACTTGAGCTAGATATTAAAATTGGGTGCTTTTTGAAATACAGGTGTCAGAGCCAGACTAGTGTAGTTTGACATTTTTTCATAAAAAAGAAATTGGAGGCCTGCTTCCTTCCAGCACTTTGTTGGATATTTGGACTACTGGAATGAAGTGACACATATTCAATATAGGTTTGCAAACTGAGTATATAAGACCAGCTCAATTTGTGACAAATCTGTGCCTATATTAAAATGTTTTGTATTCCTTTACCAGTTCCAGTAGGAAAACCCATCTTTTTAGTCACCCTGCCTGCCATATGTAGCCTCTTTCCAGACCTAGCTAATAGATCTTTAGCCAAACCTGCATGTATCTCCAAAGATAGCACTTTCAACCCTGGCCCCTACCCAGATCTCCGTCTGTTCTTCTTGCATATAGTAGATTGGTGCTTTCTTCTATTTCCTTTTGCTGCTACTAATCATATGTTCAATTCCCCATTTGTAACAGCCAAAGGGGTGCTGATGCAAAATACCAGAAATCTGTCGGCTTTTATATAGGGCATTTATTTGGGGTAGAAGCTTACAGTCACAAGGCCATAATGAGTGAGTTACTTCCCTCACCAAAGTCTGTTGACACATGTTGGAACAAGATGGCTGCTGGTCTCTGCAAGGGTTCAGCATTCCTCTTCCTCTTATGGCTCCGTGGTCCCAGCTTCTTCCAATCTCAGCTGTAGGTTGGTATAAGGCTTGTCTCTCTCCCTGGGGCTTGTTTCCTTCCCAGTTATCTCAATTGTTCAGGGCTCTGGTCTCTTCAGCTGCAATCTATCAGATGAATGGCTTGGCTTTCTCCCGGGCTTCAGCATCCAAACCTAAACTCTCTGTGTTCTCCTTTTCCATGTATTTACTTCCCTGTCTGTGATTAAGCATCCATTTATATAGCCCACAAAGGGGGGGAGGGGGGACTCAAACCAAGTCCACCTAATGATGTGGTCAAATAAAAGCCCTAATGTTGATTTAATAAAGTAAAAGTGAAACCTCTGAGTCTAAGACAATCTAATATGCCCAAAGGAACAGACAAGTTTACAAACACAACCCAATTTCTCTTTTTGGAATTCATAAACAATACCAAACTGCCACACCATTCCAGAGGTGAAACAACAAAAATACAGAATTGCTGCATATCACATGGTGAATGAGCCAAGTAGGGACCTGGGCAGCAGTCTTTATGGGGAACTAGAGAATCAGAGGAAATGGAACCATATGGAAAAGATAATATTTATCAAACTCTTCTCAAGGCAGGGTCCTATAGGGGTTTCTGATAAGCAACTTTGTTGGGGTCTGAAGTTCACCAAGAGGCATGCTCCTGGAGAATAGATGATTGCTAAACTGCCCTACAAATAATGGTGATTTGTATTAAGCTTTATTTTCTGAGTATATTAATGTGAAGCCAGAGCTTCATAATTTACACCAGGGGCCAGCAAACTTTTCCTGCAAAGGTCCAGATAGTAAATATTTAGGCTTTGTGGGCCATATGGTCTCTGTTACAGATACTCAACTCTATCATTGTAGCACAAAAGCAACCAATGACAATATGTACATAAATGAGTATTGCAGTGTTCTTTATCGATGGACACAGAAATTTGAATTTCATATTTTCATGTGTCAAGAAATAGTCTTCTTTTTATTTTTTTCAACCATTTAAAAACATAAAAAGCACTTTTAGCTCTAGGACATACAAAAACAAGCCTGTGGGCTATCATTTGCTGACCCCTGACTTAAACAATAGAAGAGACTTGGGTGCTGTTCCCAGTGGTTCTGTTCTGTTCTTCCTCCATATCATATTCTGCTCAGCCTCTGGTTTAAACAAATGTCAAATATATAAAGAGTATGGACTTGAAGTGCCCAATGATTAACCTGCCAGTGGTGTCCTCATAGTTTAGTCACCCTGATGCCATCTGTCTATTTGTCTTTCCCTCTCTGACACCCTTTCCCTTGGTGTCTTGTCTACCTTGCTTTTTTCTCCACACACACACATTTATAAAACACACAAACATACACACTCCTTTCTTTTTTTTTTTAACTTTATTTTGTACATTTAATAATTGAAAACATAAACAATTAAAAACTAAAAAGTAAACTGTTTTTGTTTTTTATCTCTGCACCTCTTAATTCCACTCTTGCATTCTTTATGTCTTCTCTTAAGCTTTGTGTTAATTTTTATAAGAGCTAATTAGAGATTAAGTTGGTTCTCTGCAGAGTTATTTTGCATGAAGACTGAAAACACATGAAAATTTTAGAATTTCAGATAGTATATATGGGAGCTGTAGAGGAAAGATTTGGGGGCAGCAGGACCATTCAGACACTATACTCTAACCCCACCAACCATGCCAGTCTCCTGAAAGCCCATGTATCCAGGGTTAATTTTTGTCACCTAGGTCATCTGCAACCTTCTCTAACTTGTTATTCTGTGTCCACTTGATAGGACTATAGGGACTCCACATGCCACATTGCCTATAGGCAATTTGCTTAACTGATAGGGTGGTAAACTTCAGATATTTCACAGTGTCATCCTTTCCTATAGCATAAGTAGATTTTATTTTAGTTCATTTTCTAGAATGAAATCTGGGGTGATATGAGGATATTGGCAGGATGATCAGAAGAAAACAAATGTGCTTTGCTAGAATGGTGTCAGCTGTGATCATTTGGGACTTGTCTTTTTTTTATGGAGCTGTTATTGATTGGTGTGCTGTTCAAAAATATATTTATTAAGCAAGAGAGGGAAAATCTAGAAGTTTAGAAGGAAGAGAAACACTACATTGGTTAAATTTAATGATTGGCATTGAATTAAAGCTTTCCTTAGGCAGGCATGATTTAACTACAGTATAAGTATATTTCCACTGAAAAAGAAGTATATCCAGAGAAAGTATTTATGGTTTAAAGCCATAGAAAAAGGTTAGAGGCAGCTTGTAATCATATGTGCCTACCCTGGTGCTTTAATAATAGCTGCAGACCCTCCTCTTACTGCACGTCCTTACAACAGTGACTCTCTAGGGAGCTCATTGTAAAGGTCCAGACTCTCATCCCAATTTCATCCACCCAACTAGCACTTACCAGTTACTTGTGACATGTCAGCCATACAGACATCTAGTACTTTGGGGGGGTTAAATGTAAGTGTGTAAACATTATACTACTTAATTATATCCCTGTTACATGGATAATCATCAGCTCTAATCTGTTAAATCACAAACAAAGATCCTAATGGTACTGTTTGGTAGCCTTTGTACTATGTTCAACACAAAAGAAGTCTAATCGCATTAATGTTGGTGTCCACTAATCAAGATTTAGCACACTTTTGTTTATAAAACATTACTAAAATGTTCATATGGTAACCTGATTAGCCAGAAAGTCATAGCAGAGATTTAAGTAGAAATAGGAGAGCTTTTGTAGACCAGGGCTCACCAAACTTTTTCTCTGGAGGGCCAGATAGTGAATATTTTCAGCTTTGTTGGTCATACATTCTATCACAACAGCTCAACTCTGACATTTGGCCAAGGGCCATAGTTTGCCAACATTTGTTAGAGAATAACTTAATTTTACAGATGAGGAAATTGAGGCCCACGAGAGTCAGGAGGACTCATTTCACACTGTTCAATAATAAGAATTAATCAAGACTGGTGTTTTTGTTTTCCAGCAGCTAAAAAGATACCACACTATGTGTTGGCTTAACAGGAATTTATTGGCTTATGCTTTTGAGGCTAGGAAAAGTCCAAAATCAAGGCATCAGCAAGGCAATGCATTCTCCACAAAAACTGTAGAGTTCTGAAGCTGGCTGCCAGTGATCCTTGGTCCTTGGCTTTTCTGCCACAAAGCAGCATCCATGGTATGACTTCTCCTTTCTCCAGATTCTGTAGACTTCTGGTTTCCTGCTCTTCCCATGGCTTTACTTTCTGCATTCAATTTCCTTTGCTTATACCTTCAGCCATATTGGACTAATTCCCACCCTCGTTCAGTAGGGGCACATATTAGTTAATAACATTTCAAAGGTCCTATTTAGAAATGGCCTCATACCCATCACATCCAAAGCACAGGGGTTGGGACCTGAACATGCCTTTCATGGGGGACTTGATTCATCCCCAACAATTGGTAATGCACTCACATTCTTATAGTCTAATATATTTGTCAGATCCTAAAATTTTAGAAATGAGTGAGACCTTGAAAAAACCTCTCTTCCAAATCCCTTAGTTCATAAATGAGAAAGATGAGTCCCAAAGGGAATCTGAATTGTGAAACCTCTTTTGTGCCAAGGATGGGATTACAATGCAGCTCTCGTGTTGCCTGTTTTCACCCATGTCACACTTTGCTTTAAAGGCATGTAGCAGTTTGATATTATTTATGAATTCCAAAAAGAAATAGAGATTATGTTTGTAAACTGGTCAATTCCTCTGGCGTGATAACCCTTTGATTGTATTAGATTGAGCTGAGACATCTGATTAAATTTTGATTAGGGCTCTGATCCAACCACGTTATTAAAGTGCAAGTCAGTGCCGAGTCCCAGCCCCCTTGGGGATAAAACAGATGCTCACATGGAAGTAAACACACAGAGAAGAACACAAAGGAAGAGGCACAATTCATTAGACATGGCAGAAGCACAGGGAAGAGCAATAAGTCTGAAAGTCTACAGCTGATCTTACATAGAGAACTGAGCAAGTGAGTTCAGAAAGAATGGAGCCCTGGGGAGAGAAAAGAGCCTTATACCAGCCTACAGATGAGATCAGAAGAAGCGGGGACCACAGAGCCTTAAGAGGTAGAAGGAAGGCTGAACTCTCACAGACATTTCCTGCCATCTTGCTTCAACATGTGGCCAATGACTTTGGGTGAGATAGTCCTCTTATGATGCCTCGAATTGTACTCTTTAGGGCCTTGTGAGGGTTCCATGTAATATTTTAGGTAATCTAAGCACCTCTTAAAATATATTTATATATATATAAATAACATTTTTGTAAGCAAATGCACATATATGCATATACATTTATATATCATTTTACAAATAGTGGTATGTATTGTGAAAATTTTTATTTTTACCCACAATAAAAAATAACTAAATTAAAAAAAAAAAAGTTATAGAATTGAGACTCAACTGCAGAATTAATATCACAAAATAGGGCCTATACTGAGATCCCCATTAAAGTAGCTTCCTTTGTTGGAATGTGGACTATTAAAACCTATGTCTCAACAGAGCATATACTTTGTAAGCTTTTGTCCCTGCCTATGTGTTGGCTTTTATCATTTATCCTGCTTTGTTATTTGCTTTCTTACTGATTTTAAAATAATAATTGCATTCATTTAGGATAATAAAATTTGATTTCATGCTCAAAAATAAATAAATAAATAAATAAATAAATAAATAGACTTTATAAAAACCAACAGAGTTCTGGTATTTTGTATCAGTACCCCTTTGGCTGTTCTAATATGGAATTTGGTTCTGAGGAATGGGGAAGTGCTTTTGCAATGACCAAAATGCTGGATTGGTTTTATAAATGGTTAAGGGATATTTTTTGGAGGAATTGTGAGATGCTTGATAGAAAAGGCCTAGATTGCTTTGAAGAGACTGTTGGTAGGAATATGGGCACTAAAGAGACTTTTGATGAGGCCTTAGAAGTAAATGATGAAACTATTATTGGAAACTGGAGGAAAGGCAATCCATGTTTTAAAATTGCAGCGAACTTAGCAAGATTAATCCCTGATGTTTTATGAAAGGCAGAATTTGAAAATGGCGAGCCTGGGCATTTAGCTGAAGAACTTTCCAAAGTAAACTTAAAGAATGTGGCTTGACTTCTTCTTGCAGCTTATAGTAAAATGCTAGAAAAGAGAGATAAGCTGAGAACTGAACTGTTGGGTACTATGAAACCAGAAACTGATTCTGGAAATTCCAAGCCTCTGGAAATCAAGCCCCCAGATGATAGTGCCCCATTTAAGGATTTAACTAAACTTGGAACTTCTAAATCATGATTGAAAATGCAGTTATCCAGGAAGGATTTGTGGAAAGTCTTACTGTCTAATGGCTTGGACTCCTGCCTCCTGCATGCTAGACCAACAAGCTTTTTGAGAGAGCTGTATGAACAAAACCACTGTCAGCCTGGACAAAAAGGGACATGTAGGGAAAAGATGGAAAGGGAAACAGCTTTCAGATGAAAATAACAGAAGTTAAGGTCAGGAATTAAGACATCTCCTTGGCCAAGAGAGGGTCTCCACTCACGTGTATGGAGAGGGTGCGTCTTCCCCAGCATTTGAAGAGTATAGATGTTCCAGTCAGATGTCCAGGGAAAGTTTTGCTGCCCCTGGCTATAGGGAGGGTGGAGTACATTCCCCAAAGGTTGGGGAGAGCAATACCCCAACATCTGAGAGGGGTGGGCCTGCCCCTCATGGATCAGGGAAGGCTAGGTTGCCAACTCATTGCTCTCAGAGGGTTGAAGCTGTATGCCAAAGATTAAGGAGGATGTTGTCTTCATTTCACTGTGTTAAGACTTTTTCCCAGAGATCAGGTAAGCTGTGGCCATCACCCCCAATATACTTGGAGGGTGAGGTCTGGAGCTTGGTCACCACCCAGATGCTTGATGAGGGCAGAGCCAAGAAAATGGCCATTGGGCAAGCCTGTGGAAAGGGTGGGCCCCATGAAGCCCCAGGAGAAGAATGACTCTCAGACTTTGAAATCTAATGAAGTATGCACTGCAGGTTTACAAAAATGTAGGGGACCCATAACTCATGTATCTCTCCCAATTTCTCCTTATAGTAATGCAAATGTTTATCCTTTATCTGTCCCTTTGTATATTGCAAGCAGATAAATGGTTTTGTAAGTTTCAGAGGTCTACAGCCAGATGGGACTTTGCCCCAAGACAAACTGAATTTCTTTCAACTGATTGTGATATGATTTTGTACTTAGCATTGTTACTGATTTAAGGGATTTTTTTTTTAAATATTGTAATGTCTTTTTGGAATTCAGAGGGTGGAGTGTAGCAGTTGATATTATTTATGAATTCTAAAAAGAAATATAGATTATGTTTTTAAACTGGGTAGGTTCCTCTGGCATGATAACCCTTTGATTGTATTAGATTCAGCTCAAAGGTCTGATTAAATTTTTAAGATTAGGGCTCTGATCCAACCACATCATTAGAGTACAACAAATGTTGAGTCCCAGCCCCCTTGGGGATAAAAAAAAGAGGTTCACATGGAAGTAAACACACAGAGAAGAAGAACACAGAGGAAGAGACACAGCTCAATAGACATGACAGAGGCCCCAGGAAGAGAGATGAACCTGAAAGTTTACAGCTGACCTTGTGAAGAGAACTTAGCTGCTGAGCTCTGAAAGAAAATAAACCCAGAGAGAAAGATGAGCCTTATACCAGCCTACAGATGAGATCAGAAGAAGCCGGGACCACAGAGCCTTAAGAGGGAGAAAGAAGGCTGAACCCTTGCAGACATTGCCTGCCATCTTGGTTCAATACGTGGCCAATGACTTTGGTTGAGAAAGTACCTCTGATGGTGCTTTGAATTGGACTCTTTAGGGCCTTCTGACTGTAAGCTTCTACCTCAAATAAATACCCTTTTAAAAAGCCAACAGAGTTCTGGTACTTTGCATCAGCACCCCTTTGGCTGACTAATACCAGGCCCCAGGTAGAAAACTCATGCATTTATTAATTCAATAATTACATATTGAGTATCTACTGTGTATTTAGCCCTAAGCTCAGTGCTGTGGTGATTAGAGATGCATACAAAGAGATAGTTGCCTTTAAGAAGCTTAGAATCATAAAAATGAACAAAAAATGTAAAGATATTGTCAAAAAAGGTCCACCTTCAAAAGAGGAAATTAATGACTTATGGGAAGAGCTAAAATAATTTCATTGAATGAAATCTAAAACCAATTCTCTTAAAAAAAGATTAATAGGTCAAATTCTTGAGTTTCAAAAGACTTCAAATTGATATGGGCCTCACTGAGTCAAATCTCCACCATGTTGGCTAAATAGCTGGAATCATTGAAGTAAAGTAACAAATTTTTTAACTGACTTAATTTATTTCATCCAAAATATATTGGTTTTCTACTCAATCCCTTCTCTGATCTCCCATAATTAGTTGGGGTCTCCTGTTGTTTTTCATCATAACATTGTCTACTTGCCATGTAATAACATTTTTAAAACTTATTTATCTGTTTTGACCTATGAAAAACAAGCTCCAGGAGGGAAGAAGAAATACGTCTGTTTTGCTCACTGCTGCATCCCTAGTTTTCAGCACAGTGCCATGTATTATAGGAACTCATTAGGTATCTGTTGGAATAAATGAATGAGTGACTGTATCCGTCTGGGTCCAATCAGGAGAGAGAGAGCACATAGTAATTTGAACAGAGAAAGTTAGTAAAGAATTACTAACTATAGCTTTTCAGATTGGAGAAACGAGCATGAAGTCAAGAGAACTGTAGTGAATATAGTAATACCAGATATAAGGAGTAGTCACTAACCCTAGGGCTGTGAGAGAGCACCCAGTGAAGAGCCCTCTATTCCTCCCCTCCCTCCTACCCTTCCTCCACCTATCTGTCCCCTCAACCCCTCCAGGGCTGAGAACCAGACCTTGTTATAGAACAGGGTTTTGTTAATTACAATCAATGTTCTGTATTATAGAAATACATTATTTCTTCCTAAAAATGCTTGGTACCTAACTATATTTTTGAGACTTGCATTTTTCCCATCAGATGTTTTAAAAATGATTATTCAGGAATGTCTTTGGAATTTCTAAGCCAGTTATATGATTAAGAAAGATTGTAAAAGCTTTAAGTTCTGTCTTGAAATTCAATCTTTATTTCTTGAATTTAAAAGGTAATATTTAAAATTTCATATTTGAAACTTGCTTTAAAATTCTTCTTAATGTGTTTATGGCTGTTTATTTGGTGAAGAAATTATAATGTTTCAGGTGTTTAGATATAAAGGGGGAGGGAAAGATGCCAGAATCAGTTCATGACAGAAGCTAACAATCAGTTAAAAATCAACAGTAAGTTTCAAAGTTGAATTCTGCTTTAGATCTTCATGTCACTTTTTTGCTAGAGTTAAGTGGTTTTACTTACTTTAGTAGGCTTACTTCTCTCATAAGACAGTTATTACAGGCCCAACGGGGTCATAAAGATCTAAGATTTTCCTTTTCTTTTCAATATGTCTAGCAGTTGGTACTAATCTTGAAACACATACTGTAGAAGCGTGAATTGTATTAGCGCAAACTATAATAACAGTAAAACCTCTTTTGAAACATCAGCTGTAAACTTTCAGGTTCATTCCCAGACTAAGCTTCACTTTCAGAATTCACTAGTTTGCATGAAGTACAACAGTCATAGTATCAGTCATCATGCTACTTGTAATGATATTAACTTTCAATGAAAACCGAACTAGCAAAGGCATATCATAATTTGGTGACTGATAAGGAGTATGTTGTACTTGCAGTTGAACTGGAGATAGTGCATTGCCCCTAGACAATGAAGTTCTTGAGAAACCCACTTAGGTTGAGTGAGAACTTTTATTTATTTAATTATATTACATTAATCTTATAGGATTAACTTTTTTCTTTTCTTACATTATTTTTTACAGTTTTTAGGGAGTCTATGTTGTGTGATTATAAACGTAATAACTACTCAATGTAGAAAACTCGACAAGCACAGAAAAAATAAAAGTAAAAATAAAAATAAATGTAAATATAATTATAAATATAAATACAAATATATTCCTGCCATTTAAAGGTAACTACTATTTTAGTATATTTGTTTAAATGGTGAGATCATGCTGCCTCAATTTTTTTCTGCTGTGTCCATATATAGGGACAGTATTAATATATTTTATTTTTATTTTATTTTTTTGAGGTAAATAATAAAAATTTATTAAGGCACCTGGTTACAAAATGAATATACCAAAATCAATAGCTTTCCTAAATAGAATCAATAGTTAATAAATGTAATGCAATAATATATTCCATTTTTAAGAGCAATAAAGGTGGATAACATATGTAAGAATAAGATTTACAAGACAAGTAGACAATCTGTAAGAATAAAATTTTAAAATACAACAGAGACATAAATAGATATATAAATATAAATTCACACTGCCATCTGTTGAATAATGTGCCAGGCACAAAATTAGTTGAGGTAGGTAGCTATATGATTAATATTGATTGATTGATTGATTTGTTTCTCAGCCAACCTGCATGGAATGCTTTTTGCTTCCATTTTAAAGATAAACTAAACTTCAGAGAGTCGAAGTGTAATGTCCTAAGACCTATAGCCTGTAAGCAGAGAAACAGTATTTGAACCTAATTCTGTTTTCAAAGGCCATTATAGCATATTACCTTACACATTGCATTAGCAATTTACCATTTTAATAGAAACATCTCATCATCATAACTTGAATTGCCATGTCTTAGTTTCTTAACTGTGCTTGGATATTTAAGCTCATTTTAATTTTTTTATTTTGTAAAGCATGATGAGTATAAAGCTTTGCCCCTTTTCTAAAGTATTTCCTTGAAAAGACCCTCAGAAGTGGTATTACTGATTTGAAGGATATACATTTTTTAAAAATTGTTGTCTAGAACCATGTACCAGTACACTCCTTAGTGGCAATGTATGAGAACTCTGTCCCTGTGCCCTGGCCTGCTTGAGGTTTTGGCTGAGACTATCTTAAGAGACATGATAAGGGCAAATCCTAGGAGAATTTGTGTAACATTTCTTCTTCCCTTGTAATTGATACATGGAGCTTAGTTATTGACAATTAAAATTTGGAAGAATGTTCATATGCTAGCAATTTTTCTTCTGTATCGTGGAGAAGAATAAACAATTTTTTTAAAGATTTAAGCCTTATAGGTTGTAGTCAGTGGAAGAGAAGGAGAGAATTCAGAGAAGCCAATTTTATAAATTTTATGAGGATTTGGATATGATGCTTTCATTTTAATACTTTCTCACCTCATTTAAACCTTACAACAGCCCTGTGAGAACAGATGACATTTTTAAAAATCTAGAAAAGGAAACTGAGGATCAAAGAGGTTCCATGACTTAGAGTCACAAAACTAGATTGAACTCCAGGGTTGTCTGACTCCAAGATTGTGCTCTATTATACCATACTCTTATCTTGTTGCTTTTGTAACAACAAATTAAATGTTAGCTACAAGCTAGATTCTGTTGGGGGAATCTTTTTTTAAAAAGTAGAGTGGACAGATCAGAGGCAGAGAGACAAAGTAGGATGTTTCTGAAATAAGGAAATGTGTCAATAGCCTGAATGAGGCAGTGGAAGTAGAGATGAAAAAGAGAAACAGATTCAAGAGAGATTACAAAGGTTGACATGATAAACTTGGGTAAAAGGGGTTATGGATAGTAGCAAGATTTCTAGCCTGTGTACTAGCTAAATGATAATGCCATTTATCATTTAGGAACTGAGACTGGGAATTTAGGAACAAGCCTTGAGGGAAGATGATTACTGCAGTTAAGAATAACCTGAGTTTGAGGTGCTTGTAAGATATGCAAAGGACATTGAGGAAAATATTAGCAATGTGGATCTGTAGAGTCAAGGCTAGAGATACAGGTTTGAAAGTTGTTGGCCTGAGGATCCTAAATGAGTCTTAAGAGTAAAGGATATTTTCTGGAAGAGCTTAGAGTAAAATCAGACCACCTGGGATCAAATTCCAGCTCTACCACTTTCTAGATATACCACTCTCTCTCAGGCCATGTCTTTTGGAGCAATTTTGGCCCCCAGGAGACAGGTGGCAATGTCTGGAGATATTTTTTGGTTTGGCCATCCAGTGAGTACAGGTGAATTATGCTGCTGAACATCCTACTGTACACAGGAGAGCCCCCCCACAAGAGTTATCTAGTCCAAAATGTCAGTAATGCCAAGAAACCCTGCACTAAGCCCTCTATGAAAAAAGGATGATCATACTTACCTCAGAGTTTTTGTGAGGTTTCAGTGGGATAAAGCAGGTAAAGAATAGTAAGACACATTGTAAACATTATTTTTAAGTTAAATAATCAATCATGTAGAAAAAGAGGGTAAGAGACACAATTTGGAGAAATACTTGCCTCTAAGGAAATGGCAGAAGGAGAAGTGTTTGTGACACACCCTGAGAAGTAGCATAGAGGAGAATGAGGAGGGGAATGAGGAAAGAAACATCAGGGAAAAGAACAGAGTAGTTCAGTGCAGTGGCACCAACTTTCTCTTGTGTGGCTACAACAAGCTAAGACAAGACGGCCAGCAGAGGCATGAGCCTCAGCTAGGTCACTGAGGAAGCATTCTGGAAAGAGGCCACTGCGGTTAACGGCAGATTAGTGATAACTTTTGAGGGAAAAGTTGAAGTAAGGGTGAAAGCAAAATGGGCATAGAAGCCAGACTGCAACGAATGGGTAGAAAATTATGTGAAGAATGAAGATAAGCGATGGGTAATGAAGGTAATTCAAACTGGCTATTTGGCCACAAACAGTGGTTTGTGGTTTAGAGTTGGAGAGACCAGCCTGTTTGTAGACTGAAAGGAAGGAAGATCAAGAGGGAGACAATAAAAGAATAAGACAGAGGAGGAGCAACCGACTGAGCAAGATGAAAGAGTGATCAGTAACCAAGAGGGGATTTGCTTTAAATAAAAGTTGAAATACTTCTTCCTTAAGAGAGAAGGATGATGATAATCTCACTATACTTTAGGTCCAGGGAAAGAAATGGAAACAAAGATCTCAACTTTTTATGAATATCTCAAGAATTACAAATGAAAAGGTCTTCAATTAAATGGCCCAGATAAACAAGAAAATTTGTCTTCTAAATTGCTGTTAATGCTTCTTCATTAAAGTTCCTTAACTGGAACTTTTATAGACATTGATGCAATAGGAAAAATGATCAATTTTTTTTTCAAGTGTTTCTCTTAAAAAAATGGATTGACCATGAGGGCAGGAAGTGAGAGAGTAGATATTCAGTGTCAAATTCTAGCACCAGCTATTAACCAACTTGTCTCATAGTGGGAGAAAGATTGATGTGCTTAATGATCGGGATTTTAGGCTTCAGAGGCAATGGGGGAAATAGATTCCTTTTGTGGAATTAGTTGGACATATATAAATCATCATCACTGGCTTTCCTGTAAAAACCATGACTTTGAACCAAGAAGATCAATGGCAAGAATGGAAATATGTAATATCTACTTTTCTTAATATGTATTTGATATAGTAAGGTAAGTGAGTTTCTAACAGTTAAAATAATGGGTCAGCCACAAGAGATCTGTCCACTGCATGGACTGTCTGATTTAAGTATAGTGGGAGGTGTTTTTTTCTCAATTTGTAGGTATGGTGTATTAGGGCAATTTATACTTGTAAGGGTATTTTCTTCTATAACCTAAAAAGCTAAACTATCATGTCAGATCTCCTGCCTTTAATTGAAAATGAAAGTTGTGCTTTATTTTTAAATCCTTTCTTTCATTTTAATTGCAACTGGGATTCATGGATATAAATTCCATTATAGTCTAATATGATGGCCCTCATTTAATGTCCTGTATATAATTCAGTGATAAATTACTTAGCGTTTCACCTTCATTTATACCAATATACATCTTCATTAGTATCTGAGTTTAGGTGAGGAGTTCAGTTTAACTGAACATTTGTCCTAAACATTCATCATTCATATAGATGGATGCCTAAGGAGACATACAGGACTTTTAACTCATATACCTTGAAATTTAAATAAACTTAGCTTCAAAAGGTAACAGAGTTTCCATGTCTTCTTGTTGTAATGCACACAGGCACACAATGAATGAATGAATGAATGAGTCCATCCATCAATGTATTAATTCATTTTGGATTTCTATTACCAGACAGGTAATATTCTAGTTCCTAAAGAGAGATTGATGAATAAGATAGACTAGGTTACTGCTTTCATGAAATGTATATTCCAGGGCAAGAAGGACAATTGATATTTAAACAGATAAAATAGATTTTAACTAGTGATAAGTGCTGGAATGAAAATTTAAGGGTTAAAGTGACAGAGAGTGACAGCAGTAAGGTTTTGGGAAAAACTGATCAGCAAAGACTTGTCTGAAGAGGACACACTTGAACTGAGACCTGGCTGGCATTAAGAAAAGTCATGTGAGGATCTAGAGGAAGAATGTTCCATGTAGATGACAAAGGCCTGAGTCAGATGGAAACCTGAATTATTCTACAGTAAGAGAGAGCATGGTAATAGGAGAAGTCGTTAGAAAGGGTGTAGGGGCCTCTAGCTGAGTGATATGATCTGGGTGATATTTTTAAAAGATAATCCTGCCTGCTGTGTGGAGAATAAATTTTAAAGGGGCAAGAGTGGAAGTAAAGAAAAAGAAAAAGGTAATTATGGTAATCCTCAAGAGAGACAATGGTGACTGGAACCAAAGAGGAATAGAGAGAAAGGGATTCATTTCAGATTGTTGCATAGAAGGTATGATTTAATGTTGGATTACATATAGGGATGGGAGTTGAGGGGAAAAGAAAGATATAGCAACAGGGGTTAGCAAACTTTTTTCTGTAAAGGGCCAGATAGTAATGTTTTTGCCTTTGTAGGACATATATTTTCTGTCGCACCTACTCAACATCATCACCATATATGACTGTTATACTGCTATGCTTTATATTATTTATATAACTGGATTATCATTATTTTATATGACAGCTGTTAGTATATTAATATATATTTTATTAGCTATAAAATCTTTATTAGTCTATTTATTCTATTAATATCCCTCTGAAAATATATACATAATTTAATGTATTTCTCTGTTCCAGAAAAAAAAAAATGCTACTTTAAATATAGGTAGACTAAATTCCAGGACTAGGGATACCTTTAGGGGTTATATAAATCAATTAACACTTCATTAATTTCTTCAATAAGCACTTATGGAGTATATTCTATGTGCAGGTACTTTACTAGCACTAGGGATCCATATTCAGTAAAGCCATCTAAGGGAAACTAACCACAAAACTAACAATTTCAGAACTGCATGATAAGTACTGTGAAAAGGCACCACAGATATCAGGTGGTGGTCAGAAAAGGGCATCTCAAAAGCAGAGTAAAGGAGGGGAAGGTAAGTGGTCTAGGGCCGTGCTTCTTCACGCATCTGTGGGGAAAACCCACTTTCATTTTGTTTTGCTTTTAATTTCCAGTCCATCATGCACAGATGCTTTAATAAAATAAAATTCAAGTGAATTACTAGAAAAAGATGTAAAATAAATGCCTACATTTTTACTATTAGATTCAACATACATAAAATTATATTTCAATAAAAATAATCAAACAGACATAATACTGGATAAAAAGAAAAGAATTACAAATGTTGAACACATTCTCATTAAAAGCATGCACATATGAAAGAGAATGGTCATACTTGTTTTGCATTTTTAACTAAATCTAAATTTATGAGTGAAATAGTAATTCTCCAGTCTAACCACAATAGGCATACTTTGAAAGAACACCACGTATGTCAATATTTCATCATTAATTTGCCAAATGTGCCTGTTTTTTGCTTGTTAACTTTTCTGATCTAGTTTGGATTGATGGAATTGCCATTTGCAAGGGATAATGTGAATCAAAACTGTTATATGCTTTTAAAAACACTCATAGTAGAGAAACCAGTCTCACAGAGATGTGTTGCTGGAAATGGAAGGAAGAGATTTTAAAGCAATGTCAGCACACTCAAGATATTCTTTGTTTTTCTTTTTTATCCAAAATGGAATAAGTAATGCTCTATTTTTAAAATTCATCATGAGCCCTTCATTAGTAGTCAATGCTATCAACATATCCTGTAAGTTATGGTTCCTTTTTTTTTTATCTTTCTTTTCAATTTTTTTCTTTTTTTTTTTTTTTAAGATACTTAGATTATACAAATGTCACATAAAAAATATAGAGGAGTCCCATATGCCCCGCTTCCCACACCTCCCACATTTTTCCACATTAACAACATCTTTAATTAGTGAGGTATCTTCATCGCAATTGATGAACATCTTTTGGAGCATTGCCACTAAGTGTGGATTAAAGTTTACATTGTAGTTTAAACTCTCTCTCACCCAAATCTGTGTGTTAATGCAAAATTGTATCTGTCATTGCAGTGTCATTCAGGACAATTCCCAAACCCCAAAAATGCACCCATATTACACCTGTTTTTCCCTCTTCTGCCCTCAGATCCTCCAGTGCCACTACCTCCACATCAATGATATAATTTCTTCCATTGCTAGAATCACAATAAGTCTATAGTAGAATACCAGTAAGTCTACTTTAGTCTATAGTTAATTCCCCAATCCTGAGGATTCTGGGATAGTAATGTCCATTACAACTCTAATTGAGAAGGGGCTGTAATCCCATAGGGCTGATGAATGGAAGTCTCTTGCTTGCAATTGTCGATTCTCTCGGTTCCTTGGTATCGTAGTTGGCCATCATCACCTCCATTTTAGTTGTCCTGAGTGAGACCAATGAATTGAAGAGTAGGTATTGCAACTCTGTTGAGATTTAGGGCCCAGCTGGCACATAGATAGCCCAAAGATTTAAGTCTCTTGGATGTACATGTACCAACTCTACTACTAATTATAGGTTCAAATAGAAGGTCAGAAGAGCCATGTGTAGGGAAACCACAACTAAGTCCAACTCTGTCACTCTGGGGAGCATAAATTCCAAAGTAGGGCCTACTGGCAATGAACCAAACTCCTAAGCTACCTGCCCGCAGGAGCCCACTATTTGGGGTAGTATCTACTTTGGCAGTCAAAGAGATCCTGCTGAGATATGCATAAGTGTAACCTCTGAAATGACCTCCCAATTCACTTTAAAGTCTCTTAGCCATATAAACTCATTTGTCTTTACCTTTTCCCCCTTTTGGTCAAGATCTTTTTCCAGTTGCATTGCTAGTTGGTTCTTGGTAGTAATCCCTCGGTGACAGGGAGGCTCAACCCCGGGAATCATGTCCCACACAAGGGGAAGGTAATATATTTATATGCTGAGTTTGGCTTAGAGGTAGGCCACATTTGAGCAACAAGGAGGTAACATTTATGCACCCTATAATATTAGGCTGAGTTTCAATTTCAAGAGTGAAGGTTCATACGCACAGTCATCAATATCAAGTACCCATCAATGGACCATCCTCCTTCACTAGTCATTGCCCCTGTACTCAAGGGTTTCTTGCTGATTCATTAGAGAATGTGGCAGAGCTCCCCAAGATGGGAATTTTATATTCCTTAGGTTATTGTGTGAATCTGCACCCACCATGACAATGCCCCATGAACACTTGAACACATTTATATGCCTTATATGTATGCCCAGGTGAGCTTCCTCCCATGTATCCCCTGTCACTGACACCCTGCACCAATGATCCTACTCTGCCACAGTTGTAACCCTTCTGTGATCCAAAACTTCTTCAAAAATGAAGCCAATAAAATAGCCAAATACAATTAATAAGTAAATGAAATAATAATGATAGTTTTAAATAAAATACAAAAAAAATTTTAAATATAAAAAATAAAAATTGGGGATAGTAAAAATAATGGAAAAATATTTTAAATTTTTTATGACATTTTGCCTTGCATCACTGTAAGATCTATTGTCCTCTACATACAGTGACATTTTCTTCCATTTATTTACCCAATGTCTTACTTTTTTTTTTTTTTCATTTTGTCCTCAAAGTTGTTTTAGGCTATACAAAAGTCACATACTGAATACAGGGGACTCCCATACACCCAACATCCTCCCCATTTTCTCCCTTCCCCTATTAATAATGTTTTATATATAGATGGTACATTTGTTACAACTGATGTACAAATATTGAAACACAGTACCAACCATGGTAAATGGTTTTCATTATGGTTTACATTTTGGACCGTACACTTTTATAAACTTTGATGCACTTCAACATGGCCTGTGTCTATCATAGCAAGATCATGTAGAACACTTAGTTATGGTTACATTTAAATTATCTTTTGATAAATAGATTCTGGATTTTATACACTTTTAGGTTACAATTAGCAAACTAACCTTAAAATATCTCACATTTAAAATTGCCTTCCTGTGTATAACTTGTATGTAGTTTATACCAAGTGTTTCTCACCTTGGCTTGACAATAAGTAAATAGATCTATACCCTGTTCAAAAATGTGAGTCCACTGATCTTGCCCTTAGATATCTCCAAAATGTCAAACTGCCATAAAAATTTCTGAACTGATGTCCTTATCACTTCACAGGCCAATAACACTTTACTAATCATACTTTCAGTAGCATTAGTCATAAGATTGCTGAAATCAATCATTCTTAGGCAAGGGTGAATGTATAGAGATCTTGTATACAAATATTTAAGATAGAATACATACAAATTCAAAATGGTGTGGGGCAAAAAAAAATACCAAAATACTTCTTTTAAACCAGTTTTTCCCCTTCTTAACCTGTTCATTAAGATGGAATATATTCTTAACAGTTAAAGATTAAAAGTCAGAAGAGTGAAAAATAAAATCAATGAGATTCTGCTGAGATGTGCATAAATGTAATCTCCTGAATCACCTCCTGACTCACTTTGAAATCTCTTAGCCACAAAAATTCATTTGAATTTAATATTTCCCCCTTTGGCCAAGATCTTTTTTCCAGATGCATCACTAGTCAGTGCTTGGTAATAGTCCTTCAGTACCAGAGAGGCTCATCCCTGGGAGTCATGTCCTTGCTGGGGTTGGGGATAGACAGTGAATCTACATACTGAGTTTGGCTTTGAGAGATGCCAAATTGAGTAATAAGGAGGCTTTCAGGAGGTAACTCTTAGGCATATATAATACTAGGCTAAGGTTCAATTTCACAAGAAAAGGTTCATGAGTACAGTCATCAATATCAAGTGTCTTTGCTTGGCATTGCTTACGTACTCAGGGGATTCTTGTCACTCTATTAGAGATTGTAGCAGGACTCCCCAGGATGGGAATTCAATATTCTTTCATTATTATGTGGGTATCCACCCATGCAGACAATGCCCCATGAACACTTGAACATATTCATATGCTTTAGAGGCATGCCCCAGGTGCACCCCTCCCCACACATACCCCTATCACTCACACCCCACACCAGTGATCCTCCCCTGCCACAGTTGTGACCCTTCTGCAATCCAAAACCTCCCTGAAAATAAAGCCAACAAAAATAACCAAATAAAATTAATAAGAAAATAAAAGAAAAATAAAAACTGTTTTTCACGTGTCTGCCATCACTGTAATATGTTATCTTTTATGTACAGTGACAATTTCTTCTGTATGCTCCCCCTGTGTCATACTATATGACACATAATATATTGCTTTATCTTCAAAGAAGCTTTAGGTTACATAAGAGTCACAAAAAAAATATGGGGGATTCCCATATAACCAATGCCCTCCCCCTCTCCCACTATTCCCTATTAATAACATTTTACATGTGGATGGTACATATGTTACAATAGAAGGATTGCTACTAATCCTGCTCAATGGTTTACATTATGGTTAATATTTTGCACCGTACACTTTTATAGGTTTTGACAAAATTTAAAATGGCCTGAATCCTTTAGTGCAAGATCATGCAGAACAATTCCAATGTCCTAAAAATGCCCTATGTTCCATCTATTCCATTCTTTCCTCCCCCCCCCCCTTGGAACCTATGGTAACCAGTAAGTTTCAATTTTGAAGAATAAGGTTCATTGTTACATGCAATAATATAGAGGGCTTGACATATTGGTCTATTTCCATTTATTAGGCACTGCCTATGTTCTCAAGAGATTCTTGCCCCTCTGAGAACATAGCAGAACTCTCCAGGATGGGAGTTTAATATTTTCTTGTTTATTGTGTGAGTCTCCACCCACTGAGATAACACACTATGGCACAATGAACACTTTCATAGTCCACAGAGGCTTTCCCCAAGTGCACCCTATCCTGCATATCCCCCCACCCCTGACACCCTATACTAGTAACCCTCCCCTGCCATAATTGCCAACAAGGACCTTCCCACCAATTTAGTTTTAACCACAGACCTGCAAATCCCCAGAGTTTACCTGCTCCTTCCTTCAACCCTCCCCCCAGTTCCATGGATATTTAAGAATAAAATCTTAAATTGGAAGCTGTTGCAAATGCTTAATATAGTAAAATTATAGATAAGCAAATTAAATTAAGCTGGTAAATTCAGTTGATCCGTATAGGATATTTCTACATGTCCTATATGCTTTACTGATTTTTTTCCTCATTAATCATTAAGGTGGATATTGTATAAGCACAACCATAGCCTAAATTTAAACCAATACCTACTTTGAAACATATGTATTTAAAAATAAATAGTCTGAAAGAATATGTATCAAAATATTAGCAATGTTAAGCTCTGGGCTGTTGAATTATATGTACTATTTTATTCACTGGAGTTTTTTCAGTGTCTTCCAAAATTTCAACATTTACTGTTGGAATTAGAAAAAAAGTAAATCCTGAAATTCAGAATTAGACTATGTCATTGGATTCATATAATCAGCCTAGTCAGCTTAATAATTCTCTGCCCTAGAGAAGACTGACTATATAGACATATTAGGCATGAAAATTTGGTCAACAAAAAATTGGTTTTCTGTTCCTCACAAATCACATTAAATAAAATGGGAGGATTCCCGGAATCAATTCTTAACTTTTTATTTCTTTAGTTACTATGTCAATTCAGATTATTATGAAAAAAATTTATTACTCTCAAAGCATATAGATATAATCAGGAAATAGTTAATGTTAAATGATTGCTACTTGTAGATAGTTTTCCCTAATGAATAATCCCCTTGATAGAGATGAGATTATTGTTACAAAGGAAAGAAACAGAAAAACAAATATCTAAAACTATAATATGTGTAATTTTCTCTTGCAAATATAAAGACATGTGCAGAATCAAAAATTACCGCTAAGAAAATTATTTGTTCATAACAGTATCTGTTTCTCTGAAATTAATATCAACTATAATTTTGCATATATGAAATTCTTTTTATGGACACCCAAGCTTTCCTTCTGATAAGCATTCAACCAGTCATTACCTCCCATTCTGTATTTTAATTGTTTGTACCTTATTTCTCATGTAAGTCTATAAATTCCTTAAAAGTATATCTCATTCTCTTTGCATAATCCATAGTATCTTGATTGATTACTTGTAGATAGCAGGGATTGCATATATATATATGAGTGTGTCTGGATGGAGGATAGATGGATGGAGGGATAGTGGAAGGATATGGATGTTGGTTAGTTTTATTGTCTTTACCTTACTTATCTTTCATAGAAACATATATTCATAGAATACTTGGTGGTATAAACCACTAAGAATTCTAATTGTCCCAGTTATAAATAAAACAAAAAACAAAACAAAACAACAACAAAAAACCCACATAAGACCACTTACCTGAAAGTCACAAAGTGAATCAGCAGGTTTTCTTCATAAATGCCACAAATCAATGAAGGATGTCTCTAAAATTTTAGGCTTAGCTAAGTAATAAGTGTCCCAACTAACTTGAGAAACTAACTTTATTTTCTTTTAATAAATATCTTTTTTTAAAAGGATTTAACCAAGATTCACGTTAACAGAGTAATAGGCGATAATCACATACATGTATCAAATTAAGAGGGTTTTGCCAGGGGTTCAGATAATGCCTGACAAACATTTTCTTAGTACTGTTGAAGTATTTGCAGTTGTTTCTCGTTAAAGATTACAATTTTAAAAGAGAATAAAATCTTAAACTGTTAAGAATAGTATATCATCTTATTTAAGGGTGGAAACAAGAAAAAAGTTTTGAAATTTTTCTCCCATACTATTTTAAATATGAAAAGATTCTATCTTAAATAGTTATATACAAGATTTCCTAAAAATTGTAGTGGAATTGAGGATAGGAGATCATGAGGATTGAATGAGTTAATATATTATTGAATACATACATAATTTATGAATGTAAAAAGTACTTTGTAAACTGTGACATGAAATATAAATGTTATTTTTTAACAGCATGGGAATGAGGATCCCTGATATTTGGACAGCCTTTCTAATAATTTCAAACCCTGTTTCTCTCTAGATGAAGTCTCATCATATCACAACCAAAGAACAAAATTATACACTTTTTAGGCAAACCACTGGGTAATCAGCTCTTTTCAGAAGGATGTTTGGCTAAATAATGAAAACATCTTAATAACTGAAATTATTACCCACTGAGTTACTGTCACCATAATGTTCTAAAATAGACAAATTTCCTAGAATAAGAAACATGCCTTAAAGTGATATTTTAAGGAAAATGTCTATAAATTTTATTATTCATGTGAGAAAAACCATCATTTCTTTTCCTTCCCTCTTTCCGTGTTCCTTCCTCTCCTGCTCCCCTTCTAAGTATGTCTACCAGCATTAAACATAAAGGGATTTTGTTTGTTCCCTTTTTACCTTTATGTACTCAACTGATAACATTTAGCCCTCTCTTTAAAAATTATATCCAGACTTGTTAAAATTGGGTTTTACAATCCAAGCAAAGTAACAGCAATGTGCTTCACATATAGTTTGAATGCAATAAAGTTTTGTTGTTGAAATGCCCTAAATTAAAGTCTTTTGGTCAATAATGTCTCCTGCATTTACTCTGAACTTATGTCTAGAGTATATGAAAAATTGACTGTTTTATTCTACATTGCTAAAATATAACTCGTAAATAAAGTGTGATTTTGTATGAAAGTGAGTGGGGGAGCAGATGTAGCTCAAGTGGTTGAGCACCTGCTTCCCATGTATGAGATCCCAGGTTTGATCCCCAGTACCTCCTAAAAACAAACAAATAAACAACAATAACAACAAAACTCTCATTGGGTAGTGGATGTAAGTCAGTGGTTGAGCGCCTGCTTCCTATGTACAACATCCTGGGTTCAATTCCCAGTACCTCCTGGAAAAAAAAAAAAAGGAATAGAATGATTTCTGTCTGGTCACCTATATTTGTTATAACTGATAATAATACTTTATGGTTCCTACTCATTCATTATTGAAGTTTTGAAAACATCTTATTATACTCTCTTTTAGAATAGAACAGACTTTATTAGTCAATAAATGCCATAGGACCTTAGTAAATATTTAAACTGCCATCTGATACCTACAGTAATACTTTTCCAAATGTCTGTTTGATGATAGTCTGATGCTACACACAGATGGCAGATGCTCCTACAGAGTATTTGTAAGAAAAAAAAAGAAAGAGAAAGAGAGAGAAACACTAATTAGTCCATAATGTACCAAGAGTGATAAATTCTGTAACACCATCAATTATTCTTATTAAGATTTCTAAATTAGCCATTGATCAGTGCAAAGATACACAGAGAGTAACAGTCATTTGGAGCTTATTAATATTGCCTGAAAACTCCATATTTTCTTAAACCTCTTATTAAGTATAATAATTGGATTATAGTTTGAGGAAACAGAATATTAGCAGGAGGTAGTTGTTTCATGTTTCAAATAATGTTATATTCCTTTGGCCAGGATTGTCTTCTAAATTAAGATTATTTATAAAGGGCATATGGTTCTAATTCCAAAAGCCAAGATTATATTCCTGGGTATTTTATTTTGAAAAGAAAGTCCATATGTTTATTCTATAATCTAAAGTATACATAGTCACAACATCCACTCCATCTGTTTGTGTATGTATAGATCAGTAGGTAATCTATGATGTATGTCCACATAATGAACTATTATTCAGCTGTTAAAATATTGCCTGTGACCTTTTTAAAATGACAGTAAATACATCATAACATCAAGTTAAAAATCAGGATGTTAAATCATAGCTACTTTATGATTACAACTCTATAAACAGCAACAACAAATCTATATAGAAAAGTAAAAGGAAATACATAAAGGTGTTACACTAGTTATTTGTAGGTAGAGAACTATGACCTTTTTTTTTTAACTTCTTCTGTTAATCTTTGAAATTTTTCATAATAAAAAATCTATTACATTTTAAATACATAATGAATTATTCTTAAAATTACCAGTATTTTAAGGGGTGATAGTTTTCCTTAATTAGAGTCCAATTATTTCACAAATAATTTCCTATTATATCAAGAGAGGTTTTTTCAAGTAATATTATTTCCTTTATTTTGGGTCTAGTAGTAAAATCTTAATAAAAATTGGATCATTAGCATAACACAGAAATTTTATATTTTAAATCAAGGCCATTTAAGATATATGAAAAAAGTTATACTTCAAATGCTTCTTTTTGTTCATTCATTTTAAATGTTATATTATCTTTAGATATGACTAAAATTTAACAAAGATAGATATAAACATATCATCAGATCTAAAATGTGTTTTTTTTCCCCAATCAAGTATAACTTAAAAATTCATTGCTGTGATTAGATGGTGTATTAGTCAGCCAAAGGGGTGCTGATGCAAAGTACCAGAACTCTCTTGAGTTTTATAAAGGGTATTTATTTGGGGTAGAAGCTTTCAGTTACCAGGCCATAAAGTGTAAGTTACTTTCCTTGCCAAAGTCTGTTGCCACATGTTGGAGCAAGATGGCTGCCAACATCTGCAAGGGTCCAGCCTTCCTCTTCCTGTTAAGGCTCCTTGGTCCCAGCTTTTTCCAATATCAGCCATAGGTTGGGATAAGTCTTGCCTCTTTCCCGGGGCTTGTTTCTCTCTGGGCTCAGGTACTCCATTCTCTCCACAAGATCAGCTATAGACTCAGGCTCTCTCTCTTCCCGGGGCCTCCGCCATGTCTATGGAGCCGTCTCTATTCCTCTGTGTTCTTCTCCTGTGTGTTTACTTCCCAGGGCTCCAGCATCAAAAAACTCCACTCTCTGCTCTGCCATGTTATTTTCTCTGTGAGTCCCCACCGACCAATGGAGCAGGAACACAACGGCCTACTGACATGGCCCAATCAGAGCCTTAATCATAATTTAATCAAGTAAAAGTGAAACCTCTGAATTTAATACAATCTAATATGCCCAGAGGAACAGACCAGTTTACAAACATAATCCAATATCTATTTTTGGAATTCATAAATAATGCCAAACTACTACAGATATTTTCTACCTTCACCACTCTGTAGCATCACCAGATCTATGCCTTTACTTTTGTATAACATCAGATTTTTTTTTCTATTCTAACTCTCAGAATTACTGTAAGTTTTAAGTGTCTAAAAGCATAATCTCTTAATATACCTGAATATATTTGAAAAGCTAAATTTTAGTAGTTATGGCTTTTTTATTTTACTACAAAATACTCTGGCTCTTCTCTGTCAATATCATTTCAGTGTTTGGATTTGGTTGTACTAAAATATTCAAGTACTGTAATGGATGGGAATGAGCAGTAGGGAATATGGATTATAATCCTGACATGCTGTTAAACTTCCCAGTCACCTTGAACAAGTAACTTAAATTTTCTGTGTTTACATCTTCTTATTATCCATAAAAACAGAAAAATAACCAAATGTTATCTATTTTTACAGTAAAAGAAATATTGTATTTTACTTTACATTGTGAACCTATCTGGTCTTAGGGAGTTTCTCTTAAAGCAGACATGATATGATATGATATGATATGATATGATATGATATAAGATATGATATAATAAAAGTGTCCCCAACCAGAGTCCTCTTAGTTAATAAGTGTTTTATATACAAGAACAAACCATATTTCCCTGGAGAGGAGGCCCTCAGATGAAATGGAACTTAAATAGCTGAAATGCATTAAGAAAGAGCGAGAACAAAAAGAGAAAAACCTGTGCTTGTTCAAATGTTTAGATTTCAATTACAAGTATCTGAAGCAGTATCATGAAATAGGTGTGTGTGTGTGTGTGTGTGTGTGTATATATATATATATATATATATATATGTATGTATATACTTAAGACCTTGTGAAAAAAATGAGCTGGTGGAGGGAGCTACTTGCCTGGGTTAGGGAGAACAAAAGGGATCTATATTATATTTCTTTGGAAAAGAATGAAATTTTATTGAGTAAGCTAGAGAAAATCCAGGCTGATTCAATGATTCATTACCAGTCATTCCAAAAGAGCAATAATCAGCATAACTTTGTAAAGAATAATTTTTTTAGAGATGTACTTAATTTCTTCTGAAAGATAATAAAGGTCTTGTAGACAGACAGAAAGTAATAAAACTGTGACCCTATGACAGAGCCTTCTGTACCATGAAGCTGTACCTTCTATGTATTTAGGGGAACAGTCAAGTAACCTGGTCCCAAGATGAGATTATTACACAAGGGCCTGCAATAACAGTTGCTCCATCCCACCCACCCTCCCAAGCAGGAGGTCAAGTCCCTCTCAATGGGTTTAAAATATATATATGAGAGTGATTGAATAATATTTAAGTAATATCTAAATTTAAATCAGCAAGCATCCTATGTTTCAGGACCTGACCACACATATTTATCATTTAATACAACATAGAAATCAATTTACATGTATTAACTTTATAAAGTTTTAAAATTAATATATAATTTCTTACTGCACTTCAAAATTCTCCACCAACATCCCAAATATTGCTAGGAATTTGGTAGTTGCCTTTAAGGTATAATGATTTGAACCGGAGGCATGGACAAGAATGATCGCCTAGGTATAGGTGAGTCTTTAAACTTACTGACTATATGGCTTTGGGCCACTTTCTCAAACTCTCATGCTTTAGTGTCATCTATAAAATGGAGATCATAATTCCACCTCATAAGATTGTTGTAATTATTGCAGTAGTTGTTACTACATGTACAGAGTGTAGAACAATGCCTGGCATATGTGTGCTGATTATCATGTGGATGCCTGGACTTCTGAATGTAGACTCTTCTTTTCTTCCTTCCTTCAGTCTAGTTCAGTGGTTGCCACAATGTAATGTGCATAAGAGTTACTGTATTGGATTGTTATTTTCAAGGGTGATTCTAGTAGGTATATTCATAAATGTACTTTATTTATTCATGCATTCATTTTGCACTGACTCTGTAATAGTTGATAGTATAGATATATAATAGATGAAACTTCACCATATAAAGTAAGTCTGAATTTGGTCCTAGGTGTATAGTAGGATACTGAATAGATTTGGTTTAAGCATTCACATTACACTGCCTGGCTTATGCTAAAGTCAGTTTCTTTCTTTAACCCTCAAAATGAGCTGATTTTTCTATAATTCTCTTCTGTTAATTGCTTTCCTATCTTCTGCATATTGCTTTTGCCTTTGAAGCTTAGTTTACTCTTTTGTTATGTATGAATAATGATTCCTATCTTTTACAATTTGTTTGAGAATTGGAATTAATACATGTTAAAGCTAATTTAAAGGAGTAGTACTTGATATACAGTAGGCATTCTGTAATTGGCTGATCTTTTTATTTCAGTATTGTAATTAAGGAACTGGTGGAGGGAGCTACTTTTCTGGTTTAGGGATGTATACCAATTAGTATATCACAGACTTTATTTTACCTGATTCTTTGAATATATGCTTTTCAGATATGATTTCTAGGTGTTGAAGAGATAGAGAGGTGAACAAGAAAGAAGGGGCCCCTGCTCTCATGGAGTTTATATTCTAATCAGGGGAAATATTATCTTATATGTTTATTTTTAAAAACATTATTTATTTATTTATTTATCCACCCCCCACCCACCACCCCGCCCCTTGTGCTTGCTGTCTGCTCTCTGTGTGTTCTTCTGTGTCTGCTTGTCTTCTCTTTAGGCAGCACAGAGAACCGAACCTGGGGCTTCCAGAGTGAAGAGAGGCACTCAATCTCTTGTGCCACCTCAGCTCCCTGGTCTGCTGTTTCTCTTATTGTCTCTTTTTGTTACATCATCTTGCTGTGCCAGCTCTCCTAGCGGGCCAGCACTCCACATGGGCCAGCTCTCCACTTGGGCCAGTTCACCATGCAGGCCAGCTTGCTTTTCACCAAGAGGCCCTGGGAATCGAACCCTGGACCTCCTATATGGTAGACGGGAACCCAATTGCTTGAGCCACGTCCGCTTCCCTTATATGTTTCTTACTAATGTACCTCAATTAAATGTTTGAATACATTTTTGTTTAGGTCTTTTTAGAGGATTTTATCCTAATCACTTCATCTTTCCTCTAACAGCTCTTTCAAGCATTTGATTGGAGGGCTGGATGATGTTTCTAATAAAGCATATGAGGATGCAGAAGCTAAAGCAAAGTAAGTAACATTATTTTCTTTGACCTTAATCTAGATTAGAGAATTTTTCTATAATAGAAATAATATCAAGTGTTTTGTTGGAATTAAAGCCCAACACTGACAGGAAGAAATTAATTATTTACAAGGAAAAAGAATCAATCTATTCAAGATAATTACTGTATTCTTAGTAAGCACATCTCTATTTAAACATTGAAACCTTAAATTTGTGAGAAAGATCATCGTAACAATGGAAAATGGTTAGTTTAAAATCTTATATAAACAATTGAATGTAAACACATCTTTCTCTTCCAGAAAATATTTTCTGAATGAATGGTGGATGTTTTCAATAGTTGTTTATAAATTGTATGAAAAAATAATAAGACTAGAACTATTTCCCCATGCAAATTCATGATTTCTTCTCTTTGAACTCTGATGGTACTAAGATAAGAGAAGAATGACATGAGGTAGTAACTATCTTATTAATATCATTTTTGTATAACAAAATACAGATTTATTTTGGGGGATAATTTGATTTAAAACAAGATTTAATTTTTTAAACAAAATTTTGAAGTCTTTTGAGATTTACTTTGTTACCTAAAAAAAAAAGTCATATAATCATCTCTTCCCCGCCAATACAGTAACTTAAGTGAAAATAATTTAGTATTCATTATCATGCAGTGTACCTGAAAGATTAAACTGATAAAAATTAGTGGTAAACAGTTACAAGCCAAAAATTGGTTGGTTGGTTTTGCATTAACCTAAAAAGTAAAAGAAATAAAGTAATTTCTTTGTCTTAAGAATCCATGAAGATGAAAAATTTGGCCTAGAGCTAAAAATGAAGAACTATAATCCCTGTTGACTTGATAAAACTGTATCATTTTCAAAGGTATATAAATATCACTATTTCTTCTCTATATAGTTTGCTTTTATTTTCTCTGATTGTTGGAGGGTCATAGACTAAAACCCTGAGCTTAAATGCCAGGAATGCCTTTATTAAGATTTGCTCAGGAAATTACACTGGGCAAGTTTTTTCCAAAGGCCCATTTGACGTTCACGATCATAAATTAAATGTGAGAGCAGTCAAAATAAATTCAAGCCATGCTCAGCTACATGGATGTAGTTTTGGACTTGTTTGAGAATGGATTTAGCCACAATTGTGCCTTGGCCAAGAGATTCTACAAAGTGAGAGGAGGCTATGTGATTTGGGGTTATGTGGAAGAAAGTGATTGCTGTGATTGATTCTGGAATTTAAGCTGTTTAGTAATGAAAGTGAGGATATGATAAGATGAGGGAATGAATATGTAGTAGAATCAATGAAATACAGGACCTGGTAGGACCAAAGGATTATTGGATTTGGGATAATAGAAGGGAGTATTTGTAAATGCGATAATGGAGGGATTTCAGTTCATGTTATACACTGGGCAATTTTAACACCAAACCACACACCGTCATCGTTATTCCTTATGCTATAAGTGATTAGTATTAATTTTTCTGGTTTTTAAAAACAGGTTAAAATGCACATCAATGCTAAGTTTAGACTTTTGTGTCTGGATTATCACTAATACCATCAAGATGACAAAAGAAGCCCTTGAAATTACCTTATCAGTTTCCTAAATTGTAAAACCTTCCTTTGTTAATATGGGGCTTTCTCCCTAGAGAGGCATTTTCTTGCCATATAAAAACTCAGATTTCTAATTTATGTCATCATAATTTTTGTTGAATATATTTAATTAAGATTACCATCAGTCATTTTAAATATATATAGGTAATGACTGGTGGTAACCTAAAAGCTATCCAAAATCAACCTAACTATATAATTACTCTTAGAGTTATTAGAAAAAGTCAAAGTCCTTTAAAAATAATTTATTCTTGCAGCTTTCATCTATTTCTGTTTCTCTATTAAACCTTAGACTTAGACTCTTTTATGGCAGGGTTTCTGTAAATTGCCCATTTATTCTACCATAAGTTGGGGCCAGCCACAGGCTAAATGGTTGATCATTGATGAGAAAGTGATTATGAATTTAGTTACACCCTTCTCGGTATACTTTTGGCTTTATAAAGGCAACTATGTGTACATCTCATGAATTCCTGTCATTCAGGGATTTACTTGTACACACTTCAACAAAAGATAGTGAGGAAAACAAATACACAAAAATCCAAAATCCGAAAATCAGAAGGTATCTGTGGCAACAATTCACATTGAAAGAGAATCAGTCAGTAGGCAATGCATGACCTTGAACAAGACCTGTGTTTGGGTTACTGAATTTGTCATTCCCAGCCAAGTGATCTTGGTCATAACTGTAACACCTGTCTCTTGATCTTAGGCATCTTAACTTTAAAGTGGTATTTTTGAGATTTAAAAATACTTTGTAAATTATAAGGGGCCGTAGAAGTGGATGCTATTGTTAATAGAATTAATAGAAATAATCAATAGAAATAAATCCTAGAGCATTTGATTAGTGGTTGGAATTATAATTGTTATGTATCTATTATGTAAAACTAAATTTACCTTGGTAAGACGTCTTTAATCTTATGTAGGCAATTTACCTTACTCTTACTTTGGTAACATATCATGAAATTAAACCTACCCTAGAAAATATCCATAAAGTTTTTTTAAACAAAAGAGTAAATTTGGTTAAAAGAGAGTTCAGTTATAATTAAGGAACAAAGAAGAGCAATGGAATGACTACATCTAGTAGTTTAAAATATTATTTGAGGGAACAGATGTGCCTCAAGCAACTGAGCGCCTGCCTCCCACATGGGAGGTCCCAGGGTTGGTTCCTGGTGCTTCCTAAAGAAAACAAACAGACGATAAGCAAAAACAAAATGATGAGACAATGAGCAAAACAACAAGCAAACAGTCGAGGGAACAACTCAGGGAGCTGATGTGGCTCAGTGGTTGAGCACTGGCCTCCTGCATACAAGGTCCAGGTTCATTCTCAGGTTCCAGTAACTCAAAAAAAAAAAAAAAAAAATGTAGATAATAGCTAGCTAGATAGAGATATAGATAAATAGATATTATTTGACCCACATATTTAATAGACTATAAATTAGCCATTATATTCATACTTTTATATAATTTAGGTGGGACAGATCAATTTGAAGTTTTCTGTTTACCCATCCTAAACACAAATTAATGCATAGCCAAATTCATTAATACTGGCTACTATTTAGAAAATGGGAATAGCTTGATGAAAAAAACAATCTACACCTATTGATCCAAATTTTAGAGTGATTGATAGTATGACCTTTATTCCTCAAAATAGCCAAATAACTAAACAAATAAATGCCAGAGAAATATTGTTATGCCTTTTACACTGTTTGCATTTTATGGTAGCTTACTAATAAATAATTAATATCTGAAGATTCCTGAAGTTGAAGGCCTCTCTTAACTAGGTCTCCTATCACTCAGAGAAGGCAAACTGTTAATTATTCCTCAGAGAGAGGTTTTTAGTTGAACTAATAAGTTTAAACATCTATTTCTGTTAGCATTGTTGTCTCTATCTATTGAATTTCTTTCCCTTAAGTACACTGTGCTTTCACTTTGATTTTAGGGGACTTATAAGGCTTGCCCAACACTGCAGGGGACTAGGAACTGTCTCTAATTGGTCCAAATTCCCTGAATCATTCCATTAAGGTCCCTAAATTTCTATATAGGTCACAAAATCCAGACCATTTAGAACTAGTGGGTTGATTCGGCTTGTCTATGTAACCTTTATTTTTTCAAGGTTCCCTTGCTTTTGCAAAATCCTCAGAAAGTAAGATTAATATTTCTTAAAATCCAACTAAAATGACATACACTATTCATCCACGTGAAATCATTGGTATTTTCTCATTGACTATACCTATTTTGGTAAAAAAGATAATAAAGGCAGGTTTAACGATAAAGAACGAATCAGTTGAGAAATTTTGAAACACATTTGTGAGAAATTCATTAGTTGTTAGCATTATCAAACTGTGTGGCAGAATTGCTCCACAAAATGTACAACTATCCCTTTTAAAAATATCATACCAAACATTGAGTTCACGGGGCTGGCCCAAGAAGACTGGTTTGGGAGAATATCCCTGTGAAATGGTACTCAAAAAAATTCCTATGCTGCTGGATATTTGCCCTCAGTCTGTCTCACAAGATATATTTCTTATCAAGAAAATTTTACTTGACAGAAACTTTACTTTAATGGCATGTTTAAGATTCTCTTGATTGCTGTTAATTATCCACTAAGGACTTTTCTTTTTAAAATATGATGTTATAATCACAAAGATATTAGGAGAGACATCAGATCAAAGTTAAGGATGATTAAAAACCTTACATTACGGAGAATGTAGCACATGTAGTAAAGAGTATACATCCTTCTCCTTTGCGACTATGTCTTCATTCATTTACCAAACATTTAGAAATCACTTATAAGTTAGGAATTGTGCTTTATAGTTTGCATAACAAATAGAATACAAATTTTTCAGTACTAAGGATCTCACAGCCTAGTTTGGAGACTGACATGTAAGTCAATGAGTATTTTCACCATTTAATTCTAAGAATTTCTATGATAATTATCATGAAATAATGCTGTTTGGAACTTTATCTGTTTTTATAACTATGTCTTCTCTTGTAAAAAGCATAGTCATCTAGAACTATCACACAGAAAAGGCAAATATTTCCTTTCATTATATTATTTTTGATATACAAGTACAGATTATTTCTAACATGAAATATTTTTAAGTTATACCATCATTGAAGTCTTAATTGAGGAATATTGTACTCAGCAGTTAAAGCACCTCTTTTTCCTTTCAATTTAGCTTTTTAATTATAATACTTAATCCTAAAAGTCTTGCACTCTTATAAGGTGATTTATAAATGCTACAGCTATATTCCCAGATTAGAGTTATACAAAGGAAAAAGAAAACCCAACAAATTAAACAGTGTTTTATTTCTAAAGATGATTTTTAATTAAAATGTTGTGTATTGTCATTTTTAATGGAAACAATAAAATGAGATAGGAAAGGGAAAAAAGAAAACTAAACCAATGAAGCACAACTGCTATTATCTATCTCTGCTTTACAGTTGTATTTACAGTGCATTTAAAATTTTATATCTTGCTTTTTTCCACTTAGCATCCTTTATATTATAAACATTTAGAATACTATTAGATACTCTTTATAAACATTATTTTTATGGTGGCATAATAACACAGTGAATAGAATTCTAGACTAAAGTGGTAGTCTTGTTGATTTAATTCATTGTGTTTTTGAAGATAAGATCTCAATGACTTCTTTAAAAGGACAACAGTACCAAACAACAAAAAACACCTCTGAAGTGGTCCCATATACAAGTGCTTTCTAATGCCAAGTGTCATGGCACTCAAAGAAAATGCATAGAGCATATTGTACCAGTTGGTTCAGGTGCCCTAGGTTCTATCCTGCTTCCAGAGGCTGAAAGGATCATGGGAAGCTCTGACAGCTATATGAATAGAGATTCACAAGTTCATTAGTTATGGTCGAAGTTGATGACGTTCAGTGTTGTTCTCCATGAGGAACTCTTTTCATGTCAAAATTTTTGTAAAGCCTCCACATGAGTGTGGTCATGTTTTTCCATCTACATCACTTGGTATGCATCGAGATTTAAAGATTCCCTGCAATATCTTGGTAGCCCCTCATGCACTACCATCATCCATGTTCATTTATTTCTTCAAATGCATTCATTCATTCAACAAACATTTCCTGAGTGCCTACTAAATGCTACATATAAAGCAGGGAACAAAACAGCTATGGTCCTTGCCTTCATGGAGTTTATAATCCTATGAAGGAGAAACAAATATTAATCATTCTGTAAAGGTGTCCTGAGGAAGCAACATTTGAACTAGATTTGAGCAGAATTCTAAAGAACTAGCTGGCACTGGCTAGGCAAAAATTAGCTGGAATTATCTGGTTAAGAAGGTGCAGAAAGCATCCTAGACAGAGGAAAACCATGTACAAAACCCCCAAAGTAGGAAGCAACACCACATATTCAAGTAACTAAAGTACTACTATGTCTGGGACATAGAAAACAAGAGAGAAAAAGATGGGAGAGAAGAAAATGGCAAGACTTTGTAGGCCATGTTAAGCATTTTGGGGAATCACTTCAAGCTTCTAACCTGGGAAATAATATGAATTGGTTTCTATTATACCTGGATACTTTTTTCTCTGTGATTGGGGGAATGTAAAGTAAAAGCAAGGCTAGCAATCAGAGTATTTTCCTAGTAAAAGCTGATGGTAGTCAGGATTAGCGTGAAGGTGATGATATTTAAGAGATAAAGCCAATAGGTCTTCTGAAGGAAGTAGGTATTGGTGATGAAAGGGAGAGAGGCCAAGGATGATGCTAGGATTTTTTGTTCTAAATCAGAGAAAGATGATGGCATTCACACTGCCTACTTCCTAGGTTTGGAGAGTGGGAGACTGGTGATCAGTGTGTGATCAGGAGTTAATTTTTGGACAAGTGCCTATGAAGTGTCTTTGAGATATAATTAAGCAGGTCTGAGATGTGGATGAAATAGTAGAGAATGAGAAGAGCATGACACTGAGGGTTGATTCTTGAGGAACTTTAGCATATAAAAACCAGGGAAAGGAGAAGAAGGACTGAGAAGGCATATCAACCAGGGTTCCCCAGAGATACAGAGTCAATGTTAGATTATATGTAACATATATCAAGAGATTAAGGTTCACATGATTGTGGGGACTGGCCAGCCCAAAATATGTAGAGCAGGCTGACAAGGCTAGGAACTGAGGCAGAGTTGACATTGCAGTCTTGAGGCAGATTTTCTTCCCTGGGAAACCTCAGTTTTTGCTCTTATGACCTTCAACTGATTAGGTGAGATACACCCACATTATCAAGGTTGATCTCCTTTACTTATAATCAACTGATTGTAGATGTTATTCACGTTTACACAACACTGTCATAGCAATATCTATGTCATAGCAAAGAGTAGTGTTGACCAAACAACCAGGCATCAAAGCCTAGGCAAGCTAGCATATAAAATCAACCAAGACAGAAGAGATGAGAGGGGGAGAAGGAAAATTAGATGTATATGTCATCAAGAAGATAAGAGTAGAGTGTGTTTAAGAATGGTGGGATGAAGAAAGCAATATTGTATGTTGTTGAGACTTCTAGTAGGTTAGTTTAACAAGGGACAGTTGAATTTAGCGACCCACTGGTTCGTTGTCATCCTAGAATGGACTGATAGGGATGAAGCCACCCTGGCATAGACTGAGAATGAACTGGATTTGAGGAAGTAAAAGTCAATGAGCTTATGCAAAATTATAAGAAAGTTCAAGCAAAAGAGCCAGAAAAGTGTAAAGGAAGATTATATATCTTTAATATTGAGAAAGTGGTGAGCACATTAAATCCAGTAGAGAAGGAAAGGTTAGTGGTGTAGGGGAGAGTAAAAGTCTGAGAAAACCTAAGCCTGAGCAGATGTACCTAAGGTCCTTGGACTCTCAGAGATGAGAGCAGACCTGTTTTAAGCAAAAAAAAAAAAAAAAAAAAGTCAGACCATCTCCATCATAAGATTTACATCCCTTTGTGACATAATTTCTTAGTCAAGAATACCTTCACTCTTTTGTCCTATACTAGGTAAGTATTCCTGTAGGCTTATGTTTTGTTGTCTCTCTAAAGAACCTTTAAAAGTGGAATATTCTCCTGAGAAGGATAAAAAAGTTTTATCCATGTCATCCTGCCATACTCTCCCCACCACACACCTCAATATGTTCGCTTATTCTTTGCTTTATTCTGAAAAAAAGGACATTCGCATAATGGATTTGCAAAATACAGAAAGAAAATTTAGAAGTAAACAAGTAAGATGAAACCATGACAGAAAGACAGATATAAGGCTAGTATACAAAACAGAGCCCTTGTCATCCAGTGCAGGAGAAAAGAGTAATTCACAAAATCATTGGAGGCCTCAGGATTGGCTCTAATTGCCTCTAAGCAATGACGTACCACAATCACTCTACCTCTCCGCTTCCCCTGACTCTTTTTTTTTTTTTTTTTTTTTTTTTTTCATTATGGGTAAAAATCAAAATTCTCACAATACATACAAACATTTGCAAAATGATATATAAATATATATGCATATATGTGTATTTGCTTACAAAAATGTTATTTATATATATATATATATACATATATTTTAAGAGGTGCTTAGATTACCTAAAATATTACACGGAACCCACTGGGATTCCCATGTTGCCCACCTCCCACACCTCCCACCACATCCAACACATACATCTGCCACAGTGTGGCCCACCAACCTCAATGAATTTACACATCCTGGAGCCCCTGACTCTTTTCAAGAACTATAGAGAATATTGCCTACATATGGACCACTCCTTTGGTCTTTTGATGAAATAGTCCAAATAAATATTTTACTCCTATTTCTGTAATTAGTCCTCATTGATTTAAAGCTCTGCTTCTGTTTACAAGTTCATTTGCAAAGGAATATTTTAGTGTGATATTTTCAGTATTACTTTTGGTGTTGAGCCTTGTTGTTTGACACAATGTGACAGCAGTAAAAGATGTTTTCTCATTACATTCACTAGCAGAGACAACCCTTTAGTTGCTCACTCCCCTTGTCACATGAAAGTTACTCTGTGCTCTTTGGCATATGGCGGGAACTGAGCATGTTACTTAGGCCTTTGAAAATTCACTCATCAAATGCATCCCAAAGCACATGATGCTATGCAAATCACAAGTGAAGTCTGTATTGTTTGGTAGCATCTTCTGAAATGTAGGGTCATCTAACATCTAGCAAATATGAGATTTTAAATGCACAATTGAGTACACAAGGGGTTGCTCTTTTGAACACCCTGACTTTGATATTTTGGCCTTTCTTACTAGTGTTTCTTCGGTGTTTTCCTTCCAGGCATTTTAGAGTAAATATCTTAGTATTCCCACAATCTTATCAACAATTTACTTAAAACAACTTGATCTAGGGAGGTTCGGCGTCCGTCTACCATATGGAGAGACCGGGGTTCGATCCTTGGTACCTCCCGGTAAAAAAAAAAAAAAAAAAAAACTTGATCTTGATCTAGGCAATTCTCAGGGAAATGAGCCTGGAAAATTGTTTTGTGTCCCCTATAGAAAGAATTCAAGTGAGCAATCTTGTTCCAAAATGGGAACTATAGCCAATTAAATTGAAAGAACGCAGAGTGACAATATGAAATAGCCCTCAAAGCAGAATTAGAAAACCTGACCAGTTTTAGAGTAGTCAGAAGACAGCCCCACTCTCCAGGCAATAGAAATTATTTTCCATTTTACTGCAGGGAAAGAATAGGAGACTTGAAAATTTTGTAGCAGTTGGCCCTGAACTAATAGGTTAGCTTCCAGCCTCTCAAGAACTGTTTGCTTTCAAATTCCAGTACATATAATCAAGCTATGAAGACTTCTAGAACAGTTCTAAGGCCACCAATGCTAATAGATTAATACTTCAGTGGGCTTCTTATGACAACAAAGAGCATCAAGGTAAATTTCTCTTTCAAGGCAGTGAGGCTAATTTGGTAGATCTCTTTAAAAATAATTTTCAGGGTAAAAGCTTTCTGGTCTTGGATAGGAAAACTTTTTTTTTCTATTTCATTAAAAAATTTAAAACTCTCAAAGGCCATTTGCTAATTTCTTCTCTGCAGTGCTTATCTTTAAGGCTCCCTAGGTAGCAAGACTTTATAAAGGTGAATCCTGGTATGTCCTTGCATACAACCTTTTCTAATTGACGGAGCAGATGACAAAAAATAATTGAAAAATCTAGTGCTGCTGCCTTGCTGTGTGCATGTGGACAAGCCAATTCTTACTGTGAATTTGTTTTTCTTCTGAGAATGAAGGATGATCCCTTTCTACTTCTGCCATATTAAAGATTGGAAATTACTTTTAAAAATTAAGAGCTCTTTAAATCCCAAGGATAATTTGGTCCCATGTGGCAATCAGGTCGATCTCTCTGGATCCCCAGACTTCCATATGTAGAAAAGAGAGTAACCCCACGCAAGAGCCTTTTCGGTATGTGGCATCCTAAGGCTGTTTGTACTGCGAGTCTTTTTTAAAAGCAGAAAGGAATAATACCTAGTATATCCTGTGTTCTCAGTAGTTTCAATTTTTGAGAAATGTTTAAAATATCTTTTTTTTTTTTCTTCTCCAGTGAAGGCAGCCTCTCTCACTGCTGTGAAGACAGCATATAGCATATTTCTAATCCTGCTTTATATATCAGGCTAGGCCATTCTAGAGAAAAAAACATTGAACCTAGCGAGAACAAGACTAATACTCAGGGCTGAAAGCAGTCCCTTGGGGAGGGCTATATGCTCAGAGAGAGGAACATTACTTGGGAGTTTAGAGAGCTGGGCCCTACTCCCAGCTCTGTTCTCACTTCTCCAAGTGACCTCAAGCAAGTACCCTAACCCTTCTGAGCCTGTTTCCTAATCTGAAGAAAGGACAATCTTAAAATCCTTTCTAGTTTTTAGCTGTAGGCTTCCAAGATGCTTAATGGAAGTTCTTTCAGAAGCATACTCCTTGTAATGTAATTTAAACAATATTTTCACCTTGCCGTTTTCTAAATTCATAATGAAGACATCTCTGTGGCCAGCAACAAAAAACAGGATGCTAAGGATCATTGAATAATTTGTGGGTCTATATTTTAAGAAAGGTTACTAAATTATATTTATTTCCTCTTCAAATCTGAATGTATTGCTGTTAGCGCTCACTTCATTCAAAATATTTACATAAAAAACAATGTACTTTTGTTTGAGGCACATTTTGATAACTCTCAGCAGTTAAATAAATTAGCCTTTAGAAGCAGAGAATTTTTCATTTTCATAATTATACATACAATTTTCTCTTGCCAATGTGACATTTAAATATGATAATAAGTCAGACTATCTTTCAAGAAAATTCCATTAGAAAATTATAGAATACCTTTGAAACTGGGCAATGTTATACTAATATTTCCCCCATGAATCCTTTGAGAAAGGGATGATTTTTAAATAATGAATTAAAATGGCAGCATAAATCATTCTGACACAAAAACCATAATACACCATATTAATATATGTCTTTAAATTGTTATTTGAGGTAGATGAGATCATAGAATTGAAGCATGGCTGTTGCTCACAGCCATTTGCGTGTTATCATACCAGTTTCCCCCAGTGCATAAATTGCAAGCATTAGTCAACTTTATAAACTGCATTAATTACTTCAGGCAACCAGCCCATTCCCTAGTGAATCAAACATGTAGGGATATAAAACCACAGCTATTACTCTAACATTTAGAAAGTGTGCAAACATTTTAGGCAACCTAGACAACTTACTGACTGAGAATATTGAATAGTAATAATCCTAATGACCTTGAAACAAGATAAGGCAGCTTCCCAAAATGATAAATTTAAGACCACTTTCAATTTAAGCACCTGGAAAAATATGACTTATTGGATCAGTTTTTTTAAGGTTTTGTGTTGAAATGACCCTGACATTTTTTTAGCACAATGTGCCTATTATGCTAGTAAATGTGGCTTATCAAAATGTCACAATTTTGTAAAACATAAATTTTACTGAAAGTAATCTTGTTCAAGGAGTTGCTTTCCCAAGTCGTGCTCCCTTGCTCACCATGCTAGTGAGCCGATTATGATCAGATACTTCTCTGAAAGGGGTTCATGGTCTCGTCTGTCAAGTAACTTCTTAGTTTATTGGATTATTTGAACAACTAAATTAATGACAAAGAATCTGCTTTAATCTATATACAAATATTTAATTTAATTTAATTTAATTTAATGTAATGTAATTTAATTTAACTTAATTTAAAATGGGCTCCAAAAACTTGTCAGGAGATATAGAAAGGCCATTGAAGAGAGGATACCTTGATAAACATACCAAATTACACAGGGTACTTTTTTGAGTGACAGCACAAACTAAGACAGTCAGGCCCTTTCTTCAGAAGGCTGTTGACATACACACTGATTAATATTCCCGTATGTCTTGATATGTGTGACCAGAGCAATAACTTCATGTGCCACTGATATCAGGAAACAGGGAGGGAATGCAAGGAAACAGGATTATAAGAGAAGCATTTAATCATTTATTGAAATATGTTTAACCACACCAATTTTTTTTTTTTTAATCAAAGATATACATAAAGCAATAGCATTCAAAATAATTGTGTTATACAGGGTACATTTTTCTAGCTCATGTTTTAATTCTCTATTGCATTTATCAGCCCTAGTAAGATAGCATAAGTCAAGCAAAACTTCTTCCTCTAAAAAGCACGCATATTCCCAGCAGTCAAAGAGATATTGTTCAGAAACAGAAAGATCTTATCTTTTTGTTCCTTACTATGACCAAAGGCAAGGCATGCTGCTGGCTTTACTTAATTCTCTTTTATCTACATTGTTATAAAAATGCATCTAAAATATTATGATTTGTTAATGTTTTGCTTTTTGATAATATTATTTTTCAAGTATAACAAAATGAATATGTCACAAGAAACTCATTTTACTATATTGGACCATATGAAACTGCTAATATTTGACCTTTTAAAAAAAACTTATTAAAGAAGCTATAGGTTGAAAGAAAAATGATGCAGAAAATACAGTCCCCCTGTGTTCCCTCACACAATTTTCTCTATTATTAAGACTTTACATTAATATGATACCTTTGTTATAATTGATGAAACAATATTATAATTATACTATTAACTGTGGTCTGTACATTGGGGTTCACTGTTTGGCAGTCCTATGAGCTGTTTGTTTTTTTTTTTATTTTTATTCTACTAACATATATGCAACCTAAAATTTCCCCTTTTAACCTTACTCAAAAATATATTTCAATGATGTTCATTCACAATGTTCTGCTAATACCACCATCATTCATTACCAAAAATGTTTCTATCACCCCAAACTGAAACTCAATACCAATTAAGCATTAACTCCACATTTCCTACCCCATCCCTATCTCTGGTAACCTGTATTATAGCTTCTGACTAAGAATTTGCTTATTCTACTTATTTTAATTATTTCATATCAGTGAGATCATACAATATTTCTCCTTTTGTGTCTGGCTTATTTTACTCAACAGGATGTCTTTAAGGCTCATCCACATTGCCACATATGTCAGAAAATATTCCTTTATACAGCAGAAAGACATTCCATACTAGGTATATATCTCATTTTCTTTATCCATTCATCTGCTGATGGACTTGGGTTGCTTCCAATTTTTAGCAATTGTGAATAATGCCACTATGAACATTGATGTGCAAATATCTGTTTGAGTTTCTGCTTTCAGTTTTCTTGAGTATATACCTAGAAATGTGATTGCTGGGTCATATGATAATTCTATATGTAACATTCTCTGAAGCACCAGTTTTCCACAATGGCTGCACCATTTTGAATTCCCACCACAATGTGTGAGTGTTCCTTCCTATTTCTCTATCCTCTCCAACACGTGTTAATTTCCATTTTTTTCAATAGTAGCCATTCTAGTGGGTGTGAAATGGTATTTCATTGTGGTTTTGATTTACATTTCTCTAATGGCTAATAATGTGCTTATTGTCCCTTTGTATATTTTCTTTAGAGAAAAGTCTATAATTTTTGTCCATTTTTAAATTGTTTGTTTTTTTTTTTTTTTTTTTTTTTTGTGGTTCAATTGTAAGATTTCTTTATATATTCTGGATATTAAATCCTTAACAGATATGTGCTTTCCAAATATTTTCTCACATTTTGTAGTTTGCATTCTTACTTTCATGAAGTCCTTTAATGCACAGAAGTTTTTAATTTTGATGAAGTCCCCTTAATCTATTATTTTTCTTTTGTTGTTCATGCTTTTGGTATAAAGTCTAAGGCACCATTGCCTAACACAGGTACTGTGATGGTTAGGCTAATGTGTCAACTCGGCCAAGTAGTTGTGTCCAGGTGTTTGTTCCAGCAAGCACTGGGCTAATTGTAATACAAGAGTATTTATGGACTTCAATCACCAGTGAGTTTACTGCGTGGATGGCTGATTACATCTGCATCAATCAGGGAGATTACATTATCAATGGGTGGTGCTTTTATCCAATCAGTTGAATGACTTAAAAGTGGAAGTGATTTCAACATTCAGAGAGAATTTCCCAGCTAGTCCTTGGACAGGCAACTTCTCCCAGAGACTCATCAACGACCTTTCATCGGGCTTTCATCGGAGCCCCTGGTTTGCAGCTTGCCTGAGGAACCTGGACTTGTGTGTCCCCACCGTCGCGTGAGAGACTCTTTTAGAGTTCCATATTATTCACAGATATCTCCTGCTGATTCTGTTTCCCGAGAGAACACTGACTAATACAGGTACTAAAGATGCTTCCCTAAGTTTTCTTCTAAGAGTTTTATAGTTTTAGTCCTTATATTTAGGTCTTTGATCCATTTTGAGTTAGTTTTTTTTTTTTATCACATGACGTAGAAGGCCATCTTCATTCTTCTGGATAAGGATATCCATTTTTCCCAGCACTGTTTGTTGAAGAAATTTTTCATTCCCCATTGAGTGAACTTAGCACACTTGTCAAAAATCAACTGGCCACAGATGTGAGGTTATATTCTGAACTTGCAATTCAAGTCCTTTAGTCTATATGTCTGTTCTTGTGCCAATGCCATGCTGAATTGATTTCTGTTGATTTACAGTAAGTTTTAAAATTGGGAAGTGTGAGTCCTCCAATTTCATCTTTTTCAGGGTGGTTTTGCCTATTCAGGGACCCTTAACCTTCCATATAAATTTGTTGATAGGATTTTCTATTTTTGCAAAGAATATGTTTGGATTTTGATTGGGGTTATGTTGAATCTGTAAATCACTTTGGGTAGAATTAACATCTTAACAATATTTAATTTTGCAATCCATGTATATGATTCTCTTTCCATTTATTTAGGTCTTCTTCTTTCAGCAATGTTTTATAGATTTCTGTGTATAAGACAGTATATTCTTGGTTAAATTTATCTGTAGATATTTGATTCTTTGAGTTGCTATTGTAAAAGGACCTTTTCCCTGATTTTCTCTTCAGATTGTTCACTACTGATATATAGAAAAACTGCTGACTTTTGCGTGTTAATCTTGTGTCCTGCCACATTGCTGAATTCATTTATTAGTTCTAGTAGTTTTGTTGTGTTTTTTTCAGGATTTTTTAAATGTATAGGACCATGTCCTCTGCAAATAGTGGATATTTTACTTCTTCATCTCCATTCTGGATGTCTTTTATTTTTCTTGTTTAATTGCTCTGAGAAGAACTTCTAGAACAATGCTAAATAACAGTGGTGACAGTGGGCATCCTTGACTTAGGGAGATGTCTAAGTGGCTATTAATCTAAAAGGGAAAGCTTTCAGTTCTTTCATCATTGAGTATGATATTAGCTGTGGGGTTTTGATCGTTTAATTTTCAATTATTTTTTAAATGTGCTTCCTAGTACAATGAAAATTACATGATTAGAAACAAAAACTATCTATGGATAGTTTTCAGAAAAGTTAGCATAATTAAAAATAAAGACTTCTATCTATGGATAGTTTTCAGAAAAGTTAGCAGATTTTGAAAGTGGCAGTAACAAGAGCCAAATTCTACCTAAGGGTGGGTTACAAAGTATTTGTCTCTTTGCCAGGCAGCAATACCATAATGGAAGCAAATAAACAATATTTTAGTTCTAACTGATAAATTAGGCTCTTCTGCCATAGGTTTTCTTTGGGATTTTCTACATTCTGGGTTTCTGTGGATTAAGCCATTTTTGTAGAAATCCTATTATTATTAATGTGTTCCTCCGAAAGTTATAGCTTATAGGGAGGGCCTATGTCAACTAACCCATTATTTTACAACATCCAAAACCCAAGACTTTTGGATATTAGCTCTAGGTCTCTGGATTCCTGACTCCCAATTCTGGTTTAAGGATCATCCTCCTGTGGTGGAGAATATGGAGATTCCTTTGGTACAACCTGATGAACAATTGCTCCAACCCCAGTAGAAAATTAGTTGTATGGTCTAAGCCTCATTTTGGTAAAGGAACACAGTATCAGTTAATTGCTATCCATGCCATGACAGCAACTCATCACAGCTACCATCTTTGATTGTACTGTTTCCTATGAAGGAGCCAGAGGAAGTAGGTATGATGGATCGTTGCACATAGAATAATAGCCACACTCCTAGTAACACTGGCATGATCCCACCCTTCGTTCTCTCTTTCACTGTACACTACCTTTTTCCTCTTGTTCAGACTGCATGGTTTCCTTAGATCCTTATACAAAGCTACTAATTCTTGCCTTAAGATTGCATATGATGTTAAGCCTGTGTAAAATGTCCGTACCCCATATTTTGCATGCATCTTTCCAGGCCCACCCTAAATGAATGTCATCCTTCAAAGAAGTTTTCCTAGGTTTCCTACTAATATGGGTTTACCCATATACCACCCTCCTCTTACCCACCATTATTTTCTACTTCACTAGCTCACTGCCTTAGCACTTCATAATGAGTTAATACATTTATTAATTTCTTTTGTCTTTTTGCACTTGACTTTAAACCTCACAAAGATAGGGACTGTATTTTTCTTATTCATGCTTGGATATTTGACTGTTTTTGACCTACTAAAGTGGCAGTTTCACTTGGTTCAACTTATAATTTCATAAATAATTTCTGAAGCTGTGATTAGTGCAGAGTTATCAAGAATTAGGCCACTTATTATCAGATATCATGCCATGCCATTTAATTTGTAGATACTCAATTTCCTTCTAGATTACTCAATGATTAAATATCAATCTCCAACATATAATTTTAATCGTTTCATAAACATTGCACTTAAGACAATTTATATAAGTTAGTTTTATGAGCCTCTACCTTTTCCCTTTTTTGTAATCTTAGAGATTTGCACAGCTATACAGATAAATATGGCCTTTTCAATCGGTTCTATTGACATTTAGGACTGGAAGGTTCTTTGTCGTGGTGAGCATTGTAGGATGTTTAGCCCGTCCCTGCCCTCCACCCACTAGTTGCTAGGAGCATGCCTTCCCTCCCGAGTCATGACAATCAAAAATGTCTCTTGACATTGCCAAATGTCCCAGGGAGGGCACGAAAATTATATTTCGTATCAGGCATAAAGTTTTATCAAATGTTGAAAACAACACTGACCTTCCTGTAGTTTCACTTCCAGGAGAAAAGTTTAGGTGCAATGAAAGTATCACAGCTGGCATCTGACAAGAATTTAAGCTCTAGAAGGATAAGGTTAGCCAAAACTTGATTAATTTAAATGCTAGAATAAAATCAAACTATACAAAATAATTTATCCACATGCAATTAAAATTTCTAGGTTTCTTCCTACTACTCAGTATTTCCAAAAAATCATATTTACTCCTTCAAAGGGGCAGAATTTTAAGCATTATAGGGATGATTAATTCATTGGGATAACCTGACTCAAGAGGATGTTAAAACTTTGTTGATGTCCTAAAATGTTAAGAGATAGTAGATGTGCGGAAGCTGGGAAAACACTCACACTCAGTTTGTACGGCACAGGATTGACTGGTATTTTTTATAATAGATTTTGCGTCATTACAATAGCCTCAAATGTAATTATTTAGAGGATAATACAATGCATTTTCTTTCTATTCTTATAAACCTTTGGGTTATAGCAGTAAAATATGCCATTGTGTTAAGACAGAAAACAAAAACCGATTTTAGGTAAAATGAACATCTATAATTGAAGACTGATACTACATCGGTAATATGGTACAAGTATATATTGGGAAATTGAATGCATCACAAAGAGAATATGCTACAGGCAAAACTAGAGGTACTGTTGAGGGCTGGAAGTCACAAATTTAACAGTCTCCAAATAGGAGCATTTTTATATTACAAGTTCTATTGACATGGTTTCATTAACTTTTAGAAATAAAGGGCATGACATTCTTTAAATTCCAACTTTGTGGTAATCACAAACAATAGATTCTGCCAACACAATGCTATCTTGTCATCTGCTGTCCATTGATATGATTACTATTCCCCAAATGCATTCCAAGATCAAATGGTCAGTTTGACTCCCTGCTGACTGAGGAGAGTGCCATAAACAATAAGGGAGATGCAGCCATGTCAATACATAAAGTTCTGCCACCTGTATACTCTTGGATGCTGAAACTGGACATTTGAATTACATGGAACATTGGAGATTTTGTGTATGAGAAGTTTACCAAGGAAAGGGAAGACATAGGCTTTCTGTTGAATAGACCCCAAGGAGAATAACAATTTAAAATAGTAGACTGCTCGGATTATTATAAATAGTAGACCTCAATAGTGTTTTTCACACTATGGGTTATAAACCACTAGGGGGTCATGAAGTACATTTAGTGGGCCATGACCAGTATTTTTTTTTTTTTCAGAGTAAATTGCATGTAGCAGTATTGTTTTCTGAGTTTTTTCATACATATATGAGGGATATGTATAATAAAAATGTATTTCTTAATGTGAATTGGATTCAAAATATAGTTTGAAAACCACAATAAAGGAATCAATGTAAATGGCTCCCTCCCAATTCACTTTTACTAATTATTATAATTTCAATTTATTTTTAAAATGGGTGGTTTCTATCATGTGCCTTGCATAGACTTACCTTATGGCTACAGACTACATTCCTCTTGAAAATGTGTGTAGTTGAGTCACAGGAGGAGAAGGCAAAAAAGGAGAGGAGCAAGGCGCACATCTTTCAATATACAAAGCACGTGTCAATCTAGTCGTGGACTGGTAGTGTCATACCCATATCCAAAGGATAACACATCATTATTGTGGGGAATTAAGTCAACAGGTTTTCAATTCAAATATGCCAGACGTGTGCTAGGCAAGGAGAATACAAAACAGAGGATATATTCTTTCCCCTCGAGAAATCTAAAATTTAATAAGAAATGTGGCAATTAAATTGTTGAATGTCATGTTATTTAATAAGAGGAAATATGAGTATGATAGGAGCACTTAGTAGGGACATCTACATCAGTCTAAGGGTTTTTGTCTATTTTTATTAAAACACTGTTCTGTATAAAAGATAATTATTAGGGATGTTTAGCCATGGGAGGATTTTGCTTATGTAGCTTTGTTTGCAAGTATCTCTTGATTCTGTCATGTATAGTTGTTGCTGACAAAATTTTGATATAAGTGCAGTTTAAAAGCTCCTTGAAAAAAAAAATAAAAAAAAAGCTCCTTGATACCTAATAGTCCTCCCCTCCCCCTGCCCACCTCTTGCAGGTTATATATCTGTAGCTTGAATAAGGTCAAGTGTTTCATTCATTCACCCCTCCTCATTTAAATTCACCAGTCATCAAATTAGTGAGCTTTCACTGCTTTTTAAGAGATACTGATCAAGAGGTAAAATTTGGATTCAATCTTTACAGATGCAAAAACAGCAAAAAATAAAATAGACTCATCCTGCCATTTGGGACTGCTATCGACTTTTTAGAGACACCTCTTTCAAAATGAGAATCCCATTTATATTCTTAGAGACTTAGATACTATCTATTTGCTATAAGATATAACATAAGACCCTACTTATGAAAAAAATCTCAACAACCAAAATGTTCAAATACTCCAAATTAGTTTTGTTATAGTGGATATTAATTATTGTGATGACCAGGAGGACCTGTATTTTTTTTTTTTTTTTTTTTTTTTTTTTAAGAAGGTACTGGAGAATGAACCTGGGACCTCATATATGCGAAGTAGGCGCTCAACCACTGAGCTATGCCCACCCGCCATGGATCTGCAAATTTTTAAACCATAAAATGAAGCCTTATTTATATTCAGTACTTCATTCTACATTTTTTGAAAATTGACAATGTATCTATATAATGTTTATAAAATAAATGCCAGTTGATTAAAATGCTCAGGTAATCAAAACAATCCAAATCCTGGAGCATATGAAAAATTCTACTAGAATAGAATTAACAAGATAAACAAATGTAGTTTAAAACACTTTAAGTGTTAAAGTGCTATGCAAATATAAAATAATCCTGTTCTACTTAGATTTTTTTAAGAATTATGAAATGGATATAATAATAGCTAACAATTATTGAACACTTAATATGTGCCAGGCATTCCATGAATTAATCCTAACACCACCACTCTCATTTAATCCTAACACCACCACTGTAAGGCAAATGTTCTTATTTAGCCCAAGTTTACAGGGAGGAAACTGAAATATTAAGGCCAAGGTCATATAGATTGTAAATGCAGGGATGGGAGATTCATAATGGCCACCAGATGTCTGCTGCTAAAGCTCATTTGTGAACTTTTGGATTCCCAACCATTTCACATGCATATTTCCAATGGGATATATTTTTTAATTTATTGTATAAATTTTCAAACAGAGTGGTACTATAAATGCCTTCCCTTATACACATTACCCAGCTTCATTAGTTATCAACATTTTGCCAATTTTCTTCATCAAATTCTTTTTTAAAAAGTTTATTGAGATATTTTAAAGCAAATCACTGACATCATATTCCTTCTGATGTTCTTTCTCCTTGAGAAATCTAAAATCTAATAAGGAATGCAGTAATTTATTTGTTAATTGTCATGTTATTTAATAAGAGGGGTAAGTGGGATGCTCCAGGAGCATTTATTATATCCTTTCACATGTATCTTTTGAAAATAAGGACATTTTCCTACATAATCACAATATCATTATCACACCTAATAAAATGAATGATATATAGTCACTCAATTTTCCTCAGTTTCCTCATACAGCTCCTTTTTATGGTTGATTTGTTTGACTCAGGATCCAAACAAGTCCCATATATTGTATTGTGGCTATTTCTCTTAAGGTTCCTTTAATTCTGGAAGGATCACCGCCACCACCATGCTATTGAGTTGGTGAAGAAAACTGAATCAGTTGTCCTGGTGTACACCAGCCCCCAGCATTTCAGATTTGTCCAACTAAAGGGTGTCATCTACTGTGTCTCTGTCCTCTGTATTTCTTCATAAACCTAAAGACATGATTAAGTTCAGGTTCACTTTTCTGGCAAATACACTTCAATATTGCATTATATGGGAAGCAGCTGTGGCTCAATCAGTAGGGCTCCCGTTTACCATATGGGAGGCCCCGGGTTCGGTTCCCGGGACTTCCTGATGAAGGCAAGCCTGCCCGCATGGCGTGGTTAGCTGACCCAGCGAGCACAAGCAGCAAGGGGGGGATAAATGAATAAATAAATAAAATCTTTAAAAAAAAAAATATATATATATATATATTGCATTATAACAGAAGGCAAATAGTGCCTGGTTGTCCTACTTTTAGCTACTCAAAATTGGATCAGTGTGTTAGGAGGTAACAGCCTATTCCTTTTTGTGTAAAGTTTCCCAAGAATCTTTTAAATGTTTTAATATCCAGTGTCATTGCCTGAATTAACTATTTCATTAGGCTTTTAAAATCAACATTGTCCTGTTCTATCATTCTTTCTGCATCTATTAACTGGAATTCTCCTCAAAATGTTCCTTCACCAACTAGGAATCTGATATACTGTTTACCCTCACACTATTCATTTAAGACACACAGGATAAATGTTTAATCTTTCCTTTTAATTACCAATTTTCAGAATAAGTAATTGGCGCCCTAGTTACCTCTTGGTAATATTTTTTTTGCTCATTTTTTTTTTATCATTATGACTTCATGGGTTAAAAGTATTCAGTCAGTTTACCAGTGGAAGGCTTTTGGGGTTGGCTCCTTATTTCTCCTAGACACAACCCATTAGGTTTTGGTTTTTTATTTATTTAACTTTTTTTTTATTTTTAAAGAAGATTTAGATTATATAAATGTTATATCAAAAATATAGGGGATTCCCATACTTTTCCACATTAACGTCATCTTTCTTCAGTGTGGTACATTTGTTCCAATTGATGAACACATATTGAAGCATTGCTACTAACCATGTTTTATAGTTTACATTATAATTTACACTTTGCACAACATGATTTTATAGGTTTTGACAAAATGTATAGTGGCCTGTATCTGTCACTGCAATGTCATTCAGAACAATTCCAATGTCCTCAAAAAGCCCCATGTTACACCTATTCTTCCCTCTCCCTTCCCTCAGAACCTCTACCTTTCTATCAATGTTGCAAGTTCTTCCATTGCTGGAATATGGACTTTAGTCCATATTACATTCTTTCCTTATGTTTGTTCATCCTTCAATCTTGATGATTTTGGGATGGTGATGCCCACTCTGTTTTTAATAGAGAGATTGAGAGGGACCTAATATCCAGTTGGGCAGATGGATGGAAGTGTCTTGCTTGCAGGTGTGGATACTCTGTTTTTCGGGTTGGGCATTGTCCATCATCATCCTTTTGTTAGTTGTCCTGGGTGAGTCCAATGAACTGGAGAGTAGGTGTTGCAACTCTGCTGAGATTCAGGACTCAACCAGCATACAAACAGATTGAAAACTTATGTCTCTGGGACGTATTTAATGAGTACAGTGCTAATTATAGGTTCAAATAAAAGCGGCAGAAGAGCCTTGTATAGGGAACTTATAAATGAGGCTAACTTTGTTACATTGGGGTGCATATACTCCAAAGTAAGGCCCAATGACAGGGTGCCAAATTCCTAAGATTGTCTGACCTGCCTGTAGTGTCTAGATGTCTCTAGAGCCTCAGGAGCCCAGCTGTTTGAGACACTGTTTACTGTAGCAGTCAATGAGATCCTGCTGAGATGTACATAGGCGTAACTTTTTGATACCTCTGCTGTTTTCAGAATACAAGATTTCCAAGTTCATATATATTTTCTCCCCTGCATCTGAAATCAGCCATGTCTCAAGGAGCTCTGGTTCCTTTTAGCTGAAACCAGTGCTAAGAATGGTCACTGCTACAGATTTTCTTTGCTTCTAGGGCTTTTTTTTCCCTTTAAGTTGGAAAAAGCCATGGAATCATTTTTTAAAATAAGTATATTATTTAACTCACAGAAAAAGCTATATCCTCTTGCACTGTTCCTATCTCATGTTAAGAGAGTAGCACGTTGAGTTAGGAACTAGATGTTTAATTTCTTAAGAATTATTTTCACATCAAGCTTTTTTAAGTGCTAAAATAACTAGCTCTCCTTTCCCATCTATGTTCATTCCTCAAAGGGACTTTTATATTACAAGTCAAGGATAAGAACTTAGCTTATGGGACCAATTAACATGGATAGAAATTTTCAAGAAACCAATAAATACCATAGCTTCCATAGACTTGGTGGCTTTCAAAAATATTAAATATTTATAAAAGGGGAAAATGTATTTGTTTGGATGTTGGACTTAGTTTGCCTTAGAAATTTCTTTCTCGTATTAGGACTGAAGGAGACTAAGACTTCATCTGTGAGTTTAGAACACATTAAAAAAAACATAGTTGGGTTTTTTATTTGTTTTGTTTTTTGTTTAACTCAAGCAATTTACCTAATCAAAGAGACTGTTGAGGCAAAAGCTTTGCAATTTCTATGTCACTTGTGCATCCATTTATTTCTGTCTTTGTCAGCATCTTCATTTTATTTGTCATTGTAATGAACTGCGGGGTCTTTTCCTTTTGACCTATACTTCTTTAGTGGACAGGAAGTGCCAGCAGTTAAGGGTGATTGCTACCCGGTTCTCCACAAGTAATACAACACTTGTATTTTCTCAGCCATTTGCAAGACTCCATCGTCACAGAGGAAATATTGCAGGAAAAATATGCCACTTCATAAACTGTCCATTATTTCTACTGTGGGAAAAGCAAAAAGAAGCTATGTATGTTTTCTCTGCGAAAGGCCATGCACTATAACCATAGCATTGTACTCGACTACTTGAAACCTCATTTAACTCCCTGGCTTCTTACTAGCTATAATCTTTATTTCAAGAGACAGTCTATATTTCTCTTCGAAGAAGTAATACATATACCTTGTTTAAAAAAATAGAATAATTTAAAATGTATACCAGAAAAGGGTAACTCTTCCTTGCTAGAAGCAAACACTATAACCTCTTTCCTCCAGATCCCTTCAGCAATTCAAGTATAGTTGGCTTGTACTTAACTCAAAATTGGTTGCTTCATTTTAATTTATGATTTCCAGAGGAGAAAAATTGGGGGAGTAATCAATACTTTAGATAAAGCTTCAGGTAGGTTTTATATTTATTAGACTTTTCTGAATCCCGTTATGTGTACAGAAAATTTATTTTTTTATTCTCAATCTATATCTAGAACCTAGCTAAGTTGATTTAGTGATATTTAATAAAGATTAAGAATGTCAACAGTATAACAAATAACTAGTTTTTTTAAAGATTATTTTTGTGTTTTAGTATGTTATTTTACATGGTAACAGAAAATTCAAACAATACAAAGAGATATAAAGAAGAAAACAAAAACTCCCCTAAATCTCACCACCAATAACTATTCCTAACAGAAAGGGTTCAGTTCTTTTAGCCAGAAACAATTTTCTAAAAATGGTTTTAAAAAGGATCAACCATTATTCTCTATCATCTCTTAGGCAACACTATATGTTCTTACCTTTCTGAATAATTGATGCTCCTAATGAAAAACAACACTGTCGACTTAGACCTATGATGGAGGTATTTTACCATTTCATTCTTCCTCCACAGTTTCCATGGAAACATGATGGTTATGACAATAGAAGAAGGGGGAATGAAGACTATTATTCAAAGATAGAAATGATCACAGAACTAAATACTTAGGATTATGCAGCATTTAAAAGGCACCACAGAATATCTGAGCTATTTTAACTAGCAAAAAGTAAACGAAATACACATTTAGGATATAAGGCTAAAAAAATTATTTAACAAGGCTAATATTGGCTCCCTAATGTTTCCATTTGTGCAGCCTAAGCCTATGCTTTTAATAATGTGAAACTAAATACTGGAACAACATTTAATTAATGAAGTTCAGTACAAAAAAATAGAAAGTAAATAGCAATTGAGCTATCGCTACTAAGGAATTAGACACAAATGATCTTTTTTATTGCTACGATTTTTTTTTTAACCTACAGACAATATTAAATTAAAGCTAAAGCATTGTAAATACCTGTATCTGGGTAATGACATTTTCACTTTAAAAATACAAAATGATAGAATTTATTATCCCAAGCCATCAGCCACGTGAAGGAAGGTGAGTAAAACAGAACCTTTTGCTATCTGAGCTAATTCATGTAAAATAATCAGGGAAACCTCCTAGTGAAGCTTGCTATAATAAATTACTGTGGTTCTCGTCCACTTCAAATTGAACTTAAAGCAAGTACCATTTTAATGTTTAAGTGCTTTAGAAATGTTTTAGAAAAATGAATGTGTAGAGGATTTTGTGATGACAAAGAAATAGAGCACACCATTAGGTGAACTGCGATTTACATGACCCGTATATCAATGACATAGAAAGAAAGGTGAATACAAAAAGGAATGAAGCTGGTGTTCAAACAACTCAAAGTGGAGCATGTTTAATGCCTCTACTTTTCATGTTTGTTTGTTTGTTTCCACATTAGCCCAACTCAACTCCTGAGATTTTATATTAATTTTGTTTGGAAGACAGCTAGCAATAAAACGAAGGCACTATTTGACTGTAGCTACCTGTTTTCTATAATTTATTAACTAAAACTGTGTGCTACAAACACAGAGAAGGAAAATATATCCAAATGTTCTTATCAGTTTAGTCTTAATAATTTGGTGAGTTGGTATTTTTTCCAAAGTAGCAAAATTGGAATCATTTGAGGACCCAAATCTCTAACTGACCTTCTCAGTCTTCGTTTTTACTCTGTATCCACAGCAAGACTTTGTCCATGTGCTCTGGGTTTAATTATTTTGCTGGAAGATTCCAATACACAGTGTGGTTTTGAAAGCCTGTCATTTTTATTTATAATCTTTTGAAATTAACCTCACACTTTTTCATTTTTTAAAATTTTAATTTAATTTAATTTAATTTTAGTGATCACTTAGAAATAATATCTCACATATCTAAGCCCATTCTTATTGATTTCTAATTTAAGAGTGTCTAAATGACTATCAATTTTTACTTTAGATGATTCCATTATGGTTATATAATTATTCCAAAAATATATTTAAGAATACAAGTATTTGTGTGCTAACATATACACATTGGGTATATTTTGGGGGGAAAATCTACCCCCATGAAATCCATGGTTCATAGTGAAAACTAAAGAGAAAATGGAAATTTATCTCAATTAGTGATTTGTATAATGGTTGATTAAACATGAAGAAAATTCTATAAGGATCATAGTTGAATCTTGTCTTTGTTAACATCTTAATTACCTAAAGGAAGCATTCAACAAATCTGTAATTCAAAACTTAGGTGTTATTCCCTAGGAGGTGTTCCAGACATATGAGAGGAAAAGAATACACAAAATTGAGCGAGGTGGAGAGGAAATTAATTAAAACATAAATTAGGAAAATAAGATTCACCGGCTTGCACAGTAGTCATCTGAAACCCATATAGTTGCCAACAAGGAAAGATATTCATTTTGGTTTGATGAAAGCAGGAGGTTGGGGAATTCTCTAAAGAGACTCTCCAGGGTGTTAGTTAGCTAGTAAATTAGATGTGAACTTGCTAATGCGGCATTGTACTGCAGCAGAAACAGAGTTCATAATATTGGGGATTTGTGAGCAGATGGATTCTGTTAGAAGTAGGTGATAATAATAGGCATAAAATTTCCCTCGGTATTGGATTTTTAAAATGTTATATAATTGACTCAATATTTCAAAACCTCTTTGAAATAAGTTATTATTATGATTGTTGTGTTCAATAAATCCAATATGCTTATATGCTAATTTTGTTACAGACATTAATTAGATAGTATAAACTATCCATAGGATTTCCTTCTACAGCACTAATGAAACAGCATCACCAAGTCAGTGTTCATTTTAGGTAATATCAACAACAACAATTAGCAAAAATAGTAATAACAGGTGTGATGAAAGTAAGTACTTTGTGCCAGCTCACTACAATCTTATTAGGAAGACACTTTTATAATTCCCATTTTATAGATGAGGAGACTGAGACACAGAGAAGTTAAGTAACTTCCCCAGATCACATAGCTAGCAAGTGGACCTAATCCACAGTTTAAAGATGTCTGAGGGTTGGAGGTAGTTCATTACGAAGAATTAATTCTTCAATTCATAGCTAGGAAATAAGATGTTGCATGTACTTCACTGACAACTGAAGGTAAACAGTTTCTGTAAATCTAATTCAAAGTATCTTTTGATCCTGTAGGACAGATGGAAATTAGAATCTTTGAGGACAGGTTGGAAGGTTTTCTTGTGGTAGGTGATAGAGGAAGTACCAAAATATTTACTAGATTTTAAAAATAATTCCCATCCAGATATGTGCATAATCAGTTTCAAAAATTGGAGACTGCATGCATACAAACCTGATGTATACAATTGCTCTTTTGGTTGCTGAAGTTTTTAAAATTTACCAAGTCAATTACAAATTTACCAATTGCATTATTTAAATTATTAAATAATTTTGCTTTGCAAATAGAATGACAAGTTGAAAAAAAATCTAATATTTTTGAAGGGTAGAGGAGAGCAGAATTTTTTCTGAGATGCAAGAAAAATACTTAAGTGTGGAAGGAACCATCAACTTAAAAAAAATATGCCATTCATCTGCGGCCCTTGGAGACACGCATGGTCGGGGTATGGCCACCATGTGGATCAAAAGGTCAGCAAGAGAAAGCCCATGAGCAAAGGAGGCCCAGAATCCTTTTCACTTCTCTTCTGATTAGGTTGAAATATGTATTTTGTTCATGTGAGAGCTGAACTGCAGTGCTTATCCTTAGTGTGTGGGAATAAAATACCTGATATTGGTCACACTACCTTTCACTGGAAAGTTTTTAGAAATCATTTCAGGAGTATTAAAAACATGCCATAATATGTAAAACATCTTACCTTAAATGTTTTAGCCATTCACCTCACAAAGCTTTAAAATTAATAGGTTTTTAAAAATATTATTTTTCTTGAAAATTCCCCCCTAAAAATCTAAAAATATAAGATTACACATAACTTCTGAAAATCCACAGCTTATTTTATAAGTTTTTTTTTTTTTTTTTCAGCTCTTGCCTGGGCTTTCAGGTTTTCTGTGTATTTCGGAGTTGAATAGTCAGTGTTAGCAGCTCCCAGAGTTCTAAACTGAACCTGTGTTTGTGAGATAACCTCCAAGTTTAAGAAGGAGTTGGATCCCTTCTTTTGCACGTATGAGGCATACATTCCACCCCTGCATGGGAGATGAGCTCATTTGCAACTGTATGCTGGATAAAAATAAGTAAACATGTCAACTAAGGACATAATCATACCAAGTGACTCTACTGTTTGTTGTTTCAAAGCATGTTTCGATATATAATCTGAATGAAATTAAACAAAGAGAAACACTTATATATGGCAAATGTTCTGTCCTTTTGAAGACTATAGAAAAAGTTTCGTCTGGTAAAAGAAAAGTAGCTGCCAGGTACTAGTCACAACTCTGCACTTGCAATGCCCATACTGAGATGTTTATTCTGGCTGATTTCTTTGCTTTGTCACAGCACCACCTGGTCATCCATTTGAAAGCTTTGAATCTGGCCCCAAATACCAGCAGTCACCCTGTGTCAACACCTTATACTCATAGAGTTTTAGAGGCAGGAGAGAGACCTCCAAATCCAACTACTTCACTTTTACAGAGTAGGAAATTCTTAGTTATTCTTGAGAGCCAAACTTAGTCATTGTAAAGCTAGACTTCATGGAGATTTAAGAAATATGTTTTTTAAATATTATTACATTCACAGATGAAATATTGAACCAGCACTGCTAGTGGGATGCTTAACATACTTTTTCAGGTCACTAGGGTACCATTTAGAACAGTGAAGTGGTTGATTTACCACATGGCAGGCAAATGAATGTTTCAGAGCTCTTTATTAGCCACTGGGAGAACACAACTTAACATTATTTAATTACTTATTTCAGTTATTCTTTGAGTTTGATTCTGTTCACTAACAGCAAAAGACTAACACGATGTCACAAATATTCAAAACATTTTATTATACTTTGTCTAATGTCTTTGGGTGACTCAGCTACTTTATTGCTTTCCAGATAGATACACATTAAAATTTGAACATCTGTAGTATACAGTTTTGAGATAAATGGGAAAACTGCATCTCTTAAGGGTATAATTACGAGACTTAATTGGCATACAAACTGATAAACATTTGTTCTGTGGAAAGAAATAATTTGTTTGAGAACTTCATTGGCGACTGATATACATAATGTTTATGACTTAGCATCCTGAAAATGAGCCAAAGAAATTGTGTTTACAGTGGTGACACAGTGTAATCTAACTGAACAGAAAGGAAAATAATAATTTTGTAAGGGCAGAGAATGATTCAGGAAGAAACAATGAGTGAATAGAACCAAGAAAATCCATAATAATTAAAGTGTTCATAGAGGTAGTACTGGTGTTATGTTAGTTTCCTGTGGCTGCTGTAACAGATTACCTCAAACTAGGAGCTTAAAACAACAGAATTCATTCTCTCACTGTTTGGGAGCCTACAAAGTCCACAATCATGTTCACTGAACCTAAACTAATGTATCAGAAAGGCCACAATCTCTCCCAGGGTCTTGGGAAGAATTTGTTCCCTGTTATTCTGCCTCCATCTTCACATCACTTTTTCTTCTGTGGGTATGTGAAATATCCTTTTGTCTTCCTTTATTAGGACAGACATGATAGCATTTAGGGTCCACATGGATAATCACCATATAACAAGATCCTTAACCTCATCATATCTGCAAAGACCACCAGGGATTAGGACCTGCTATCTTTTGGAGACCATTTTTCAGCCTACCACAGATATTAACTTTTGAGTTAAAACAGCATCATCATGGCCACTTTTCTCTTTCAGACTGCTGAAGAAACTGCTTTTAACATAGCTTAAGTGATGTTTGGTGAGAGATGAAATTGGATTCAACCGTCCTCTCTCTTTCTTTTTTTCCAGCCCTTTCCCAATCCTACTCCCAGAATTTTTCTTCCTAGGGTCTATGTAGAGTGCAGCAACCATATTTAATAAAGGTTTCAGGTATCCTCCCCCAGCCCCAAGCCTGCCATTTTGACCCAGTCATTCCTTTTTCAGGCTACTAAGTGCCTATCATATCAGTCTCTGGGCAAGCACACCCTACACTCACAGCCAAGTAAAGATTCTTCTTTCCCTCTTAGAGAAGAACAGTAGAAATTGCTGGACTCCACTTCTGAAAATATCAGCCCAATTTATCATCACTCAATACTTGTGCCTTCTAAACAGATCCTCCACAATTAGTACCTTGGGGTAGAAGATCCCAGCAGGCCACTGAGCATGCTCAGCATGACCTGTGGCATGACTGTTTGTTTTTTTATTTAGGGAAGGCTCCAAAGGACTACATGGACTACCTTTTCTTGGAAATTATCTGTTGGTGTCTGCATTGCAAGAGCTGGCCCTGCCACATGTAGGTGTATCAGAATGGTCTGAGTACCACAGAGGGAGATTATGAACCACCACCTGTTCTTGAAGTTCCCAGCCCAGAGTGTCCTCCCTGGAATTACTCCATGTCCCCAGTAGGGTCATATCTCCTTCCACATAAACATGTCTCACATGCACAGGGGAGTGAAGATTCCTCTGGTCCTCTTAGAGAAGGTAGGTTCTAGGGAGAAGGAAACTTCGTGCTAAGACTACACCATCCTCTTGTCTCTTGTTCACACTTTTCACCTTTGTCAAGCTAGTCTTTATGGCTTTGTTTCATTTTATTGGAACAAATAGGTAAAGCTTTATAGTAGGGAATATTACCAGTGGAAATGCTAGCAAGTCTTTCTTTCACACTTACTCAGGAGGTATGGAAACCCCATAAGGTCACATGAAAAAGTACCTCTGGATTCATGACAATAAGGCCTTTCCAAAAGAATTAGATGCATTTGAGCACTTGGTTTGTGCCAGGCACTGAGCTAAATATTTTATTTGCATTCTCTCAGTTAATCCTTTGAATTAGGATCTATTACTGTTATCTTCATTTTACAGATGAGGAATCTGAGGCTATGTGTGATTAGGTAACTACCCAGATAGCTGTGTAGTTCAAGGCTGCACAGTGAATTAGCAACAGAAATAGGATTTGAACCCAAGCAGTCTATCTCCAGAATTCATTTCTTTAACCCCTTTTATTTCTGTCTCTTGATCATATTTATGATCTAGTTATGGCCTTGATTTTAATCTAGAAATATGCATCAGAAACTTTCAATGTTTATGTTACAAATGGAAGGCATTCAAAATAAGAAACCATTTCCTTTTAAAATTGCCTCTGAGTCCTCAGTCTGTAGCTTAACAGTATGAATTATAAAACATATACCTGAAATTTTAAGTCTTGTCATAACTTAAAGGTAGGCAAAAAGTCTCTGCTGCAAACAATTTGGCATATAATAAGCTCATTTTCTCTCTCATTTCTATCACATCACATAAATGTGTTATGGTAAAATATTTTACTATAAAATCCCAAAGCATCATGTATCTGCATATTTAGATGGCTGAGTTCATCTTTAAATCAGCATTTCCAAATCCATATATAAGCAGCTGAAGCAAATTCACAACCAATCAGTGCTAACACTAAGACACTTGGAGACCATTAATGTTCAACTGGGGGTTTCAGGTAACACTGGGAAAATGAAATTGTAGAAAGATGATCTTTTCCGCAGCAACAGGTGAAGTGGCAAATTACTCATGCCCTAAATTCAATTATTTTGCCTTTTGGCCAAGAAATATATTTTTTTCTCTCCTGATGCTGGGTTTTAATTTATTAAATATATATTACAGATTATGTATGATTTATGTTATATATAAAAGTATGTATAATACAGATATGTCATAAGAAAGCCAGACTTAAGCTAAATCACTAGCCTCACAACAAAACACAGTAGTGTCTGATAAGTGCCTTATTATTTAGAGGTCTTTTAAAAAGTTTACCTGTAAATTATTTTTTTGCCTTCATATTTAAATTTTTAAAGTAGAAAATGTGCTTGAGGGAGAGAGACAGCAAATTCAGAATTTTTCTATCCACTATTCTATTTGGGGGAAAACTCACTAAAGAAAGCATGTATTGACATTATGCAATTAAGCTTCCTTTCCTAAATGCGATATTGCACAAGAGCAGGGGTCAAGGGCTTACTAGTGAATATTTTAGGTCCTGCAGTCCTGCTCTTTGTAGCACAGAAGCAGCCACAGGCAATGCATAAATGAATGAGAGTGGCTGTGTTCCAAGAAAACTTTATGGACCCTGAAGTTTGAATTTCATATAATTCCCAAGTGTCACAAAATATTATGCTTTTGGTTTTTTTTCCAACTACTTAAAAATGTAAAGACCACTCTTAACTCACTGTCCATACAAATATCATCCCCAGACCGGGTTTGGTCTATGAACCTCAGTTTGCCAACCTCTGCACTAGAATCATGATTAGCACTTCATTTACCATTAAGAGTTATTTTTTTTTTTTTCAGGGAAATAATGAGCTGGAAGAGTATGGAGAAGAGCAAAGGGAATCATTTTATCCAATGCAGTTTTATTTTCTTAAACAATTTATTGAAGTATATCATTCACACATGAACATATACAACAATAAGTGTTCAGTAAACATTGTGAGCTTACAAAACAAACATGCATAACATCATACAGGGCCCCCATACATCACCCCACCACAAATACATTATGAAAGAGCATCATCAAAGCATCACCACCAACCATAGTCCATATCTTACTCCCCCATACTTTCTTTTTAAAGGATTTACTTATTTATTTTTATCCATTTTTATCCGCCACCCCCCCCCCATTTTTGTTGTTTCTGTGTCCATTTCCTGCCCTCTCGTCTCATCCTTCTCCTCCTTTCTTCACTGGGTATTCGATCCTTGGAACCTCCGATGTGGGAGAGAGGTCCCGAGGATCTGACCCAGGTCCCTCCATATGGGAGACGGATGCCCAACCACCAAGCCACATCCATCCCCCTGCTACATCTCTCAAGGCTGACCAAAAACACCTAGAGCCACAGTCATTTCCCATACAGGATGGTCATATAATAAATCAGGCTTAGTTTATCACCAGCATTCTAAAAGCCAGACCTAGGGAGAAAAACTAGGTCTGGGGACACATGCATGGTTTCTAATATAGCGAATGTTTAGCCTACCCTGATTATCACAAAATCAGGACAGCAAGAATATTCACACCAATGGAGTTTTAGAAACTTTTTCACAAGCGAGTTTTTGCTCTTAACAGAGCTTTTTCTTGAAGTCATGATCTCACAAAGCTCACATTTTACCCAAAACCAAAATCTTGATTTTCCTCTAACATGTTTCTGCCCCAATCTCCCCTCCATCATTACATGGCAGCACCATCCATTCCCTTCTGTCTCATTGCCACCACCTGCCCGCCTCAAACCTCTCACCTGAACCACCAGCAGAGTTCCCACCTGACCTCCTCCAGCTACTCTCCTCCACAACAATCCATTTTCAGCAAAGCATCCTGGGTTACCTCTTAGAAGTCAGAAACTTGATGATGTCACACACAGTAGCTGTGATCTTGTACAATACCTACTTAATGAACTAATGTTCCTTAAATTGTAGCTGGTATCATCATCATTATCACCCTTGTCACCCTCATTGTCACTCCCCTAATTAAAACACTTTAGTGACCTTGTAGTGAAATTAGAATAAAATAAAAATACCTCACCTCTTAGACCTTGCATACACACCTGCCTCTCCTCCTGCTTATCTCCTGTCTCAGGCTCATTATGCCTCAGCCACCCTGATCTTATTTTAATTCTTCATACACTCCAAACTCTTCAGGACCTTCACACCTGCTCTCCACTTTTCTGCCTATAACTGGGTTCTCAATTTAAATGTCACCTCCCCAGAGAGTCTTTCCCTGACTACTCATTTTAAAACCTTTTCCCATATGCTTCTAACTCACTCAATCATAGAAGTTTCCTTCTTTTCTTTATCACAATTCCCACAATGGATGATTAGTTTTGTAATAGATTTATTTTCTGTATTCCTATTAGAATATAACCTCCAAGAGAGAGGTCTGCCTCCTTCACCACTCTATACAAATAGTGGCTTTAAATAAAAATGTGTTGAATGAAACAAAGAAAAAAATGCAACCTCAGAGATAGAATTTATATAAAATTGGAATCTCACACATTCATTTAAATTCATTGGACTCTAGGGGTCAAGCAGTAGGCTTCTATTAATTTATTCAGCAAGCACATATCTAGTACCTCCTGATCCAGAAATCAAATAAAAAATAATAATATGTACTTTGGGGGTTCATATGTTCTAACTTTTCTAGCTCTCCATCTATGAGAAAGAAGCCAAATGAGAGAGAGAAATAAAAATTATAAAGCAGAATCATCCTACTGATTTTCCTGAAATCTCATGGCTTTTTTTCCTCTCCAACATAAGTTTTTTCAGTAAGCTCCAAGGTTTGGCTTCATTTTTTATCAACTTTTAACTAGATTTTGGTTTGAAACCAAGTTCCAACTTGGCTTCTGATAGTGTCTTTCACAGAGGGATCAAAAGCCCTTCCTACTAAAGAGTCAAATTTACCTTCAGTTACAATATTGAAAGAAAATTGAACAGGGTTTTTGAAGTGTACATGAAGTGATCTTGCCATGATAGAGCAAGTTAGATATATGAGGGAAAGTTTAGCATCTCTGGTATTGCTTTATATTGTTGGCCCTGGCAGCCACTGTGTACAAAGATTTTTATACACAAAGAAATAGTCTTTCACACTTAAAGCAAATAAGTTCCAAATAGCTAAATATTAATTCAACACATACCATGAATCAGGTACCACAGAAGACACAAAGAAATGGAAGATTAGTCCTGGCCCTCAAGAAGCTTATTTCTCTCTTTTTAGTAGTTGGTTTTTTTGTTTTGTTTTGTTTCTTTTGGGGGGTTGGTTTTATGTTGTTGTTGTTGTTGTTTTTTGCGTGTGGGTGTGTGTGTTTGTAAGGAACAAAATATGTTGATATTTAATGGCTTTGTGGCCTGAGTTAGCATCAGCAAGGAGCAACACATAGCTTCAGAAGTACAGAAAATTAGCACTTCTGCCTGATTCTTACCTGACTCTGTTTGGTAAACAATCTGTTCTGTTTGGTGTTTTTTTTTTTTTCCATACACCTCCTCACTAAAACTTCATTCCTCATTCATAACATGACTAATTCCTCAACAGACAGAATCAATACAAAGCTTACCTTCTTTTTAGTGAAGTAGAAGGGAAAAATCTTGAAGGCCAGCATAAGGAAGAGTGCATTTTAATATACTAGCAGTGCCTTTGCAAACTTCTTACAGCAGCCAGTTCAGAGCTGGGCATAAGCTGTGCTTTGATGCTCACAGAGAAGGGAGAGCCACCTTTCTAATTGAACTTGGGCTGGTGGTGGGAGTATAGGTGGGCTCATGCAAATAGCTTAGCCCCATGTCCTTTCTGGAACTGGAGCACTCTTTCCAGGAATGGAGCAGGGACACTGACCTAATGAGAGAGACAGAAGGCCAGACAGTGGCCATTTGGAAGTGCACACCCTCTGCAGAGCAGAGACAAATCCTTTAGGTAGTTGTCTTTTGAGATTTGCTTTGAAATGACTCCATTTTAAATAACTTACAAATAAGACCAAAATTATACACTTCAAACTCTCAAGGTTTACAGATAACACTGTCCAGAAATCTTAAAAAGAAAAACGTCCATTTAATGCATTTACAAAACACAGCTTTTGAGGAAGTAAAGTTTACATGTTTCAAAAGAGAATACTTTGGGAGAAAGATAAAGTCATAGACTGAATTTCAGGACACCTAATATGTAGGATAAGCCTCAGTTTCCCAAAGGCTAATTGGCAGATGGACCAGTCCTCATTTACTGATCCCCTCCTATGTGCCATCCATTCTGCCAGGTGATTAGGACACTAACATGAATAACATACCCTCTGCAATGGGCTATGAATGCATAAACTAGAACACCTCAGTACCCAGAAGTGCAAGAGGATCATAGAGGAGTAACAGTTCTGCTTGGAGGGGAAAAAGAGGAAAGTAGTTACATCAAGATGTAACCAGGGATGGCCTCCATCCTTGGAGATATATCTCTCCCCTGGCTCCTTTTCCTTTTCTTTTTTTTTTTTTCCTTGATAATAAAATCCATAGCAACATCAAAATGTGCAAATAGAGAGCAGAGTGACAGAGTGACTTAGATGCATGGATGTTGAAATCACCTGAACGGTCACTTCTTAAAAGTCACTGTTCTTCTCTGACACAGTAAAATGGAGATCACACGCCCCTCAGAGTTTCAGGGAAGAGTAAACGAGAGTATGTATGTATATATATAGCATTTTATATAGGGGCTAGATGGCAGTAAGTACGAGAGGTGTAAGAAGTTATTTTTATTCACTGTAGATAGTAGCTATAGGTATGCACAGAGAACATTTAGGGATTCTTAAGTAGTCCTGTGTGATTAGAGCATGAAGTTTCGGGGGAGAGTCCATGGAGAAAAAGGTGAGAGGCCAGGGCCACACTGTGAAATTCCCTTAATGTCTAGAAAAGAGTTCCAACTTGATGCAAATGCAGTGGGAAAAACATCCAGCTCTAAGGCAGCCAGCTAACATGACCAAGTGTTTTAGAAAGTTAATTCTAAGGACAATAGAAGGAAGATATGGAACAGGTGGTGAATTAGCAGGCCTTTCATTAAGATCATTTCTGCCATGGAAGTAGAAGTTTTTGTAAACTGTGAGTCATTTTGAATATTGTTTTATTATATTATCTATATATTTCTTTTTATATGTATTATCAGATTTTATGCATTGAATGGTATATGTTAAAATATTAATAAAAATGTATTCCAGTATGATGATGCCACTCTCAAGAAATTATTATTCTACATACAAAGATTTTTATTTTGTAGCTGACTTGCCAGAAGTATTTCGTTCTATCAAGCGAGGTACACAGGTATTTGGATATCAGAGAAGCAAGAAACTAAAACGATTTCTTTCTGTGTATCCCAGTTCCTTCACTTTACTATACAAACTCAATATTTTCTCTTTTCACCTATAGGAAAATAGGTATATATTCATGAAATTTTTCATATATTTTAGAGTAAATATCTCCATATGAAGATTTTAAATCATGAATTTAGGTGGATAACCTCAAAATACAAAAGATAAGTGGTGCTCAGAACTTCCCAACAAAAAAAGTAGATGGTGAGGTAGACATTGACTAGGAGATCTAAAAGTGAAAAAGTATTGCAATGTCTAAATTGAATATCTTAAGAAGATTGGTTATATACAAAAAAAAAAAAAAAAAAAAAAAAAAAGAACATCAAAGCTACGGAAGGCTTGACTTTGAAGCAAACCTTGTACTTTTGTGCCCTCCAGTGGCAACTTGAAGAATTGACCTATCCTCTTAGAAATGTTTAAGAAACAAGTGGCTAAGGAGGGCAAACCAACGGCAGGGGAAACAAGCACACTGCACCCCTGAGCCCCTGAGTACATCTCCTTCTCTTATCTCATCTAACTAAAAGAGGGCTAGCAACTTTGGAGATTTTTAAGACTGCTTGTAAGAATGCAAAAGAATTGACTGGGATGTATAGATGGAGCTGTAGATTATTCTTGAATATCTCTTCTTAGACACTTTCCTAACAAGGGATTAGCACTAAAGTGAGGCTTGAATTTACACCTCAATCAAAAAGACTCATGCATGAGACACAGATAACACTTGAGCCTCTGAACCTGAGTGAGATGGCCCCTTAACCAACAGGCACTGGAACTTGGTATCCTTCGAGAAATCAGCAGCAATCTGAATGCCAGGGAAATAATGATGCCATCATTTCACATGGATTTTGCAACATCCTCAAAATCTAATTGTACTGGAAGAGCAAGAAGATTTGCTATAAATTTTAGCTCGATAGTAAAAATAGAACATCCAAATTAGAAAAACACTTATCAAAACTGATATTATAAAGGCTATTTTCTCATCCATACCTTTCAATATTCATTCAGTCCCAGAATTACATACCAGTTTGTAAAGCCAGGGGTCTGCAGAATACCTTAGATAGGTTTTTATTCCTATCCCAATTGTGGCAGGAATTAGATAGATATCTGATGCTAATTCTTTAGTGGCCCTGAGAAAGCATTGAGCCTTTGGCCTTGTTGGGGGTTTAGGTATTTTTTCAGATCACTTTGTAGTTCTGTTATGAGAATTAAATGCATCAAAATGTTTCTGAATTTTCAAAATAGTTTTATTAAATCCAGTGATGACAGAAGTAGTTATATAATACTTCTGAAAACTCTTCAGGTTTTCACAAATGATAGCTTTCTTTTACTAGGGAGACAATTCCTTTTAACAGATGCCTCACAGAAGTGAATTTAATAGCCTGGAGATCCTGTTTCACTTTCTGAGAGAACAGATCCTATAAATTGCATTCTATGTGCCATTCCACTTCCTGTCCTCAACGATAGTGATGTAGAAAAACAGCTGTTGTGTGGGAACTGTTCAGAGCTGTGCTTCTCAAACCACAGGTCATGGAAGGGTGGTTATGGAGGACCCGTTTCCCTTTCTTCCAAAATAGTACCCATACAAAGCTCTTCTGACCTTCCCTCCTTCCACCTCTGAGTCTAAGCCCACTGAGGAGTAGGTTTATCCTACTTCTTCCTGTTATATTTATTTTTAAATGGGAAGAATAAATACATATCCTGGGAGAGACTAGAGTTCTCTCGGGAGAACTGCTAGGTAAAAAAATATATAGCTGAGTTCTCTTGGTTAGATTAGCATCAAATGAATCTCACAGTCTAGGAACTATAGCAAACCACATCACTCTGCTTTTTATATTTTAATACTCTTTATTTCCAGCCTACCACCTAGTTCGTATATAGAAATTTAATTATTCAATATGGTATAATAGAAACAACAAGCATTTATGAAGGTTTACAATTACTAAAATGCTGAGGATCAAACAGTATACAATGGATTGACAAATATGCTGCCTGTTGTACTGGATGGGAGAGAGTAGAAACGAGTTTTATTGGTGGCTTAAGGCAACTGATGCAAATGCACCCTCTGGAAAGTCAACCAAGCTCCTGCCCTGCTGACAGTTTACACATCACAAAAGATATTTTAATAATGACAGTGCTGCTAGCTCTCTCTTCACCCCCCACCCCCACCCCGCCTTATTTCTATAGTTGCACTTTGCATGAAGAATGAAACTGCTATTTTGCCTCTCATTTTAGTTGTTCCCCTTAGAGAAATTCATGATTTAGAAAAATAGGTTGAAGCTGTGGGCAGAAAACAAAATGCACTAGGGATTATGAACAGCTGATACCCATCAGAGGGACTGCACTTTCTCCTGGCATGGACATCACAAGCATACCACACGGCCATGGAGAAATACAGAATCCAAGAAGTTCTCATAAAAAGTGACAAGAAGACAACAAAAAGGACAGGAAGAAATTATTAAGTGTTTTTTAGGCTTGCTGTTGAGGTTCTTTTTAGGTCTGCTCAAGTCTGACCTAATTCCTTTTTGATTGTGAACAAAGGCCCTCAACTCTGTGAATAGCTGTAATACAAAATCTTGGGTCCCTGAAGCTGAGGCAGTGTTCCCTTAACCTAAATAGAAGTCTTAATTCAGAATAATTTGTATTTTGTTTTTCTTTGATTTCGTAATGCAACATTGATTATTCTTGGAAATACTTTTATTGCAGAGAGAAGCGATTACTCTGGACTCTTACATATAAAATTTATAGGGATTGGGTACTTTTTCAAGGTGAATTTCCCTTTTGGTGCCTTCCAAGTAGTTGGTGAGTAAAGGGACTATTACCATTTCCAGTAATATCCTCCCATGATATGCCATTGGTCTTTATGATTCTTGCCTTTATTAATATTTTAAACTAAACCTTTTAACCAAAATATAATTTAATGCTAATGATTCTATTTCCTATCAGCCTCCGGAGTAAAGTATGAGACATATTATACCCTCTGTACATAACCAAAATAAAATTCAGAACAAGTTAGAGAAGTTACAAATAAAAGGCAAATTATAGCTTATCTATTTAAAAATGAAATAAAAAGGGAAAAAGAAAGAAAGAAACATGTCCTTTTGTGGGGCTTCTTTGTTTCCATGGTGAGCATTTCTATAAGGAATATTTCCTTTCTATGCTCACACTAGTGGATCAACAAACGTTTACGCAAATGAATAGATTTTGAGCTTGGAGGCTTTAATTAGCCATGTGCAACATATTTACAAGCTTATGAGAACTGGAAAAAGACATATGAAAATAAATAAATTAACTGAAAAGAATGACAATTTGGCCAATTATAAGATGTAATTGTGCTGTGTTTTCTTTCACATTACAAACTGCCTATGTAAGTGTTCAATAATCCTTTGAGTCTAAACTGGCTTGACTGAAAATCTAAAATACAATCAGGTAGTGCCAATGAGGTAGGAAATAAATATTAATAACAAATAAACCCAACATCCTACTTTACATATTCCCTTATTATTCTCCCAATAAGCTTTTCACCACACCTGCTAGCTAAGTAATAAACTGACTGATTTTTCCCATCACCTACGAATAAACAGAATAAGCCTCAAGTGACCTGTTAGAAGGAAGGGGATATAGCTGGGAGGAACCTAAATAACCCTGCATAGGCTAACCAAGTGCTGGATAATTAAGATGTGGCTGAAAAACACTCACCCTCTTATTTTTATTTTTTGTTGATCACTCAAGTAAATTTACATGTTAACACTGAGGGCCAAAAGAAATAGCTATTTCTTGCCCTCTTTGCTATAAAATACTGAACATATTTATGATTATTCTGCCAAGAGCAAACTATGCCATATGTCTTAAAATATTGCAAATGAATGGGGGAGGGGGACAAAAAAAATAGGTATTTCCCATTCTGTTTCCTAAAGAAATTTAATAAATTCCCATGGAGCAAACACGAGGTTAAAAGTTGGAAGGCCATCTTTAGGTCATACATCCAAAATCACAGTTTTGTAAATAGAAAAAATAGCAAACCAAGCTCCATTTTCCTGGGATTCCTTCCCATAAACACTACAAAGTGGCACTGGTTCTGTTAACTGCAGAGTAAAGTGCAGGAGCCTGGGCCCATCTCAGGGCCTCTAGGTTATGGTTCTGTGTGCCGCCCCACCCATCACTTGACCACTTCTTTCCTAAATGGTTTTCAGAAGGCAAATCTGTTGCAGATCCCACTCTAAGTGCTGCTTGTGTTTACTTACACTTTTTTCAGTTTTGGTGTGTGTTTTTTGTTACTGTTGTTTTTGTTTTGTTTTTTATTCTGTCTTTTAACTAGTCATTTGCACTACCTTCTCTTCATTGAAGTAACCACAATTTATTCATTTTGAGTGCCCTCTTTTCTCCCAGTACCCCACCCATGGTTATTCTGTAGTTGGAGATCAAATGCTAATTGAGCAGAATTAGGCTGATTTCATATGTCTTATCTGTTATGGCCATAAAAAAAAAAAAAAAAAAACAGATTGAATCTAGGATAATCATTTCACGTGTTGGAACTGCTTGAATTAGTTATTAGCTAATACTCCTATAAATGCCTAAGGCAAATGTGGGTATAAATTCAGTGAGGGTACATGTGGGACATTATGGAAGATGAATCCTTTTTGGAGGATATAATTCAACCCCTTACTAGTTATAAGAGTACAACCTACTATAAATTATAGGCCACTTTAGAGATTTAAATAATTCCTTTCTCTTCATACTGGGTAAGAATTCCCTTCACCTATCTTTACCATTTAACTAAAATTTTCTGTTAAATCTAGTCCCTACCACTAGTAGAGACTAATCAAATGAATGAATGCATCCTAAGAGGAACTTGATAAGGAGGCCCTATTAGCCTTTATGAAAATATTTAAAAGCAATTGTTGTTATTATGTGTAAAGGAGAAAAGCAAATGCACCTCTGAAAGCAAACCTCCTAAAATATATACAATTCTAAGTTAATACACTTATCTTTCTTCCATCCTGCCTGCTTATTTTTCACATTGTCTCAGAAAAGAGAAGATTTCATAAATCTCTCTCAGGTCATTGGTCTACACCCTATTTGTAGACCAAAGTTGCTGCTTTGGTCCATGGGAGAGAGTTACAGAGTTACAGCAAGGGATTAGGGAAGTCAAAGTAGTCCATTCTAAAATATTTTCACAAAGGGTTACTTAAGGAAATTTCCATTGTGTTAAGGAAACATAGACCAACTCCAATTCAAATAATAAGAACTCAATTTAAGAAGTAAAATTAAACATTAATCAATAGGAGGATAGTGGGAAGATAGCATCAGAGTATTCAGGCAGGGGCCAACTCTCTCACAAAAACAATGGAGAATGAGCCAAAAGCTGTCTGAGAGAACTGCTTTGGGAGTCAGCAGACCAGGACAGTGCTACACAATCCTAGGAGGGTGAGGGACAGAGAGACAAAGAACCCAAAACAGCAAACATGAGTTACCAAACCCCCATGGAAATCAGAAATAGCTCCCCTCCCCCACCTCCAAGATATTAAGCTGGGGTAAAACCCCTGGCTCCCTGCAGCTGACTAAGAGGGGAACAGACAACTTCTTCCCTGTTAGCTGTTACAAGAGAAAAGGGAGAGGGAGTTGGGGAGCTCTTTTTTTTTTCAGTGAATTCAGCCAGCAGAGCCCACTTTGAATCTTAGTTCTACCCAGACCAAAATACAGGAAAACAAGAGATTGAAACACCTCTGTGGAAAAGTGCATCAATGAGTGCCCTCTGCTGGCCAGTATGGAAATTTCATGGACAAAAACTGCTTTTGATTTTCTCTGTACCCTAACACCTAGGAGAAAATCTGCACCCCATTAGTGAGTCCCTGGACAAATTTTGATAACTTATGATGAAAAATTTTAAAAACATAGAAAAAGATGAACCAATATCAAAGAACTATGAAAAAAATAGGCGAGAGAGAGAAATTGGCCATCAGAGTAAATTCACCATCACATTCAGATACCTAGACATCAGCAAAAAATTATAAGCCCTACTATGAAAAAGGAAGAGATGGCCCAGCCAAAGGAGCAAATGAAATATCCTGAAGTGATACAGGATTTAAGACAATTAGGCAATGATAATCATACAACTCTCCTAAATCATTTCAAAGAATTGAAAGAAAACATGACTAAAGAAATAAAGAATATTAAGAAGATACTGAGTATAAAGAACAATTGAAGGCCTGCAAAGAAAACTAAAAGACCCAAAGGGAATGAAAAACATGATGGATGGGATTAAAAATTCATTAGGGGAACAAATGTAGCTCAAGCAGCTGAGCACCCTCCCACGTGGGAGGTCCCAGGTTTGGTTCCCAGTGCCTCCTAAAGAAAATAAACAAATGAACAGACAATGAGCAAAAAACAGATGGGCAGGGAGAGGATGTGGCTCAAGCAGTTGAATGCTCACCTCCCACATGGGAAGTCCCAGGTTCGGTTTCCATGGCTCCTAAAGAAAAAACAGACAGTGAGCAAAAACAAGGAGCAAACAGAAGAGGGAGCCATCTGGGGGGAGGGGGAAATACATTAGAGGCACATAAGAGCAGATTTGAATTACTCAAAGACAGAACATCTGAACTGGAAAAGACAGGAGAACAGAGAGAGAAGAAAATGGGAAAAATGGAACAGATCTCAGGGAATTGAATGACAATGCAAAATGCACAAACATAAGCATTATTGGTGTCCCAGAAGGAGAAGAGAATGGAAAAGAAGCAGAAAGAATATCTGAGGAAATAATGACTGAAAACTTCCAAAACCTTATGAAAGACATCAATATCCAAGGACAATGCACCCCAGACAGAATAAATCTGAATAGACCTACCCAGAGATGCCTACTGTTCAGAATCACAAATATCAGAGATACAGAGAAGATTCTGAAAGCAGCAAGAGAAAACTAAAGCATCACATACAAGGGATCCTCGATAATATTAAGTGCCAACCTATCATCAAAAACCATGGAGGTGAGAAGACAGTGGTGGTGTGAAACAGTGGTATGAAAGCCTGAAAGGAAAAAAACAAGGACAAAAGACCTGGAGAAAAGTGTAGAAATGAAGATAATTAGGAAGGGTAAATTAAAGGGTAAAAAGACAGACAATAGTAAGATATAACAAGAGAAAGTCAAATGACAAAATGGATGAAGTAAGTAATGTCTTTACAGTAAAAACATTGAGTGTTAATGGCTTGAACTCCCAATCAAAATTCATTGACTGATAGAATGGATTAAAAAATATGAGCCATCTATATATTGTCTACAAGACATCCATCTCAGACGTAAGGACACATCCAGGTTAAAAGGTTAAGAAAAGATTTCCATGCAAATAGTAATCAAAAAAGAGCTGGAGTAGCAATACTAATATCAGAAAAAATAGTTTTTAAATGCAAAACTGTTATAAGGAATGAAGAAGGTCATTATATATTAATAAAAGGGGCAATTCACCATGAAGAAATAATTGTACTAAATATTTATGCACCTAACTTGAGTGCCCCAAGATACATGAGGCACACACTGGCAAAGCTGAAGGGAGAAATAGATGTCTCTATAATAATAGTTGGAGACTTCAGTATACCACTCTCAGTATTGAATAGAACATCTGGACAGAAATCTTGAATAATAAGGTAAATGACCTAGACCTAATAGACATCTATATAGCACTGCACCCCAAAACAACTATATATCCTTTTCAAATGCTCATGGATCCTTCTCCAAGATAGACCAAATGTTGGGTCACAAACAAGGCTCAATAAATTTTAAAAGATTGAAATTATACAAAACACATTCTCTGATCATAATAGAATGAAGCTGGAAATCAATAATGGAGGGGAAAAGGGAAAATCCATAAATACATGGAGATTAAACAACATACTCTTAAATAATCAGTGGGTCAAGGAAGAAATTGCAAAAGATGTCAGTAAATATCTTGAGACGAATGAAAATGAGAACACAACACATCAAGCCCTATGGAACACTGTGAAGGCAGTGCTGAGAGGGAAATTTATAACCCTCAATGCTTACATAAAAAAAGAAGAAAGAGCTAAAATTGAAGGTCTAACTGCACACTTGGAGGAACTAGAAAAAGAACAGCAAACTAATCCCAAACCAAGAAAGAGGAAAGATGTTGTAAAGATGAGAGCAGAAATAAATGAAATCAAACAAACAACAACAACAACAACAAAAGCAATAGATCAACAAAACCAAAAGTTGGTTCTTTGAGAAGATCAACAAAATTGACAAACCATTACCTAGACTGACACAGGAAAAAAAAGAGAGAAGACAAATAAATAAAATCATAAATGAGAGGGGGGACATAACCAGACCCTGCAGAAATAAGAGAAATAATAGGAGGATACTATGAAGAACTCTATGCCAAAAAACTAGACAATGTAGAGGAGAGGAACAAATTCCTAGAAAGACACAATCCACCTACCCTGACCCTAGGAGAAATAGAAGACCTCAATAAACCAATTGCAAGTGAACAGATTGAAACAGTCATCAAAAACCTCCCAAAGATGCAAAGCCAAATACCAGATGGCTTCACAAGTGAATTCTACCAATCATTCAAAGTTGATCTAATACCAATCTTGCTCAAGCTCTTCCAAAAATTCAACAGGAAAGAATACTACCAAACTCATTCTATGAAGCAAACATGACCCTAATACTAAAACCAGATAAAGATAGTATGAAAAAAGAAAATTACAGGCCAATATCTCTAATGAATATAGATGTAAATATCCTCAACAAAATACTTGCACATTTAATCCAAAAACACATTGAAAGAATTATATACCACGATCAAGTGTGTTTTATCCCAGGTATGCAAGGGTGGTTCAACACAAGAAAAGCAATTAGTGTAATAAACCTCATTGATAAATTGAAGAAGAAAAACCACATGATCCTCTCGATTGATGCAGAAAAGGCACTTAAAAAAATGCAGCACCCTTTCTTGATAAAAACACTCCAAAAGATAGGAATAGAAGGAAGCTTTCTCAATATGGTAAAGTGCATATATGAAAAGCCTGCATTGTACTCAATGGTGAAAGATTGAAAACTTTCCTGCTGAGATCAAGAACAAGACAAGGATGCCCACTGTCACTGTTGTTATTCAGTATTGTGCTAGAATTTCCAGCCAGAGCAATTAGGCTAGATAAAGAAATAAAAGGCACCAAAATAAGAAAGAAATATGTAAACCTCATACTATTCACTGATGATATGATCCTATAACTAGAAAACCCTGATAAAATCCACAACAAAGCTACTAGAATTAATTGACAAGTTCAGCAAAGTGGCAGGATACAAGATTAATATACAAAAATCAATAGAATTTCTATACACTACTGATGTGAAATCTGAGGAGGAAATCAGAAAAAAAAATTTCCATTTATTAAAGTGACTAAAAGGATCAAATATTTAGGAATAAAGTTAACCAAAGACATAAAGGACCTATATTCAGAAAACTATAAAACATTGCTAAAAGAAACCAAAGATGATTTAAATAAATGGAAGGACATTCCATGTTCATGGATTGGAAGACTAAATATTGTTAAGATGTCAATTCCACCCAAACTGATTTACAGATTCAATGCATTCTCCATAAAAATCCCAAAAGCACTTTGGGAAAAGCCAATTATCAAATTTATTTGGAAGGGTAAGGGGCCCTGAATAGCAAAAAATATCTTAAAAGGAAAAATGTTGGAGGACTCTCACTCCTGACTTTAAAGCATATTACTTAGCTACAGTGGTGAAAACAGCATGGTCTTGACATAAAGACAGACAGATTGACCAATGGAACCAAACTAAGAACTCAGAAATAGACCCTCACATCTACAGTGAAGTGATTTTTGACAAGGCTGCTAAGTCCATCCGGTTGGGCCAGAATGGTCTATTCAACAAATAGAACTGGATAGCCATATCCAAAAGAAAGAAAGGGGACCCCTATCTCATACCTTATACAAAAATTAACTCAAAATGAATCAAGGATCTAAATATAAAAGCAACAACCATAAAATTCCTAGAAGAAAATGTAGGAAAACATCTGCAAGATCTTGTGGTAGCAGTAGTTTCTTAAACCTTACACCCAAAGCATGAACAACAAAAGGGAAAAATAGATAAATGGGACCTCCTCAAAATTAAACACTTTTGCACCTCAAAGGACTTTGACAAAAGGGTGAACAGGCAGCCAACTCAATGGGAAAAATATTTGGCAATCATATATCTGATAAGTGTTTAATATCCATATCCATAATATATAAAGAGACCATACAACCCAACAATATAAAGACAAACTACCCAATTAAAAAATGGGCAAAAGACTTGAAAAGACAATTGTCCAAAGCAGAAATACAAATGGCAAAAATACACATGAAAAAATGTTCAACATCACTAGCAATTAGGGAAATGCAAATCAAAACTACAATGAGATATCATTTCACACCTATTAGAGTGGAAGCTACTAAAAAGTCAGAAAACTGTAAATGTTGGAGAGGATGTGGAGAGATAGAAATGCTTTATTCACTGTTGGTGGGAATGTAGAATGGTACAGCCACTGTGGAAGACTGGTAATTCCTAAGGAAGTTGAATATAGACTTGCCACGTGACCCAGCAATACCATTACTAGGTATATACCCAGAAGAACTGAGAGCAGTGACATGAAGAGACATCTGCACACCGATGTTTGTAGCAGCATTCTTCATGATAGCCAAAAGATGGAAACAACCCAGGTGTCCATCAACTGATGAATGGATAAACTGTGGTGTATACACATGTGATGGTTAGGCTAATGTGTCAACTCGGCCAAGTAATTGGGTCCAGGTGTTTGGTCTAGCAAGCACTGGGCAGATTGTAATACAAGAGCATTTATGGACTTCGATCACCAGTGAGTTTACTGTGTGGATAGCTGATTACATCTGCATCAATCAGGGAGATTGCATCAGCAATGGATGATGCTTTTATTCAATCAGTTGAATGCCTTAAAAGGGGAAGTGATTTCAACATTCAGAGAGAATTTCCCAGCTCTTCTGTAGACAGCCAGCTTTTCCCAGAGACTCATCAAGGACCTTTCATTGGACTTTGATCAGAGCCCCTGGCTTGTAGCCTGCCTGCAGAGCCTGGACTTGTGCATCCCCACAGTTGCGTGAAAGACTCATAAAATCTCATATCGTTGACAGATATCTCCTGTTGATTCTGTTTTCCGAGAGAACCCTGACTAATACAACACTTGACGGAATATTACGCAGCAGTAAGAAGAAATGAAGTTGTGAAGCATATGACAATATGGATGAACCTAGAGGACATTATGTCGAGTGAAGCAAGCCAGACACAAAAGGACAAATATTGTATGATTACTCTTTTATAAACTAAAATATTATGTAACTCATGGAATTAATAATTAGAATATAAGTTACCAAAAATAGCATGAGGGTAGAAAATGGAGAGCTGAATTAGTGAAAAGGTTGTTGGTATATCTTTGGAAATGAATAGAAATGGTGAATGCATATCATAGTGTTTGTAACTAGCAGTACTATTATATGGGTATGACAGTGGTTGACAGGGAAAGTGTAAGGACATGTATATTACTAGAAGGAAAGCCAAAAAATGTAACCTGCGACTGTATAACATAGTGAATCCTCATGTAAAATACGAATATGGGTGATATTGCATATATAAGATTGTTTTTACAAAATATAAATACAAATAAAATAGAGAAGGAAACAGAATAGCAGCTATGTGTGGCAGGGGAAGCATAGAGAGTTTGAGAGGTGATGAGTTTGTTGTTTTTTTTTTTTTTTTTTAGTATTATTATTATTATACTGCTGGAATAATGAAAATGCTCTAAAAATGATTGAAGTGATAGATGCACAACTATATGATTATACCAAATACCATTAATTGTACACTTTGGATGGATTGATGCTTTATTAATATGTATCAATAAAACTGGTAAAAAAAAAGTAATCACTAGTAGAAATCAGCAGCAGTCACACTTTTATCTTGGGGGTTTACTGTGGGCCAAGTGGTAGAATAGAGAGGGATGTAAAACATGGTCCCTGTCCTCAAAGAAACTGAAATGTATAAAGCAAGGCTAAGGGCCCAGTAAATAATGAGAACAATGAGAATTCAAAGGAAGGTGAGGCAATCTAGGAAAGGGGATTTGGCTGCAAGAGCTGGGACCAGAAGTTAGAATCGATGGATAGGAGACAGTGAGGAGGAAGGGATTCTAGGGTGTGGAAATGGCATGACTAAAGGGATGGACACAGGAATGTGTGTGATGCAACTGGGCAACTTGATCTATTTCTTTTTTTCAAGTTTCAACCACCCAGTCTGTAGCAGTTTGATATTTATGAACTCCAAAAAGAAATATTGGATTATGTTTGTAAACTGGTCTTTTCCTCTGGGCATTTTAGAGGGTATTGGCTTCAGAGGTTTTACTTTTACTTGTTTAAATAATGATTAAGGCTTTGATTGGGACATGTCAGTAGGACGTTGCATCTCAGTCCCCTTGGTGAGTGGGGACTCACAGAGAAACCGCACCGCAGAGAAGGGAGTTTGGAGTTTTAACGCTGGAGCCCGGGGAAGTAAGCACACAGAGAAGCTTGGTTGTGAGGAAGGAGAGAAGGCTCTGGGAAAAGAGGTGAGCCATTTGCCCGATAGTCTACAGCTGGCCTTGTGGAGAGATGCAAGCCTGAGCCTGGACAGTAACAAGCCCCGGGAAGAGAGGAACCTAGGAAGCCTGAACTCTTGTCAGATGTTGGCAGCCATCTTGCTCCAGCATAGGGCAACAAACTTTGGTGAGGGAAGTAACTTATGTTTCATGGCCTGGTAACTGTAAGCTTGTACCCCAAATAAATACCCTTTTGTAAATGCCAACAGATTTCTGGTATTTTTGCAGCAGCACCCCTTTGGCTGACTAATACACAGTCTCATTTATTTCTAATTACACAGATTTTGTCTTTTGCAAAAGTAATGAAATCTGGACTTTATTTCAATAACTGGTACAATGCACTCAGGTTGAATCATTCTTTTAATTATCACTTCTTTTTTTTTTTTAATAGTCTCAAATTATTTGTATATAAAATATTTCCCCTATAAGGTTATAATCAATTTAAAAGTAGTGACTGCATATTTCTTATTTAGTACTCTTCCATTATACCCAGCACAGAACCTTGCAACTGGTAGATGCTTAATACATATAATTAACTAATCTGTGTTAAAATGGTCACGTGCAGGGCTGAAATAAGTGAGTTATGCTTCTTGATTTTCATATTTTGTTTTGCTGGTTCACTTTTATTGAGCATTATATGAATTATTCAGTTTACTGTGAACAATAGACTATTACCACTTTTGAACTCTGACTGAATTAATAAACGGCCAAAATTTGAAGAAAATGTGGTGGCCTAACTCTGCAGAAACTTCCCTATCATCTAAGCCTTTCATAGTCCTCTCCCATGCTCAGTCATGGCTGACCTGTGATCAATAGAACACTGTGAAACTGACACTGTGTGTCATCTGATGCTAGATTATATAAGACATTGTGGCTTCCATCTTGCTTACTGTGGGATTGCTCACTCTTGGGAGTGAGATAGTCACCATGTCGTGAGGATACTCAGTCTGTGGAAAAGCCCACCTGGAGGGGAAATGAGGTCTGCTGCCAACTACTAGCACCAGCTTGCCAACCATATGAGTGAATTACCTGGGAATAAGGCCCTCCAGCTCAATCAAGCCTTCAGAAGACTGTAGCCCAAGCTGCCATCTTGACTGTAACCTCATGAAAGACCCCAAGACAAAACTGCCTAACTAAGCTACTCCTGAACACAAGACCCATAGAAAGTCTGAGATAATAAATGTTTATTTTTGGTTTAAGCCATTAAGTTTTGGGGTAGCTTATTATACAGCATTAGATAACCAATTTATATTTTGGTATCTGGAAGTATGGTGCTACCATAAAAAATACTTAAAATGTGGGAAGAAAATTTGTAATATGGAAGTAGGCAGAAGCTGGAAGGACTTTGAGACTTTGAAGAGACTACTATTAGCAGAAGTCTGACAGCCTTTGAGGAGACTGCCAAGAAGGGCTTAACATAAAGTGAGGAAAATGTTACTGGAAACTAGAGGAAAGGTGATCCTTGTTATGTAGTAGCAGAATATTAAGCAACACTGTTACCCATGGTGACATGGAAAGTAAGAAATATATCTGGTGAACTGGGTAACCTAATTTAGGAGATTTCCAGGCAGAGTTAGATGGTGCGACTTGGTTTCTTCTTGCCACTATGGAAAATGTGAAAGAAAAAAAAACTAAATGAAAGACTATTTAAACATAAATGGGCCAGGACTTGCTAGTTTTAATAATTCTTGAACTTTCTAGAGGGCAAACAATGTTAAAATTAAGAAGTGGCTTCTAAGCAAAAAATTAAATTCCAGAGTAGTGTCAAGCTGAAAGTATGGCTGTGAAATCTTTTGTTATGACCTCAGAAAAGTATTTAGTAAGATAATATGGTTTCTAAAAAGCTTAAACTTTTCTTTAGAAAGCTTGAGCTTTCTAAAAAGCCAAAGCAGTCCCACCAGAAATCAAAGGTTGAAAAGAGCTTATGTCAAAGAGATTTGTAGATGTGGCTTTTGTATTATGGAATGAACACCAATAGGATGCATCAGAGACCCACAAAGATTTTAGAGAATATCAGCCAAACACTGCCAAGTTGAATTGAAAGGGACAGAGGCAGCATAAAATGAAAAGAGGACATTGTAACCTCAAACTTCTTCAAGCAGGAATCAGGCTGAGAAAACTATTCCACTTCAAACATGAGCAAAAAAAAAAAAAAAAAAAAAAAGAAGAAGAATGACTCAGGGAAGAAACATGGAAAAGGAAGAATTACTCATAGGAAAGAAACAACAATCCAGAAGGCAGAGCTAAAAGCCATAAGGAATTATTTCCAGGCCTTGAATCCTAATTAAGGAACTGCCAATCTGCCCTGCTGGATTTTGGAATTGCTATGGACCAATGTGTTGGGAGTGGGACAGGGGGTGTGATAAGTTGTCTCTTTAATTCATGTCTTCAGATTGAAAGGAATTATACTCAAAGAACTGTACTTAAGGAATCATATTTGAGGAGACTTGCCTATACCTGGATCTCGTTTCGATTCTGAGATTCTGAATTTCAGGCTGATGCTATAATGAGATGAGAATTTTGGGGGATTCAAGAAGGGGTGACCATGGGATCTAAGCCACCTCTCAATTGGAAACAGAGTGGGTACCACATCCCAAAATCCTCAAGATTAAAGGGGGAATGTAACTATGGACTAGACTTACTATTCTAGTAATAGAAGAACTTGTAACACTGATATAAAGGCAGTGGCTACCAGAGGTTCTGAGGGGAGGGAGAGGGAAGAATAGGTACAACATGGGGCATTTTGGGGGTATTGGAATTGTTCTGCATGACATTACAATGACGGATATAGGCCATTATATGTTTTGTCAAAATGTTAAAATTGTACAGTGCAAAGTGTAAACTATAATGTAAACTATAGACCATGGTTAGTAGCAGTGCTTCAGTATGTGTTCATCAATTGTAACAAATGTACCACCCTAATGAAAGATGTTGTTAAGGGAGAAAGTGTGAGAAGGGGAGGGAGTATATGGGAATCACCTATATTTTTTATATAACATTTATGTAAGCTAAAGCTTCTTTAAAAATAAAAAAAGATAATCACATACACAAAAAGAAGGGGTACATGTATTTTGCATGTAAGAACAACATGAATGACTGGGGACCAGAATTTGGACTATTGTGGCCTGCCTCCAAGATGGCCCTCAATGGCCCTTATTTCCTAGTATTCATGCCTTCATGTAAACCCTCCTCACATCAAATCACGGCTGCCCTTGTGACCAATAGAATACTTCAGAAGAGATTAGTGTGTGATTTCTGAGGCTGTGTCATAAAGACATTGTGGCTTTGGCCTTGCTGTCTGAGATTGCTTGCTTTGGAGGAAGCCATCACTATGTCATCAGGTCACTCACATGGGGAGGAACTGGGGCCTCCTGCCAACAATCAGCACCAACTTGCCAATGATGTGACTGAGCCCCTGTAGAATTGGATCCTAAGCCATAGTCAACCTTCATATGACCTCAGCCCTAGACAACATCTTCATGAGAGACCTCAGGCCATAATTCCCAAATTCCCAACTCACAGATACTATAAGATAATGTTTATTGTTATTTTAAACCAATAAGTTTTGGGGTAATTTATTATGCATCATTAGATAATCGATATATAACTTTCATTAAAATGTAATATAAAAAGCATACTGAATAAATAAGCTAAAATAAATGATATTTTCAAAAAAACAAATCAACATCTTTCTAGATTTATTTTGTTTTCCAACTACTTAATATTAATGTGAAAATTATTTGCATAGTAACATATTTTATTGTATTTAATTTTCTCTTATAAAACCTAAGAATGGAAACTGTATTAATATCATATTAACAAGAAAAATCTAAATGTGAGTCCTGTGTATTAAGTTGTTTTAGTTTTTACATAATACAAGTATTCACATCGAGTATTTACCCAGTCAATGAACAAATTAAGTCAATAAATGAAGAGCTGTAAAATCAATTGTTTTTCATTTGATGATCACACACAAAAAAATGATAAGATAGTCTAAAGTAAGGCCTTTTAAAATTAACAAGTATTTGTTGAATGTCCACTATAGTCTTAATATTTCCAAATATTGTAATAATGCAAAATAAGGTATAGTTTCTTCCTTTAAGGAGCCTGAATTCCTGTTAGAAAGCAAAAAAACTAGCACATACTAAAAATTTAATAAAAATGAAACGGTGATTTTTGTGTGTGTGATATTGAATTAAGTACTTTCAGAATTCAGAAAACAAGAGAACTAAAACTGGAGCAGATTTGGCTAGGTGTTTATGAAGCAGGTTTTGGTAGTTGGATAAATGTCTATTTATATTGGACTTTGGAATCTAGTAAAAGTGGAGGTGAGAGTATTTGGTCACCAGCTGCTTCCCTAACTCCCAGAGTTATGGGAATTTTGTGAATGGATAAGAAGGACTAGCCTTCCAATAAATACTCCTTGATGGTACCTTAGAATCATTGCCTTAGTGACTCAAAGTCAGTGGTGACCCCTTTTAAGAAGTCAGAATAGTTCACCTATGGGAGTAGCACATTGTTACTCACATGAAAAATTAGCTTGCTTCTCTCTACTCCTGCTGTTTAAGGCTACACAGTCATCTCTAGAGAAGAGGAAGCCAGTCACTATGTCATCAGGACGCTCAGACCACTTGTGAAGATGCTCACATGGGGAGGAACTGGGGCCTCCTACCAGCACCAGCTTGTTCAGAGAGGCCCAAGAGAGATGGTTTTTAGTCTCTGAATAACACATGGGAACCAAAAGTCAATCAATAGCCCAATCTGAAACTCTAAACTCACTAACGTGACTCTCTACCTAGATTCACATTTTATATTTTATAACCATTCATTTTCATATGAACATTTATTCATATAATTCGTCAATATTTGAGACTTTCAACAGAACTGAGAATATGGACTTTCTAGGGATATATGTAGATACATGGATATAGAGACGGATGTGGAAAGCATCAGGTAGTGGTTTATAGCACAGGTTCTAGAGTCAGACTACCAGCATATAAATCCCAGTTCCTCTCCATATAATCTATATAACTTTAGAAAGTTAGTAAACTCGTTATATTTCAGTTTCCTCGTGGGGGATGGAGGGTGGGAGTGGATTTTTCCTTGTGAGAATTAAATGACAATTAAGTATAAAGGATTTAGCACAATGCCTACTGTGTAGTATGCATTTTTAAAATATTAGCTTTTAGTGTTTATTGACATTGTTTTTAATAGAAAAACTTATTGCCTTGTAGTGTTGCTTTAGTTTATCCCAACTTCTCTTATCTTCAGGTCTAGTCAGTCACTCCTTTGGAAATTCTTGAATTTTCCTGATAGTCACATTTACTTATTACTGGTCTTGAGCCATAGCCTACTTGAACATTTCATGGCACATCAGATCACATCCCTTCTCTCTTACTCAAGAACATCACCCCAGGAATTTTTCTCTCTCCTGCTTTATCAAACTTTCTCACTGAATAGTCTTTAAAAGTCAAACAAAATTATGATCCCCACACTCGTACTCTTCTACTGACCCATTTATTTGCTCCCATCTTAGAAAATTCCTTCAAAGATCTACATACATACTATATCCAATCCCTCACCTCCATTCTCTCATGAGACTTTCTTCCTCTACCAAGGTCACTAGTAGCTTCCAAGTATTTTAATTCAATGGTTGATTCTCATTCTTATCTTACTTGACTTCTGGCACACTTAACCACTTCCTTCTCCTTGATGCATTTTCTTCACTTGGCTTTCAGGACCCTATATTTTTCTGTTTTTAATTCTTTCTCATAACTGTTACTTCTCTGCTCCTTTGCTGGTTTCCTTCTCACCTTCCCAACATTTCAGTGTTGGGGATGCTCCAGGACTAGGCCCTCTCCTTATCTGCACTTTCATCCTTGCTGTTCTCAGGCAGTCTCATAGTTTTAAACACCATCTCTACACCGACGTCTCCCAAATTCACTTCTCCAGCCTAGATCTCATTTTTGAAATTCAGGTTCATAAATCTAGCAGCATACTTGATAAATCTACTTGACTTCACAAATCTAAAATTTCAAAACTGAACTCGCATGTTATCCATTTCTCCTTCCATTTTCCCCATTTCAACAAATGGCAATTTCATCCTTTCCATTCTTGAACCTCAAGTCTTCAGAATTGTTTTCTCCTTTGACTCATACCTCACAATCATCTAACAGGAAATCATATTGACTCTGCTTTCAAAACGTATCCAAAATCAATCACTTTGCATTGGCTTCTGACTTGTCTGCACGTTACTGCCTTTGCCATGCTAATGCCTATTTTTAACCCAGAAGCCAGAGTAAAAGTTTTTTAAATGTAAATCAGACTATACAAATGGAATGCTAAAAACCCTCCAACACAGCTTCTCTTTTACCCAAAGGAAAAATCAAAATCCTTACAGTGGTCTACAAGGCTCTAGGCAATTGGTACCATTTCCCCCATTTTGTCCCCAGTAGCATCTCATCCTCTTCATTCTGCATTTACTCTGTTCCAGCAACTGTAGCTTCTTTGCTAATCATAATGCACAGGCAGACTGCTGCATCAAGGCAAATGCGGTTTCTATTTCCTCTTCCTAGAATGCTGTAACCCCAGATCTCACATGGTTGGTTGCTTGAGTCTTTGACAAGATGCCGCCCCCTCAGGGAGACCTTCGCTAATTAGCCTAGCTAAAATTACAGCCTACTCACACCTGCCCCTGCACTCCCTTGTTCCCCTTGCCTAAGTTTTCTCCGTAGCACTTACCACAATTTAGCATACTATATTTTATTTGTTTCTTTATTGTCTGTCTTCTCCACCAGAATGTAACTTTCATGAAAACAGAATTTTTCTCTGGCGTCTATTTTGTCCACTGTAATGTCCCCAGCATCTTTAATAGTGCCTGGCATATGCTTTATTTTATAGGTAATTTGTTAAAAGCAGTTCATGATAGCATAGAAATACCTGATCCTGCTGTAAACATAGAAATTTGAATTCTATTTTCATTATAATACTCAAATTAAACTGTTTAAAATAATTAAGTTTACCACCCCCCTTGCTTTAGTTCAAGCTACTTACCATGGTCTATCAAATGCCTTTTAGCATAATTGACATGAATAATTTATCAGACTTAAGTAAGATTACTTAGATTGGTAGTTACTAAAAAGATTACAGTGTTTTCTGTCTGGAATCATAACTTGTCCATCACAACAAGGTTATTCTGTTATTAACCTGAGGTTAATGGTTGTCACTCATAGCCACTTGGTTTCTGTTCTAAAACATTCAGGGCAAAGGTGATGTCTTACCAACATTTAAAATGCACTTTGTTGTTTTAGGTCAATTGAAATATTATTTTCATGCTGAAAAAGAATGTCAAACATAGAATGGGTTAAACTTGCCCTTAGCATATCTCAGAGATTTGAGTCATTTTCAGAGACAGCTAAGTCCTGATCATAGGTGTCCAGTAAAAGTCATTTTCATTTTGCAAAGACTCCAGGGAAGAAAAGAATATTGCCTTCTGTCAGGACTATTAGATATCTCTGTATCTACCATATAGGTAGCAGTCAAAATCAATGGGAAAAAATGTGGTTGAAAACTTACCAGTTGTATCAAAAATGGGAATCATAATCACTGATTGAACTTAAGGTTTATTTCTAATTCACTTGAAAGTGTACAGAAGTTGTTCAATATCAGTAGATTCTATTGAAGGTTACAGTGAAACAGGCAAATACAAAATCCTAAATTTCAAGAGATCGCATATTCTGCCAAAGACACATGTTAATTAGTGGAATAAAGGTATGGTTGGAGAATTTTAACATCCGGCCCTTGAAACAGATATGATGGTTGTTATTTTTTCAATAATAAATGATCATTGTCAAAGGAGGGTAGTATATGAAAGCAACACAAAGACAGGAATCATTTCCAAACTTCCTTCACACTGTTTGTAAAGGGTGTTAGTTCCTCCTAATACTGATAAGGAAATTGTGCTGATTTAAATAACACTTAATGGTAACATAAAGATTTTTTTTGAGGTAATGTTTATCAAAATGTACTATTTTATTACAGAGAATAAATATATTTATTTATATATTGTTATTTATTTATATTTATATATAAATATGTGGGTTGGCACAAACAAGAGGCACTTCTCTCACAGGAAAAAACCCCAGTGCATTTAGTAAAATCCAAAGACATAAATAATAGAAATAACATCTGCGTATAGTATAAAACTATAACACTGCAGTGACAGGTTGGCAGTGTTCCATTTTCCTCTTCTGGCTGTGCCCACTTATATTTTTATTGTTTTTCTGTGGGTAGGGAGTGAGGAATTTATTTGTAAGCAATGAAAATAGGATCATTTCCATGTTATTTCTTAACCTTATGTTTCTAATTTCAGATCTCCTTCCCCTTCCAGAGGAAGTTAGCGATGTGATAGCTTTAATGTCTGTTTTAGCTGCAAAACTCAAATGTTCACTTTCTGTTAGAAAATCTAAAACAGGTGGTATACAATTTCTCCTGATTTTAAAGGCAAGTAAATTTGAAGTTCAAGTGTGGGTAGGTTAAGCTGAAGTCATAATCCTGGTGATATTTTCCTGAATAAAAAGAAAACCTTTCTTTTGTAATTCCATTGTCTGTGCAGCTGTAGCTCTCAATTGCATCACTGCCATAATCATTTTAGTCTCATTTTCATTAACTTTTGTTTAAAATCCAAAAATAATTTTGTTTTGATTCTGATTTGGATTTTCAATAGAAAGTAAAAGATGTGAAAATGAAGAGGTAGCAGCTAAACCAGGGATTTAAGCCACTGCACTGCTGATCTCAGAAGGAACCTGGTCTGGAAGGAGGGGACCTGAATTAAAGGAAAAGGGGCTCTGGTTCTTAAACTCTTAGGGAATATCATTTGACTCAGAGCTCTGTCTTTTTTTTTTCTTCCCATTTTTCCCAGCCTGGTAAACTCATTAAAGACATAATATCAAGAGTGGGGATGAGAGATTGATGCTGGAAGTTCTCAGTGGTGTTTCCTAACACTTCTGCATATCTCCTGCTAGGTGGGTTTCCTGAGCAAACATCTAATCTCTTTACCAAGTGAAATTACTTGAAAGGGCATTGCACAGTGCTAGACACATAAATGGGTGCCTAATTTTATGGGAGCATATGGACAAGGAATGAAAATAGTAGGATCATGAGCACAGGGCAAATGTGCTTCATGATGGTCCCTTAGCTTGCTCTGGAAAGTGTGTGTATGTTTAAAGACCCACGGACCCTAGTTAGAATCCATGCAGTACATCCAGGCCCTTCAGGTCAGCATCTCTGGATGGAAGTGGATGGTTACTAATATTTGCTGGAATAGATAGCAATGAAACAATGGCAATAAATGGATTCCAAAGCCTTATCATATCAGTTTCATCTCAAACACATTAGCCTTTTATGAGTGTTTGTTCCATGGACATAGAACATACACATGTGATGTTAATTGTATTGTATATTATCAGAAAAGTTAATAAACTTGTGTGATGTAATGGAATGTTGCAAATATGCTTTGATGAAGTCTAAAAAAGGAAACGAGAGATCTTTTGTGTACTTTTTTCTCCTGTTGTCATTTGTCAGTAAAATCTGTAAAAGAAAGGAATTTCCTCTCTCTTCTTTTTATTTTTTATTTTTAAAATTTACCTCTGGGAAAAAACAAACAAACAAACAAAAAACAAAACAAAACAAAAAAATTTACCTCTGGGAATGCTCCCTTAATAAACATTCCTCAGTGGGGTAAAAGCCTTCTAAGTCTTGCAAGGCATTTTATCAAAGGAGTCGTTTTAATTATTTGCCAAATGCAAGAAAGTAGAAAATCTGAAATTCAGCTAACCTCTTCTGAAAGCCACTCTTACAAATCATGCATTAGCATGAGGCATCTGCATCCTTCACCTGGATGTTACTGAAGGAACCATTGATATCCTTTCTGCCTCCAGAACTTGTCCAAGTCTTTGTCCTGTTTCCCAGTGTACCACCCTCAAGGTGGGTTTTAGGAAGCAACTCATACTCCAGGAAAATGGGACAGGGGTCTGTTTGCAGGATTGGGTTACTGAGCAGCTTCTTACGACTCTGATTTTGGCCACCATTCGTCCTCAGAGAGGACACCCTCAGACTTTCTGTGAATACCTCTCAAGAATCTGTTTCAGGCATCTCCAGGCTCTGGATTACGATGGCTGTTGCCTGACTGTATATCTATTGCCTGACTGTGGCTAAGAGCATGGTGATCTATCGTCTGTCTCCCATAAGCTCAGGGAATAGTGGAAGGTAAGGATCTCATGCCAAAGTAACATGAAAATTTTGTGCTTTTCTTTTGTCCATATGATGGTTCATAAATTCCATGTTCCCTAAGAATACCACACAGTAGAATTGTGAAAAGTATATTGAAGTTAAGTTTCAAAAGGAGACCCTCATTTATCTGCCTTTTAATAGAAGGTCTTAAATATAGTATAGAAATCCCATGCTTCAGTCATTACATAACACATCAATTTCAGTTTGATTCAACCATTTGACAGACTTTTTATATAATATGGTTCAGAAATTAAATTTTGAAAACAGCACAAATCCTAATATACAACAGCAGAACAAAAGTTAATAAGGTCTACTGGGGACATTATAAGCTACCATTTAGAACATTTTAAATGGGAAAGCCGAATATTGGGGAAGGGGGGGGATAAAATCCAACATTATGGCCTGTTTGGAGATTCATATGTTCATATATTGCTAAATTAACTTTATCTCTAGTTTGCTTGCCAACCAACTCTACTACCTAGACCCTAGCCAAGACCCTGGATTTAATTAACATTAAAAACTAACCAAAAAAAATTTAGAGCAGCCCAAATTCCATGGATAGAAAAATCAGGCAAGTCATAGTATCAAGAAACTACTAACAAAACAATACCTGGCACACAGTAAAAACTCCATGAAAGATAATGATCATTTTTTGTTGTTGTTGACTGATTGCTTATTGTCTGTTTCACATACATTATCTCATTTAATTTTTATAATAATCCAATGAAGTTATTTTCATTTTGCAAAGACTCCAGGGAAGAAAAGAATATTGCCTTCTGTCAGGACTATTAGATATCTTTGTATCTACCATATAGGTAGTGGTCAAAATCAATGGGAAAACAATATGATTGAAAAGTTATGAGTTGTATCAAAATGGTAATCATAATCACTGATCGAACTTAAGGTTTATTTCTAATTCACCTGAAAGTATATGGTAGTTGTTCAATATCAGTAGATTCTATTGAATGTTACAGTGAAACGCGCAAATACAAAATCCTAATGATTTGCATACCCATCAAACAGTCGAAGAAAACTGAGGTGTAGAAGGATTAAATAGCTTATTCAAGGTCATGCAGCTAGTGAATAATAGAGCTGGGATTTGCCCAAAGCATGGTGGCTCCTGGGGTTATTCTTTAATCATCTTATATTATTGCCTCCTTAGGCACCCACTTACTGATTGCCTGAATATATTATAGGCACAATTCTATCTGGCTTTGTAGCCTACAGAAAACAATTATATCTGAGTCAGAGATGGGAGGTAAAACAGACAGGCTCCTAACTTTACCAAGAAATAATACTTAAAATTTAGTCAATGAATAATATATATTATAAATAGACACTATATTTGGGTCATCTTAAATAGAAGTAACAGGACAGTGGTTGATTATTCAAAATGATCATCTGGGGTCTTCCTCTAAAAATGTCAATAAATTCTACTTTAAATAGTTTGAAAAAAGATAATCCATTGATTATCTTATATTGATTCCTTAATTGGTCTTTTAAAGGTGGGGGTAGGGGCAGGCATCTATGCATCTGTGTGGAAATTAGAAAGGCTAAGCTACATCATCTGGAAGATTTGTTTTTTCATGGAACACCTCATTCCTTGATGGTGCTAGATAATTGAGGTGCTACTATTGAAAGAATATTCATATTTTATCAATAAGTTTCAAAGATTCCAGATTTAGAAATTATCCCACTCAACTTAGTTTATCTAAAAGCTTAATCACTGAAGAGTCTTTTGTTTGTTTATAAATTCTTGATCCTTTGTTACATTAGCTGCTACAGCTCATTTGTTGTTACCTTAAAAAAAGGTCTTATCTCTGAACAGTGTCTAGCAATACTCCTAACTATTCCACATCCTGTATCTAAATCTGTTTTCCAGGCAAATATGGTAAAGCCTACAACCATGATGTTGGCAGCCTGAAACCTCAGACTGTGTTAATTCTATCTGCTCTTCCTTTGTGGTTGTTTTTGTTGTTATTCATACCTTTGCTTTCCAATCAGCAAGTAACATTCTAGAAATTAACAGTCATGTTTATGAAACTATTTCCAATCTTGTCTTTTACTGAGAAACATAGAAATTAGCCTTTTCTCTGCTTCAAGCATAGGCTGGAACCAAATTTAGAAATTAAAAACAGTAATTCTGTGCAGGTTGAATAACGTAGCTGTATCAGGGTCATCTTGTGGCCTATGTTAGTGCTTTGATTACCCAACCCTTGGCAAGAAAGGTCTGCATGAATCTGAAAATCATCTATTTTAAATATATCTCTGAAATATAATCATCAATTTAGAGGTAGAAATGTAGGTACTAAAATGTCAATATATCTACTTTTTAAAAGATAAACCTCCACAGTCAAAACATACCCCACAGTCTATTATTAATGTAACTTAAGTGGTATCTTTGTGCAAATAGTATATGGTATAGCATAATTTCTTTACTGTCCTACCAAAATAACCTTTGTAGTTCAGTAAAAATAGAGTAACAGCTGCTAAGAAATCAGATTTCCTCCGCTTTAAATTGTTTGTCTCATGTTGTATATATTGTGTGTATTTACATTGAGGTTTATGCTCTGTTTTTCCCATGTCTGGTCAAATACAGAGATGAAGAGACTCTGTGACTCCTTTAGGTTCCCTTGTGAAGGAGAGACCAGCCCTCTCTAGAGACCCACACACCAAAGTTCCCTATCATCTCTGCAAGTCACTTCAGTAGACACCTGCTCACACATTCCAAGAAACAGTACGGAGTCATAAGTTTCTAAGGCTTCCAGCTCCAGCAAAGCAATTTCCTGTTCTGATGGGGCAAAAGAAAAGTTTTCTGTCTTCTGTATAGCTGCAGTTCTGTCATGTCTCCAAAGTTACAAGAGGGCAAATCAGACTGAAAATCCAGCCAGAGATTGTCTTCTGAAAACTTTAAGTGGAACATCCCACATCCAGATTGCTCAAACTGATAGAGGCACCAAGTCAAGGCGGCTCCTAACACTTACATAGTTTGCTCCATTGTCAAAAGGCCTTGCAAAACTAAATTAATGCATGGAGGCCATGTGAACTTAGCAGTTGTTAATTTCTGAGAAAATTTTAAGAACCTGGATAAGTAGAGGGGAGTCACAAAAAAAGAAAGAAAGAAAAAAGAAATGAGAATAGAGTATGACGAAAAAGCTTACTCTAACCCTGGAAAATGGTATCTTTAATCTATAGGGGAAAGGAAGCCAAATAGGGAGGTAATATTCTCTATCTCTTAAGTAACATAAAGAAAAATCATAATAGGTTTGCATGCCCCCTCGCTATTTCCTTCATTTCACTCATTCTATTATTTACTAATTATAAAAAAGAAGAGAAAAAGAGTTACTGCTATTTAGTAAGATATATACAAATTTAGAGTCAGGATCTTTGGGAAGTAGTAAGATAAAGCAAATGAATCTTTCATATATATATAAATAATATGACACACACACATAGACACACAGAAAAAAGTGCTTGCAACTTACTATTGGAAGAATTCACTTAACATCCTAACAAGAGAATTGCTGGACTATGCAATCTACTAGTGATCAGTCCTTTTTGAAAACCATTGCTAAAAGCACAGAAAAATGACCAATATGTGCTAACCCAGTAGTGAAGTTCTGCTTAAGTGTTACAGCAATATTCATTTGAGCCAATGGTACTGCTAAAATGAAATTTGATTGAGAATCTATAATTACTGTAATAATTTTCTGCACATCCGAATCAGAAAAGAAAGCAAGCAGCCATTTTAGGGTGTTGCGCTGATTCCCCATCAGCATTTTCTTTCCGTTCCTGTGATTTGTGTGAAAATATATGGGAAGGTACCAATTTTTAATATTGTAGCCATCTGCTTAAATCCTGACCAGTGAATTTTATGACACTTTTAAACTATTATGCAGAATTTTAGCAATGTGGAAATCTGTAAATGCTTTTGTAAAGCTATCTGATTTTGGGGAAGCCAACTTCATAAGGAAAACATTATGGAAATGTCCCGACCCGCGGGACAAATCAACTGAGACTCTGAGTTACCCAGCGAAGGAATGAGGCATAGACACCTGTAAGAAAATGGCTGTGCACTTTTATTCTGCTAACATAGCTCTTCCGTTGCTCTATCCCTATTGTTCTACCTCGGCGCGGGTTACAATCAGCTCTTTTATAAGCAGGGAAAGGGGAAGTACATTAGGGCTTAGGTGTCGATACATGATTGGGTAATGTGGGTTGCTAGGCATGGTAGAGATGGTCAATGTTTGCGCACGCACGAACATTGTGACGCGAACAGTCACATGATATACCTTTTTAAGAAGGAGAAGAAGAAGACGAAGAAGAAGATAGAGACGGTCATGACAGTTGTATTTGTTGGACATTGCCCCCAACATGGAAAGTCCTAATTTGCCTTTGTCAACTCCTATATGTATGTACTGTCTTAAGAACACTATATTGACTCCTTCAGACAGGTGCTCAAGATCCACATCAGCAGTGATAAGTCATGTTGCTACTATTTACCTTTGATATGATGTGATGAAAATGGTGCTTTACCTCTTGTGGTCTTACTCCCACAAACCCATAATGTAGTCTAATCATGAGAAAAACATCCGGCAAACTCCAGTTGGACATTCTACAAAACACTTGACTAGCACTCCTTAAAACTGCTAAGGTCATCCAAAACAAAGCAAGTCTGAAAAATTGTCACAGCCAGAAGGAACCTAAAGAGACTGACAACTAAATGTAATGTGGTATCCTGGATGGGAGCCTGGAACACAAAAAGCTTAATATAAAAATTACTTCAGATAAAAATTAAGTAAGTATGGACTTTAAGTATAAACAAAAAAACATAGTTTATTCTGTTATTTAGTTGTATTGCCTGCAACATAGTATAGAAAATGCTAGATTTTGCATCCAGGATGGCAGTGGCTTAATAATAAATGTGTGATGTTTTCTGGGACTTAGTTCATCTGATAAATGGGCCACTTGCTAAATATTAATAATATAGCAAAAGTTTTGCTTCATTTTCTTCATTTCTGCTTATTGTTTTCTCTACTAAGGAAAAGATATACAGGCTTTCCCATTCCAAAAATGACAGTGTTCTCAAAGACCATTTGAGAACAATTGTATGGAATTTGGTCACATATCCCCATAATACTTGTATGTATGTAATATATGACTGTCACATATCAAATTGACACCAACAGTTCCTTAAAACTTACATATAACCATTAATATTGGCAACTAGCTATGCAGACCTAACTGTAAATTTCATTTTAAATTATTGATGCCTGGTCCCAAGTCCCAAAGTGTTTACAATATTTTTTTATTTTATTTTATTTTTATTTTTTTAATTTTTTAAACATAGTTTTTATTGAATTATATCATTCATACATGAACATGCATAAAAAATAAGTGTATAGTAAAGAGTCTGAACTTACAAAATAAACATACATAACATCATACAGGGGTCTAAACCCAGCCCATAATTCTGATGTGGATCCTGGAGTGGGGGTGGGGAAGCTACCAGTTTAGTACAGCCTATGGAGAAATGTATTTAAACTTCTACTGGGGACATCCCAGACATATTTTCCCCAACTGCTGCCTTGGCCACTGGATTGGGGTTTCCGCCTTTCTCCTTTACATACCAGGAGTGAGAGCAGAACTCCCCTAAATGAATGTTTCTAGCCGTATTTTCTTTTTCCTGAAGTAGGTGCTTCAGGGCTCAGAGGTTGGAGGACTGGACAGAGGAGGAAAGAGAGCAGGGCCCTCTGCAAGTGTACATTTCTCAGGCCTTATGTCTAGTTAAAGTCTTCATTTTACAGAAAGGGAAATGTCTTACTCAAGTTTGTTGTGAGTCAACTCCCTGATAACTTCTTTTATTATTTTCCTGGAGACCAGGGAGGACAGCTTGTACTCTTCTCATATTCTTCCTGCCACTCGTGGCCTTGTACTGTCTCATCATTTTCTGGCCCTCTGCGACCAAGACCACATCCCCAAGCCTCCTGTCACTGAAGTTCACACAGAACCCTTCCCAGTCAGCAGATCATTGCTAGTAACCATGGAGAAGATGTGGGCCCGGAATATTCAGAAAAATGGGGAACATGGCAAGGATTCTGAGTCCAAAAATAAAAGCTGACCCGAGTGTTCATTTAAGTCCTGCCTAATCCATCTACTCCCAGTTTACTCTTACAACTGATCCCTTTGATTAAGAAACTTCCCTCATTTATTTCATTTTTAACCGTGATATAAGAAGTCTTTAGATAGATAACAGGCTTATATTTGAGGGGAATACTTAAGTTTTCTTTACCTGTCCCTTCTTTAGAAATAGAGGTTATGACTTAGATGCCCTCATGAAAATTACAAAAATTACAATGAGAGCACTGCAGTAATGACTGTTTTCTCTGGGATGACGGGAGGGAATAAAGTGAGACGAGAGATGCTTCGCACAGGGCAGAAAAAGGAGTCATTTTCACTTATATTCCTTCTTTTCCCTTTAAATCTCACCTGTCACTACCCCTTTCTCCCTGGCTGTAGTGTGCCATGCCAGGAAAGGCAGCTACTCTTAACTACGCTGGTCTACAATCAACAGCAAAATACCCAGGTTTGAGTTCTGAAAGGTGTTTTGGAAGAAGAGGGTGTAAACTGCTCTGTGCTGAAAGGAGAAAGAACTTCCTCAGACCACTAGCCTCAGATATGAAGAAGGGAAAAAAACTTGAATTCCTTTCTTAACAATTTGTTTTTTATGGCTATATATATTTACTTAGGTCCTTATTTAAAAAAAAAAAAATCATCTCAAACTGTGTGGAAACTACTTCGATACTGAATAATTAAAAGATAGTTGGTCAGTACACCTCAGGCTTACAGTATATATCCTCACTCATCTTTTAGAAATGTTGCTCTAATGTTTGAAATTTTTTTAAATCTCATATGAGCACTATTACCCTTTCATTTTTGGAAAATGTTATTTAACTGGAGTACACCCATGCACGTCACATCCTAGGCAAGAATGCAAAAGTGCTAGCTAGCTTCAGAAAGGTCAAAATGGTTCTTGACTGAAATGTGTAGGAAAATAACATACTATCAACTGCATTTTATAACTTCTACTTTTGCCCTTGGTTTTCAAATATTCAGAACATTATGAAAATTGCAGAGATTGGGTAACTCCAGACCACAAGTCAGGAAGCCATTCCTCTATGCTTGGGTCTTTGTGACCTTGGCTAAGTCATTTTCCATATCTAGAATAGTTCCTTTATTTTAAAAAATGTGGAGGTTGAACTAGATAATCTGTGATGTATTGATCCAGATTTTGAACCATGTTAGTATTTTAATACTTTTAGGCAATAACATCTCTATAATTGTGTGATTCTCTATCTTGAAATTGAATTTGGGGGAATAAAATTTATACTATGATATGAAACATGCCCTAGGTTTCTAGTCCTAGTTCTTCTGGTATTTAATTACTAAAACCAACCATTTATCAGCAACTGGTCTAGCCTGATGCAAAAGAGAGGTAAAAAAATATTTGTTTCCCATCTTCACAGAATCAGGGAGGATAAATTAAATGGGAGAAATTTTAGAGTCCTTGGAAGAAAGGTGCTGAAACTTGGCCTTTACTTTAAAAGTGCTGGTGATGATTTCTGCTTTGTAAAATTATGCTGAACTATTTCTGTTATTGTGATATCAAGGTGGAGATAACATTAAGTTCTGTGAATTTTTGTCCTGGGTTGGATCATCATTTTTCATTTCCAATATATATAGGGAAATTTATATATTATTTTATCTTAATAATAATGGTTAGTTATAAGTTATAGAGTCCAAATCTGTTATTTTGAACTGGTGAGAGAATTACAGATATTATGTCAGCAACAGAAAAGCAATTGCGGTGAATAACAAAGGACAACTGATTCTTACTCCTTGATTTTGTGGAGGCTGGTAATACTGGAAGCGATTTGTGGGTTTTCAGAAAAAATATGGAGGGGGAAAGGGAGAGGTAATGGATTTTTCCAGCAGAGTTTTCCTGGTTTGGGAGTAGGTCTATTTTCTTGGTCTATATTTTTTATGCCCCGAAACTCTACCTATTCATTTCTTTCAGTACCTCTTTTGGTTTACAAATAGAAACAAAAAGAGGAGATGAAAAAGCAAGGCAACTTTATTTTTTAGCAGTTCTAAAAAAAGAAAAAAGTTCACTAGTTCACTATTTAGAGTGCCCTATAAGAATTGGCAATTGTCAGTGGATTCTCATCATCCATGCTTTGCCTATCCCCATGTCCTTTTCTCTGACTGGAAACCATTGAGAAATTGTTCTATAACTTTTTGTTTTAAGTAGCTATATGCTCATGAAATGTCTCCCTCTTCCTCAACCCTTGATGTCTATACCTTTAAAAATTCTACCCATCCACCACAACCAGCTTGAGAACTACCTGCTTAGTGACCACCAGATTGGAGAGAGTTCTCCCCTCCCCCCAACCCCCCTTAAATTTATGCAAGTTTGGAAAATGCTGATTTATGCTATTCTGATAAGATCCTCTATGAACTATTGTTTAAAATGCAGATCCCAAGGACCCTCCCTTAGAGATTCTAATCAGCATTTCTTAGTTGTGGGACCTGGTAATCTTTATTTATTTTTTTCCCCTTATCTGTAACCATAGGCGATTCCAACAGTCAGGCAAGTCTGAGACACAATGACATATTATCTGTCACCCAATAGCAACACTGCCTTGTTGTGTAATTATTTGGTGCTTTTAACCTATTTTACAGGGTTGTAAGCTCCCTTTAGTTTACTTATAAGCACCAAGGCGATGTTTTTGTGCTTTTCTGGGAAAAGGTTCCATAGCTTTCATCCTACACTCAAAAATAAAATAAAATCAGTATCTCCAACTAAGTTAAAAACTATTAGAAAATATACTTTATACCCTGGGTGGATTTTAAGCAATCAGGCATCAGGATCTGCTTTTCTTACGATATGCATTTCCATTAGCACTTGGCAATTGTTACTCCCATAAACACTGTTTCATGGATGGATTTTCAGAATTGCATAAAGCTGGGCCTAATTCCAAGGATCCAGTACCCACAGTAATAAGTTAGATACTTGGGGCACACATTTACTTCCTTCAGGCAAAATGCTTTTAGCCATTTTATTTAGTTTTCTTCCCCACTCAAACCTTTGTCAACTTTAAAGAAAGTAGAACATAAATTGATGAATTCAAATTCTCTTCAGATAATCCCCAAGTAAAGAGAAAGAATGAAAATGCCCTCCGAGATATAAGCAACAAGCAGTTAGATGCCTGAAAACCTAAGTCACCCCTACTTTAGCCTTTCTAACACATGGTGATTTCCATGTTTAAAAAAATTAATTCCAAAAAGAAAAGTTTACAGATCCTCTGTGACCAAGATGCGATTCTTATAATTGAAAAATATTCTAAAGTAGAAGAAAAAAATTAATGCATACAAAAATATTAAGCAACTAGCATTTTCTTGGTTGGAAAAGAAACTGCTACGGTAATATTCCTATATGGTTTGACTTCCCAAAAATCAGAACCTGAAACCAATAGGGCCAGAATGGAGGCTCAGCGACTACAATTATTCAAAGGACCTCTCAAAATGTATCTCACTATCCATAAGATAAAATCTCCCAACTAGATAGTCTTTTAAAATTCATATATTAATATTAGCAAAGTAATTAATAAAGATTAGCAAAGTATTCTTTCAATGTTACCAGTATCCTTTCATGAAATTATGATATATTTTATTTAACTGTAATTGATGCTTTCAGTATATGGGGCACTATATATTTAAGTGGATTTTAAAAGCTACAGAGAAAATGTCTGCTGTTTAATATGAGATTGAATATATTCATCCCATTGGTTAAAATACCACCAGTAATTAACCAAGTAGTAGCTATAAACAAAAACAAAGTGACCGCTTTCTAACTTTTGCATCCTACATCTGCATGGTTATAACAATGTTGTTTTTTTTAAAGCTATGTAGATGTTACAGAATTATTGTTCATTCCTGTGGCATGAAAACCAGAGGGGCAGGAGCCAAGACCAATTTATAAGAGCGCCTCGTATTCTTGCCATGAATGCATTACCCCCAACTCAATGGCAGCTTCTGATTTCCCTGGAAATTCTTATATGGTTTCTGGAACCTCCTGAAGGTTTAGGGCTGTGGATCTCAATGCTTACTGTGCATCAGATTCACCTGAGGACTTTAAAACAACAACAACAACAAAAAAACCCAGGTGCTTGGGTTCCATCTCTAGGGATTTCTAATTCACTTGGTCTATTGTGAGATTTTTAAAAGATTCTCAGGAGGCTCTGATGTGCAAGAAAGAGTGGGAATCACTGGTTTAAAAGGACTTTATTTCCAGCCTAATTTCACAAGGCCTAAATGTAAGAATGTTGAGGTGACTTCAGGGTGGTAAGTAATAACATCACACTCTCAATCAGGGGTTCTTAACCTTTTTTGTTCCACAGACCCCTTTGCCAGTCAGGTGAAAACCACAGACCTCTTACTAAGGCCACACTATACTATGTATTATTTAATAAATATATCACACCCGTACCAAACCATCCCCACAAGAATGTTTTTTTGAGTTTCAATTCAAGTTCACGGACCCTTTGTTAAGAACTCCTGCTCTAAATATATAAATGATATCAAAATAGTCTGAAATTGGGGAATGGATGTAGCTCAGTGGTTGGGCACCTGCTTCCCATGTACAAGATCTTGGGTTCAATTCCTGGTACCTCTTTAAAAAAAAAAAAAAAGAAAAGAAAGGTCTGAAATCGCTCAGAGATTTCTAAACTCCAGTATACCCCAAATCCAGCAAGCATGTAGGTTATTATTTTAAAACCATCTCATTAAGGATTTGATTATCTAGACTGCCAGGAAATGCTTGACCACATACAAATTGTTTTGGGGTCTGTAACCAACAGATGCCCTTTTTAAGCACCTGTTGGAGTGAGCTCGGTCACTTGACCCTTTAAATGGGATGGAGTTTTAGTTTTCCAAAAGTAGTGAACCAGCTGGAATGTTAGAAATGCACATTTGCTGCTAATGTTCCATTCTAGCAAAACATCTCCTGAGTTACTATGTTGAACTCTTGATTGTGTAGTTGACAAGAAAATCCTACAAATGCCATTAGGATTGACCTGCAGCCTTGTTTATAGAGGTTTATCAGAGTTGATTTCACATAACTGGCCAATAATGAAAAACAGTGTTATTTTTACATTCTGAAGAGCCTGTGAGGGTTTGACTTGTTAAAAACTTGAAGTGTGGTTGTAAATGGAGAATACTGAAAGCTCACCTAGAAACTTGTTTCACATTTTTCCCAAGTGGGGAATTACTGTTTTTATAATGGAATAGCTAATCTGTTACACGGCTTCATGTCAAACGTGCCTGTGGATTTCTTTTCAGAAACTGACATAAACAAGTTGTGTTAGTATCATTACCTCAAATGTGTTCATTTCTATCTATAGTACAGTACTGAATCAGATACTGCCTGGTTGAAGGTCACGGGTGACACAGAGCTATTCAAATACTTTATTTTTGAGACAGCTGAATTACTCCCTGACCTGACTTTAGTTGAGTGGGAGGATCATCTTCATCTTTTTGCCTTCCTGCCCTTTCTAAAAATAGTAGGGCCTTTAACAAGGAGATATTTTAAGCAGCTCATATTCACTTGTTTCATCAGGAGCCGCTTATTTTGGCCACTTGCATGTGTCAGATTTGCATATGTGCATAGTTAGACTTTGGGACCAGGAGTCGATGCTTCTCCACAACACTCATAAAAGAAACTTGCAAACACAAAGACCCTGGGAGTGCTGACTTAGAGCTTTGGCTGCAAGTCAGTGGGTAAACATAGAGGAAGGGAAGACACTTTTTAGGAATATGAATATGCTTCCGAAATCATCTGTTTCAGACATTTGCACATCAGTCCTCAGCTTTTCGGATCTGTTTTCATAAAGCCTGGCTGTGATTTTGCTCTAGAGACCTCAAAGATCTTGCTGCTTTTAATAAATATTTATAGGAGCAACTGCCAGCCTGTGGATAAGGAAAACTAATGAGAAACTGTCATCCAAAATCTGAACGGCAAAAACAAAACCAAGCAAAACAAAAAAATCCAAAACAAAACCAAAACAGAACAACTCAAACAATCCGTGCTCACAAGAAGACGCGTAGAAAAATACCAAGATGTAACTTTGATTTGATAACTGAATTTATCAGTCATGTTACTGGAATGATGTGGGTACATTGTATTTTTATACTTTGAAAAAAAGTGCAAATATATATTATTCTGCACAACTGGGACCAAAAAATTATGAGTGTGAGAAAACACAGACTCTAAAAGCAAGATGGAATTTAAGCAGGTAAACCCTGTTCCACAGTCATGTCATTCCGGTACAGATGTACGTGGTACTCGTGTTTGCACCTCTAAGAAATTTCCATTTTTTCGCATCAAAAAATCCAGATATGAAGCTGAAGCTGCTTTCTTCGCCAATCTGAAGCTGTCTGACTTCAACATCATTGACACCCTTGGAGTTGGAGGTTTCGGACGAGTGGAACTGGTAGGTGATTATTCTTTAAATGCTTTTAAAACACTGTCTTCCTTTTTTTTTCTAGATGAAGATTTCACTCTTTTCTCTTTTATTCTCTCCCGCAATAATTTCTCTTGTTCCTCAAATACTTTTATATTGACACGTCAGAGTTTGCACCGACGTGGGCTGTGTAATGCAGTCAATAAACCAAAAATAAAATAAGCACCAAATTTCTTTTCAGAAAACCCCCTCATATTAAATGAAAGGTAAGCACATTTACTTAATGAGTCATAAAGCAATTTTTATTTACATCGTCTTTATTTACATACTTAGTTCTAGGCAGTGCTGACTAACTTAGGGACCCTATCTGCAATTATAATAATTTATAGGTAAATTTAACAACATGTAAAGAGAAATAGGAATCATACACACATGTGGTGTGCTTCAAGATCCTTAACACTGCTTTGGGGGAAAAAAGGAAATAATGTTGCAGTAGTAATTCTGTGATTCTGTAGTTGCAAGCACCTATTTAGATTATAGTTCTAATGGTGCAAGTATTTTATAAAGTATATTTCACACACACTTTTAGTATATACAGGTAAGTGTTGAAGACGATGAAGACATTTAGTGCAAGTTTACACATCAAACACATTGCATGAATGTGGGGTGAACAAGATTAAAGCATACACTTGTGCATTTCTTTGAAAAATGAATTTAAAAGCTGACATTTTGCAGTAAAAATAAGGGAGAAAAAAGTATTCTGGTGACTGAGCTGCTGCATTACAAGATTGCGTGGCTATAATCTCTGTTTGAAAACACTAGTTTCCACCCTTCTACTGATTGTGGAGGAGTCCCTGATATCAGACACCAGTACAGTGTGTTAGAAACTCCTGGAGGCTGTATACAGTAAACACTTAACTGCCACAAGAGGACAGGAGAAATCCCCTTCCATAAAAGTAGATTGACCCGATGCCATTTTTTATTTCAGTCCATTTGTGCTGCAGTGATTATATGACTTTAGCGGGTAGAAAGATGTTATTTACTTAAACAGTAGCTATGAAGAATTTAGTGCTGTGTGTCTCATTGAATGTTAAATTATGCTTCCATTAACAGTGGTTGGAGATAGTACAGAAATACTACTTTTGATTTAAAAAAGTTCAGTGTGCTTCTGAAGATCTAAGTATTTTCAGTTAGAAGAATAAATATCAAGTAAGAGCCTAGAAAAAAGCTTTTGCTTTTCAGATTCCTGCCAATTAATACAGGCCTAGGTTTATTTTCCAAGAACATTGATTTTGTGGTAGATTTTAATTGTTTCTGTAACTAATGAAGGTTTATTAAAAGCATTATCCATGGACAGTTTTGTGCTGGGGCTGTTGGGACATATAAGAGTTGCAGAGTGCAGCGCCCCTGGCTGTGAGGAATTTATTGTCTGGTGATATAAGATAACAGTTGCATCATCGTTATGTGTGCAAGCCCCAGTCAGAAAGAAACGGTATAAAGGACAGAATTCCCTAGAGATTGATTTGGGAAGTATTTTCATAGTTCCTTAAATATTATTCTTAAAGACTATGCACAATAAAATTGTTTCAGATGGGGGGAAAAAAAATCAACATTACAACCTTTGTGGACTCCTGGAGGTCTGAGAGCTTCAAGTTGGGAACGCTTAATTACCAGTGAGATCTTTTATGAAATATATGAATTGAACTGGGATTTTTGAAACATTGAAAATAGTTCACAGACACTGAAATTGAATTTGGGGACCTCTAGTGGCCTGAGGAACTTCAAGCTGAACAATTAAATGCCAAGCTGGTGGTGGGAAACATATAGATAGTTCTTTCAAAAATGTGGGAGGAAATATAACAACTAACAACAAAATTAGGGAAGGGTCAATGTGGGAAAATAAAAGGTAAAAATACAGTTAAAATAGAAAAACTATGCAATGAATATGCATATGTGTGTTTATGTATATATGTGTGTGTGTTTGGATATACACATATTTATATACTCTCTATCCCAAGGAGAAGGATTTAAAGCCATGATTTTCAGTGAATATTAAATTATGCTATTTAGTGTGGACCAGCCATTTTGGTGATCACTAATACCCTAGAATCCATTGCCCCATGTTAGTTCAAATCCCAGCTCCTACCACCTACTAACTGTCTGATATTGTTAATTAGTGGGTATGAGAAATATTCTTTCTGTGATCACCTTTTACATGCATTTGGTGATACCAGAATTGGGAGTTTTCCCTCTGCACTCTGTTTATAATTACACATATTGTTATCCTATCAGTATAGGATAACTGACTCCTCACTGTTATATACCAGAAATCTGTTGGCTTTTATAAATGCTATTTATTTGGGGTAAAAGCTTACAGTTACAAAAAAAAAAAAAAGCTTACAAGTCCCTAAAGAGTCCAATTCAAGGTACCATAAGAGATATTTTCTCACCCAAGTCATTTGCCACATGTTAAAGCTAGATGGCAGGCAGTCTCCTTCCTTCTTCCTCTTAAGGATCTGTGGGCCTCATCTTTTTCTGATCTCAGCTGTAGGCTGGCATAGGGTTTGTTTCTTTTCAGTCTTCCTCAGCTCAGCTGCTCTGTTCTCTTAAGTTGCAAATTATCAGTCAGTGGCTTATCTATCTTTCTGGGGCTGCAGGATCAAAGTTCTCTCCTCTGCTTTGTCTATGGACCTCTTTTTCTTCTGTGCCTGTGTGTGTCTTCTTGTGGGTGCCCATTTTTTTTTAAACAATTTATTGAAGTATATCATTCATACATGAACATACATAAACTATAAGTGTTCAGCAAACATTGTGAACTTACAAAACAAACATGCATAACATCATACAGGGCTCCCACACATCACACAAACATTCTGTATTGTTGTGAAACATTTGTTAACAAATCATCAAAGAGCATCGTCAAAGTATTACTACCAACTATAGTCCATATCTTCGTCCAGTATACATTTTTTTTTCAGGATTGATTTATTTATTTACTTTTATCCATTTTTACCCTCCCCCCCCCATCTTTGCTGTTTCTGTGTCCATTCACTGGGTAACTCTACATGTCCATTTCCTGCCCTCTCTTCTCGTCCTTCTCCTCCTGTCTTCACTGGGATTTGATCCTTGGAAACTCTGATGTGGGAGAAAAGCGTCCTACCTCCTGCACCACGTTAGTTCCTGTTTTTTTAGTGCCTCTTGTCTTGGCTTTCCTTCGTGTCACTCTCCTTACATCATCATCTTGCTGCATGGCTCGCGGGGCCTGGGGAGCTCACCTGTGCAAGGGGCCTAATGGCCCGCATGCCTTCTATATTTTTCTTTTTTTTCTATTTATTGGGAGGTCCCAGGGATCAAACCCAGGTCCCTCCATATGGGAGACAGACGCCCAACCACCCGAGCCACATCTGTCCCCCTGCTATATCTCATAAGATTGACCATAAATACCCAAAGTTACAGTCTTTTCCCATACAGGATGGTCATATAATAAATCAGGCTTAGTTTATCACCAGCATTCTAAAAGCCAGACCTAGGGAGAAAAACTAGGTCTGGGGACACATGCATGGTTTCTAATATAGCGAATGTTTAGCCTACCCTGATTATCACAAAATCAGGACAGCGAGAATATTTGCATTGAGTGCCCATTTTTATAGCCCACCAAGGGGGTACAACCTTCAGAGTCATACCCATATCATTCATAGTTAGGAAAAGTATCTAGGCAGAGCTTAGTTTTGCTGTGATAACAGAAGTTTTCTCTGCACTCCCTTTGAGATGAGAAATGCACACAAGATAATTTTATAGTGTTATATAGTACTGTTTTTGAGCAGTACATCATTCATATGGATTCATTTCACATAGGTTTACATAGCACTGAATGTGTTAATGTCACATATGTAGTACTTATAGTTCAAACTACCAATCCTTAGTACATTTTGGTTAGCAGTATTGCTGATCAAATGAGTGATATTACCAAAAATATAGGTTATGCTTTAATAAAGTAATCATATTCGTATTTCCCCACGTACAAGATCGTAAGATTATAAACTCTCTAATGGGGTATGAAGAATTGAGAAGTTTACATTTTTGAACCCCATTTCCTGATAGAGCTAAGTTAAGAACTTGGTTTTCAACACTGTTCAAAGTATAGATTATGTTTGTATGAATTTGTATAGAGATATACACCACAAAGACTTCTTAACATTTCTTAATTTTTATTGTTTATGTCAATTTAGATGAATCTTGATACAGGAGTATTTTTTTAGGTAAGGGAATTTCTAAATAGTTCATTGCCAATTTTTGAAATAAGAACATAATTTTGGCACATAATAAAAACATAAATGTTTTTGGAAGGATGAGTACAGAAGCTTGGAATAAAAGTGTTATTTGTTTGGGAATCCTACTCTTAAGCTATCCAGTCTATTTCATAAATATTCTTAGACTATATGCTTTTAACATATTTTATTATTTAGCTATGTAGTGATCTCTCTGCTAGGAGATACAAAGTTAAATAGAAAACAGTCCTTTAGGGACTCACAGTCTATTGGCAGAGACAATCATATAAACTAATAAGTAAACCTATAATCAAAGTATGAACAGCATGTGATTCATGCTTGGAGGAGGAAACCTTTTTTTTTTTTTTAACATTTTTTTAACTTTATTTTGTACATTTAATAATTGAAAATATAAACAACTAAAAAGTAAACAGATGAATATATACATTTCTCAGTTAAATGTAATGGATACATATAAATTTTTTTTGAATCAAATAATATGTTACACAATATATTTGGTTCATAGTAACGCATTCATACAGTATTTGTCCTTTTGTGTCTGGCTTGCTTCACTCAACATAATGTCCTCCAGGTTCATCCATGTTGCCATATGCTTTATGACTTCATTTCTTCTTACAGCTGCATAATATTCCATCATATGAATAGACCACAGTTTGTTTATCCATTCATCTGTTGATGGACACCTGGGTTGTTTCCAGCTTTTGGCAATGGTGAAGAATGTTGCTATGAACATCGATGTGCAGATGTCTGTTCATGTCACTGCTCTCAGTTCTTCTGGGTATATACCCAGTAGTGGTATTGCAGGGTCATGTGGCAAGTCTATATTCAACTTCTTTAGGAACTGCCAAACAGCCCTCCATAGTGGTTGTACCATTCTGCATTCCCACCAACAGTGAAGAAGTGTTCCTATCTCTCCACATCCTCTCCAACACTTGTAGTTCTCTGTCTTTTTTAATAGTGGCCATTCTGATAGGTATGAAATGATATCTCATTGTAGTTTTGATTTGCATTTCCCTAATCATGAGTGATGTTGAGCATTTCTTCATGTGTTTTTTTGTCATTTGTATTTCTTCTTCGGAAAAATGTCTATTCAAGCCTTTTGCCCATTTTTTAATTGGGTCATTTGTCTTTTTATTGTTGAGAGGAAGACTTCTTGGAGGAGGTGGCATTTTAAGGCAAACGCAGAGGGTTATAAGACATTGACACAAGTAACCTGAATCATTATGGCACATACTGGGGAAAATGAAACTACTGTAGGAACAAAAGTTTATTAATACTGACTAAAATAATATTTTTTTATTTGAACCCTGCTTTATATTCTCCAAATTGCTTTCATATACAGTATATAATTTTGCCTTTATCACTATCCCAGTGCTTGATTACAGGGTATGATCCACATTTTACAAGAACAAAGTCAAGAATAATGTATAGAAGAGGCCCAAGTCTATATGGACATTGAATGTGCTGCCGTGATTGCCCAGAACTGCTGAATTTTAACTAAGAGCTTTTTGCTGTTCTCACTTCCAAACATATTTAGAGCCTTACCACCGTCACGACCACCAACCACCAGGAAATCAAACAAATGTACCTACATTGTCACATGAACCCTGTTGCTTAAAAGAATTTTTCTTCAAGTAACAAGAAACTGAATTAGATAGAAATCTAGAGTAGATGGAGTGCTATGATTTAGCTTCTTTCAAGCCTTCAGAGGCCCCTGTTTCCGATAAAACAATTTTTTGTTGTTCCTACTTTAGCAGCAAAAGGCCTGTGGAGTTAAAAAAAAAAAAAAAAAAAAAAAACAGTATAAAATGGTAGCTAAAACTTTCAGCTCTGGAATTAGTCTTTCAGGTTTCAAATCTTACCAGTTGCATACACTTAGTCATTTACTTGACCCTCTGAGCCTCAGTTTTCCCATCTCTAAAATGAGGAAAATGATAGGCTGTACCTCATAAGGATACAAGGATTAAATGAGCTAAAGCACCCAAAATGTGTAGTGGGTCAATAAATGCTGTCATTTTTGTTATTGTTATCATCATTGTTAAAAATATACTAATGATAACTATCTTTACCATCTTTGGCTGACACCCAAGGTAAAGGAAAAGAATGGATATTTTACTTTTTTTCCCCCATTGCTTGAACAAGCCTGAGAGTACAAGCATTTCTCCGTTATAGAGAAGAGCTCAAGGTCTACAAAATACCTTCAGGGATAGCTTCTGTTAAATTCTCCCAAAATCATTAAAGCCTCCTTACTTTCTGATTGATCATGAGTGGATATGGGAAACAATTTTCAATCATCCTCCTGCTCAACCTTTGTGCACCTGAAATAGTTTGCTCCTATTTACCCATTTCTCTTTAAAATTGTATAGCCCCACCACCTAACCTTTCAATAAGAAATTGTTTTCAGTGCAGACTGCTGAATCATATAGAGTTTCTCCACCACCTTCTTAAATCATGGCACCCCAATTGGGCATAATAAGGGCTTGGCTCTTGCCAAGTGGAGTGCAAAGTTTACCTCTCATTCCTTCTGTGCTGCTACCCAGTTTATAAATCCCATGATCTGATTGTCCAGGAGAGGGCAATGTGTAACAGTCTTTGTGCTGTACACAGAGGCACCCAAGCCACGCTCAAGACATTTTTGCCAGCTGCCTCCTGCTGGTACAAAACACACAAGCAGGCCTGGAGGGCTATGTAAACCAAGTCGGAAAAAAAGAGAGAGACGAAGTGATGGATAAGCAAGAAATTACGTGATAAACCCAGTGGTATGATCCACATTTTACAAGAACAAAGTCAAGAATAATGTATAGAAGAGGCCCAAGTCTATGTGTTTTCATAATCATGAAAGGCAAACAGTTTAACTGCAAAGGGAAACCCCATGTAAGATGAAAGCATTTCAATGATCGCTACTGCCAAGCCACACAGCAGTGAAACAGGATAATTGTTGGATTGCTGGACAGCATTGCCGTTTGTGCCCACAGTGATTTATGCTGCAGAAGATGCCTGGGTAAACCCTGCTGCCCTGAATCTTTGTATCTTCTGTAACTAAAGTGAATATGGACTCAACTCTGCTTTAAAGCTCAAAGATTGTCATTTTAATGCAGGCTTTTCTCTAGGGTACTCTACTTTGTAAATTATTAAATATATAATTCTTATGCTATTCAAAAGAAAACTGACACAAATGATCAATTGTGATTAAAAAAATGTTTCTAAGAGAATAAGGTGCTCAGATAGCTAACACTGATATTCATTTAATAATATAAATTTAAATCCAATTCAACATATACTAATTGAGCATCAGGAGGTGCACTAAAAATATTCTGCAACTCCTAAGATATCTGATCTCCAGACAGTTTCTAAGCACAAATTACAGGTAGAAAACTTTTTCTCTACTTTGGCATATGCCAACAAAGCAAGATAAACATTAATTCATCTCATAACTATGGAATATATTTTCTTTTATACATTGATAATTGTAATATAGTTTAGACTAGTTGAATGACAACAAATAGAAGTTATTTTCTTAAACATCTTTTGAAAGTATATGTTATTTACTAGCTATCTGTTGAAATGCATAATTTCATCAAAAGTATTTGAAATCAGTATGCTATAATAAAGCAAAATGCTCACAATTTCTTCAGATCTGCATGTCATTCTAAAAAGATCACTGTAAATCTAGAATGTACTGGATATGGGTAAGACTACCTAGGTTTAAGAGAGTTGGTGATAAAACAGTCTTTTCAAAAGTTAACACTGGTCACATTTGCCTTTTTGTTTTCTATGACATAAATTTGATTTATTTTTTTACCCAGTAAATTTATGGGCACATCACATTCAGCAAAATTTACCTATTGAAAGAATGACCAAACATTTTATGGGAGATATGGAAATATCAGATGTGATTCCTGCCTTTAAGGAATTCCTGCCTTTTAAGGAAGAAGATAGGACTAGAACATATGAAAATTAGCTAACAAAATCTTCTAGTCGTGTTTTAAATTCTAAATGATGCATGAGGGTTATTTCAGAAAGGGAGAGATCATTTGGAGCTGATAGAGTAGAGGGCATGGAACTGAAGCCAGGGTTGAAGAATGGGTTGAGATTTAAACGAACAGTTGGGAAAAGGTCATTCCGGGAAAGGTTATAATAGAAGGCCCGGTGTTTTCATAGGACACCAAAGAGACTGGCTTGAGTACAGTAGAAATTGTGTAAGCAGGTCGGTAGATTATAACTGTACTATATACTTAAAGGAGACTAGATTTGTAATAAGATAGAGGTGATTGGGCATTAGGTCAAGTGATGAAAGTGTAAAAACAGATTCAGCTCTGAGCCTCCATCCATGAAATAAAAAATAATACACTATATATAAGGTGACTAGACAGTTATTTTTAGGTGGTGTAGCTCCTAGAAATAAACATAATTTTTCTTCTGAATGAGGTACTTTATTTGCACCAAGATATAGTCCACATCCCTGAAAATTTTATGTAAATACTTTCAAAGAGGGGTCCCTTCCATGAGAAGGAAAAACAGTTCCTTTGTGTATCTAAGTGATATAAAAAATAACCATGCCCTTTTAAATAAAATGAAAAAGGGCTTATCTTGCTTTCTGGAAAATAAAATGACACGGGTAATTCTCTATGCTTCAACCTAGCTCATCAGTTGTATATATTTAATTTCTTGCTAATTCATACTCTTGTTCCTCATTTTAATATCTCCCATACCATTGACATATACAAATTCCTTCTATTAGCTTGACCACTGAGCTAATGAGGTCAGGGGCTTGTGTGGTCTAGGTGGCTTTGCAAATTGAAATGAGGAGATCCTCACTAGGAGTTCAGGCAAATCAGATAAAGCAACGAGAGGCCCTGCATGGTCATGGCTATGACCTCTGACTCCATGCCCACTTGAACAAAGTAGTTTAAATGTTTGACGTGAATTTTTTTCATTCAAGTCAGGATAAGCAAATAAAAGTAAATACTTGTTCAACTGATAGAACTACATTTGAAGTATGTTTGTATTATGTGCAAAATCTTGTGAACATTTTCAAGTATAAAATCAGCAGGGAGGAAATTACCCTTTTTTAATATCAGGAAAGCACTATTAGGATGAAATTTGACTAATGCATGTACTAAGGCATTAAGATCTGATTATCAACCATTTGATTAGAAATCTTATAGTATGTAACTGTTTTAAAAAACTGTAAAGTTTTTTCTGCCTTAATAAATATCACAAAAATTTAGCTAGAATGCAAAATCTTTCTGAGTTAATCTGCTGATATGTCAGAAAGCACATTGAAATGTGCAGTGTGTGATTCTGTTTCATTACAACTCATTTTAAACCTTCACAGAGTCAATAAATGCAAGAATTTCAAATGTCAACTACTAAACTCAAATGCATTTATGTGAAAGAAATTATATGAATGCTTTAAGAATCAGAATAAGTTGAATCATGTGAAAGTCATTCTATCGCTCTATAAATCTGTAAGCAAGTTTTCAAAACTGATGCATGTCATAGTTCTTTATATGAGATTATGCGTAGAAATCAAAGTCTTGAGTATTTGATAAATGAAAAAATTTAAAGTGTACCCCAGGTAATAAAATAATGTAAATATCAAGATTCTAATGATCATTACAAACTGGAAACACTTTATTTAATATAGGTACCATAGGAAAGAGAAGTAAGTTATATTTAAATCGCACATTTCAGCAACCTTGAATTAATGAGTTCAATATAGGTAACCTTTTCAATTAAAACAAATCAATGCTAATTCCTTACTAAGGGAAGCTGCTTAAGTGTTCTTTGATTTGGAAGTGCTTTCTAGGAAATATTCCAACATTTATGGTATAATTAAAAATAGAAAGGTTTGGTGTTCATTTTCTGACTTTTCTTCAAAGTGAAAGTAAATGTCTTTTTTTTTTTAATAAAAAAATCTATCTCCACTATAAAAATAGCCTTACTTGTTTTTCAATCAGCTTGAATTTAATAATACAAATATTTCCTGATATTTCTTGCTACTATCTGTAGACCTGAATTTTAAAGTCTAAAGGCAAGTTACAGAACATTAAGGTGAACATGGGAAGGAACACAAGAAAGGAAAGAATAGAAACATTCTCTTAATTGTCTATCATTTGTGCAAATGGCAGATAGAGTTGAATGATAAGGTACAGATAAAAGTAAATTAAAATAAACTACTTGTCTAAGCCCCTTTGTTCTGAAAATGTTATACCTGAATATATATATATAATATTGTGATGGTTATCTGTGAAATAAAACTTTCTCACATAAAGTCTTTACCATAAAATCGAGTGACCCATACAACAGTGCCATGCCTCCTCACCTCATGGCTGAAAAGTTTCCCCTCTCTGACATCGCTGTCAAACTCATAATCTATCCTCTGGGTTCTCTGAATTATATAGAAATGTCACTTATGCTGTGACAATTTCCTTTTGCTCTTCTGCCTTGTATATTACATGGAACCAAACAGATGCTGCGTTTCATTCTTAAATTAGACATTGACTAAGAAAAAAATTTTCATATGATGTTATTGTGTAGTGAGGAGAAACAGGTAATGGATAAAATTGTGAGTAACTATTGAGAAAAGTTTTTAACAACAGATGAAAAACAGACAGGAGCTGTTTATTTGTTTTTGTTTGTTTGTTTTTGAGGTACCTGGGGTAGGGATTGAACCTGGGACCTCGTATGTGGGAAGCTGGCGCTCAACCACTGAGCCACATTGGCTCCCTGAGTTGGTTTTTTTTTGTTTGTTTTGCTTGTTGTTTGTTTCTGTTAGGAGGCACCAGAAACCATACCCAGGACCTACCATGTGGGAGGCAGGTGCTCAACCACTTGAGCCATATCTGCTTCCCAGAAAGGAGCTTTTCTGTGAAGATTATAGTTAGTGTCTGCCTGAAAATCTTAGCACAAAGAAAAGTACTTTTGATATTAAGGATGTTGGTGTTTCAGTTGGTTATGGTTTCTTAAGGACTTGCAACATGTATCTTTTTTTTTAAAGGAGTTTTATTGGGATATATTCACATACCATACAATCTATCCAAAGTGTATAATCAAATTTATAAAATTTTAGAAAAATTTCATTACTCCAAAAAGAAAAACTCCATACTCCTTAGCAGTCACCTCTCAATCCCTCTATCCTTCCCCTGCCCTAAATAACAACTAATATAATTTCATCTTTATAAATTGATTTATATTTATATTTTATGTAAATGGTATACAGTATGTAGTACTTTGTTTCTGGTTTCTTTCATTTAGCATAATGTGTGTGTTGTGCTTTTGTCTGATATTAACATCTTGTAACATTAACATACATTTGTTCAGTTTTAGAGAAAAACAGTCTTATATATGCAATATTACTCATATTCAGATTTCATATGAGGTTTTACTATTCTATATATTCCATATTTTTTAGATTTCCTTTTCCCTTTCAACCACTGTCATACCCATATAATAGCACTGCTGGTTACAAACATTATGTTGTGCTTCCACATTTTCTATTCATTTCCAAAAGAGTAACACACATCCTTTTTACCAATTCTGCACAAGTTACCCCTCAGCTTTCCATTCTCTAACCTCATTCTATTTTCTGGTGACCCATATTGAAGTTATTAACTCTATGAGATTACAAAATATAATTAGTTCATAAAAGTACAATCATACCATATTTGTCATTTTGTGTCTGGCCTGCTCCACTCAAGGTGATGTCTTCCAGGTTCATCCATGTTGTCATATGCTTCATGATTTCATTTCTTCTTACAGCTGCATAATATTCCGTCATGTGTATAGGCCACAGTATGTTTATCCATTCATTAGTTGATGGACACCTGGGTTATTTCCAACTTTTGACTATCGCGAATAACGCTGCAATGAACATCGGTGTGCAGATGTCTGTTTGTGTCACTGTTCTCGGTTCATCTGGGTATATACCCAGTAGTGGTATTGCTGGGTCACATAGCAAATCTATATCAACTTCTTTAGAAACTGCAAAACAGTCCTCCACAGTGGCTGTACCATTCTACATTCCCGCCAACAGTGAATAAGTGTTTCTTTCTCTCCACATCCTCTCCAACACTTGTAGTTCTCTGTCTTTTTAATAGTGGCCATTCTAATAGGTATAAAATGATATCTCATTGTAGTTTTGATTTGCATTTCCCTATTCTCAAGTGATGTTGAACATTTTTTCACCATTTGTATTTCTTCTTTGGACAAATGTCTATTCAAGTCTTTTGCCCATTTTTTAATTGTGTTGACTTTTTATTGACGAATTATAGCATGTCTTTATATATCATGGATATTAAACCCTTATCAGATATGTGATTTCCAAATATTTTATCTCAATGAGTAAACTGCCTTTTCACCCTTTTGACAAAGTCCTTTGAGGTGCAAAAGTGTTTAATTTTGAGGAAGTCCATTTATCTATTTTTTCCTTTGTTGCTCGTGCTTTGGGTATAAGGTCCAAGAAACCACCACCTACCAGAAGGTCTTTAAGATGCTTCCCTACATTTTCTTCTAGTAGTTTTATGGTCCTGGCTTTTATATTTAGGTCTTTGATCCATTTTTAATTGATTCTTGTATAGGGAGTGAGAGATAGGGGTCCTCTTTCATTCTTTTGGTTATGGATATCCAGTTCTCTCAGCACCATTTGTTGAAGAGACTGTTTTGTCCCATTAACATGGATTTGGTAAGTTTGTCGAAAACCAGCTTGCCATAGAGGTGAAGGTTTATTTCTGGGTTCTTAATTCTATTCCATTGATTGATGTGTCTATCTTTATACCAATACCATGCTCTTTTTACCACTGTAGCTTTGTAATATGCTTAAAGGTCAGGTAGTGAAATACCTTCCACATGTCTCTTCTTTTTTAGAAAGCTTCTTGCTATTCAGGTGCACTTTTCCTTACAAATGAATTTGGTAATTGCCTTTTCTATTTCTGTAAAATAGGTTGTTGGAATTTTGATTGGTATTGCATTGAATTTATAAATCAATTTGGGTAGGATTGACATCGTCACAATATTTAGTCTTCCAATCCATAAACACAGAATGTCTTTCCATTTATTTACTTCTTCAATATTTCTTTTACCATTATTTTGTAGTTTTCTGAATATAGGTCCTGTACTCCTTTGGTTAAATTGATTGCTAGGTATTTGAATCTTTTTGTTGCTGTTGTAAATGGAATTTTTTCCTGATTTCCTCCTCAGATTGTTCAGTACTAGTGTATAGAAACATTATTGAATTTTGTGCATTGATCTTGTATCCTGCCACTGTGCTAAACTCATTTATTAGCTCAAGTAGCTCTGTTGTAGACATTTCAGACTTTTCTAAATATAGGATCACATCATCCATGAAAAGGGAGTGTTTTACTTCCTCTTTTCCTATGTGGATGCCTTTTTTTTTCTCCTTGTCTAATTGCTCTAACTAGAACTTCAAGCACAATGTTGAATAACAGTGGTGATAGTGAGCATCCCTGTCGTGTTTCCAATCTGAGAGGGAGAGCTTTCAACCTTTCCCCATTGAGTATGTTGTTGGCTGTGGATTATTCATATATGCCCTTTATCATATTGAGGAATTTTCCTTCTATTCCTATCGTTTAAAGTGTTTTTATCAAGAAAGGATGCTGGGTTTTGTCAAATGATTTTTCTGCATCAGTCAAGATGATTAGGTGATTTTTTTCCCCTTTGATTTGTTAATGCCATTTATTATGTTAATTGATTTTCTTATGTTGAACCACTCTTGCATACCAGGAATAAATCCCACTTGATCATGGTGTATAATTCTTTTAATATACAATTGGATTCTATTTGTAAGTATTTTGTTGAGAATTTTTGTATCTACATTCACTAGAAAAAATTGTAATTTTCTTTTCTTGTAGCATCTTTATCTGGCTTTGGTGATATTGGTTTCATAAAATGTGTTGGGTAATTTTCCATCCTCTCCAATTTTTTAGAAAAGTTTAAACTGGATTGGTGTAAATTCTTCTGGAAATGCTGGATAGAATTCACCTGTGAAGCCATCTGGTCATGGATTTTTTTTTTTGTTGGGAGATTTTTGACAACTGATTCAATCTCTTTAAATGTGATTGGTTGGTTAAGTTTATGTATTTCTTACAGGAACTTGTATTTCTTATAGTGTAATTGTAGGTTGTTTGTGCATTTCTAGGAATTTGTCCATTTCATCTAGGTTGTCTAGTTTGTTGGCATACTGTTTCTCATAATACCCTCTTATGATCCTTTTTATTTCTGTGGGGTCAGTCGTAACTTCCTCCCTTTCATTTCTGCTAATATTTATTTGCATCTTCTCTTTTTCTTTGCTAGTCTAGCTAAGGGTTTGTCAATATTACTGATCTTCTTCAAAGCACCCACTTTTGATTTTGTTTTTTTCTTTTTTGTTCTCAATTTCATTTATTTCTGCTCTAATATTTATTATTTCTTTCCTTCTGCTTGCTTCAGGAATGGTTTGCTGTTCTTTTTCTAGTTTCTCCAGTTGTTCAATTAGATCTTTGATTTTAGGTGTTCCTTCTTTTTTAATATAGGCGTTTAGAGGTATAAATTTCCCTCTAAGCACTGCCTTTGCTGTATTTCACAAATTTTGATAAGTTGTATTCTTATTTACATTTCTCAATATATTTGCTAATTTCACTTACAATTTCTTCTTTGACCCACTGATTGTTTAGGAGTGTGTTGTTCAGCCTCCACACATTTGTGAATTTTCCCCTCTCCCATCTATTATTGATTTCCAGTTTCAATCCTTTATGATCTAAGAAGATGCTTTGTATAATTTTAGTCTTTTTATATTTATTGAGACCTGCCTTTTGACCCAACAAGTGGTCTAACCTGGAGAAAGATATATGAGACTCTGAGAAGAATGTATAACCCCTGCTGATTTGGAATGCATCATTTCATATATGTCTGTTAGGTCTAGCTCATTCATCATATTGTTCAAGTTCTCTGTTTCCTTGTTGATCTTCTGTCTAGTTCTAATGATGTGAATGGTGTGTTGAAGTCTCCAACTATTACTGTAGAGATGTCTATTTCTCCCTTCCATTTTGCCAGTTTGCCTCATGTATTTTAGGGCACCCTAGTTAGGTGCATAGAAATTCATGACTTATATCTTCCTGGTGGATTGTCCCTTTTATTAATATATAATGGACTTCTGTATCTCTTATAAGTTTTGCATTTAACATCTGTTTTGTCTTTTATTAGTATAGCTACCCCTGCTCTTTTTTGTTTATTGTTTGCATGAAGTATCTTTTTCCATTCTTTCACTTTTAACCAATTTGTATCTCTGAGTCTAAGGAAGGAGTTCTTAACCCTTTTTGTTCCATGGACCCCTTTACCAGTCAGGGGGAAACCACGGAACCCTTATTAAGGTCATAACATACTGTGTATTATTTAATAAATATATCACACCTGCACCAACATGTCCCCACAAGAATAATGTTTTTTTTTTAATTTCAATTCAAGCTCACAGACCCCTTGTTAAGAGTCCCTGGTCTAAGATGTGTCTCTTGTAGGCAGTATACGGATGGCTCATTTTTAAAATCCATTCTGTCAGCCTATATCTTTAGATTGGGGAGTTTAATCCATTCACAATCAGTGATATTACTGTAAATTCATTATTTACTTCCACTATTTTATTCTTTGGTTTTCATATGTTATATCTTATTTTCATCTTTTTACTCTTTTGGTTATTCTTTCTGCTTATCTTGCCTTCTACACTCTCCTCCAAGCCCTTCTCGACTGCTTTTTCTTTCAGGATGTAAGGCTCCCTTTAATATTTCCTGCAAAGGTAGATTCTTGTTTATGAACTCTCAATTTCTGTTTGTTTGTGAATATTTTTAAACTCACCTTCATATTTGAAGGACAATTTTTCTGGATAAAGACTTCTCGGATGGCAGTTTTTCTCTTTCAGTATCCTAATTATTTCATACCATTGTCTTCTCACCTCCATGGTTTCTGATGAGAAATCCACACTAAATCTTACTGGGCATCACCTTGCTGCCTTCAGAATTTTCTATTTATCTTTGACATTTGACATTCTAAGTGTTATGTGTCTTGGAGTAGGTCTATTCAGATTTTTTCTGTTTGGGGTACACTGCACTTCTTGAACATGTAATTTCATTTCTTTCATTAGAGTTGGGAAATTTTCAGTCATTATTTCCTCAAATACTCTTTCTACCGCTTTTCCCTTCTCTTCTCCTTCTGGAACTCTCATGACACATATTTTGTTGTGTTTCACGTTTTCATTCATCTCCCTGAAGCCCTGCTCAATTTTTTTTTTCATCCTTTTTTCTCTGCCCTTCTCTCTCCAATTTCAGCTGTTCTGTCTTCTGTATCATTTTTCCCTTCTTCTATCATTTTGAGTCTGCTGTTGTATGCCTGCAATGTGTTTTTGATCTCACCTATGATGTCTTTCATTCCCATTAGCTCTGTTACTTTTCTATTCAGGTTTTCAAATTCTTCTTTGTGTTCATGTAGTGTCTTATTGATGTCCTTTAACTCTTTAGCCTTATTGTCTTTCAACTCATTAAATTGATTTGGAAATTTGTATGAATCTCATTGATTTGTTATCTCAAATCCTGTGTCTCATCTGGAGCTTTGATATATTCCTTTGCTTGAGCCATTTCTTCCATTTTCTTAGTATGGCTTGTAATTTTTTGCTGATGTCTAGGCATCTGATTATGATGGTGAGTTTACTTAGACTCCCAATTTCTCTCTAAAATCTTTTATAAGGATTTAGTGGTAGTAGGCAGTGTGTTACTGCTGTTCTTTGATTCTTGGTTCAACCTGTTTTAGGTCTTTAGAATTGTCCCTTTAGTTCCTCAAATCTGGGCCCTGGACCCAGTAATGGGTTGCAGACCCACTTCCAAAAGCCTTGGTGAGGTAAACTGTAAAGGCCAGAAAAAGCCTCTCTTAATTATTTACTTTCAATTTCTTCACATGAACTTCCTTGGTCTGCCAGCAGATGGCCCTCTTTGGCAGCCCTTTCAGTTCAGAGCCTGGTCAGTATGAGTGTGCTACAATACAGACTGGATCAATGTGATAGAGGATTCTGCATGGAGAGTATGAGAGCCTCGTAATTCAAATTCTCAGAGGTTGTTTTCCAACATTTGCTGGCAGCCCCCTCTTTTACCAGGTAGGAAATAATTCCACTTCCTTCTGCATCCTCAACAACCAGTCCTGGTCAGTAGGGAGGGTGTTCAAGAGGTTCAGATCTCTTTAGTCTTGTGCCTTCCCAGCTCCTCCCAGCTTTGAAGGGCTCCTGGGATACTGCAGACCAAATTTGAGGGTCAAAAGCTGAGTCAGCCTTAGGCTGTGTCCTTCTCTCTCCTATTTTCAAGGAAGGTGAATCCCTATTGTCTCCCTTTGTCTGTAGCAGCTGGCCTCAAGGCCTGAGAATTCAAAATTGCCTATAGGGTGGGGGAGGGCACCGGCAACTCCAGCTGCAGGTTTAACTCACAGTTTTGCCATCAAGATTCTTCTCCTTTGCACCGCTCTCTTCTGGGCGGTGTCCAGCCTTCCCCTGGTGTCCTAAACCCTAGAACATTTTATTCTAGGCCATTGCTGCCTGTCCTCTAGCTATTTTTCTGGGAAAGGAGAAAGTCCCGTGTCTTTCTTGTCTGCCATCTTCAACATGTATCGTCTTTAGATGGAAACAGAGAGCTTAAGTTAATAGAATTAACTTTTTTTTAAAAAAGAAATGTTGTGAAATACAAAACAATACTAATCTTCTATAGAAGAGACACTTTTTGTGCACTTAAAAGAGTTCACTTTCATGACTATAGCAAGGAGGCTCCTCCTGAACATATAAGCACTTTATAGACTATGTTCAAAAATTTATTTGAGTCAGAGTAAGAAAATTACTTTTTCTGTCTTTGTGAAAGTAAAACTTCCTTAAATTCAGACAGATTTTCCTATTCCTTATTTTTCATATGACTTGTAAGAACAACTAATTTTAAAACAGAGTCAACTATTAAATGTAATCGTAAAATGCTATTTACAAGCATCTAAAATTTTTCATGTACACTATCTAATTTGACTCTTACATCTTTGTCTATGAGATAAAGTTGGTTTTATTCCCATTTTATAAGTGAGGAAAGTGAGGCTGTAGGTAATTATATGAACTTGCCTGTAATTGCAGTTTGTATATAATTAAAATATAAAAGGCATTGCCCAGCAGTTCCCTATTATTTGTACTAAATTTTAAAGAATTTTGTAATAATTGTGTGCATTTTGCTTAAAATGACCCACAATCTGACTTTTTAAAGTGAAATTAGGACTTTAATAAATGGCAAGTAGAGAAATCATAAAAAGGATGAAACTTTTAAAAATGTATTATTAATATTTCACAGAAATTAGTACACAAATGAAATATAGTTTTTGGCCAATAGGGAAACACCTACTGAAGAGAAGAGCATAGAAACACTTTTGACATTTAGCTCCTAAAACTGTAAATTAATTTACAGCTATCTCATGGTCAATAAAAAAAAGAACTAGAAAAATTTTTTTTTCTGTTTTCTAAATTCTCTAAAAACTTTATTAAGACATAATTTGCAGGTCATAAAATTTTATCCACTTTAAGTGTAAAATTTAGTGATTTTTAGAGTTGCACAACCATCACCATGATACAATGTTGGAACATTTCTATCACTCCTTTAAGATCTGTCCTGTCAACTCTGTGATGAAAGTGAGAGCCACTGAGTGTACACTTTGGATAGAAAATACAAGGCATGGGACACTATAACACAGTGAACCACGTGGTGGAAGATGGACTGTGGTTAACAGTACAAATATGAGAGTATTCTCTCATGAACCATAACAAATGTACAATACTAATACATGGTGTTAATAATAGGGGGTGTATAGAAAAATATACCAAGTGTACACTATGGACCATAGTTAGTAGTAATAGTCTGATCATGTTCTTTCATAATCGGTAACAAATGTTCCACAACAACGTAAGGTTTTGGTGGAGGTGTGATGTATGGGAGTTCTGCACATTATGCACGATTGTTTTGTAAGCTCACAACCTCTTTAATAAAAAAAAAAAAAAAAAAAGGAAAAACTCCATCCAGTCTCTTTAAAGTTGTTCTTTGTTCCCATCCCCAACCCCAGGCAACCACTAGTCAATCTATGTTCTATCTCTGAAGATTTTCCTTTTCTTGCAATAAAATTCTGTAACACTAAATGTTTTTATTTTCCACATGTATAATTGTTAATCTAGTTCATCAGAGCTCAATATCCAGTTATTGAATGTGCAGCAACTTGATACCTTTTTTTTTTTTTCTTTAATTTTACAGCTCTTTGTATGGCTACTTCCCACCCTGCTTGGGCTTTGGTACTGTACTCAACTGTAGCAGAGTAGAACTGTTAGATTTGTTTCCTAAATAAGGAATCTAGGTCTGTACCTGATAGGATTATGAAGAGTTGCCTTAACAATAAAGGGATAATGTAAATGATGGTGACAGATCAAACTAGGGTTTATGTACTTGTAGAGATGAATGGGTTGTTTATTGGCTAAAGTTTTATTATGGGTCATTTGCCTATTTTGGTGTACCTGGTTAAGAACTGATTGTAATCGGAGTGGAGAGAAGCCCAATTTCATAGTTTGGCACAGTTAACCTGATAGGATAAGACACTCACCCAATATCAACTTAGAGTTTTCTTTCCTTCCCCGCCCCCCCTTCTTCTTCTATATAGAACTTTACTTTTCACTCTAGAACTAGTCATGGATTCCCTAAGTTACCTCAACTTGTACTAAATGCAGGCAGGTCACAGGAAGCGGATGTGGCGCAAGCGGTTGAGCGCCTGCTTTCCACATGGGAGGTCCCGGGGCCTCCTTTAAAAAAATGAACAAACGGAAAAACAAACCAAGTCAGGGGAGCCCTCGTGGCTTAGTGGCTGAGCGCTGAAAACAAAACAAAACAAAACAAAAAAACCCTGTGCTTGAGCCGCCTGCGGGCTCTTTAACAATGGGCGGCGCGAGTGCCCTGGGTTGGACCTGATCTGAGGCCAAAGCTCCACAGCCCATTGTCCCGGCCCGAGCGGGGCGGCGCCCCCGGCACTCCAGCGGCGCTGGGACTGGAGTTGTGGCGGCAGCGGTTCCGGAGTGAAGGTGCCGCGCCTGGCTCCTGGCGCCACCTGTGCCCATGGAGCTGAAGGGACAGTGGTGGCGAGGACCGCTGCCCGCCGATATTCACCAAGCGCTTCGGTCCAAGGAGCTGAAGTTGCCCTCCTACAAAGGCCGGTCCCCTCAGCCAAGTCTCAGACGGTATTTTGCTGACTTGATTGCCATTGTGAGCAATCGCTTCATGCTCTGCCCTACTGCCTGGCCCCTTGCTATTTGCTGGACCTGTCTATGGCTCGCTGTGGCTTCTCTATCCAGTAACTGCATTTAGTTGTGCTTTCCTGTCGGCTTCTAGCAAGTAAATTTGAAGAAAAAGAAGATAGTGTGCCTAAGCTGTGGTTGTATGACTAATAGGATTCTAGTGTTGACGAAACAAAATTTGCTAAGTATGGAGCTATTATTAGAAACTTTTGGTGGAACCGCTGCCTTCCAACAGCTGCCTATTTCATGGAGTATTATCACTCTGATGCAGTAAATGAAACAGATCTTCATGATGGCTGGCCAATGTTTTATTTGGAAAAAAACTAAACTCTATATGGCCAAGTATGAGGATTACTTCCTAGAAGTATCTTTGCAAATAGCTGCTGCATGTATGGCTTTTTCAAGAATTACACTTCATCTTTCTCCAACATGACCTACAAGACTGCATCATCTTACTGCTTACTCCTGGGATCTCTTAGTGCAATTCATTGAACGGCTATTGATTGCTCATGATAATGATGTGAAAGAAGCGAACAAACAGAGGGGCAGATAGGACCTCAGTCAGCCCAACTGAGCATGTTCCAGACAGCCTCCCAGCCCTCACAGTCAGTTCACTTTCAGCAACCTCAGTACACATCAGGCACATCAGGACCCCACCACAGTATCGCTCTCCTGCATCGGAACAACTAACCTGTCAGCAGATAGTATCTACCACACATACCTCATCTTATGCATTAAAGACATGTCCTGCTGGCTTCCAAACTAGTGTTCAGGCCTTGGGCATGTGCAGACTGCTGCTGAGATGTCACTAGTGATACCAGCAGAAGTCAAGCCCTTTCTGAATATTTCTTTTAACTGGAGTTATCAGAAAAATGAAAATTACCCTTGCATTACTCCGTGTTTTGAAAGGTAAAGGTAATACCTGACCCAGACTGTTTTGTGTCTTGAAGCTGTGGAGCAAGCTTTATTTAAACTTCTCTTCAAAATGAAAGGGAACCAAATGGCATCTACACTTCAGATATCATCTCCAGAAAGACTGAATATCCCTCTCATTGTACCAACAATACCTGGGAGGACTAACCACAAGCACTTTAATAGTGTGTATGTCAAATCCTATATTGCAACAAATCCCTGTATGTCTAAGATTTTCAAGCCCTGGCTGATGGCCCAAATATTTAAAAAAATATTCAGTACAACAGAAAATTTGAACAGACTCCCATATTGAGATTTGACCTGTGATGAGCTCTGGCCTAATGCTGGCTTATGTGTCAAAGACTAATGTTTATATGTGGATTTACCACAGTCATTTATGAAGGAAAGTTACAGTATTACTTTTTGAAGAGGGAGCAGATGTGGCTTAAGCAGTTGAGCACCTATCTCCCACATGGGAGTTCCTAGGTTTGGTTCCCGGTGCCTCTTAAAGAAGACAAACAAACAATGAGCAGACATCGAGCAAAAACAATGGGCAGACAACAAGCAAACAACGAGCAGACAACTATAAAAAAAATGAGCAGGGAGTGGATGTGGCTCAAACAGTTGAGTGCCCGTCTCCCCCATGGAGGGTCCTGGGTTCAGTCCTGGTGCCTCCTAAAGAAAAAACAAACAACGAGCAGACAACCAGCATTAAAAAAACAAAAACAGAGCAGACAATGAGCAAAAAACAACAAGCAAAAATCAATGAGCAAAAACAGCAAGCAAAAACAACAAGCACTCAGACAAGGGAGCCATCTGGGTGGGGGGAAATTTTTTTTAAGAGATCCTTTTTTTATTCTGCAGTTTTGAGTTTTATTTTTATCTACAGATGAATTTTGACTAAGTTTACACTCATGAGTTGCTATACTATACCAATCTGAGCAGTAAAAAAAAATTTTTTTAGATGATTCTGTATAACTTCCTACCAGAAATAGTATAGGTATATGGATTTATGTTTTAAAATGAAGGGTGGAGTAGATCACTTATCTTAAAATCATGGTCATAATTCTTTGTTTTTTCCCTAGGTGATCAGCCTCAAATCTTTAGATTAAAACGCATTTAACTTAAGGAATTTGTGTACTATTTGGGAACACTTAACCGTAATGCAACATGCTTTGGGAATGTGATAGTATGAACCAACTTTATAACTATAGGCTAAACTACTCCTGCTAGAATGTGCTTTCAAATGAGAACATAACATTGTGGCATTGAATGAATATAATAGTTTCTGTGATTCATAATACATATATAGGTTTTGCATTTCTCAGTGCAATCAATAATCTATACCCAGATTTGATATTACTCTTAAAAAATGTTTTTTCAAGGGAAGGCATATGGTAAAATGTCAATACTAGAATGAAGTTCTGTGGGTTTATTTTGGAGTGGAGTGTGGCCAGGGTAGTTCTCAGGTTGTGCTGAAGCAGCCCTTTGTTCTGTTATGTGGAGGACAGGCATTATGAGCAACATCTGAATCCAGCTAGTCAGTCTAAACAGGCAGAGGTACTGACTGCTAAAGTTCAGAAACCACTTTCGTTGAATTGGCCCCAGAAATTCCCTGGGACATTTCCCTATACTGGAATGAGTGAAAACAGCAGTAATAGCTATTACAGCAAAGGCAATTTTGAGGTAAAGAGTTTTGGGGAATAAATTTTAAAAGTAAAAAAAAAAATCATTGTAATAAACTTTATAGACTTATAAAGATGTGGGTATGCAGCAGGAGTCTCAGCAATCAAGCCAGTGGCTTTTGGTAGTTGGGGAAGGGGCTCAACACAGTAACAGACTGATCTGGATGGCTCCAGGGGATGAGTACAGGTGGGTGGCTTCTGCCAGCATGAATTCTTAGCGAAAAATCCTGTCCTTAAAAGGAAGATAACTTTTGCATTTAAAGTGCAGAAGGTACGATGTGGATTTATTAGACTGGTAGGTGAAATAAAGCAAAACAAAAAATACTAAAGTAAGAAAAACACTTAGCCATGGCAGTTTTCAAGCACAAAAATTGTGTTCTGAAAGCATCATCACTTTCTCTTTAGAGAAGGCTGCTAATGGGATTTTGGTAATTATTACCTCAAAAAAACTTGAATTATTTTGGGGAATGTGGGTTCAAAAGAGAATCTATCTTCACATTCACATTCAGAACCCAGCAACCTGGAGTACATTTTCAATATTTTAACTCTCTCAGTAATACTATGAAAATAAGATATTGGGCTAGTGATCCCAACTTGAAATAGCAACCAGTGCCTATGGTAATTTAATGCCTTGTCGGTTGCTTTTATTGATTGATTTAAATGTCATTCTTGTTATAGAAGAATATGTCTTTTTAAAAAGCTAATTAACACTTTCCCACAACTCAAAATTGCTGTCTTTTTTTGGGGTGGGCAGAGTTGTATGGGTTTTGTTTAATTCATTTATTAATTAGTCTTTAAGGTAGTTTTTTTTTTTCTTTTGAGATTACTGGACCATCATTAAATGTCTACTCTGAACAATTAACAATATATATAAAAGGCTTTACCAATCTCCATTAAATAAACACTAAGTACAGACTGCAAACCAAAATGTGTCTGTGTTATGTATTTGTATAGAAAATAAATATTGTTATAACTACTCTGAAATTTTATAGTAAAAAATAATTATCACAAGTCCTTTAAAGAAATGAAAATGTGGTTCAGCCCCAAACTTGAATAGGTTGTTATACAATATACAACTTCTCAAGGTCTTGGCATTCCATCGTATTATAGTAGAGTGAATTCCACTTAAGCAGACTCACTTTGAAAGCGTCAGACAATAATAAATATCTGTACCATTTTAAAAAGACTTTAAAAATTTTTTTACAACTAGAGAGTCATTGTTTTTATTCATCATAAAAGTGTGACATGCTAATGATACAAAGTTAAGCAATTCAGAAAGTTGAAAGTAAATATCAACTAAAAATGTCCATACTTAGTCATCTCTTCATAATTTATTTTAGGTAAACACAGTCACATACAAACATATTACTTAGGGAAACATAAATGTATGCTGGTTAGTAACCTGCAGTTTTCATTCGTATATATGTTTTGGTTATTTTTCCATAATGTTAAATTAAAACTCATCATTTTTACAGCTGCATTGCATGAATGTATCATAATTTCTTTTTCCAAGCTCCTGCTGATGGAAACTTAGCTTCCAAATATTGCCATTATAAACAAAATTGAGCTGAAAATCTTTGAATGATCTTTGTTGAGTTTGAGTTACCTGAAACCAGTGGCCCTCAGGCACTCTTTCTGGTTGGGAGCCTGGGGCCCTATGAATCTTCTGGCATTCCAGTTTAAAATGGAAACAAATAAAATATCTAGGTGTAGGTATAACTGGGATAAACTGGCTAGAAAAATTAAAATGGTAAATGCACTTAGAATCATAAAATTTTTTTCCTCGGAAGGAAGCTAAAAAGTTATGAAGGCAAAGAAAATGAGGTCATGGAACCCAAGAGCTAATCGGCCGCCAAGTGGGCATTATTTTTTAGATGATTTTATTAATCTAGTAGACTGTATGGTCAGGGATAAGCACATCTCAGCCATTCAAGGAAGAGGAAAGTTGTAAAAAACAAAACAAAACAAAAAAAACAACTGAAAATTAAGGACTAAAAACATATGAATATTTGACCAATATATAGCCTGTGCAGGGTTGGCACATAGAAATCTTTTCTTTCCTTTCATCCATAATTAAGGGCAGTTTTGGAAAGAAGAAAAGAACACTTATTGCATGTTTCTCATAGCAGCTTTCCTTGTTTTTCCCTGTTAAGCTAGGCTTAGGGGCATACTACAGACTGTGGAGTATGCTGGTGCTGAGCTGAGCTGCCAGCTATATTGTCTTTTTGCCAATGCTAAATCTCATGGCTTGTTTTCATTCATTCTTTGATTCATTTAGTCGACAAATATTTAATGAGCACTTACTTTATGTCAGGCATGGTGAACAACAACAACAAAGAATTCCTGATCTCTGGAAGCTTACAGACTAGTGAAAGGAGACAAATACTAAACAAGACAATATTTCGTGTGTTCATCTGGTCGTTAAGAGAAAGGAGAATTGGCATGGTTTCTTTTTTATGTAGATGGGTGAGAGGGAAGGCTCTCTAATTAAGAAATATTTGATGAGACACCTTAAGGAACTGAGGGGGTATAAGTGACTAGAGATTGTACTTTAGCAATTATAACAGGCAGTTCATGTGGTGAATGTTCCTGTTTAGGAAGAGTAAATGCGAAAGGCCTGAGGCATGAATTTGGTGTGCTCCAGGAGCAACAAGCTAGCCAGGGGACCTGAGCAGAGGGAGTATGGGGGAGGGGAGGCCAAGGTGTAGCAAGAGCCCAGGTGGTATAGGGCCCCATAGGCCTGTGAGGGCTTTGTCTTTACCAGCAGTGGTAAAGCCACCAGAGGGTTCTGAGTAGATGAGTAAAATGATATGACTTTGTTTTAAAAGCAGATTCAATCTGCAGAGCTTCTGGGTGGGGTAAGAATACAAGTAATGAGACCATCACTGAATACCCGTTCTGTGCCACATTCTCATTTAAGATCCATAGCTCCAGGCAGTGGCTTCTTCAACAAGAACTGGGGCTCAGAGCAGTTAAGTGACTTGGAGTGACCAAGTGGAGTCAGGCTCCAGACCCAAATCTTGTGATTCTAAAGATCTAGTTCCTTACTAGATTTCACCCTTGCCCAAGTGAAATACGTATGTTTATCACTAAAGACAATTTTAACATTAGTCATGTTACCTACATAAGAGTCCTCAGTGTTTAATTGGGTAAGAGTCTAAAGAGGGAGGATGATTTTATTTCTTCTCCTCTGAATTTTAGTCCTCTTATAGCTCATTTTTCATGCCATCTTTCCTGTCTGTCCAGATTTCTTTAAGAAGTAGGTTTTCATGTTCTGTGTTTTATTATGAACTACAATTGAATTCATTTGTATCACACTAATCTGTCATCTTAAGGAATTTCACATACAGAATAGAAGGCCTTTGGTTGTTGAGGTTTTTTCCATTATCTGTTTTACCCTCTAACCCGTCATTCAGGTTCACAAATTCTGGCAGCAAACCAAGGCCCATTTATTCTGAAGTACCCTCATGTTCACTCCTAAGGAACTTGCCACATTAGTGTCCTCTAAGATTGAATTCAATCTATTATATATGTGTGCATTAACAAGACACATAAGAACTTCATTATGCTAGCAGATGAAGCAGTAAATAAGTCACAACTAAGAGGGCACAGCTATACTTCAGCTGAAAAGCAGAAATACCTGTCTTGTTATTTCCCCAGGCTTTCATTAATCCAAATAATACAGATTGTTTGTCTTGAGGATTCTGCTGCCTAGAGAACACTAGATGATAACTCCTTTATATAGCTATTAAGTGATTATCTCTATCATCATTTTTTTTTCTTAAAAGTCACCTTGCTGAAATTTCTTATGAAACAGTGAGTACAGAACTGCAGACTCTCTGAGGAATAGCATCTGTAGGATCCAAGCCCTACCCAGAGCCAATGGGAGCCATGAGGGTCTGCAATGGGAGCATGGGCACATCAGGGATATTAAGGCTCAGCTTAGGGCTCCCCAGTTAGTATAACGAAGGAGTAAGGTTTCAGATCAGAGAGGATTAAAGCCATCATGCCGGTTTGAGAAAAAAAAAGCTTTCAAAATCTCTTGAAAAACATCTTGTTACTTATTTAATTTTTAACCAGAGAGAGAGGAAAGATGAGGTGGCAAAAAGAGCAGAAACAATGGCACATATGTGTGCACCCTAGCAGAGATGAGGGTGTGTCACTGAAATTAATATGGACTTAACTCTAGAAACATTCATGGACCAGGACTGAAGAGAAACAGGTTAAAGACCCATGTGAGCCTACCTTTGCCACACTCACCTTAAGAACACCTGGAGAAGAAATTAACTTTTAGTTGCACTTTTTGATTAAAAGAGAAAAAGCATAAAATATACTCAAACAGATAAAATAAAATGAAATGCAATAATACTATAAGACTCATACATTTTCCATCTTCTAATCCAAGTGGGCACAAAATTAATTGGGAATATAGTTAGTTAAAATTCATCTCATCCAGGGGAAAGAGCCTGGACTACAGTTTGAGCCCTGGATTTTTAAACCTAGCTGTAGCAAAGGGGATAGTTTGGGGTGTCATTGAAGTGCTTGCTCCATGCCTGTTAACTTAGAGAGAATGCACTCTGTGATGTTAAATGTACGGGATTTTTCTCACGTACTCTCCTGCTCTGACTTTCTTTAAGGTCCAGTTGAAAAGTGAAGAATCCAAAACGTTTGCAATGAAAATTCTCAAGAAACGCCACATTGTGGATACCAGACAGCAGGAGCACATTCGCTCAGAGAAGCAGATCATGCAGGGCGCTCACTCTGACTTCATAGTGAGGTACAAGTCCTGCCCTGGGACTCCAGGTCAACCACAAAACCCTCTGCAAGCATGCTTACCCTTACACATTTCATGCACGCAGAGAAACTTTTTTTTTTTTTAAATCTGATCTTTAGAAATGTTCTTTTGTTGAAAAAAGAAAACTCAAGTTTTAATTCCATCCATTTTTTTCCCCCAAGAGAATCTGATTCTCTTGAAAAGAATGTGTTTTTCCGAAAGGATATGTCAGATTTTCTAACATTCCTTTTCATTTTCTCTGTTACCCCAAATCACTAGACCTCTGGGGCTTAAAAGCCAAAATATCAACAATCAAACAATTTACCCTTTAGTTATTTGAATGCTTTTTGAAAATTAAAATAATGGCAGCTGTTGATTCCATTTGAATATTTTGAGAGCACTGAGAAGAAGATAGTAGGGAATTGTCATATGCAAAAGAACCTTTTCTAACTAATTCACCCATGGCAATTGCGGAAAACAGGCTCTATATAACATGGATCTAAATGAACACACAAATTTCTTACATGTCTATATTTGTAAAGTGTAATCTACTTTGTATCCATGTACATTTGCATGTTTATGACCACTAAATATTGCACAAGAGTCTATGCTCCATACAGCAGCCAAATTGGAATTGGAAGAATTCTAAGAAACCCTCTTTGTCCATAATCATTTGGGTTAATCCATTCATGGGAGAGAAAAGCTCCTAAGGTGGGCAAGTCTTACTCATGAGCCATTGGCTCCCTTTCCCTATTTGTGGACATTTATCTCTCTCATTCTTCAAACAAACTTTCAGTTAGTGAAACAAGAAAAAGACTGTGATCTGAGCACTCAAAACATTTATATGCTTTTAAAAAATAATGTTTATAACCTTTATTTTCTTGTTTGCAATTCACAGACTATACAGAACATTCAAGGACAGCAAATATTTGTACATGTTGATGGAAGCTTGCCTAGGTGGAGAACTCTGGACCATTCTCAGGGATAGGTAGGAGATCTGAGAAATTTCTGTCATGTCTCTAAAAACATGGTTGATTATGATGGTTGGCAAGAAGAGTCAATTACTATAAAGTATAAAAATTCATATTTGTGTTTTACATATGCATATTACCAAAATGTAGAGTAAACAAGGGGCACAATCCATTATTCACGCAGGATTTAATTGTATATGTGAAACTCCGCCTGCCAAGGATTTAATTGTATATGTGAAACTCCGCCTGCCACTAATGGCACAGGTTTAGTCTGCTCTAAAATTGATTCCTAGCAAGGTACAACCAGGCCTTAGTTAAGCACGAATATCAGATTCAGACAACCATATACCTGGAATTCAATTCATTACTTTAATATGAAGAGAATTATAATTATTTGATAGCTACAAACTGGATTAACTTGCAGTTTAATCATTCTACTCAGTTTAATCTTTACTTTTACCTCTACCTTTATATTGCTTTTCCATTAAAAGAAAATGCAAAAACACAAAAATTTCCAGCCATCCTTTTCAGCTCTTACCTGGTCTTAGGAAAAAAAATGAATCTACTCATAAGCAATATTTCATATTAATAATCTGATTTAGATTTACCTCTTTTTCCCTTTCAGGGCAAAGAATGTGGTCATTGATAGTGTTAGTTTGTATGTTTTAATTATGCAAAATTCTTTGTCATAATTTTCCATCTCATTTTTACGTAACCAGTAAACTATCTTTTTAAAAATGTTATTCTATAAAATGTCCCAGGAGACTATGACTATGACCAGCCTTAAATGTTCACATTTTTTAAAAACTACAGACTATTTTCTTATATACATTTTAATCCAAAAATCACCTTTTTTTCTCTAAACATTCATCTTTAGACATCTCTTTATTTCTTATTTGTGTCAGTCCCACCTCAGCTTCTCCTTCACTGGGTAACATCTTTCTGAAACTTGGCTATAGGTAGCCCTGATGTTCCCAGAGAGTCATATTATTGCTGACAATTTGTTACTTTATAGATATCTCAGGATGAAACAAGTAGTTCTTTATATGCTATTAATTTAAATTCTCATTCCTAATGTTCTTATTTTACCTTCATGTCTTTGGACGGCATGACTTTTCATGGCTTTTTAAATTCCCATTGCCTTACTTACGTATGTCAAATGGATTTCTTGTTACCATATTGTATCCTATTACATTAATGTTTTGTTTCATTTCTAAAATTTAAGATAATTAGGCATACAGTGTTAGCATTAGGAGACAGGCTTAATATATGTAATAAGCTATTATATCGCAGTATACTATTATATTGAATTATTGTTAGTATTTGAGTACAGATTATATGCAAGACATGGTTGTTAGAAACTGGGGATACAGTGATAAACAAAACACACATGGTCTCACTTCCCAGAATCTACAGGCTGTTGAACTAAGATACATTAGGATTTGTGAGTTGACATCTGTTCTAGCCTAATGTGGTTCTACTGAATTATTTTTGAAATGACTATTCATTCCATTGATTTATTTGAAAACTCTCTCTGCTTTATTTGAATTAGAATAGTAGGAGATACATAGGTAGAAATAAACGTGAAAGCAATTTAAACACACACACACACACACACACACACATTGGGAGAGGGGAAGGGAGAGGGAGAGAAAAAGGGAGAGAGAGAGAGACAGACCAGCTATACCCCTGTAGTTTTGTCAACTTATATTCATTAACTTCTCTTACCAGTATAACAACCGTAATAATAATGATAAATCCAACCTTAAGTCTACTCCTGAGGCATCAGGTATAAACAGGCATCAATTTTCAACTTATTTTTCAAAAGAAAATACTTTTATTTAATATTTTCCCTATTTAATTGGATTTTACATTTTGCTTGTTCATAAATGCCAGGTAAGCCTTCTGAGTGAGATGTATTTTGATATTGTCAAGGCAGTGAAAGGCTTGCTATTGATAAGCAGTTTCTGAGACGAATAGATGGAAGGAAAGTATCGACAGTCATTTCTCTACCTCTATACCAGGCTGCTTTTTAATGCTTCACTTTTTCCTCCCATCATACTTGAGTTTTGGGGATACAGTTACACAGTCCCTCCAATGTACTTAATACTCCATCGAGAAGCATGATTTGAAGCAATATCAAGCATCTGATTCTTCCTAAAGAACAAAGGCACTGAAGTTTCAACATTAAAAGCAATGGGATTATTATATATAAAATCATCATCTCCTGCCAGCTTTCTTTTTATATATGCATATAGCCTTATTGCTTTTACTCTAAGTCACTGCTTTGTTTTGTTTTTCCTGTTCAAGAAATTGTTGAGAGAAATGTGTAGTTTTGGAAATAAACTAACATTGTCACTGATTAGCTTTCTTGCTATTTGTTTAAATTGAGAAAGAGAATTTTAAAGAGTAATTGTTAGGAAGAAAGAAAAAAATGCCAAGGGAAAGAGAAGAGAAATTATATTATTAATTGTAGAAAATATCCATAGTCCAAACAATTTTCCTCTTGTGTCTGAGGAAAGCAGCAGTAAAGGGGAAGCTATTCTGAAAGCATAAGAGAAACATATATGGGTTTATTTGAAGAAAGGTTTGTGTGACCTTATTCTTTACTAACATGGTTACACCTCAGAGCCTCAGGAATTTAGAGCAGGAAGTTGCTGATAGCAACCCAGACATCCTTCTTCTCTCACCTCCTAGCAGAGCTGGCCAATTCCTGCCTTTCCTGCTCTTCTTCTCACCAGCATAGGAAAGGAACCCAGAGCAGCTCTTTACTTGTTGTAAGAAAAGTAGGAATTAAAATGATACCATCTATATACAAATATAGATTTGGGATTTGAGGACTAGTAAATATTTTCTTACCTTTGAGACATGAATGATAGCACTGAAATGGTTAGGTCTTGCTATTATTCCCCTGGTTTATTCTTTACTAGCTGTCATGCTTTATTTTCAAGTATGTGACTTTTTGCCTCCACAAGTTCTGTTCCATTATTTGGAATAGGATGGTACAAATTATATTTTATTCACATTTCCTTCATAATACTTAAAGATTTGGCAACCCTTGCAATGTCCTTAAAAATGTAAGAGATTAATATGATAAATATATGTTAGTGTATATATTAGTATATAGGATAATATATACTACATTATCATTTATATATGTATTATTATTTAATGCATATTCTAGTCTGATGAAATTTAACATTTCAACTATTTATAATACAGATTATTATAATATGTATGTTAATTCTTCCTACTAAAAGTTTTTGATTATTTCAGAAATTATAATTCTCAATCATGCATCTCACTTCCTTGTCACTTGTCTTCCTGGGTGTATTTATAAGCTAGAAAGTGGCTTGATTTCATCTATTTTGTGGGGGATGATTATTTAAATTCCACCTTAGATGACCTAATGGGTGGTACATATCCAAACTGATTCAAAGGAAATGGATCTTTTTGAAAAATAATTTAGTCTCCCTAACTTTACAATTGGAAATAAATCTGCACAGGCGCAACAGACTTCATGCTTATACACTTACTAATGATTGTTTCTAGTTCCGAAAATGAGTGAATTTATTTTGGGGGAAGTGATGTTTTTTCTTTGTTACATTTTGCCATTTCAGGACTCAGTTCATGACAAGTTGATTAGACATTGTGATTAAATTTGTGTGTGTGATTAAATTTTAATTTGAGTTTATTGATAAGTATATGTAATCCTCTAAGTTTCTATCAAAGTATTGTTATCTGCTGCCATCTAGCTAAACAACTACCCATTCCCAAAAAAAGTTTAAGAGCCCATCTCTTACTTATTTTACTGAAATGACACAGCTATTAAGGAATAATTTATTATTTCAAAGTGCTAAATAGGGCAAATAATTTTTTTTAAAGAAATTCTCTAACCTGTTGATAATGCAAGGTTTCATTTCTGTTTTAGATCAAATTTAGACTGTCATTTCCAATTCTAACAGTAATTTTTTCATTTGAGAAACTCTAAGGCTGTCGCTTGTGACTGCTTTCAAGATAGTGGAGTGTGAAATTCATAAATTACCTACATCAAATGTTTAGTGATGAAAAAGTATATCACTGGTAAACATTTTGTGTGTATATATTGCACTGATTTGTCACAAAACATAGAAGCAGATTTGAGGTGAGGTTTTCACTTAATTTTTTAAAACAGTTACACATGCATTTAAGCATGGCAGCTACTCAATATAGATCTGTTGAAGGAATGGAAACCAGCTTTCTAGAAACCTCCAAATTCTAATATGCTCTGGGCAAGAGAAATCTTGAAACAAACAAACAGAACTGTCAAGAACAGAAAACTCTAAGATGTATGATTCTTGGTCAGTTTTCTACTTGATGAAGGAAAGGAGAGTTTTGTTGGCAGGTGATACAAGGGTAATTTCTGCCTTCCATTTGTGAGAAGCATGGGGAAAGTGAAAAAAACAGAGATTAACAGGACTCTTCAGAGCTGCCTTAGGGCAGCTGGCCTTGACAGTGAGGAGCAGCAAACACTTCAATAACTGAGATTATTTAGTTTTACAAACTCCCTACCAGCACGAGGCTGCAGATCTGTCCTCTATTATATCAACCAGTTCCCCTAGATTAAGACAAACTGGTTATAAAAGTGTTTTTCAGTGATTGAGTATAATGGGTACTATTCATTGATACCAGCTATGTACCAGGCACTTGGTCTAAGTACACGTATCAATTCCTCACAACAACCCTACGTGAGATAGTTATTATTAACCCCATTTTGCACATGAGGACATTGAGGCTCAGAGAGGTATAGCAAATTGCTCAAGGTGAAACAGTAAGCGGAACCTGGATATGAACCCAGGGTTCTTTTGCGTAAGAGTCCATATTCTTAACCTATAGCCCCCTCTGATGAATTTGAGTTTGTACTAGGATTTTTCCCCATCTTCCTACTAATGGTCAGAAAGATAAATATATCCTCTAGCATGCAAAATTTATCCCTCATGGGAATGATAATTCTCATGACAACATCAACAATACATTTGTCCATTTGGTTCCATTAACAATCGAGTATTCCTGAGGGCTCTGGAGACACCCAGGTCCTACGGTCATGGCAGATAGCTCCAGAGTTTGGTGCCTTGCCAGTGGGTCCTACTTTGGAGTGTGTGCTCCCAAGTGTGACAGAGTTGGACTCAGATGTGACTTCTCTACACATGCCTTTTCTATCCCTTTTATTTGAACCTATAATTGATGCTGGAGTTGGTAGGTGTATGTCCAAGAGACTTTAATCTCTGGGCTGTCCATGTGCTGGCTGGGCCCTGAGCCTCAGCAGAGTTGCAGTACCTACTCTCCAGCTCATTGGACTCATCCAGGACAACTAACAAGGAGGTGAGGGTGGACAACCACTACACCAAGGAACTGAGAGAGTCTACAACTGCAAGCAAGAGAGTCCTATCCATCAGTTATATGGAATCAAAGCCCCCTCTCAATTAGAGGTGGAGTGGGCATCGCCATCCCAGAATCCTCCAGATTGGGGAATAAAATATGGACTAGAGTAGACTTACTGATATTCTACTATAGACTTATTGTGATTCTAGCAATGGAAGAAATTATATCATTGATGTGGAGATAGTGGCCACTGGAGGTGCTGAAGGCAGGGAGAGGGAAAAAGAGGTGCAATATGGGGGCATTTTTAGGACTTGGAATTGATCTGAGTGTCATTGCAATGACAGATACAGGCCATTATATATCTTGCATAACCTACAGAATTGAGTGGGAGAGAGTGTAAACTACAATGTAAACTATAATCCATGCTTAGTGACAATGCTCCAAAATGTGTTCATCAATTGCAATGAATGTACCACACTAATGAAAGAAGTTGTTAATATGGGGAAGAGTGGGAGGTGGGAATGGGGCATTTGGGAATCCCTTATATTTTTTAATGTAACATTTTATGTAATCTAAGTCTCTTAAAAATAATTAAAAATATATATTAAAAACATAAACACAAACAAGAAAACAATCAAATATTAAGGAAAAGAGAGAATTGTTGTCCAGAACACAACTACAGAGATAATCTCTTCTAACAAAAAGGCCTACCTATAATCAGCTGGCTGATTAAAACAAGACATGAAGTGCAAAACAAGGCAAGACTGTATTTCAGGTTGGTTTATTTGTTTGTTGTTGTTTTTTTGTTTTATTTTATTTTATTTTATTTTTTGCTTTACCAGCTATCCATTGAGAAGGGATTGAAATCATATACAGCACTCAATGTCATTAAAGCTGTATGTTAATTATATATAAAGATGCTTACTAATTAAAGTAAATAATCTCTCCAATTAAAAGAAATATGTTACTCTTGATAGACAAACATACTTTTCCTGGTTTAATTAAGGGCAAAGAAGAAGAGCACTTCAAAGCACTTTTCTCATCCCTTTTCCAAATACACAAGGTTAAATAGTTTTAGCTCTTCTAGGGATAGCTCCAAGCCAAAGGAAAATTGCAGCATAAAGTATATAATTCATTCCTTATATGAATGACATTCTTCTAAAAAAAATGTTTATCTTGTCCTTATTAATCCACAATTGTTCCATTCAGATATTGTTGAAGAGAGTTACTGGAAAATTTAGTAACTACAGTTAACATCAAGTGCCTAGAGGACTAGATAGCATCATCCCATGCAGAACTGTATTTCATTTCTTTTGGGAAAGCTAATTATTTCAGTGTCAAATCCCAGGGGATGTTAGTAATGAAATAAAGACTATACCTTTCTGGAAGAGACTACCTGTTTCTGAAAAATGGCCTACAAAGTGATTGCTTTAGCCTTAGTCTTGGACTAACTGATGAATTTTGGAAGAAAAAAAAAAAAAGCAGCTATATTCCAGTGTCTAACTTTTTAGGCTTTACTCTTCAATATTGAAAAAGGAGCAAATGTCATCAAAATGCTAAGTGGCAGGAGAAAAAGAAAGGGAAGGGGAAGGGGAAGGGGAAGGGAAAGGACTCCAAGTGGATCAGAGACTCTCATGAAAGAAATTTTATGGGGCTATCCTCCATTGCCCAGTAGCTAAAACAGTTTGTGTGCTTTTCTCTCATATTATAACTCAGCCACCTCAAGTGCTGGTGTTCACATTAATGTTCCTGAATTATTATGAAATGATTAAGTTATGTTTACTACTTGGGAAAGAAGAATGTAGTTTAACTTTTTAAGAAATTCCATGAAAGAGCAATTAAAATATGAAGATTCTGCCCTTGAACCCAAAAAGTTAAACTTTGATGCCAAAGTTTTCCTTTGTTATTTCATAGAAAATATATAGAGCTGGATGATAGAGAAACAGACAGACAGAAAGAGAGAGCTTCCTTGTAAACATCATAATCAAGTTAAAACATTCACTTCCAATTGCTTGTTAGTTTCATCTTTTCCTACTAATAAGAAGACAGTAGTGTAGGAAATATTGTTTGTCTTACTAACATAGAAGTTTCAAAGACAGAAGGTTACTTGGCTTGCAATATGATTGCATCATTAGCATCACAATTCTTTTCCAAAGTGGTTCTTTAAAAACATTAATTTGTATTTACATTCTCATTAAACCCATCAACATTATTTAGAAAGATTCAAAGCCAAGCAGTCAAAGAATAATTACGATGAAAACCATAAAACTCTTCTGCCCACCATTGTAACTCTGCCTTATTATTTGCTAATGGGCTGGTGAAAGGAAGCCACGAAGTACAAGAAATGCAGTGTGTTGTTGGACTCTTCAACTCTTTCAGAAAGTTGGATTTAACTATCCTGCTCAAAAGGGTACAGAAATCCCTGACTTGTTTCTAAATTTTTTTTTAATAATTAATTTTTAATTATTTTTAAAGAAGCTTTAATTATATAAATGTTACATTAAAAAATAAGGGATTCCCATATGCCCCATTCCCTCTCCCGCCACACTTTCCCACATTAATAACATCCTTCATTAGTGTGGTGCATTTCCCACTGCAATAGCAAATATGGCCAGGAGGGCATTGGCCTTGTGGTTAAATTTTGCTGCAGGAATATAAAAGTGAAGTGAGAAAAAAAAAAAAAAAAAAAAAACCTACTAGAAAATCTAGTATCTTATACACTTTCATTCCATTTTCTCTATTTCAGAGGTTCATTTGAAGATTCTACAACCAGATTTTATACAGCATGTGTGGTAGAAGCATTTGCCTATCTGCATTCCAAAGGAATCATTTACAGGGACCTCAAGCCAGAAAATCTTATCCTAGATCATCGAGGTTATGCGAAACTGGTAAGTACTGTCTACAAATGGTTTGTATCTTGTGGTTTTAAAATATTGGTTTATAAAGCTGTGTTCATTTTCCTAACATTAAAATCTCAGTTTTCCATTTCAATATTAGGACTTTCCTTAAAAAAAGTTTTATTATTATATTTTCAGTCAGCTGTTCTTTCAGATTGTGCAAAAGTTAAGAGAGATTAAATTGGCTGGGTTTGAATTAGAAATACCTTGCTAAAACATGCTTGAATTGGCTCATACTTGCTGGCATATGTTCTTAGACCTAGAAGAACCTCATAGAAATTCTCATTCTAGTCAGCTTTCTACCTTCCAAAGGGAATGGTATTTATAGTGTAGATAACCATGCATCATTTTAGTATTTTAGATTTAAGAATAATCATAATGGAGAAAATAAACTTTACAGTTTTTCCAGACTATGTTAATATTATTATTATTGTTATACAGTTGGTAAGAGTGCTAAAGATTTACTGTAGAAGGGAAGTTTTCTTATTAAAAATCCACAAAATGGATCTGTCAGTGTCTTGTTTTATTTTTTTAAATTTGGAATTTTTATTCAACATATGATTTTTAGAGAAACCAAATCAATTAGTTAGTTATTTATATTCTCAACCAAATTGTTTTAGGAAAAAAGATTTTCTGCATTTGAGACTCCTCTTTCAAAAGATTTCTGCTAAATGAAGGATACATTTTCATTTTTTCTCTGCTACCATTTACCAATGGCAGAGCCTTTGGTTCCATATCTTTGTTATTTACCTTCTTCAACGATTAAGGGGCTTCTCAAATAATTAATATTAAACCTATTGTCAACTTCATAAAATCCAGTGAATCATATTCTGGGGATGATATTAAGTAGAACCCTTCTGGTCTTTACATTTTTTTTAGTAAAGGAGAAATTCTTTCTTTGTGCTATATCTTCCATTGGCACAAAAGAAGGAAAACTGAAATGTCTTTCCAGAAAGAAAAGCAACCATTCTTATTTTTAATTATTTGAATTTCATCCTATGTAGAGGTTGCAACATTTTCCATTAAAACTGAGTTTGGTCAAAAAGGCTGAGTTTGATTGCAATATAAATGATTCCTTTTAGAAGGGGGCTATAATAACATACATTAAAAAAAAAAATCAGTGTGCTTTAGCAAAGTAACTTATTATTCTTAAGCTTAATCATAAGTGGCTTGAAATATCTCGTTTTTATCTTTTGTAAGGTTGATTTTGGCTTTGCAAAGAAAATAGGATTTGGAAAGAAAACTTGGACTTTTTGTGGGACTCCAGAGTATGTAGCCCCGGAGATCATCCTGAACAAAGGTCATGACATTTCAGCTGACTATTGGTCACTGGGAATCCTAATGTATGAACTTCTGACTGGCAGGTATGGACATTGATAAGGAACTTCTAATAAAATAGACTAGCAAACAACTACACATTTCTGCCTTTGTCACTCTGTTTAGACCATCTTAAAGTACTTTTCATCATATCTCAGCACCATACTTTAATTTGTTATACAGCTGACCAGGAATTCATAAAGTCAGGTCTAAAATGGGTCAGATGAGGGCAACCAACTCAACATCATTTTTTGGTCTCATTAGTCCCAGGTCTTTGTACACCTGTCAATTGTGAAATGATCTGGTATCTTGCTGTGAGACCTTTGGGCCTAGTTGTTCAGCCAGCAATGAAGTGAGGGAGATGATGGTCATATAAATATACCTATGGTCATCTCTCTCTACAAGAAGGACCTGTTAGCAGTCATCATATATAAATGAAATGAATGCTTTGTAGCTCTTTTGTGTAATAACATTAAAATCAGGGCACCATGGGTACTATGAAGTATAAACAGACTAAGCTCCTCAAGGACAAATACTAAAAGAAAAACTAATGCACCACCATGAAGTGTGCTCAGTTGAGTTTAGTCATTATGACATAAAGTGTATAGAAGAGGATTGGGTTCTGAAGGGAGGCTTTTAGAGAAGATAAGACTGCAGTTGAGCCTTAAAGGAAGAATAGGACTTAGAAGTAGAGAACAAGGGTAAGGGCATTCCAGGCAGGAATGCGTGACTTAAAACAGGGGGCCAGTAGTGGGCATAGACATGGGGAACATTCACGTAAGAAAATAATGGGAGATTGATAAGCACCATCCTTCAAGGATCATGATTGCTGTACTTGAGTGTTTGGATTCTACCCAGAGAGTAAGTGATATGTGTCTTGTTATTTAAGGAAAGCAAGTTGGCAGTAATATGTACTGGGTGAAATGGAGGAGGGATGGGGAGATTAGTTTCAAGATCATTGCAATAATTCAGGTCTAGGAAGCTGAGAGGAGGCTGGAATAGGGTAGGGCAATGTAAGAAGGGGACAAGTATGAGCAGGGTGCAAAATAATTTTGTAAACCTAAAGTGAAAACAAGAGGATGACCTTTAGCCTCAGGTTATTTATGAGGATTCCGTGAATATGTGTCGGGTACATAGCAAGCACTCCATAACTGCTAGCCACTGCTATTACCACTACCATTGCCAGGAAGAGTTGTGCTTTGATTTTGTGGGCATTTTACATTATTACTCCTCTTGAAACTTCTATGTTAACTTCAAATAAATTATCAGTGACCTAACACAATGTTCATATATGATTGGTGAGAAAACATGTATGTGAATTCAGCAGTTCTTTTAGTTTCATACTTCTGGTTAACTCTGAGTAAAATTAAATTGAATGATTTTTATTTTAAAAAGCAAGTATAGTATAATCCTGTGTCTCTCCATCTACATAGGAAAATGTGTGAAATTATGTTCAAGTTATTGTTATCATAATTACTTTAGGATGTTGAATGATTTTTACTTCTTCTGAGTACTTTTATTTGTTTTATTTACTGCATGAATATCTTATATTGAATATGCATCACTTGTAAAAACCACAAAAGTAATTCTTTAGTAAGTGATTTTTAAGATAAGTGGATGAATAAAAAATAAAAATATAAATTAGAAAAACATTAAATATTCTTTACACTTGAAGCATATTGGTTGCAAAAAAGAAAGCTACAAATTCAAGATGTGGTTCTTCCTCATTTTTAATGTAAAAGTAAAATCTGGGAAAACAACTTAGAGAGTAAAGAGAATGTTCAATTATAGCATCACATAAAGAGAAAAATTTAGAATTCTAAGAGTATACTAATAGAAATGCATATTTATGGATTTTGGAAAGTGATTTAAAATCAGCTAGCAATTACTAGTGAATGATATATTAAAGTAAATATATGTATTTGTCACAAGAAATAGGGAAAAGCTCAAATCAAATACCATCATAGTCTTCAGGTCAAGCAAATCTTCTACTCTGTTTTAAGTAACTCAGTAATTTTATCCTGCTGAGTGAAAAGAAGCAGTTTGAACTACTATTAATGAACATGATGAGAAAAAATAGGCCATATGATTTCTTCCCCAAAGAGACACAAACCCTGTATTAGGAAAATAAACTAATTTACAAAGAACTCATTTGTCATGGTATATGACTTTCCCCTCTTAACTGTGAGGTATTTGATGAAATCCTTTGATGAAAGGATCTGATTTTAGTCATTTCTGTATTTTCTGGGCGTGGCACAAATCCATGCTCCAAGGACAGATATGTAAAAAGATCACCTCTCTGGCTCGGGAAGGATCAGGTATTACATTCATGCTAGCAAAGAGGTTGTCTTGCATTAGGTAGCCTACTGAAGACTGATGAACAGGGCTAAAAGGATAGGAGGAGAACTATTCTTTAAAATCAATAATTCAACAAATATTTATTAACTATCTACAATGTGCTAGGCACTCTAGACTTTGGGAACACCAGCAGAAAACAAAACAGTTTAGAAGGGGAGACAGATGTAAAACAAATGATCACACAAATGAAGAGGTAATTACAAGGTATAATCAATGGCATAGAGGATGCTATGAGATTAGGTCAGGGAAGTCTAATTTAGATTAAAGTGTAGAGTCTTAGATAAGATTATTAGATTATGATTGGTTTATAGGGGTTATATGTTTGGTTATATTATATTGATCAGAATGAGCCTTTCTGAGGAAACAACATAAGATTCAAGCAGGGATTTGATAAATGTGGCATTAACCAGATAAAGCATGGGAAGAAGGACATTCCGTAAAATAAACAACACCCTCAGGTGGGAAAGAACTTGACACTTTAGAGAAACAGACAGAAGACTCTTGGACCAGAATCCAGTGAGTGAGAGTGGTAAGGATATGAGATAGGCCTCATCTTTGATGTCCTTGTAGCCCATCCTAAGAATTTTGGACTTCATCCCAAGTGTAATCAGTGAGTTGATAAATGGAAGAATGGACCAAAGTGTCAGAGAGTGGAATTCACATCTCAAATGACCAAGGACAGCAAAAAGGTGAAAGGGGCAACTAAGGACTTCCTCACTGAGTTACTATTATATTAATCTGGTTTAATACATTTATCACTACTAATATAAGTTCTACAGTGAGAATTGATGTCATTTTTTTTTTTTGGAGCTTATAATAATTTAAGTTTTATTATTTAAAAATAAAAGTAAAATCTCTTTTCATGTTTCTCATTCATTCAGCCCACCTTTCTCAGGCCCAGATCCTATGAAAACCTATAATATCATATTGCGGGGGATTGACATGATAGAATTTCCAAAGAAGATTGCCAAAAATGCTGCTAATTTAATTAAAAAACTATGCAGGTAAGAATTTCAACTATATTGTTTTTGAAAGGGTCGTTATATGAAAATATTAGATTCCTTATCTATTATTTTATTTATAGGGACAATCCATCAGAAAGATTAGGGAATTTGAAAAATGGAGTGAAAGACATTCAAAAGCACAAGTAAGTGTTCTTTCCTTATACCTTTAGTTTTGAGAGAGAGTTCAGAAAATCTGGCAAGCATTTCCCCAAGGTGTTGTTTTTTAAAGTACAAGTTAGTGACTCTATAACTGATACAGTTAGGTTATAGGAATATCCAAAGAGAGAGTGTAAGCTAGTTATCCTTTTAAATGCCTTTAAAAGGTTGTGTGTCTGGAACATGATTTAGAAATGCCTAACCCTGTGGCATTCCAAATAAATTCGTTGAATTAAACTTCTCCCAACACATACATCTCTAACATAAAGAAGAAATATGTCTTTTATTCTGGGATTATATTCTCTATCAGAATATTTAAAAACAAAAATCCTCCACCTTATAATGCCTCATTTTCTAGCTAAATCAAAATATAGTTTTTCAAACCTTTTCCTAACTAGATGATATGATAGGGTTGGGGAGAAAAATGCAGTCTTTTTTAAAAAACAAGGGCAGCTTCTTAAATATCAGACCTTCCTTACCTATGTTGACTGGAAGTTCTAGAACAAAAACAAGCCCAAATTGGTTTCCCCCTTTAATCTGTGTAACAGCCACAGGAACTATATGTTCCCAAAGTACCTTATTTACAGAAATACCTAAGATTATCTAAAAGATGGAAAGGCCTGCTAAGAATGTGGTATAAGCATCTGCTAATGGTAAAAAAAAAAAAAAAAAAAAAAAAACTTTTAAAGAGAAAAAAATAGCTAGTGTTATTTGGTACTCATTTTCACAGAAAAACTGTAAGTGAAATACCTTCAGTCTATTAAAAAAAAAAAAAAAAAAGGAAGACAATAGGATATAGAGAGATGAATATAGCTATGTGAAAAGGTTAATTACCCGAGGCTGCCCACTGAATCAGTGGCAAAGATGGAAAGATAACTGTCTTTCTTGACTTTCCATGCCTTATCTCCTTAAAATATCCTGTAAGGCACAGGGCCAAGCATATTATGATATTTATTAAATTAAAATGATAGTGTAGGAACAAGGTTATACAGATATTATGACTGAAATTACTAGAATAAAAGAGAGTTGCTTTCTAGTTGGTTTTTAAAATCTTGACAATCAGACACTTTAAAATAAACATTTCACAAAATATGATCGTTGGAAAAAACCTGCAATTAAATAGAAACTGCTTTTGTTGCACTGAAAATGCTTGTCTAACTACTTTCCATCAGTCATGTACGTTGCAATAAGAAAGTTTTAGCTGAAGTAAAATACCTTTAACTGTGTGTGTTTTGTCCTTTTCTAGATGGTTTGAGGGCTTTAATTGGGAAGGCTTAAGAAAAGGCACCTTGACACCTCCTATAATACCAAGTGTAAGTAGACTTTCCAGTGTATAATTATTGCAATAGGCTTGATGGTGTTTATGTCAGTCTCCACAGATCTGTTATTTTTAAAGTTTTGTTCCATCATCAGATTCAATAAACTATAGAAGAGGTACCACAGTAAAGTAATAAGATACATTAAAATCCAAGCTTAAAAATAGATAAATTAGGGATGGTTACTGCATTTGCATTTTATCTGCACCTTTATTAACTATTCTTTTTAACATGGGCTTATCGTGTTCATGAATAAAAGCTAACAAGTATTTTGGAAAAGTTTAAAGATATACAGATGTAGACAGAAGAGTAAAATGAATCTCTAGCCCTAGTTTGAATAGTAATGAATTCCTGGCCAATGCCTTTTCGTTTATGCTCCCACATAGTTCTCCATTCTTTCCCATCCCCATTACTTTGAAGGGCTCCCAGGCACAATTTCAACCTCTTGGGCTTTCGTCAGTTTCTATAAGAAAAGAACTGTCTTTTCTTAACTTTCCTTTTGTAACACACCAGATTTTGTGTTAAATAGCCATTCTGCTAAGTGGACTAAGTGTTCACATTGTATTAACTGGAAATGGACTTTAATTGAATAAACTCATATTTTCTGCATCTATTTAAAAAAAACTATGCTGCTGCCTAATTAAGGGGGTGAGGGCTGTGTTGTGCCCTGGACTTTTAATTGATTAATTGATTCATTCTTATGCTTCCTCTTTCTAGGACTAACTTAATACTGCTCTTTATGCAGAAACATTTCCCTATTTCTGAGATTTATTTCTGTGCTAATATTCACATGTATTCACAAACAATACAAAAATACCACTACCAAACACCATATTATAGAAGTTTATTGCATTCAAGAAGTTTTGTTTTTAGATCAAGAATAAGAAACTAGGAGGAATAAATGTTAAACTAAAAGGAACAATTCTCCTAACTTATATTTATCAGGAGTATTCCTTTATGCAATAGTAATATATAATGGGAAACATACAAACACATACATCAAAGTAAATGGTTCTAAATATTATAAAATATGAGGGGAATTAAAGTGTGTTTCTTTATTTCTTTAACTGATGCTCTGCAGAAGATTGGACTGTGCCCAGTGAATTTGCAATCGTTTTACTTGCATTTAGAAAAGGCATTTTGCTATATTTAGAATAAACACAGAGTCCTTAAAATGGTCTACAAGGTGCTACATAACCTGGTTCCTGCCAATATCTGCACCCTCACCTCATTCCACTCTCCTTGCCTCTTATACAGCAGGCACATTCACCTCTTTTGTTTACTTGCCATGATCAAGTTCTTTTCCACTTACAACCTTTTTACGTGCCCTCTTGATTGAACTCTACAACTCTTGGACTTAAGATACTTTCTCAAATAAGCTTCCCCTGATCATTCTCAATACAAGTATGGCACTTGTATTTTTTTTCTTTATAATGCTAACTGAAGTTTATAATTAATATACAGATTTGGGAGATTGTTTTAATCACACAATTTAGTACTTACTAGAGTGTAAGCTCCAAGAGAGTAAGCAACATGTCTGTTTTTACTCACCACTGTTAACTCAGTACAAAGCATGATACTTGCTACACAGTAGGAGCACAAAAAATAGCCACTGATAAGGAATGAATAAAGAATGCTTTTTTAAAAACCTAGCTTGGAATTTTACTTAACAACAACAACAAAAAGACAGCGGAAAACCTTTTGCCCTTCATTCTCTCTGTTTACAGGTTGCATCCCCCACAGACACAAGCAATTTTGACAGTTTCCCTGAGGACAATGACGAACCACCACCTGATGACAACTCAGGATGGGACATAGACTTCTAATGTATTTCTCTTACCTGCTTCTGCCTTGCTGAAGACAGCTTTTTCTGAGACACAGCTGCCAGCAAACCTGAGGGAAAGGGAGAAGATTAGTGCTCGGGGTCACCATGATGCCTTTGATCGATGCTGCTCCAGTAACTACAGTGGCATTAGGACTTATTGCTTAGATGACAATAGTGCTCTTTACACGTTTTCTGTTTGAACCTAAAATAGCAGTTGACATGGTGGTCCTGAAGCAAAGCCTTTCACCAGTTAAGAGATGTTTTCTATTGTTGCAATGATCTTGTTTTGCTCTGATTATAATTTGAAAGACTATAAGAAACACTTCAATCTAGTGAAAGAGTCTGTACCTTGCTAGAATTATCAATAAGATCAAAGAATAATGTATCAGGTACGATAGAGTCCTAGGGTACAGAATCTGGACTATTCCCTTTCTTCAAATGAGCATTGTGGAATCTGTTACTGTAAGCCGGTGTATATACCGTTCAAAAGAGGACCACGCATCTGTTGGTCACAGAGTTCATGTCAAACCAGTGCTAGAAGTTTCATGATTTTATTTCCCAGCAGTGCTGATGACGAGACTGAATGTTACCTTTTCTTTCTGACAGATTTTAAAAATTGATATGATAAAAGCACAACTGCTATGAATTCTGCTGAGAACTCTCATAGCAGGTATATATGCATTTTCATAGAGGATTGAAAAAAAAACATGCATGATATTTGTTCTTTTTGGTAAATTGGCATGATAGAGTGGAAAAGGCAATTCACAAAACCATTTCATATTTTAAAAAATATTGTGCTTAAAGATGGTCCTGGAAATAAATGACTAGCAGCCAATTGGTTTTATTTATTACCTAACATACCCTCAAACTGAGGCTTAAAATATTCCCTTTTATAAAAATAAACCTTGGGGTGGGGTGGGGCAGGATTAAGACCTATCCAAAAAAATAAAAAAATAAAAACTCTATAGGTGCTATGTATATCTTTCATCTGTAAATGTCAGCGTCTGAACAGACAAAACAAATTTTAATCATTATATGTGTAGCCAGAGACTCAATCATTTCCACTAAATTTATTAAGCCAAACTCCTGTCAGATTTCACTTATACAATGTAGTCTAGGGTTGAGGGAGGAAGGTGATTAGAAACTCATTTGAACTGGCTTCTTGTCTTAGGCCTGAATCAAAAAAAAAAAAAAGGGAGTGCAAGGAGAAGAGAAAAAAAGAAGTCAATGTTATTAAGTTTCACTATTTCACCAGATGAAGAACCTTACTTATATATTTCTTAAATTGAGGTCAGAAAACAAGACAAGAACCCAGCTGTGTGTCAATTACCTTTTTGTGTAAAAGCCTATAAGAATCTATGCACATGTGAAAGTAGGAAGGCAGTATAGAGGAAAACAGGGACCTAATTTCTCAAAAATAAATTTCAGCTAAATGAGAAGAGAAATGTTACAATCCAGAAATTTTCTACTAGCTAGAGAATATTAGATTTGAAAATATCACACTAATTTGGTTTTTCATATGGAGAAAAAAATTCAGCAATTTAAAGTGAGTTCTTTGTTGGCAGACTAGTTGGCTATTAGCTGTCATAAGGAGCAGAACAGTTTGGAGGCTCTTCCTGGACAAATAGCATCATGCCTATGTAGACAAATGCATAAATTTACAAGCTGTCATCCCAATTTGGAACTGTGTGTGAATTTGATATATTAAATAGAAGTTTGCTTTTTCCCCCAGAATAGCGTTTTTAAAAAATCAATCAATTGTAGACATTTCTGCAAAAATATGTCCAATTAGATCATTATGCCACAGCCAGGAAGGCATATATTTTGAATTTTGTTTCAAAATAAAGACTACTTTACAATATATAATATCTTATCAAAATATAATAAACTAAGAAACATTTGGAGGATGAAAGTACTAAGGGCATATTATATTAATTAGAACAAAGTTAAATTTAAACTATGATCCTAAGATGTAACTATTATTCTTGTGAGTTACTGGAGTTCCCCCACTCTTAGAAACAATTTCTCAAAATCAGTCTATTACTCAAGAGAACCACTTTCTTCTACAGATTTTAGAATATAAAATTAAACATATCAACCCAAATCCAGATTTGACTTCTATTTCAGAAGCTTTATATACCTTTTAATTGGACTTTTAAAAAAACGTAATTCCAAACAATATAGTCAAGGTTCAGTAATTTTTGTTAAAAGATAGCGTGGTTTAGGCATATTAAAAGTTTTCTAGAATATTACACTTACCTAGTCATTAGGTAAGAGAATCTTCCCCTGCAACTTTTCAAATATCACAATAGCCCCACAGAATAGCACTTACTGTGAATTTTGGAACTATGGTTCAAGTCTAAGACAACCACTATGTACAAGTTTTATCCAGATTGAAGAAGTAGCATTCAGCACAATGGAACTATAAATTGTTTCTCCCACTTGTTACTGCATCTTTTTCATTTCACACGTGGCATTGCATTAGAACATCTGAAGCAATCACCAAAAAATAAAGGTGAACTACATCTTCCAAGAAATACTAACAGAAAATATTCATCTAATTTTCAACATGAAAATTTAAGGATTTAAATCTTGTCTTAATGAAGACACTAGGGCTAAAATTCATGGTCAGCTTCACAACGTGCATCTTACTTTATTTCTGAATTTTTTATGCCCCTTTTATTTTCTTACGCTAAATAACATCTGGATAAGAGTGCCAACTTGTTTGAGTTGTTAACTGACTTTCTTGTTAATGCTTTGAGTATGGGAAATAAGGGCTTTCTGTGTGTCTTGACTCACAGGAAAATTGAAAACTGCCAAGGAAAGGAACGTCATAATATTTGAGATGGATTGAATACATTAGAGAAAATAATTTCTGGAAAATTACTATAAATGATTTTTATGTTTGTATCTTCTTTATTCCTAAGATATAAATCAGACTGATGTGGCATTTAAAACAAATTTATTTTGACCAAATTCTTTACGAGTGATAATTTTTACTTAGAATTCTGGAATATGCATGTGAATTACACATGTATAATAATACGTAAACGCAACTATTGAATTTTTCTAGTTTCATTTCTAAATGAATACACTGATGGTGAACTTAAGGTCAGCTACCATATTGGAAACAAGGACATTAGAAATGATTTCATAGAATAGAGGTGATCTGTGCATTATCCATAATGTTTTATTTCATAATAGGACCACAGACAAATATTTATGTAAATAGATATTTTTGTGTGATATTTTGTGGTACATATAACTTTTTTTTAGTGATTCACAGCATTATTATTTCATTTTATTTGTAATGAATAATGTTTTTAAGTCCAAGTAGACTTGAATTAATGTCATAATTGTCAGTATTATTGAAAATTATGTCAACTGTACTGTTATTCATCTGTCCCATAGTTTAGAACATGACCTGGCTATCTGGCATTGTTGCAAGTGCCTTAAATCCATGGCATCCTATTAAAAAAACAAATTTGGTGTTATGCTGCATGACAAAGACAAACACACCTCAAAATGTTGTCCTTTCTTAGCTTGCTGCGTTTTACAGTTCTTTCTGCTAACAATTTATAAGCCTTTATTATATAATATTGATGAATTACAGAAATGATGAAGTTGTTCTCTTATTTCTGTTAAATGTACCAGAGCTGTGTATCTGTTAATGAGATACAGCGTCATTTCTGTGAAATGTATAAATGTATGTGCCGGTCAAATTAATATATGACATACTATCAGTCTGTATACAGGTATTCCTGTTTTGCTAAGCTGTGCTGAATCAGTTTAAAAAAAAACTAGTGCACTCAAGTTCTAATATATTACATTTTAGAGACTCCATTAACAATGGTCCAGCCCAAAAGAAAAATTGGAAAATGACTGCTAGCCACACCTTGTTATGAAACCAATGATGAAAAAGTACCTTGGTGCACCACTCAACAAAACAGGATGCTTTCTCTGAGTTATTGTATATGCAAATCATTTATGAGGCAAGTTTTCAAGGGACCTAGAAAGCTAAACATTGAAAGTGTGTTGTTAGCCCTCCTCTTTAGGTGCCCCTGCAGCAACAGACAGAGCTTTTTGACCTTGACAATGACTCAGAGGTTTGGGCTTTTTGAGTAAAGGGACATTTCTTTCAGCATCATCTATCAAATTTATTTCACTGTATGATGTTTTTACAACTGGTCAGTTCTTTTGTATTCTTACAGCTATGATTGTTTGATTGTCCTCTTACAATTTGTTCTACATGAAAGAGTCCTTTGTTAGTCAGAATGCAACAACTGTCATCAAATGGTCGTTGACCACTTGCACTCTTTTGATGTAGATTAAAAACTTTTTCATAAACTTAACTTGCTTTGATTTGCTCTGTATTTTTTCTGCAGCTGTAATTGCCGAGTGCCTGTTGTATACTTTATAGAATTGAAATAAAAAAATAATTACTTTTGAAACTAGTTGATGTTTAATTCCAGACAAGTTTCCAGAATAGAGTTGGTACATCACACTAGAATTGAAATATCTTGGAGTGCTTTTATAAAATGTCAGGTTACTTACAACCTAAGCTTTTCAGGAAATAATGTATTATGATCTAATATAAAACTAGTCCAACAAATCAGTTTAGAGACCTCAGTGGGAATACTGCTGGGCCATCAAGTATGAATAGCAAAGCAAATGTAGATACCCACAAACATCCAGAAATTAGCAGTTTTCTGTGCACCACTTCTACCACCACTATTACCATGCACACCCTTTTTCCAGCTACCACTACTTAGCCTCTGAACTAGACAAAGGGACAATTTGTGTATACTCTTATGTGCCAGGAGGAAATTCTTTAATATGGAAAGCTCTTGATGAATCTTTTCTAAGATACATTCAACTGATGCCCCTGTTAAGCTTCACATGTAATATGAACATTATGATTACAATATACCTAAATCTCCAAAACCCTGGTAAACACATTCTTCCTACATCCCTTTGTTCTGTTCCTCACTGCAGTGAGTAATGCATATAGGAAAACTGGCTGCAGCATAAAGATTCCTCCAATCTGATTGACTTTGTCTTGCTGATATCACACTTCCAGTGACCATGTGTTAAAAACATCTATTGGGGAGCGGGTGTAGTTCAGTGGTTGAGTGCCTGCTTCACATGTAAGAGGTCCCAGGCTCAATTCCCAGTACCTCCTAAAAACAAAAAAAAAAAAACCTGTTTAGTGAAAACTAGAAATTCAGTCCAGTTAACTTTCCAGACAGAGCCAATGAAACAACTTCAAAAGGTACTATGACATGAGAGCACAATCTGTTGATTTCATTTCTCCTGAAAACAGAATCTTAACATAAGCTTTTAAGATCCATCCTTTAAGTTCTGTTATTTTTATAATCTTGACCTAAGAATGGTCATCCTCAATCATGAAAGCCTATTTTTTGTATGAACCACACTTTAGGAGAGGCACAGGGGACAACACTCATGATCATTCGGGAGAGGCTGAGGGGTGGGAGTGGTGATATTGCATACAGGTCCTCCTTACATTCTGTGCATGTCAATTTCAGTTGAAGCAAATCAGTGCAAAACATTTGACTATGACAATAGGAAGAAATTATGTATTTTTCTGAGATGAATGGGTTGACTATGTAATCCAAATTTATCACATGTTATGGTTGCAGACCTACCCTCAGATTCTCAGTTACAGCCTTAAATATGTCATGCACATAATACATCATACCTACCACACCAACGCTCTTTTCTGAGAGTCTTCTTTAGAGTTTTTCCTTCTGCTCTATAATTTCTCCTTTCTTATTCAAAAATCTTATAAATTGATAAAATAGTAACATTTACCTTTGGCAGCTGTGTTTTTCACCTGAGGGGGATCTATGAAACAAAAGTTAAATCCACTCACATGTCCATTAGCTAAACAAGACAGGCTAACCCTCAACCTCATGCAGGAAAAGAAAAAAATTTCCAATGACCCAAAAGGCTGGCCACAGTTTTCATAAATATTAATAGACAGACTCAAGGCATATGGACAAGGCCAGTGTTATTCAACCATTAATGTCATAAGATATTTTTGGGAAATATGGCAAAAACAGGTTCATGAGGCCACCAACAGTTATTTTGAGGTATAGTACAGGAATCTGAATTTTTAATAAAAACCTTGGCTTCTTCTGATGCAAATATTTGTATATACCCATGGAAAAGAAGCAGGAAAAGCAGGTCCATGAGAAAGCACTTCAGGGATGATAGGGTGAAAAGGTAAACAGAAAAAAATCTATATAAAGACATGGGCATCCAAAGATGCCTATTAAATACCCTTAAAAATGTTAAATGCCATTATATTTCACTGATTTAAGTGTCTTTTCCAGTTTTCATATTAAAATAGCATATTAATAAACTTTTTGTTAAGGACTATGTCCACATGTTGATTTACAAAGCCAAAAAGATATATTTAAGCCCACTTCTGTTATTCTTGAAACATCAGGTCAGATTACTAGGAATTTAATTTGTATGAGGAGTTCTTCATCTTCTAAGGAATGGATAGGCCTCTGGCTCAACTGGATTTTGACCACAGGTCACTAATTTCCCTCCCTGGGGAATTCCCTGCCCCATGGAAGTCAGGCTTGGACTTTTGGCTTGCTTCAGCCATTGAAATTCGAGCTTGTCACTTCAAGCAGAAGCTTTAAGAGACAGTCCTTGTTCCATCACCTACTTTTTCCACTCTCCTGCTGTGATTGGCAATCCTCCAACAGTGGCTGTCCTCTCAGCTCCAGATACAGAATTAGGGTGGCAATGAGGAGTGGACTCCCTACTAAACCACTAAGGATTTATAACAGAATATATTGTTGCTTTGAACTGTTAAGATTTTGATTTTGCCTGTTTCAGCAGTGTAGGTGTATCCATCCTGATTGATACAACTACCCAACACAGAAGACAAGACAAGACTGCCCCACCCTGAGCAAGAGAATCAGCAATGTGAACAACCCAGACCGAGGGAGAAGAGAGTAGAATATATCTTCAGAGTCTGAATGATGGGCAGTAAAAAACACAGTGAAGATTTAGTGAAGACTTGGTGAATTCCTTCAAATGCCTAGGCCTTTGGCAGAAATGACCTCAAACCAGACATAGCAAAGATACAGGTTAACAAAATTATGGCTGGAAACCCATGTTCAGCACCCAGACCAATTAAAATGGGTGAAAAGAGTTATTTGACCACTTGTGTAAAGACTTTTTCAAACATCAGAAGCACCAGGTTTAGCTGCATGAGAACAAAGAGACCCAGTAGAAATTATGTTGTCATAGGATTGGAGGATTTATACTTCCTTGGAAGAGCATGATTCACTCAAGGTGCCTGGAAAGAGAGGAGGGGCTGAGAGTGTAATAGTAAAACAAACTAACTAAAACATGTTGGAATAAGAACAAAATACTGTCTTATAAATATAATTCTCTCTGTATACACGTAAACCTTTGCTGGGTAACATATGCTACATATTATTTTGAAAAATAGTGTGAATTACTTAGGGCCTTGGTTTCCTTATACATAAGAAGATTATTAAAGTTCCTTTTAGGAAGTTCAGTGGTAATAAAATTCTGTAATTCTTACTTGCCTCTTTTCCTTTATCTTCAAAACCAGGAGTTAGCAAACTACAGCCTGTGGATCAAATCCAACCCATAACCTGCTTTTGTAAAAAAAAAAAAAAAAAAAAAAAAATTGGATGCAGCCAGTAAGTACACAATGTTCATGGCCCCTGAGTTGAGTAGTGAGAGATAATGTTTGCAAACCCTGATTCAAAAGGAAGGCTTTGCAATGGGCCAATGATTTTCAAGTTAGTTTTCCAAAGAGGCTCAGGATGCTAAACAGGCATCTTTGACTTCACCAAGATGGAATGGAGAGAGGAGTAGTACATGGAGTAAAGAAAAGGGAGACATGGTGAGTAGGTTCCACAGGTTCCAGATTTCTAACTCAGATTCATCTGAGCATCTCCCATATTACCTATTCCATACATTGGAGTTGGAGGTAACATTTCACTTGAAGAAACGATTCTACTGTTAATTTTTAATATGTTTGCAAAACCACTCAACAAGTTCTTTTCATGTGCAAATTTATAGGTATATGGCTATGCATTTCTTAGGAGAAAATCATTTGAAAAAATCCATGGGGATAGAAGTTAAGATAGTGGTTAAATTTGGAGAGAAGAGTAGGGACAAGGAGGGAACAAAAAGGGTCTCCTCAGGTGCTGGTAGTTTAATTTCTTGCTCTGACTGGTTACACAGGTGTGTTCCCTTTGTGAAAATTCATCAAGTGGTAGGCTTGTACATTATGCTTAAGTTTACTTTTAAAAGAGTTGAGGCATATTTGAAATTTTAAAAACTATGAGATATAACATGTTATGAGCTCCATACTGCTTCTCGGTCCATGTGTCTGAGCCCATAGGAGCAATACTACTTTAGTTCTATTTTTCCATGTGTAAAATTAATTTACTCATATGTAAAAGTAATTTCCACTTAAAATATTTTAAAAATCTCCATGCCTCCAGTCCTTATCTACCTCTGATCTATTCTTATTGTAACCCCAGTCATGTTTCAAAAACTGCCAATCCTATCTCTGAGTTCTCAGCTCCATTAAATGCCAGTCTTGTCCCTCTTGTCTTCCCACTGCTCAATGACAAACTCAAATTTTAATGAACTCAGCTAAGACAAACCTACCTTCACAAAGTTTTCACTGACCTATAAGTACTCTCTTGGCTCATAAGTACCGGTCCATAGTCTGGATAATGAGATAAAGATAACACTGTTTGAATGACTGAAAACAAATAGTGGAAAAGGACTCTGTGAAAGCCTAGAGCATTGTTTTTGCTGGGAGACATGATGGAGATTGTGTCATCTTGAGGCCATAAGGAAACAGTTAGAAAGTTTCTGTTATGGGGGTTGTAGCAGGACTCTTTGGAGGGATGGTTATCACAGTAGCAAATACATTTGGGCAAGCTTCTTTTCAAGAAAATTTGATAGGTAAAAAAATGTTTACAGAAAAGATTTTAAGGTACGATTATTTATGTTACAGAAAGATAATTCCCCACAAGGCTGAAAAGTAATACACTGCAAAGGCATTTAAAAGATAATGATTTTCTTTTGCAAGTTAGTATGCTACTGGAGAAGCACTAGACTGGTAGGGAAGATACTATGAAATTTGGAGAAGGATCATGATCCTATGACTTTGAGTAAGTTGACTTCTCTGAATTCTAATTTCCCCATCTGAAAAACTATATGAGAGCATACCTAAAATCCCTTCATCAGTCTTCCACTTGTTGCAACAAATCCAAAGGAAGAAAAAGATATTTTAAAAATAAATAAGTACCCAGCAGCACATCCAAACTGGAAGGGAAATTCTTGGTAGACAAGAGACTATGAGAAATTCCTGAAAAAGAAGAAAGGAAAACTAAGCAAGAAGTCAGAGATGATAACCTCAGTCACAGAAACACTGTTGCAACACAGGATCCACAAGAGAGAGTTCAGTGCAAAAAAAAAAAAAAAAGAGAGAGAAATATCAAGGGTATATATCAATCTTAGAAGTATTAGAATGGGAAGCGGCTGTGGCTCAATCAGTAGGGCTCCCGTTTACCATATGGGAGGCCCCGGGCCCGGTTCCCGGGGCCTCCTGGTGAAGGCAAGCCCGCCCGCACGGCGTGGTTAGCTGACCCAGCGAGCACAAGCAGCAAGGGGGGAATAAATGAATAAATAAATAAAATCTTAAAAAAAAGAAGTATTAGAAGACAGAATCAGGAAGAAACTCCAGGTAATCAACAGGAGTTTATATAGGGTGGTGGTATTCAATGGGTAGCCTCTAGCCACACTTTTGGGGCATTGGAATTGTCCTACATGACATTGCAATGACAGATATAAGCCATTATACATTTTCTCAAAACCTATAAAATTGTGTGGTACAAAGTATAAACTGTAATGTAAACTATAGACCATGGTTAGCAATGCTTCAATATGTGTTCATCAATTGTAACAAATGTACCACACTAATGAAAGATATTGTTAATGGGGAAAAGTGTGGGAGGGGGTGGGGTATATGGGAATCTCCTTATATTTTTTATGTAACATTTATGTAATGTAAAGGTTCTTTAAATATAAAATTTTAAAAATTAAATGAAAGAAAATTAAGTAAAATTAAAAATTGATTCCATAGTCACATTACCCACATATGACCAGTGGCTACCATATTGGTCAGTACAGATGGAGAGCCTTTGTATCATCAAAGAGAGTTCCATTGGACAGTGCTGACCTAGGGGCATCATGCTCAGGTGTATGCAGCCAGTTGTACTGGCTCAAGTGAGCCCCAAATTTGTATGTATTCCCAAATTAATTCAAGGAAAAAAATAATTTCAGTGTCATAGAATCTTGTCCAGAGAATACACAGGAAAGGAATACATGCCAACATATTTTACGACATTTGGATAACTTTGATTCCAAAACCAGACAAGAAAGAAAACAGAATTCAATCTCCCTCATGAACACAGATGCAAAAACCCTAATCAAAATTTTAGCAAAATTAATCAAGCAATGTATATATTTTTAAAGTGGCCAACTTAGGTTTATCTCAGGAATACAAAAATTGTATAATATTTTAAAAATTGTGTAATTCACAACTTAAAGGAGAGAAACATTATCAGTTCTCTCATCAACTAAGAATTTAACAAAATTTAAAATAAATTCATGATTGCTATGATCAGTTCGATAGTTCAAATGTCTTCATCATTGTGGTGTCTTTTTAAGAGAAGTGTTTTACTTTATATGGTCAGATTATTAATCTTTCCCTATATAATTTAGGATTTGTGTCTTGCATAATAAATCCATCCCTCTGACTGTTAAAGCTGAAAAATTTTAAATTTTCCTATTACAATATGCCTTTAATCTCCCTGGAGTGGATTTAAATGGGGGGAAGGGGTGTTATTTTTATTTGCCCATATATCTCCCTAATTTTTTTCAGTACTTATTAGACTATCTTTTCTCTACTAATCTACAAAGTTCTGTCACATCAAATTTCCACATATATATGTATGCATGGACGCAATTCTGTTTCTCTGGCATATTTTCTCATTCCTGCAGTAGTATTACACAGACTTAATGACAATTCATTCCCCTTTCTTATAATTTGTAAAATTTTCTTGGCTAGTTATAGTCTTTTTTTTTTCCACGTAATTATTGGAGCCAGATGGCCAAGTTTCATGAAAAACCCTTTTAGGATTTTGATTAGAATTACTTTGAATTTATAGACCAATTTTGAGAAGAAATTATAACCTTATGATATTGACTTTTCCATCCATGAACATATATACCTATTATTTACATTTTCTAAACTGTGTTCTGAAACATAAAATCTTTTGGTGCTATTTAAAGGGCGTCTTTTTCAAATTTATTCTTTAAAAAGACTTATTCCCTTCCCACCCCTACTCCCCCCCACACACACTATTTGCCCTGGCTGTGTCTGCTCATCTTCTTCTTAGGAGGCACTGGCAATCGCTTGAGCCACCTCCACTCCCTGCTCTTGGTGTCTCCTCGCGGCAGCAGCCCACCGCACCAGTCAACTCACTGTATTGCTCATCTTCTTTAGGGGCCACCGAGAACCAAGCCCGGAACCTCCCCTGTGGTAGGTAGGGGCCCAACTGTTTGAGCCACATCCATTCCCCAAATTTATACTTTTGAACTCTTGAACTCTTCCGTTGCCATAGAGGAATTCAATTGATTTTTTTGTGTTTATCTTGCTCTTATGTCCCGCATGCTTGCTATAATTTTATTAATTCATTTGACTATCTTCTGGGTTATCTCTAAAGATAATGTTACTATCTCCAAATAACGAAATATTTTATTTCATCCTTTCTAGTTCCAAGGACTAATTTCATTTTCTTGAAGTAATGGGCTGCCTAGGAACACAAGTAAATGTAAAATGATGAAATGACAGCTGGCATCCTTGTCTTTTTCCTGATTTTAAAAGCAGTGCTTCTAAAATTTCATTATTAGGTAAGGTGTTTGGTATGGGTTTATTATATATATACATTATCAGATTAAGAAAGTTCTTAGACTGACAATCTTTTAAAAAATCATGATGCTATTATTGAATTGCCTCAATTTGGTTTTTCATCAGGTATGAAGATGGTCACATGGTTTTCTTCTTCATCTGTTATTGTGGTAGACCTGGCAGAATACATTAATGTATTTCTAACATTAGAAATCCTAATATGGTGTTCTAGTTATAAACTGAACTTTTTATAACATGCATTTGTAATACTTTGGTGGATATGACTCGCCAATGTTATGTTTCAGATTTTTATATCTTTCATCACAATAGGATAGCCTGCAATTTCCCTTTCTTGAGCTATTCTTGTCTGGTTTGTGAATCAAGGTTTACTGGCCTCATAAAATGAGTAGGTTATGCCTTTACTTCCAGAGAATGGAAATGCCCTCTACCTCACTAATAATCAGGGAACAGTACATTTTTATATTACCCCCCCCCAAAAAAATGGTACTAGAAAATACCAAATATTGGATAAAATGAAGAGCAATGTAAAATTCTCAGCAACTTCTGATGAGAATGTGAATTATTACAGCCACCATGAAGAACAATTTTATTATATTTAATATGTTGAAAATTCATATTCTACATTTCAGCACTTCTACTCATTGGTATACTTTCTAAAGAAAATTTCACATGCTCACCAGGAGATATATACAAGGATGACCACAGAAGAGTTTTAAAATAGCAAAAAGTCGGGAAGCGGCTGTGGCTCAATCAGTAGGGCTCCCTACTGATTTCCCTACTGTTTACCATATGGGAGGCCCCGGGTTCGGTTCCCGGGGCCTCCTGGTGAAGGCAAGCCCGCCCGCACGGCGTGGTTAGCTGACCCAGCGAGCACAAGCAGCAAGGGGGGGATAAATGAATAAATAAATAAAATCTTTAAAAAAAAATAGCAAAAAGTTAGAAATGGAAATGTTCATCAGCTGGATAATAGGCCATTAAATTCTGATATATTCAAACAATAGAATATTACACAGAAGTGGAAACAAATATATATTAAATTCAATATGGATGAATATCACAATATTGAATGGAAAAATTACATAACAACACAGTCTGATAGCATTTAAGTGAAAGAAATCCTAACTCTGGGGCTAGAGCAGATTACGTTATTCAGACTAACCTTCCATTGAAAATAATTTAAAATCCTAAATATATATTGTAAAATTCTTAAAAGCCTCAAAAATATGCTAAGAAATAACCAAACCAAAATCTCACGGGTTATGGGAATGCTGAGAGGTAAGTGGGTCACTGTGCTTGCCCTGAGAGCATTTCCTGAACCTGGTAAAGCTGAGCTTTGGTTTAGTGGCCATTGGAGACAAGGGATATAGAAGTCTTTTAAAAAATTAAATTATATACACGTACAATCAAATAAATCATATTAAAATCAAAGGTAATAAATATTCATAACTCATTCGCTTCCTAATTGTATTATTATGTTTTATTACATATGTTTCTGAGTTTATTTCTGCAGACTGTATCTGTTTGATTGAAATACTATAAAATGGTGGGGTTCTCTTCTCACCTTCACATTCAGTGGTGTCACATGGGTAGCTGCTGATAGCAAGAGTATTCCTGGCACAGAAGCCAGCAAACACTACAAATCAGAAGTATTTAGATCTGTTTATATTTGTGCAAGGGTGCGAGTAGATCATATATCAGATTTGATGATATGTGTATATGTGTGTGTATACCCATTTTTTTTAAGTGCTTGTTATTAAATGTTTATCAGCACACTACTATTTCTGGGCATCCAATTTCACAAACATTCCAGGTGACTGTTTTGATCTGAACAATGCTGCACGAGAACAAGGATTCCCAAACCTGGCTCTGTACCAGAATCACATCAGACTTTCAAAATATAATAAGCAATATCTCTGGACCCTGCAACAGATCTATGAGATAGAAGACAGGAGCCAGGTTCTGAGAAGGAGTGTGTGTGAATATTTTGTTTGGAAAAGTTTAAGAAATACTGAATTCAGGAATTGCTCTTTAGCTTGGGATAGACAGTGAGTTGTAAAAGTGACAGGCCTGGTGGGTGGAGACAGATGGATTGGTGGTGGAGTTTTTCAAAGCATGGCCTAAAGATTGTCTGAATTGCACTCTACCAATGGAGTTAAAAAAAAAATAGTTCTCATACCTCCCCACACTGATACAATCAAGAGAGCTAGAGGCAAGATCTTGGAATCTGCATTTTAACCTGCATCCTCAGGTTACTTTTACATACACAACAGTTTAGTGTAGAGTTCTGAATATCTGCAGAATTCTAAGACTAATACTTGCCTTTCAGTGCCTACAAAAACAGGAAAGGAATCTGTTTTTTCTCTCATTCCTAACACACTTTCAAGTAAAAGCTCTATGTATGTATTTTCCATTCATTCATTTACCTATAGACTTATTTTTCTAATCTCAGCTGTTATTGAAATCATAGCAGGGGTATTTTCCAAACAAAGTTAGGAATGTGCCTGCTAATCAGGAACTTAAAATACAAAGAAAATTGTACACTTAAGATTTCACAGCTCTAGCAACTGTTCCCTTCTAAAATTATTAGTAAGTCGAATAATAATTGTGAATATTATTAGCAAAAAGGGGTAGGGGGATTTGCTTTTGATACTTCCATACTTTATAAGTAAGTTTGTGGCTAAGCTGAACTCACAAAGCTGCTGATACTTGCAAATACTTTTCACTTGTTTGCTAAACTTCGAAGTTACTTTAAAGAATGCTTTTATTCAAGTAAATTGAAAGAATCAGCTGGTTAGCAGTGACATTGTGTGAAAGAAAATTGAGATAGTGGTGGACAAGGTATAATCAAAATATTTAACGACATTTTGAGAGGTTTTGATTGAAGACAATTTGCTTACTTTAAAATCATTCTTACAAATATATTTTAGATTGTAATACTAAATAGTATAAAACTTTATACTTAATGTCTAAGTTATAGCCAAAAATTTAGTATACAATATTTATTTTATTGAATGTTTAGAGATAGTATCTCACATCTTTCAGAACACTTTCTTCTTTTTTTTTTTAAAGTCCTAATAGTAAAGGAACAATTTTTCTGCCAGTACTTCTCTTTATGAAAAATGAGCTATAAAAGAAAATTTGAGTAATTTAAAAACAATAATGCATAAATATCATTAGTAATATTATCAACTACATATATTACACTAGAAGCTGCACTTTCATATGTTGTTTTATTTAGTATTCCTACTGCTTTCTTTCTACTAGTACATCACGTTGACTCTAAAGAAATGGGAGTATTAAAATTGTCTATTAAAGTGATTATTTTATATTAACATATTAGTTTGTATCCACATTTTAAACATGGAAACTTGAAATTATGAATATTTGTTCATTAAAATAGATGAAAATAATATACTCTTGTATTTTTATCCTCTCTGAAATGTTACATATGTATGACCTTTCCTAAGATTTGTTTGGCATAGGGTTTCCTATAGTAAGATATTTATAAGATCATGGAGATCCTGAAATTTTTATCTGGAATGCAGTATAGACCCTTTCAACTTTAGTAGTATTAAATAGCGTTTATTGAGAACGTGCATCTTGGACCCCAGTTCCTTTTTCTTTAGAATATGGTGGTGACACTACTAGACGGTAGCATTTTAATTCTAACGTGATTATTTATTCTATGAACAAGGCATTAGGTAGAATATCCAGAAACATAGTGAGGTAGATAAGGTATACAATTTACAAGTAAATGGATCTGGAAAATAAATCTTCTTTCATGTGTAAATTGCAGGATTAATAAATCATTTATGTCAGACTGGCGAGCTAAACCTACCAAGAGCTTCTACGGAACTTCCTCCAGGGGGCAGCAGAAGCGCGGGTTTCTCCCACTTGATGCTAGACTGGAACTGTAGTAAACACTGCAGAGCCCGAGGTCCCTTGGAGCTTTAATCTTCCCCTCCATCGCCTCTCCCCCCACCCCCTTTAATTAAGTCAGAAGGACCCTATATTTATTTGCCCATGAACTGACAGCAAACCAACAGCAGCCATTGTAGTGTGAATGGATTTGCGATCAGGAAAGAGGCTTCAACCGGGATTACCCACCCTGCAGCCGGATGAATGTGCTGAGCACAAAGTCTGCTCAAAGCCGAGCAAACGGACTATTTGTGAAAATGCCATCCTGGCTCAAGTCTGATTAAGACCGGGGGTCCCCAGGCCGTTTGATCTTCGCTCATCAAAGAAAGACTTTAAACAAGCTTCATTTTACACTACTGTATGGCAACTGGTTGTGACACCAAAGTGCAGCCATCGTGAGGTGCCTCCCGAGAACACGTGAACAATGGGAATTCAGGGCTTGGTTAAGTGCAGGGCACTCAGGTCCCGCCCGCTGGGAAAATCTCGGGCTCTGGATGCTGGGCATTTAGGGCAGAGCTCAAGTTTGCCTTACAGGTAGTTCTCCTACTTTCTCCTTTCACCAGTCTCCTGAAGTTTTCTGAAAATCATTTTTGTGACTTAAGGGTGAGGTATATCTTTGAACTAACATAGTTCCCCTACCTCCCACCCCCCAAGTTAATGGTTTTGTTTCCTAGTCTTCATCTTGGTCCACCCCTGGCATTTCTAAAAAAGAGTGTCTGGACACTGAAGTGTCTTCAGGGTCCTGCTTCCAGCCTCCACCCCCAAGGTCGGATTACAATTCAGTAGTTTGAAATATACTGATAGTTGAGGGGAAAAATTGGTTATAAAACATTACAATCAATTTTGTGAAGACATATTCTCTCTATACATATATTACATATGTAAAAAAAAAACTGAGTTTAATATTAACCGTGGCTTTGAGTGGAAAATTGCATATGATTATTTCTATTTTTATACTTTTCTGTATTTGTTGATTTTTTCCCCAAGAATTTTATTACAATTTTAGAAAACTTTCATAATTAGTATATCTTTCCATCTTTGAAATAATCTCGTTTCAAGTAATTCACCATATTTCCAGGGAGTTAAAATTTACATGCCAGATTCTTCAAAACCAAAGAACCCATGGTGTTGATATCAGTAATTATTACTTTGGGCTCCTGAAAGAACAGGCTTCTTACAGGATGTTTTTATTTAACCAGATTACAAATGGTGTTGCCCTTGCAGTGATAAAAACAAGAGTGACCTTTGGTCAGAAGGGAACTCTCCACTTCCCATATCCTATTTTATAAATGAAAAACCATCAACACAGGGGTTGAATGGCTTGACCAAATGTCCCATATTTACACAGCCAGCTGGTGTCAGTCATAGTGGAATTCCCAGGTAAGGAGTCCCAGCCCCAGACTCTTGACACCACAATGCCTTTCTTAGCCATGACCCTTGAAGAGGGCCTGCATTATAAAGGAGGTAATAGAATCCAGGGATAAGGGAAAATGATTTTCCTCTAGATCTGGAGACTGTTTCATGAGGGTTGTTGTATCCTGCTTCCTGCTATCACTAGACTGTACATGGTTGGAAATGTCAAATTCTTTGGAGGATACCAGGGGGGCTGTTGCACTCCTTGTAACTGCACAGCAACCACCTTTCTGAGTGTCAGTACATCAAAAGAGATGCAGGACTTACCTGGCAGGGGAGACACCATGATCACGAAGGTGGTTTTCCCAGGGTGAGGCTGATCCATTGCACTGGGGATCTGCTGACCCCTGCGATTTCCCTAAATGCGGGAAACTCGACTGCATAATTTGTGTTGGTGGGGGACTGCGTCCGCGCTTTCCCCCGGGGGGGGAAAAAAAAAAAAAAGAGATGCAGGCAGATGTCTGATTTAGGCACCATCCCTCCTGGTTTTTAATCAAATGTTTCTGGGTTCTGTTCTCAGATTAGTTTTTAATGTCCTGCTCCTGTAAAACAGGAGCTAGGTCAGAAAGCTACTGTGGAGCCTGATTTATCTGAGCTGGCCATCTCCACTGACCAAATAAACCTAATTATTGTCAAATCTCGCCTTCTCTTTGTACTGAGGAGCATAGAAAAGACTAATCCTGCCTCTCAGAGGAGTCGGAACGGGGCCTGGTCTAAAAGCCATTTTAATATAATGAAGAGCATTAAGACCAAAACCTTTTAAAGGCCAATGAGAAAGTCGTAACATTTTTACTAAACATCATGAATGAGGAATCCCTGCTATAAATTCGAGATTGGCACAAACAAAAATGTTGGCAACACCCACCTTAAGGAATGACATTTATTCAGTGTTTTCCTAGTGAAGTAAATTTAAATGGCAACAGATGTGTTTCCTTTGATTTAACATAGAGAAAGAAAGAAGGAACGGAAGGAAGAATTTAAAAATGTAGCAGTCATATAAGAACCTCAAATGACAAAGGTGGGAAAAGAGTTTGCAAAGAGCATGGTTCATTGTGATGTGTCATTTGTCTGTGTCTCCCCACTCATGAAGAGGCTGGTGAGTATTATATGTTTGGCATCTTGCCCTTAAAATAAGAGGAAGGCACACAGTATCACACTTGTCCCGAGTTACAAGGTTCTAGTCCGCATATTTCACCTACCTTAAGATCTCATGCAAATATTAAATTCATTGCATTAGCTATGGTCATATTTAAACCAGATTAAATAGAAGACAAGGTTGGTTCCCCACAGGACTAAATAAGCTAAGTGGATGCCTGCCCTTTCTCCTGCCACCTCTGTCACAGAGCTGTGGGAGAGACTTGTGTCACAAGATCCTTCTCTTTTTTGGGGTCACAGTTCCTACAACCTTTTTTCTCTTCTTTGTGAATTAAATATGTGCAAAAAATAACATCAGCTTTGGAAAAGTTCTTGCCACTTTCTCGTATAAGTATATTGCATTTTCCCAACTACTCATAGACTGAAAACTTTCTGAGGACAAGGAGCCTGTCTTTAATATTTGGGGAGTATACCTAAAGGACTAGGATAATATTTTGCATATAGTAGGTACTCACTGAAAATTAACTGGTGGCTGATTAAACAATGAACTTCACTTTACCTTCTTACCCAGCTTGCTTTCTTGTTGTCTGGGAACAAACTCAATTATGGAGAAGATTTTTATATGGAGACTCAACTGAAAATATATTTTTCCTATTTGGAACAAAGGGTTGACTTCCTATACACTTGGCCCTCTCTGAAGACCTCCCACATAATTTTGCCCCAGTTTAATTTGTGGGATTATCTTCTCCTTCCCACATTAAATCATTTAAAGGAAGATAATAAGTGTACTCATTTTCTATCATACAGCACCAAGTACAGTGTTTAGCACATAGTAGGAACTCAGACATTGGGTAAATCATTATAATTAGCTTTAAAATTATATTAATTTCATGAGTAACATGGGAGGTAGGGAGAGTTAGAATCCCTTCTCAACACAACAGATTCTGTTGAAGCTCAGTGATTATCAAAGACTTACAGCATATGTTCTGGGACCAAGACCTAATGTATGCAACAACAGGCTTCTTTTATAGTTTTCCTTTTGCTTATTATTCCACTTTTTTCTTTTGACCCCCATCAGTGGTTAATTTGTGAACCCAAGCTCTTAATGAATTTAATGCATTAAATGTATTTGTTATGTATCATCCCTTCCTAAAAGGGGGAAAAGATTGACCTTCAAAGTGGTATAGTTTTATTTCTAGGAATACTTTATACACTTTACTATAAAGCCTGAGTCTATGTAAATTTCAAGCCTGCAGATTGGTGGGGTAGTGTCTGCCCAGAGAGATCTGTTTCATTGCTGATTCTCAATAAAAGGTGTGTTGCTTTGTTTCTTGCACTTATTTTTAAAAAGTCAAAATAAACAAACTTCCCATTGTTTCCAGTTCTCAATTTCCAAAAATTTTTAGGGAAGTAGCCAAGTATAGATCATGGTACATATTTACAGTAAAACCTAAAGCAGCATGTAAGGTTTAATCTATGTTAGAATTTCATGCCAGAGTTATAAATACCTCTGAAACTCCAGGATACAGACCATTACAAGCTCTGTTTTTTAATTATCCCCCCCCCCTTAACTTTAGGATTTCATTACTTCAGTATTCAGTACTACCACTGGCCATACTTGGTGGTGCTCCTAGTCATTACTATAGTAGGTCCAGGTGGGGAGTATCCTAGAGATTAACAGAGCACAAAATAAATATACCCCAGACTTTTTTATTCAACAGGGATTATTCAATCATCTCTTTTTTCCAAATGCACATTGCAGTCCCATTTTCTGACACAACATTTGAGGTTGTTTTCAAAAGAATTGTGTGCATCTCTTATCTTGTATTACTAGCATAAAAAGTCATGAGAATGGTACATCTGTTACGTAAATATTCGTATTCACACACCCCCACCCCCACCAAAAGGACAATAACCAGAAGGCATTGCCTTCCAATGTTTTTGTCGAATGAATAAACAATCTACAGTTTATTAGCCTGACAACATTCTTACCAGCCCAACTTTATTATTTTTATATACTAGTTTAAATAACCTCAAATTCACTTTCAGCTCTCCTTTTCCTGAAACTACAATCTGTCTCCCTAGAGGAGCTATTCCACATCCTGCTAACAGTCTGACTGGGGATCAAACACGTGCATTCTCAAGCGTTGAGATATGAAATACTGAAGAGGAAGTCAGGCGCTAAGCCTTAAGGGTTTCTTATCTAACTCCGTTAACCCACCCCTGAGGCAAGGGGGAACCAGGGAAGTATGACTGACCAGGCACGTTGGACCCTGTCTGCAATCGCTCTGGCCACTTTGATCTCGCGCATCTGCCTAATCAAGTTCATCTACTGAGGCGACTGCTCAGATTCAAAGATCAACATTAAATAGCTTGATTATCGGATGGTCATTTCCCTCTTCCCTCCGCCCCTGATCTAATTTCCAAATGCCAGTCTCTCGCCTCCCTCTCTCTAAACTTGCCATCAAAAGAGAATTCGCTCTTCTTCCTTTCTTACCCTTGTTTGATGTGCAAATTTCTTTCTCTTTGCACAATTTTTCTCGCGATGGCAGGGAGGACAGGGGGCAAAAAAAAACGAACCTAAAGACAAGGACCTCTCCAAATCCTGCACACCCCGACTCTAAAGGGTTAATGAGCAACTTGCACTGGCCACCTGGCTGTCTGGCAAGAAGTTTCCGTAGAGACAGAGACTTTAAATTAACGGTTGTATGCAATGCCGGATATTATTCATGTGCACAAAAAAACAAGTAGTGGCTTAAGGGAGAGAGGCGAAAAGTGGTTGTGTAAAGAGTATCACAAAGTCCGTTCTGAAAAGTATTTCAGATCCGGATACCCCAGGCCCTATATCGAGGCAAGGGTACCCGAGTTCCCGGGGCTCCTTCCGCCTCCTGCCTTTATTAAAGTCATCTGCTCTAATACGCACTGATAACCGTCACCCAGAAGACAAGCGGGGCCAGAGGAACCGCCGAGCAAGGGAGGGGCGGTGTGAAAAGTGTCAAAGGCTCCCCTTCACGTACACAAACACACCCCCTCCCAGCCCCTCCCAGCGCTTTGAAATCTCATTCCGGCTTTGTTGTCTCCCCCCGAGGGGCGGGAATGCTCAAAGCCCGCAGTATAAAGGCAGCGGTGGTGGCGGTGGCGATGCAGAGCTCCGCGTGCCCCGCAGTCAACACTCCCGGCCCGCTGGAGGTTCCCTGGTCCTGCAGCCGCAGGGTCCCCGGCGCTGGCTTCGTTGGGGGGGGGGCAGGCTTTCAAAGTGACGTTCCTTCTCTCTCTCTCTCTCGACTCCTTCTGAGATGAGGGCCTTGGGCTCAGGGGGAGCCACCCGGATCTTGGTCACCCTGGCAGTGGCGGCTCTTTGCGGCCACCCTCTGCTTAGGGTGAGCGCCACCTTGAACTCGGTGCTCCTCAGTTCCAACGCCATCAAGAACCTACCCCCACCGCTGGGTGGCGCGGCAGTCAGCCCCGCGCCCGGAATTCTGTACGAGGGCGGGAACAAGTACCACAGCATTAACTACCAGGTAAGAGGGGACGCGGGGAGGCAGGGATGCATGACCCTGGAAGGGATCCACTTGGAGAGGACGGCATGGAATGTGCCGTGTGTGCGCCGTACCCAGCTCTTTGCAGACGCCGCTTTTGGGAGCAGTGGGCGGCAACAGCTTTTGGAGAGGTAGACAGAATGGGACCTTGGTGTGTGTCCGGGTCAAGGATCGTGGGGATTCCATGATTGTGGATACCTGCATCCCCGGGTGCCTCACTCGCTTCCCGCACCCTTCCCGCAGCCGTATCCGTGCTCAGAGGACGAGGAGTGCAACGAAGGGTACTGCTCCAGTCCCACCCCATTTGCAGGGGTCGCCGACGCGCAAATCTGCCTCCCCTGCAGAAAGCGCCGCAAACGCTGTATGCGTCACGCAATGTGCTGCCCTGGGAATTACTGCAAAAATGGTGAGTCCCGCAGCCCCTACTTCGGTCTGGAAGTATCCCCACTTTGCGCGCCTAGCGAGGAGAAAACGCTCGCTCTGCTGAGACGGTGGCGGCGCCACCTGCAAATGACTAGAGGCCACTACGGGTGTTCTCAATGAAGTATCTTCACTGAGAGTGTTTAATCCCGGGCAGAGAGAGGAGGAGTACTAGGGCCTCGGAGCTCCTTCTCTTCCTGTCTCTCTCATAATTTAACACTACGATTTACCTCGTCTCAGACTCTTCTGTAAATATTTGTTTGTGGAGAGCCTTGAGAGAGAAAATGGGAAGGTAGGTGAGATTTTACAGAAAGGTCAATTAAACCACCATAGGCGTTTCACTGCCCTTTAGTTTTCCTTAAGGTGACACCCATGTCTCTCCCACACTTCCTCAGGATACCTATTGAAACTTGAAACTATTATCAACCAAAGGACAGGGTGATTTGTCTGCGCTGGCCATTCTTTTATTCTTAACAGATCTTGATACTCTCCCATCCTCACCTCTCCAGCCTCTCCCTACTCCCACCTAGCTAACCCTTCCCCACCACTAACAGATTCAGTAACATTCAGTGTCTCCAGAAATAAATTACAGGTTGGCGGCCCTGCTTTGGACCCAGCAACACTCTGGGATGAACTAACTAAATCTCTGTAATATAGAAATTAGACAGTAAAGCAACTGGTGGGTGAGATTGTAATCTTCCAGGCAGCTGGAATTGCATTTACTTTAGTCTGGAAGCACCATAGGTGAAGAATTTTGAAGTGACTGCTTTTCTATTTCTTAATCCAAGGATGATATTAAAAATGGGCAGAAATCAGGTTGCCCTGACTATTTGGTGGCAAAGTGCTTAAAAGGCTGTACTGGAGATGTTGCATATAACTGCACATTGTACACACTGGTACTTCTATCTGGAGAGTTTTGCATTAAAGTTAGGGAGGAAGTTTTTCTGGTGCTTAAAATAATGTTACTGTAACAAGACCTCAAGTTGGTGCAGACTGAACAGACCTGTTAAAACTTAGCAGTAAGGCATCACAGCCCAGGATTTAATCACCATCTCTTGCTTCATTAGGAATTTGTAAGCCATCTGAGCACACTCATTTCCATCGAGGGGAAATTGAGGAGACTGCTATTGAGAGCTTTGGTAATGTTGACAGCACATTGGATGGGCTCTCCAGAAGAACCACACTGTCTTCCAAAATGTATCATACCGTAGGTAGGTTAAAGGACCTTAACATGCTGCTTTGTTCACACATGTGTCTTTCAAGTCAACTGATTGAAATAATGCATGCTTTGCAGTAACCCTGTACTTTTCCTTGTTTCCTTGTCCTTCCTAGGACAAGAAGGTTCTGTCTGTCTCCGATCATCAGACTGTGCCACAGGATTGTGTTGTGCTAGACACTTCTGGTCTAAGATCTGTAAACCTGTCCTCACAGAAGGTCAGGTGTGCACCAAGCACAGGAGAAAAGGCTCCCATGGGCTAGAGATATTCCAGCGTTGTTACTGCGGAGAGGGTCTGTCTTGCCGGATACAGAAAGATCACCATCAAGCCAGCAATTCTTCTAGGCTTCACACCTGTCAGAGACACTAAAGCAGCTGCCTGAATGCAGTGGACTCCCTTTATAATATATGCTATGAAAACCATTTATGACTTGTCAGCTCAATCCTAAGGATGTATAAATTCTGTGATTGCAGTTAAGCATTCCAATAATACCTTCCTAAAATCTGGAGTGTAAGAGCTTTGTTTCTTAATGGAACTCCCCTGTGATTGATTGCAGTAAATTACTGTGTTGTAACTTCTCAGTGTGGCACTTAATCTGTAAATGCAACAAAACTTTTAATTATTTTTCTAAAGGTGCTGCATTGTCTATTGTTCTTCTATATGTAAATTTTTGTACACATTGATTATCTTGACTCTGAAATATTCTATATTGAATTGAAATAAATAAATTCAGCTTATATTTCCTAAATGCATAGTCCTCTCCCCTTTTAATTCTAAAGTCTAAAATGCAAGGCACTCTTGTGATGACAAATGATAGGTATATAAAAATTATCATGAAAATACTAGCTTATTTTCCAAAATATGCTGTCCCAGGGCTTAGATTATATTTATCTTTAGGCTGTGATAGTCTTTGAAATAAAATTTAACATTTAATACCATGAAGTGTTACAAGTTGAGATGAATTGTGGCCTTGTGATATAAGTTGTGTGTGTGTATTCTCTACAGGGAAAGAAATGTGGCATGTTTAAAGATCAGAGAAAAAAAATTGTCTAAATCTAAGATAATATTGGTCTATTCTAGAGTAACTTTAAAGAAAAATGTTCTCCATTGATAAACTCAAATGATCATGATAGTAAAAGACTCAATTTTACATTACTGCTTTAAAAAGTTTTCAATAAATAATATTTCAACAAATGGCCAATAACTATTGAGCAGAGAAGGAAATTTGCCAAAAAAAGTAATACCAGAGTATTGTTGGTTGGCAAGAAGAGGGTGTATGTGAAAATACACATGCAGATCTTATACCAAATGAGCTAATTTGAACTATCTTAAATACTAATAGTTTGATTTAAAAATAAAAATCACATTCTCTTCTACCTCAACTCTTTTGTTAGGCAAATTGAATATTTTCATTTTTGTTTAACCTGAAATGCATTGATAGGAATGAGGAGGGCGATATGAGGATGGCAATACGTTGTTTGAGAAAACCCACAGAAATGCAATTTAAACAGACTTTGCATTTTTTCAGTGACCAAATTTGATGTATTTTATACTGGGGAAAGGGGAAAACAACTTCCCAATTTATTCTGTTGTATTCTTAAAGTCTGCATCAAAACCACAAAATGTTGGGTTTCAGGCATCCATGGGACAGTGACTGATCAATTGTCTAGAGTTTCCTTAAATAACACAGATGTCCTAGAATGTTTGTTCTTGTGTGTTCCCGGAAGTGGTCCAATTTCAAGGGGCTTCAGCCAACAGGACAAGCCTTGGTTGGCTGAGAGGAAAACTGGCAGGAGGTCTGTTGTTACATTCCTTTTGTCTGGAAATTTCGACTTCCTCGCCCAAAAGAAGCTTTCTTTTTCTACATGTGCTTGTTTTCTAAAGTGCCAAGAAGGCTAAATCTAAAGCCTGCTGTCTCCAATAAAGCATAATAGAGGAGAGGAAACAGGAAACTCTTTCTTCAAAAGGAGTGCTTTCTGTTTAAGAGGGAAAATGACAAATGTTAAAGAGGCCCTGGATATCAGATCCCTTCCTTTCTCCAGGAACTGACTGTGGCCAGACCCTCTCAATCTGTACATCTTATGTCTAGCCCTTCTCACTTTCCATCCTGGGATGGGGATGGGAGAGTGAGAAACCAATGATGGATGGTGCCTCCTCTTACCTATCTGGGAGTGTAGGAAAGGATTTCCATCAAGAAGATTCTGCACACTTACAAAGCTGAAAAGAGAATATCAAAAAATCTATAGATGTTTTATTAGCTAGTAATAGAGTCAGATACAAGCCAAATTCAAAAGAGGATCACTTAAAGTATCTCTAACATTTTAGATAATGGCTGTTTAAATATGTATTTTATTTTAAGCACTTTGTTTGAATAGAAAATAAGGAAAAAATTCCCAAGGTATTTTATCAAACGTTAGTATACCTATACACCTATGTTCTTTTTACTTTGTGGATCTTGCAGATCAATCTGAATAACACATAGAAAGGTACCTCGTTCTTTTTTTGGTTGCTTTATGTGTATAGTAATGTGGAATGGTTATACCCTATTTAACCAGTCCATTACTAATAGACATTTAACTTGTCTTTGCAGTTTTTGCTATAAAAAATGTGCCATGGATATAGATTTGTATCTACGTACTGGTACAGTTATAGGGAAAGGTGATAGCTGATTTTTTTTTTTTTTTTTAAAGCAAATTACAAGAGCAAAAAGCATGATGTCTGTAGATATTCATAAGGTCTGGCAAGGACAAATTGTCAAGATGCCTGCTTATCAATGATTGAGTGGTGATTAAGTTCTTGCTAAACTGTATCAGAGGAAGAGGGAAATATAGACTTATCCTAACAATTTCACAGTAAACCGTAACCTCTGGCATTCAGTTAAAGGCAGCCCTGCCCTTATGACTTATTTTAAAATCATTATTAAAGTCACATGTTTTTTTCCTACCTGCTTTTCTTGTTTTCCTAGGGAAGTTGAATATTTCAGATGTAATTTAACCTGAGATCTATTGATTAGAATGAAGACAGGGATTTTGTGTAGAAGAAAAACCTCTAATATGCAACCTAATTATGATTATTCATATTTTAGCAGATCAAACACTTCATGGGTTTTTTCCCCATGGTACATCAAATTGTGCTAATTTAAGCGTGGTATTAGTAACAAATAGACAGTTATAAATCTCATCAGTTTCAGTATTTCTAATTGCATAGTCAGGTCAGCACTTCTTATTAAAATTGCAGGTGAAATCACTAAATTTCCTTTAAAATTGAATATATTATCTAAGTTTATCGTGCTAACATATGGGTAACATATGGGGTAGCATGGGACAATGCTACTATTAGGCTTATAAAATGTATTACATCAAGCACCATGATTACAATTTTCATACCTTCTAAAATACTACTCTGAGAACAGTATAAACTATAAAATACATTATTTACCTCACATTTAAAAAAAAAGCACTGAATAACCTATTTAGGGTTATATACAAATGTATATACATATTTGGGTCTTTATATGCTTGTCCAATGACAACTGCTTAGAAGTAGTCAATTGCATTAAGAATCTGGGACCACAATCTGAGTATCGATAGAGAATTAGTTTAATAAATATTTATTGAACACTAAAATGGCATTCAAAAAGTTGTATGGTCTCCAACTTCAAGGAGCTTATTGTTTAGCAAGGGAAACAACTATTAGTGCTGGGAGTTGGTTACTTATGGTGGATAGAAATAGTCTCTGGAATCAGAGAGACTTGAAATAGAGTCATGTCTCCCTTAGTTTCTAAGTGGGTGATACTGAGCAAAGTATAAAACCTCATTGATAAAATTGAGAGAACATCTGTTTTAGAGAGTAGATGTGTGTGTGAATAATGCATGCATACACTAAGCATTTAATCTAGCCCCTAGTAAGCACTTAATTTTAGGTCTTTACGATTGGATAAAACAATGTATATTATATTATTTTATACCAATTCCAAAGTAGTTAAATCAGCTTTTACTTGCTTGGAAAGAGCTTCAAAAGAAAAGGTGATATTTGAACCATCTTCTTCTCCAGGCTTTTTTATTTCAAGGAGAGAAACTCATTTAAACTAGAGAAAGTCAGAAGATGACATTGATTAGAATGATACCCATCATGAAAATCAGTATGGAAATCTTTCTAGGGGCTGGCTTTATTAGCTTGGTTATAGTTTCTGCTCCACTGTAATTTGCACTGGCTTTAGCTTGTCCTGGCACAGACTCTGACCCCATAGTAATGACTTTCTAGGTCAGCTTTGTTCAGCAAACTACTCAGCCTCCCAGGACCCTAGTCCAAGTTCTTGGATGAGGTTTCTGATTGGCTTAGCTTTAATCAGGAGTTCATCTCTGGACCAATTGCTTGCCTTGGCTACCTGGTTCCTAGTGTATAAATCCAACTAACCACACCCACTCCACTTTTAATAGGAGCTAATGTAATTCTAAAAGGAGTGTATAGGAGCAGGCACTGAAATCACATCTACCAAAAATTAGTTCTTGAAGGATGAAGAGTTTGCAAGGCAGACAAGAAAAGAAAGGGTGTTGGAGACAGAGGAAACAATGTGAGCAAAATATGAAGCTGTGTAAATTTAAATACATAAGATATTCAGAAAAGAGATTAATGCACTGTGCCTAAAGTATAGGGTACCTCAGAGGAAGACTGACTTTTGGTAATGAAATTTGTTGTCCAAGAAAATAAGGCCTGATCAAAACTCTTCACTTCCAGCATCGGTTATCATATTAGGTGGCAATAGAGTTGAAGATACGTTTGAGACACATTTTGTCTCAAAAGATTAGTAGACAGTTTCACAAACCATGGTGAGTGTTTCAAAATATATATTATGAAATAAAGACAATACTACTTCATTTCCAGCAAAAGTCATCATAGTAGGTAGACTTAGAGCTGAAAGTCATGTATGACAATTCTATTTGATTAATGTAGACAGTTTTCACAAATCATGGTGGATGTTTATTGCCAAAGAGTTATAAAATTAGGATATGTAACAGTCCCTAAATAGCAGTAAATGTAAAGTTATATTTGAAGGGCAGCAGTAAACAGCCCCCTGTTATTATAAACTATGTTTAAAGTCTATACTAAAAAGCAAAATTGGCAGAAGGCATGAAACATGGCTGAGCACAATAATGCCAGACTATTTCACAATACTTCATACTAACTTTCTTCTGATGAGCAAGAATTACTTTTTAAAAGAATCCTTTATTGGAACCTCTCACATATTTGTGGGACTCTGAAGTTCAAATTAAAAGCAGACAATAATACCCAGCCTTGGCAGACGTGCAGAAAATCGAGTGTCTTTGTTTTCTAGGGCTGCTATAACAAAGTACTGCAAACAGGTGAATTAAAACAAATTTATTCTTCCACAGTTCTGGAGGCTAGAAGTCCAAATTCAAGATGTTAGTAGTGCCACATTCCCATTGAAACCTGTAGAGGGAAGTCCTTTCTTGTGTCTTGCTAGCCTCTAATAGTTTGCTGGCAGTTCTAGGTATTCCTTGACTTGCAGCTATAGCACTTCAGTCTCTGCCTCCTGCCTCACAGTGCTGTCTTCTCTCCAGGTCTGTCTCTCTTCTCTTTCTTATAAGGTCACCAGTCATATGGGATTACAGGCCCACCCTACTCCAGTATGGCCTCATTTTAGCTTAACTAAATCCATCTGCAAAGATGCTATTTCCAAATATGGTAACAGAATAGGGATGGGGGTGGAGTTAAGACTTGATCATATCTTTTTAGGGGATAACATTCAACCCATAACAGACATGCTCATATATTGCTAGTAGGAACTAAAGTTGTCATAACTTTTCTGAAAGGTTATTTGGCAAATGTTTTAAAAGTGTGAAGACGTTCTACAGCAATTTCACTTGTAGAAGTGTGTTTTAAGAACAGAATCATGGATGTGTATAAAAACTTCTGCAATGATATCACAGTGGCAAAAATTAAAAATATATTAAATACCAACAATTGGGAACTATTTGTATAATTTGAGATAGGTCTTTAAAATATTCTGCAATCAATAAAATGATAAAGAAATGATTGCAATCCACTGATAGGAAAAGATAAGATTACAGAGCATCCACAGTACACTTTCAGTTACTTGTAGTAACATCAGATACCTAGATCTAGATGACCATATCTGAGAGGTAGGACTATAAAAACTATCTAGTATTTTCTTTCATTATTTTCCATTTTTCTATAATCAAAGTGTTATTAAATCTAAAGGTAAGATTAGAATTTGGGTTTTCCTCATAAATGTTCCTACTTTTTCAGCAAATATCTTGTGTATTATTCTGACTAGAGAAGATACTATGAGTGCTGAGTTACTCTTGAAATTTTCCAAAAAACTACAGAAAAAGATATTCACTTACTGACCAAAATTTTTTTTCCATTCAAAGTGTACTGACTAGGAGAACTGTGTCTGGAACAGAGAAAACCCACAAGTATTTGTTGAGTAAAGGAATAAATGAATGAGAAATAGGGATAGTTGTGCCAATTTCAGAAATATTAAAACAAACAGAACATACTAAAGCAATACTTTAAACATTCAAAAGAAAGGACATCAGTAAAAGAAAAGTCCCAATTCTGTTATAATAGATAGCTATTTTCCTATGATCTTCTTGTCTACATAGTCAACTACTACATATTATGATGAACTGTCTAGCATAGTATATAAATCAGACAAATACATAAACTACCATGACAGGATGTGTCCATTAGTTTATACATCTTTCTGTGTAAGGGAAAATCTCACCTTTCTTCCTGACAAAATACTTAACACTTTCAGACAGCTTGATTTATAGTCTTGCAGGCAGATAGATTGCATTTCATAGCTAATTTAAATAGAAAGCCAGACTCGGAAGAGGATGGAATTTATTTACTCTAGTAACTGTCCATTTCATAGTGTTATCACCAGTCTTGAATATCTCTTTAGTCAAGCAGTGCCAAGTGCTGTCATGTACCTGACATAGTTGGCATATTGCAGAAGATGTAAAAACTGATTAAAACAAACAAGCAACAACTTAGAACCTCTACCTCTAAGACTAAGGGCTGTTTTAGACAAAATTGAGGAACTGGCAGTTTTTTCTTTCAAGTTTTCTCATATTAACTTCATTCAACAACTTTCATTTTGCTCCCTTTAAGGAGCCCTATTCCCACTTTCAAAGTTTCTCTCCATCCCTTCTCATATCTTTTCCTTCACTCTTTCATAAGGCTCTTAATTTTGTTAATTCTCACTACCCAGACTTTTCCAGCAGCATCCCCACACTTGTCCTTTTAATGATATATCTTGGAACAGAAATTGTGAACTATTCACAAAACCAGGCTCCATTTCCTCCCACGCACATTTCCCAGCCTCCCTTGCAGTTAGGTGTGGCCATATGGCTGAGCCTGGATAGAGGCTTGTGTGCCTGGAGGCCTGCCTCCAGGGTTCTCCACATGCTCTCCCCATCTGCAGATCCTCAGACCGAAAGGCTGTACTGAAGAGGCAGCAACAGAAACTCTCAATCTGGGCTCCTAAATGACAGCACAAGCAGATTTCCCCTGCCCTCCCTCTTCACTAAGTGGGCAAGAAATGACCTTTAACTGTGATAAGTCATTGAGATGTGAGTGTGTGTGGGGGTGGGTATTTTACTTTAACTAATATACAATTAAGCTTTACCTTTTTCTTTCTTTCCCTCTTTCTCCTTCTAGATTCTAACCTTTTGGGTATCTATAGTAGAGGCCTCTCACTGGGAAAAACTAGATGATCCGATAAACAATTGGGTATGAAATTGTGAGATACAAATGAATTCACATTAACATTTGTTACATTGTTCACATGTACAAGAAAATGTGAAAGCATGCACCACTGTGCTTGACACAGTAGAAACTCAGTGACTATTTTTATATTTTCCTAACTGAGTACTTTTGGAAAAAACAAACAAAAAAACTTTCTTCCATGAAGTGATACCATCGGCAGGAAATTGTAATAATGGCAGTTTTCAGGAGCATCTTTCAGGTACCAGATACTATTTTAAGTGTTCCACATATATTTATTCTTTTCATGCTCACAATAACTCTGAGGTAGGTATATTTTTTCACTATTTTATTGATAAGGAAATCAAAAGTTGAAGGGGTTTATCTGAAGTCATGCAGCTATTAAGTAAGAGAGCCAGAATTTGAACTCAGATGGTCTGCTAGGCTCTTAACCACTACCATATAGGGCTGGATCTTCATCCATGTGAATATTTCTATACCCCTTAAGTTATTTAGACTAAAGTTTTTTTTTTTTTTTTTTCAGTTGACTTGGAAAAGCCCAGTATCTCAAGTTCCTGAACTGAGAAACATTTTCATGAAATCCCCTAAGTATTTGAAAATATAATGCCTTATATTCTTATGTGTTTACATGGGGACACCTAAAGGATCAGATTAATAAAACTGAAAATCAGTTGTCTTAATGTTAAAAATAGTATATAATCTTTGATTAGAGAGATTGAGTCTAATGAATTAAATTTAATGAATCAAGTTTATGGAATAACCTCACTGTTTGATTCTTATGTTGTTTCTTTCATCCAACAGTACACTTTCTGGCCGGTAATAGAATTACAAGCTACATTATCATAAGCCCCTTGCATTTAAGGCTATTTCACGAGTCACCTTTACACAATGTGTACTGTGTTTCACAAATGTTTTTTTCACTTTCTGATTTTAGTTGCCTTTGCTTTAAGTCTTCAAATTATATCTTATGACGGCTACATTTTAGGTTACCATTTACTATTAACAAGTGAGGGCTGAGTGGTTTCAACCTCCAGAAGGAAAGAAATATGGTATAATTATATCATGGATTCATCCTAAAGAGCTAAAAATAGCCGACACACACACGAAAGATAAACAAATTCAGTGTCTTTTAAGTGATTGTTTTTCTTAGAGCACAACATTGATGAACTCAGAGCTTTGAGGTAAAGTTTGGAGTCAGGGTTGATTTTTTGCAGTTGTAGGTCTTTGGCTAGAGTTCCTGGCACAAAGCCAGGGCTTAAGAAGTGATAGTTCTGTTACAGCCATGTATTGATGGGCATGAGCTTTCAATGTGCTCGTGTGTGAAGCTATTTCAGTCCACTTGTTAATTCAGTATGCTATAATTAGAGTCCAGTGGTGAAGTGTCTGGTGCCATGAGGAAGAGGTTTTTACATGCCAGGTCGGGATCATGAAGAAGTCAAGGTATCAAATTTTCAGTCCCATCTGTAGTCTTGATTGTATTTCAAAAGTCATGTTCATTTTATAGCTTTCTCTAAATAAGTGGCTCCCACCTCAGCTCATTATCTGAGTCACTGAAAAACTTTAAATACAGATTCCTTGGCCCTTTCCAAGAACTACTGAATCAGAATTTTTGTGGGATTGGGCCTAGATATTTGTACTTTTTGAAGCCCCACTGTCAATTGATATTTTACATGTAATTTTGGAAACCAAAATTACAAAATATACTATATATCCTTTAATCAAAATGCTTTACTCACAACAAAATGGCCATATGGAGGTTTTGTGGAGGGAACCAAAATATTGGTTGAGCACTTGCCATGTGCCAGACTTTGGGCTTGGGGAAAAATATCATTTCATGTGATTCTTGCAACAACTCTTACAGGTATCTGTTAATTTTCACTCTATCATCTATGCAATGAGATGATGAGGTCCTGAGAGGTAAACAGGGGTCTTCAACATTACACAGCTAGGAAGTAACAGAATGATAACAGATCTAGATGCCCATGGTTCCAAAGACTACTTTATGTCAGTGCTAATAAAAATGGTAGTTTTAATTTTTAGAAGTATGAGAGTTTATTTTACATGTTTGCATATACTTTGAGAAAACTCATTTTACTGAATTTCAAGTTTGGAATCAGGGAAAGTGAAACCGAAACAAACTAAAGCAGTTGCCTAAAGTCACCATCTAAACCAGAGGCAAGCTAGTAACAAGAACCCATCTTTTAAAAAATATACTACCCTCTAGTTGTTCAAGCCAGGAACTCTCATTACTCCAGCCATCCCCCACCTTAACCATCAAAGCCTGTGGATTCTCTTTCTTGAATGTCTATTTTCCTCCACCTTATTCCAGGGTACCAACATCTCTCACTCCCTGTTTCAAACAATGCTCCCCCTCTAAGCTATTCTGTATCTCCCAGCTACCAGACTTAGGTTCCAATCTGGTCATGTCACCGTATCTACCTAAAACCCTCGGTGGCTTGGCAGTGACCATCAGATCTCTCCGAACATGGCCAATGCAAGTTTTACACCATCTAAATCTCTTCTACTTCAACCTTGTGTCAACTCTTCCCATTTTGTCTCTGCTTTGGCCATGCTAACCTTTATTCAGTTCCTAGAGTATACCATGCCTCTTTCTGCTTCAGAGGTTTTGTCTATAATACTCATCGTCCCGTAATACTCTGTTAGGAGTGGTTCCCTTCTGAGCTCATCAAATCTCAGCTTATCTCTTGCAGGGAACTCTGCCCTGAAAGACCACTTACTGCAGACTGCTCAGGTGTTTTATGCACTCTCATAAACCCTTTTTCATAGCTCTTATTTCAATGCTAATGAGTTATTTTATATTTATTAAATATGTCTTCCTCATTAAACATGCAAGGATCTTGTTTATCCCTCTACTCACAGCACCCAATTCAGGGCCTACCCTATAGTAATGTTGCTCAATGAAGATTTGTAGAGTGAATCAAACTCCCATGATGTTTCTCCTGGAAGGATTTGCTTCTATAGAATTCATAATATACATACATGTAGCAAAAGGCTCAATAACTACATTTCTTTTTTTCTGTTACAGGACTATTTAACTGCATAAAATAATTCTTTTAACTTACCCAGTTCTTTGTATATATGAAACAATGTCCTCAGAATTAAATAGAATTGTATACAAAATTGCTTCCTGATTTGCATCGCTTATCATTATTGCTGGATTTGATAATAGTTATCCAAATACAATATTAAATGAAAAGCAGGAATTAATCACAAAGTATTAAAATATTTTCTCTCATTATAAAATAATCTCATGCATTTTGCTGATTGTTTTATATCACGGTTAGATGGCTTTGAGAGGAACTTGATAGTTGGCTTACCTTATTCAGGCTTTCCTAGAGAGAAACTGTCTTCAATTATAGTCCACATTCACTGAGACAAAGTAATCACATAGCCCCTTCTTGGTCCTGTAGATTGACCATACACAGATGCTTTCACTAGTGGAGAATTTCTCTTTTTATAGAGTGGAATAATATATTCAACACCTGGATTGAAATTCAGGTAATAGCCCCAGCTAAAAAATTTTAGGGATGCCATTAATCAGCTGTTTCCAAACTTGTCTGCACATAGGACTCACGTGAGGAGCTTAAAAAAATATTGGCACCTGTGACTTGCTCCCAGGGCTAGGGATGTGCCCTGCGCCTGGGAATTTTTAAAGATTGGCAGGTGATTCTAATGCATGGGCAAGTTTGGAAATCACTGCCATTAGTTTCTCTTTTCATCAAAGTAGCAGAAGCATTGCTGTTTCTGCCTTGATTTTGGAATGGATTTATGAAATGACATGTTGACTCTGAAACTGGAATTTAGGCCTTGACTTTCTTAGACTTGCCCGCAAATGATGGCAGCTAGGAGTGGGGATGCTCAGGGCAATTCTGAACTTGGGAATCTTTCATAACCTTTGTGCCAAGATCCAAGACTGGGGCCAATTCCAAAAGAAGTTTTGATAGAAGGCATGCCACTGAATGGGAAAAGGAAAAGGACTAAGAACTATATATGTCTATCTATCTTATCCTTCCCACACACACACCAAACTCCAAAAACAAAGCTGAGTTGAACAGGATGAATTATAACTCTGTATTAGTTAAAAGTTAGGGTTTAAAAAGAATTTAAAATGGTATGATTTATTAGCTGAAGAGATCCAGCAAAGGCTCTAGCAAAATACCAGTAAATGATTTTGTAAGGGAGAAATGGTCCTGGAGGGAATACACCCATTTACACCATTATTAATATTACTGTGGAACTTCACAAAATTCCCAGAGCATAGGATGCAATTCAAAACCAGTGGTTTCTGGGAAGCGGCTGTGGCTCAATCAGTAGGGCTCCCGTTTACCATATGGGAGGCCCCGGGTTCCTGGTGAAGGCAAGCCTGCCCGCACGGCGTGGTTAGCTGATCCAGCGAGCACAAGCAGCAAGGGGGGGGGGGGATAAATGAATAAATAAATAAAATCTTTAAAAACAAAACAAAACAGTGGTTTCTGTGCCTAAATGGACAATTAAAAGGCCCTTGAACTTTAGAAAAGCTGTGGTCTTAAAAATGGCTGAAATCAGTGTTCTAATGACACATATTTAAACATCTAATGTGGTCATAATGTACTTGACAAGTCTTTCATATTTATTTATTTTTTTAAATGAAGGGGCAGACACATATTCCACTGCTGCTAGGTGACACAGGCCTGTTGTAGAGGGCACAGAGAGTGTGTAGAAAGTTGTTTAAGTACCAAAAGAAAAACAACAACAACAGTAAATCACCTGCTTGAGATAATATCTAGTGTCTTCTAATTCTTTGACTCTAGTCTTTAAATAATTGAATCTTGATTCCATTTGAGGTGGGGAAAATACACACAGGTAGCCTAATTTCTAATTATTTCATGCCCAATGAAAGGCACAGGTGTCAAAGCCTTAAGGATTCTGGTCCTTCATTTAATGCATTAAATCTTGTTTTGTGTTTTTTTTTTTTTTTTCTTTCAAACAAAACACTAACTGCCCTATTAATCTAAAGTGATGTTGTCGCTGTTTTTACTTTGTGCTCTCGCTTATACTAACTTCTCTGACTGTTCTGAGTTGCTGCTGCTGCTTTGGAAGCCTTTAACGTTCTCAAGGACACTGCTTCTCTACCATGGCTCTTTGTTGGGTCACCTGGGGAACTCTACAAACTTCCAATGCTCATGTCCCACATGCAGTTCTGTATTAATTGGCCTTTAACTCCTTTTCATGCGCTGAATGTTTTGGAGAGTTTTTAAAATGCTATATGGAAGCATGCCACATTCCTTTATAAAGGTTTCATACTTTACTGTGGTACACGTGTGCCTGGGTTACTAAACACTTCCCTCTTGATTGACAATATGCTTCCAAATTTTCATTCTTGCCAGCAATGTGGCAGAGAGCATCTTTATATATTCCTTTGTGCATATACACAGATTTTGCTTAAAATACATATTTAGTGTCTTTCACTTTAATATTTGATAGATACTGCTAATTGCCTTCCAATGGGCTCTGCCATATTGTATTCCTACCACCAATGTTGGAGAGGGGATGCCATTCCTCACAACTTTCCTACTGGAAGACATTATCGGTCTTTCATTTTTACCAAATTAATGGGTGAAAATTGCTCATTACTGTCTCAAATGCTTAATATGCTTCTCACTGCTTATCAATGAAGTCGACATCATTTAAAATGTTTCTAGCCCGTTCCTATTCCTTTTCTGTCTTTTATTAAGGAATTGAACTCTCTAGTCTATGACAGTGGTCTCCACACCATCATTCTAATTAAACCCGATCTCCTTGGCAGGATTTTCAAATTTCTACCAGGAACCAATGCACAGCTATTTACTACCGCATTCAGCTGTCTGATGATGTTTATCTTGATCTCACAATCCTATTAATGATGTGAGTATTTCTCAAAATGGGATGTCTCCATCAGAATCATACATACAAATGTAAACTCCATAGTCTGGGTAAACCACAGTATCTGGGTGGGAAGTCATAAAAACCACATTTTAATTAACCCTTCATAAAATTCTTATGAACAAAAAGCTCATAAGGAATTAAATTCTAGATATGCTTTAGACTTCTATTCATTTTTTTTACAAGCCAAGTGGAGAATACGTTGGATTAAAGAAGAATCAAGAACTTAAATTCCTATGGAATAAAAAAAAACAAAACCTGAAACAGAGGTTACATTTAATGACATTCTTAAGATATCTCCAAGTGGCAAGGACATGGAAAAATCTACATTTTAATATGTTATAATAGCTCTTGCTTCCTGTAAAAGCTGCTTAAGTAATTGCTATTTGTTTCCCTAATTAGTAGAAACATTTTAATCTCACAATCTTTCTTAAAAAAAAAAAACACAAAAAGTTGTCTGTGTAGCATGCTAATTGCTAGCAGAATCTTCCTCTATGAAAAAGAGGACCAGCGAACGGAGGAAGGGGCACTGAGATCTGAATCCAAGCCTGACAGAATATGCTCCAACCAGCAGACAAGAAAGGAGGGTTAGAGGACATCTGCCAAGAAAAGAACAAAAGCCAGAAGGGAGGGAACAGAGAAGATATGGTGAAGCAGGAGAGACTAAGAAAACACAATTTGAAAAAATCTGGGAACAGGGGAAGAAGTAGTAAAGAAACCACATTAAAAACATCTAAAATAAAAACAACAAAACAAAACAAAACAAAACAAAACATAGGACTGTACAATGCACACAGTGGGAAAAAAAAACATTGTAATACATTCCCTTTAATTTATGGTAACTAGTTAATCCCCAGCTAAATAATTTTATGATTGAGTCTTTCATTTTGACCAATTTCTAGGGTTTTTAACTAACATTTGGTAACAGCTGGCATTCACTCACATTTCTGTTCCATTTTTTGGGGGTGATGTTTTATACAAATTATCACCCAATTGTTATTTTTATTATTACAGATACTTTCACTTGATTAATTATCCTAGAAATTAAACTCTGAAAGTCCAAAAAAAGTGGGAGGAAACTTTGGAAACAAGAAAGGTTTCTTACTAGTGCTTTATTGTCAATGCAGTAGTAATTTTACAGGCATCTTCATTTTCAGCCCATATTATTGATAAATGATAAATATTAAACAGAAAATATATGCTAACTGATTGTATTGAATGAAGAACCAAGTCACCAATTTCAAGGCATTGTGTGTTCTGAGGTGGTTTTAATTGCAATAGACAGTATTGTCCCTTTTCCATGACTGACCCATATCTTAATAAATATTGTACTGATTTTTATACCCATCTCATCTTTAAGCCTCTCTTACCTCCCTTCTACAAAAGGAAGAAACAGCACCTGGATAGAACATAGGATGTTAGAAGTAAGTAACAGAATGCCATGAAAAAGAGAGAGCAGAAAAGAGCTTAAAGTTTCTTGGGCTTGTTTGAGGAAAATCACAATGAAACATTCATATTATTCAGTGGAGGGCCCTTGTGGGTCATGCTACACATATGCGTACAAACTCATGCAAGTTCACTGATTCTAACGTCATACATTTATCACCTCACAGCTTACAGAATGTCTCCAAAACATTTATTGATTCTGTCCTGTATTTTGAATTTCATTGATGTATGTTTAGTGATAACTTTGAACTTCTAATTATAGGCTCTAATCTTGATGTTATTTGGTCTTCATTATTAAGTCTATAAAATAAATGCTGTTAAATTACCTCAATATGTTTCCAAATTTAAAGTATTTTAATGGCTGCTGTGTATTCCTGGATTTAAAGTCCAAACCAGAACTAGCTACTCTAAAAGTTGTTAATTCTCCCTGTAACTTTTACCTTATAAAATTTCATATTAATTCCTGTATTGTGAAAAATAATCACCTGCAACAAAAACCAAAAATAGGGTTTATAGATAATCCTTTTGTTACCTATTGAAGGAAAGATTATATAACTTTATAGAAGTATAACTATAATTAACTATCTTTGTTATACCATTATTTCACTAATTATTAAATAAATAAATAAATAAATAAAACTCAGAACTTAGAGGAACATCCTAGGTTGATAACGTACTTGAATCTTTTGGTGTTACAGAGACATAGGTTCAAATCTTGGCTCTACCTATGGTAATTTTTGTCTTGTTTTAGTAGCTATATAAAAGGGGGTAGCTGGGAAAAACCCACCTTGCATGATTAATGTAAGGAATACATGAGAATGAGATAATACATATGAAAATAGAGAGCCTGGTACTTGCTAATGGCTAATGTTTATCACGCCTATAATATATGCTAGGTACTGTGCTAAGATTTTATATGGATTCAGCTCTCCAAACTACTCTATGATGTAGGTATAATTATTAGGCCCAGTTTAGGTAACTTTCCCAAGATTAGACAGCTAATCAGAGATAGAGTCGTTATTTAGACAGAAAGAGCATGACTCGAGAATCCAGGCTCTGGACTATAACCAGTCTTTCTCAACTGGTACAGTCAAGTAGAGAAGCACTTTGGGCCCTAGACCAGAATCTGAATCTAGCTTTACCATGGATTAGCTTTAGACCTTAGGCAAGTTACTTAAACTCTCCAAACTTCAGAGGCAAGAGAATTCCACTCAGAGGGGTTTTACTGAAGAGAATATAATGAAGGGGCTAGTCACAGAGGCATGGTCAGAGTTGAGGGAATCATGAAAGGGTGTTGAGAAATATCTCTAGTAGGAAAAATGGCAGGAAGCCATTGTAACTCATAGACTTGAAGGGGCAAAAGTCAGAAATAGCATTAGATCACTGGGAGATCCAGAGCTATGGGGCAGGGAATGCCCAGCAGGAACGCAAAGGCAGGGAAGGAGGGAGAAATAAAAAGTTAGAGAAACACTAATTTAGGATGCCTCTCTGTCTCGCTCTCTCTGTCTCTGTCTCTCTCTCTTTCCCTCTCTCTCTTTCTATGTGTGTGTGTGTAGTTAGAAAACAACTGTAAATAAGAAAGGCTTTAATCACAAGAAATTTACCATCTACTGGGAGGTGAAAAGTTGATAAACAGAGACGATTCAATGTGATAAATGCTATCATGGAGGTATGCAAAGGATGATCTAGGAGCTTTTCAGATTGTCCAAAGGATAAGGCAATTTGACAATATAAGGTGGCCATAAAGTCTAGAAGCATAGGTTACTTCATTGTATTGGAATGCATCATAAATAAAACATGTATTATACATATTATTCATTCTATTTACTTTTGTTTCCAGACTAGGTAGCTACCCTGTTGATTTCAACAAATACAACCAGCAATTGCCTTGGGATAATATGGGGGGTGGTAATAGATGCAGTTAAAAATACTGTGGTAGGTCAGGTCACAAAAATTGCTTGTCTAGAATCCAGATTTCTACACCTATGTTGGTGGGTATCTGGGGTCTCCACTATAACCTTAACTTATATAAAATAAGATAAGAAATTTCATTTCATTTCTGAGAATAAAAGCATGAAATAATAATAATAATACAGGGCACCACTCACCTTGCAGTACATCTGTGGCCCATGTCTCGAACCATGTACTTTTCTTGTTTTCTTATTTCTTAATAAACTCTTTACTCCCTTGTCTACCCAATGGCATGTCCTTAAATTCTTTTATGTGACATAAGCCAAGAACCTAGAAGCCCAGAACCCAGAGCTATCTGGTAACATTATTTGGTAAGCCAGGTCAGGAGACAGAGAAGTGAGTGATGCTCCCCGACACACGGCAAAGACTGTCTGCTTGTGCCTAGGAAATCAGATTTGAGGTTTACTGTTACAAATTGGATAAGGGTGAAAGATGTGGACTAAATTGCTGCCTGATGGAATTCTCAACCTTTGGGGTTGAACATCCACTCCTTCCAGCCCAGCAGCACTGGAGTCCTATTATCTCCGAGGACTGGAGAGCCCGGGAGGCCTCCCACCTGGAGAGTTGAGGTTCCTAAAAGCAGCAATTTGTGAGAGCAATCAAATTTCCCTGAGGCTTCAATGACCTCAAATCAACATCTTATTAGTCATGTGGGGATTTCATCCAGTTCCAACCAGGGTGCTGGACCTGTCTTCCCTCATCTGCAATAGAATAGCTAGAGGGCTTTACACCTTGTCAGGTAGCGCCTACTCCCCCTAACCAGCAGAAAGTAGCTACAGAGGAGTGATCATCACCCTTCATCACCCCCTTAAGAATAAGGGTATAAACTCTCTGAGGGGAGAGTTGAGGCAGGTTAATATAGGGAAAGAGAAGAATTGGGTCACAGCTGAAGACCCAGCAGACAACATGGCTGTGAGTCCCTGCCCGGGAGTCTCCTGAGGGATCCTTCAAGACCCTGGAAAGAGAATCTCATTTGGAATGAGAATCCCATTCAGAGTCAAGGGAAAGCCCTGATATGCTCAAAAGGCTCACCATTGACCCCCCTGAGAAATGACAGGTGGGGCAATTAATCAGAACAGCAAACAGACTTTAAAAAGCCCTGACCTGGGGTCCCATGGATGCAACTCACCCTGCAGTATGCCTGCAGTCCATGCCTCGGACCATGTACTTTTTTTGTTTTCTTATTTCTTAATAAACTCTTTACTCTCTTTCCTACCCTAAAATAATAATAATAATAATAATAATAATAATAATAATAATAATAATAATAATAATAATAATACAGTTCACCCCACACTTCATTCTCTGGGTACATCCAGAGTGATGTTAAAAATAATAACCCAAATTCAGCTGACTTTAACCCCAATTTCTCCCATAAGCAATTCTGGGGAACCAAGGGTCATAGTCTCATATCTTCTCAAATGAGCCACCTACTACATGATACTCACCTGGGTGATGGTGCTGTGTTTTCTCAGTACCTCAGTTTCCTTCAGGTCCAGAAGCCTTGGCTGAATGTGGTTTCCCCTCCTTCTGAGAATTTTGCATCTGCTGATCAAGCACTGCTGCCTCCTCCAAGTCCTGCTGCCATCTCCCACCGGACACTCTACTTTTTCTATTGCCCTCCTCTAGACACCACTACTGTTAGTAAGTTCCCATGAGCCATTCTGTGGCCATTCTGGGATGCAAAATTTGGGGGAATGTATTGTTATACTGTGGTAGGGGGTAATGGGTTTGTTAAGTTCTTGTATTTCTTGTTGTGTCAGTGTAGGTTCGTTATGAGTTTCTAGAAATTTGTCCATTTCATCCAGGTTGTCTAGTTTGTTGGCATATAGTTTCTCATAATATCCTCTTATGATTCTTTTTATTTCTGTGAGGTCTTTTGTAATTTACCCCCTTTCATTTCTGATTGTATTTATTTGCATCTTCTCTCTTTTTTTCTTTGTTAGTCTAGCGAGGGGTTTGTCAATTTTATTGATCTTCTCAAAGAACCAGCTTTTGGTTTTGTTGATTTTCTCTATTGCTTTTCTGTTCTCATTTTCATTTATTTCCGCTCTAATCTTTATTATTTCTTTCCTTCTTTTTGCTTTGGGATTGGTTTGCTGTTCTTTTTCTAGTTTCTCAAGTTGCTCAGTTAAATCTTTGAGTTTAGCTCTTTCTTGTTTCTTAATATAGGCATTTAGGGCTATAAATTTCCCTCTCAAGACTGCCTTTGCTGTATCCCATAAGTTTTGATATGTTGTGTTCTCATTTTCATTTGTCTCAATATATTTACTGATTTCACTTGCAATTTCTTCTTTGACCCACTGTATATTTAGGAGTGTGTTGTTCAGTCTCCACACATTTGCAAATTTCCTTTTTTCCTGTCTGTTATTGATTTCTAGTTTCATTCCATTATGATCTGAGAAGGTGCTTTGTATAATTTCAAACTTTTTATATTTATTGAGAGCTGTATTGTGACCTAACATGTGGTCTATCCTGGAGAAAGATCCATGGGCACTTGAGAAGAATGTATAACCCGCTGAGTTTGGATGCAGTGTTCTGTATATGTCTGTTAGGTCTAACTTGTTTATAATATTGTTCAAGTTCTCTGTTTCCTTGTTGATCTTCTGTCTAGTTGTTCTATCTAATGATGTGAGAGGGGTGTTGAAGTCTCCGATGATTATTGTAGAAATGTCTATTTCTCCCTTCAGTTTTGCTAGAGTTTGTCTCATATATTTTGGGGCACCCTGGTTAGGTGCGTAGATATTTATGACTGTTATATCTTCCTAGAAGATCGTCCCTTTTATTAATATATAATGGCCTTCCACATCTCTTATCACTTTTTTGCATTTGAAGTCTGTTTTGTCTATATTAGTATAGCTACCCCTGCTCTTTTCTGTTTACTATTTGCGTGGAGTATCTTTTTCCAACCTTTTACTTTCACCCGGCTTGTGTCCTTGGGTCTGAGATGAGTTTCTTGTAAGCAGCATATGGATGGCTCATGTTTTTTAATCCATTCTGTCAGCCTGTATCTTTTGATTGGGGGATTTAATCCATTCACATTCAATATTACTGAAAATGCACTATTTATTTCCTCCAATTTATTCTTTGGTTTTCATATATCATCTTATTTTTGTCTCTCCTTTTACTCTTTTGGTTATCCTTTCTGCTTTTCTTTCTTCTATACTCTCCTCCAAGCCTCTCTCTCCTGTCTTTTTCTTTCAGGTTCTGAGGCTTCCTTTAATATTTCCTGCAAAGGTGGATTCTTTTTTGCAAAGTCTCTTAGTTTCTGTTTGTTTGTGAATACTTTATATTCACCTTCATATTTGAAGGACAGTTTTGCTGGATAAAGAATTCTCAGCTTGCAGTTTTTCTCTTTCAGTTTCCTAATTGTATCATACCACTGTCTTCTTGCCTCCATGGTTTCTGAAGAGAAATCTGCACTAAGTCTTACTGGACGTCCTTTGTACGTGATCGTTTGCTTCTCCCTTGCTGCTCTGAGAATTTTCTCTTTATCTTTTACGTTTGACATTCTGAATAATATGTGTCTTGGCGTAGGTCTATTTGGATTTATTCTTATTGGGGTACGGTGTGCTTCTTGGACATGTAAGTTCATTTCTTTTGTGAGAGTTGGGAAATTTTCAGCTATTATTTCCTCAAATACTCTTTCTGCCCCTTTTCCTTTCTCTTCTCCTTCTGGAACTCCCATGACACGTATGTTCTTGCGTTTTGTGTTGTCATTCAACTCTCTGAGCCCCTGCTCAATTTTTTCCATTCTTTTCTCTCTCTGTTCTTTTCTGTCTTCAATTTTAGCTGCTCTGTCTTCAGTATCACTTATTCTTTCTTCTGTCATTTCGAGTCTGCTGTTGTATGCTTCAAATGTATTTTTGACTTCACCTATTGTGTCTTTCATTCCCATGAACTCCATTACTTTTCTGTTCAGGATTTCAAATTCTTCTTTGTGTTCGCTCAATGACTTCTTGATGTCATTGATCTCTTTAACTATATTCTCTTTCATCTCATTAATTTGATTTTGGAAATTTGTGCTCATCTCACTGATTAGTTCTCTCAAATTCTGCATCTCTTCTGGGACTTTGTTGTATTCCTTTTCTTGGGCCATATCTTCTATTTTCTTAGTATGGCTTGTAATTTTTTGCTGGTGCTTAGGCATCTGGTTAGTTTGTATTTTACTTAGATGCTCTATCTCTTTCTCTTTTATGGGGTTTTAGTGGCAGGAGGCTGTGAGTTACCACAGCTCTTTGATTTTTGGCTCAACCTTGATTGTTAGGATTGTTCTGCTGGTTGCTCAAAACTGGGCACTGGACCCAGTAACTGGTTGTAGAGTCGTTTTCTAGGGCCTTGGACAGGGAGGCTATAGAGGCCAGGAAAAGCCTCTCTTACTTATTAATTTTCTTATGTGTACTTCCTTGGTCTGCCAGGAGATGGCGCTTGTTGGCAGCTCTCAATTCAATGTCTCGTCAGAGCGTATTTGTTGTGACACAGGCTAGATCAATGTGATAGAGCTTCCTGTCTGGGGGCTAAGAGCCCTGTGATTCAAACTTTCTGAGACAGTTCTCCAGACTTCTCTCGTAGGGCCCCCCTTTTCCCAGCTAGGAAGTATTTCCACTCCCTTCTGAATCCTCAACAATCAGTCCCTGTTAGTAGAGGAGGAGATTGGGAGGTTTGTATATCTTTAGCCCCTTGCAGGCTCCAAGGCAAACAATGGCGCAGCCCCACCCAGCCTGGAAGGGTTTTCGGGACAGGGCAGACCAAACCTGGGAGTCAAAAGCAGGGTCAGCCCCAGGCTCTCTCTCCCCTCTCCTGTGGAGTCCTCAACAATTAGTCCAGGTTGGAAGAGAGGGAGGTTGCAAGGGTCGGATTTCTCCAGTCCTTTCTAGGCTCTTAGGGCAAACCGCCATGTGGAAGGGTCCGTGGGGCTCCGCAGCCCAAATTTCAGGTCAGAACCTGCGTCAGCCTAAAGCTGTGTCCCTCTCTCTGCCCTTTCCGGGAGTGGCAGATTCCTGAAGCCCCCTTTGTCTGTGGTCTCAGGCCCAGAGGCCCGAGAATTCTAAAAAGTGTGGGGGAGGGTGCCGGCAGCAGCAGAAGCTGCTACTTTTAAGTCACGATTCTGTTGTAGCGATTTCCCTCTTCTGTCCCTCTCTCCTCTGGGTGGTGTGCAGCCTTCACCTGCTGTCCTAAGCCCTAGAAGATCTTTTTTGGGGCTGTTTCAGCTTGTCCTCTAGCTATTTTTCTGGAGAAGAGATTCCCATGTCTTACTAGTCCGCCATCTTCCTGGAAGTCTCTGTTGTTTTTATATTTAAGTCCTTGATCCATTTTGAGTTAATTTTTGTATAAGGTGTGAAATAGGGGTCTTCTTTTTTTTTGGATATGGCTATCCAGTTCTCCCAGCACCATTTGTTGAATATACTTTCTGGACCAGCTGGGTGAGCTTAAGAGCCTTGTCAAAAATTGCTTGACTGTATATGTGAGGTTCAATTTCTGAGTTTTCCATTTAGTTCCATTGGCCAATCTGTACCATGCTGTTGTTTTTTTTAACCTCTATAACTAAGTAATATGCTTTAAAGTCAGCAAGTGAGAGTCCTCCAACTTTGTTCTTTATTTTTTAAGACTTTTTTTTTGCTATTCGTGGCCCTTTACCCTTCCAAATAAATTTGATTATTAGCTTCTTGATTTCTGGGATTTTTATTGAGATTGCATTGAATCTGTAAATCAGTTTGGGTAGAATTGACATCTTAAAGCTATTTAGTCTTCCAATCCATGAACAAAGAATGTCCTTCCATTTATTTAAGTCTTCTTCAGTTTCTTTTAGTAATGTTTTGTAGTTTTCTGAATGCAGGACTTTTATGTCCTTGGTTAAGTTTATTACTAAGTATTTGATTGTTTTAGTCACTATTATAAATGGAATTTTTTTTTCTACTTTCCTCCTCAAATTGCACATCAGTAGTGTATAGAAACACTATTGATTTTTGCATATTAATCTTGTATCCTGCCACTTTGCTGAACTTGTTTATTAATTCTAGTAGATTTGTTGTTGATTTTTCCAGATTTTTTAGATATAGGATCATGCCATCAGCGAATAGTGAAAGTTTTACTCCTTCCTTTCCTATTTGGGTGCCTTGTATTTCTTTGTCTAGCCTAATTGCTCTAGCTAGAACTTCTAGCACAGTATTGAATAATAATGGTGACAGTGGGCATCCTTGTCTTGTTCCTGATCTCAGCAGGAAAGCTTTCAGTCTTTCACCTTTGAGTACAATGCTAGCTGTAGGTTTTTCAAATATGCACTTTACCATATTGAGAAAGCTTCCTTTTTTTCCTGTCTTTGGAGTGTTTTTTTTATCAAGAAAGGATGCTGTATTTTGTCAAATGCATTTTCTGCATCAATCGAGAGGATCATGTGATTTTTCTTTTTCAGTTTATCAATGTGGTTTATTACACTCATTGATTTCCTTGTGTTGAACCACCCTTGCATACCTGGGATAAAACCCACTTGATTGTGGTGTATAAATCTTTTAATGTACTTTTGGATTCTGTTTGCAAGTATTTTGTTGAGAATTTTTTTCATCTATATTCACTAGAGATATTGGTCTGTAATTTTCTTTTTTCATAGTATCTTTATCTGGTTTTGGTATTAGGGTATTGTTTGCTTCATAGAATGAGTTTGTTAGCATTCTTTTCTGTTCAATTTTTAAGAGCTTGGGCAAGATCGGTATTAGTTCATCTTTGAATGATGGGTAGAATTTACCTGTGAAGCCATCTGGTCCTGGGCTTTTCATCTTTGGGAAGTTTTGATGACTGTTTCAATCTCTTCTTTTGTGATTGGTTTGTTGAGGTCTTCTTTTTCTTCTAAAGTCAGTGTAGGTGGTTCATGTGTTTCCAGGAATTTGTCCATCTCATCTACATCTTCCAGTTTTTGGGGATACAGTTGTTCATAGTATCCTCTTATGATCCTTCTTATTTCTAGGGTGTCAGTGGTAATGTCTCCCTCTCATTTCTGATTTTATTTATTTGTGTCTTCTCTCTTTTTTCTTTGTCAGTCTAGCTAAGTGTTGAATTTGTTGATCTTCTCAAAGAACCAACTCTTGGTTTTTTTGAGTCTCTCTATTTTTTTTTTTTTTTTTGTTCTTGATTTCATTTATTTCTGCTCTGATCTTTACTATTTCTTTCCTTTGGCTTGGTTTGGGATTAGTTTGCTGTTCTTTTTCTAGTTCTTCCAGGTGTGCAGTTAGATCATCAATTTTAGCTCTTTCTTCCTTTTTAATGTAAGCATTGAGGGCTATAAATTTCTTTCTCAGCACTGCCTTTGAGGTGTCCCATTGGTTTTGATATGTTTTGTTCTCATTTTCATTTGTTTCAAGATATTTGCTGAATTCTCTTGCAATTTCTTCTTTGGTCCACTGATTATTTAAGAGTGTGCTGTTTAATCTCCATATATTTATGAATTTTCCCTCTTTCTGTCCATTATTGATTTCTAGCTTTAATCCGCTATGATCAGAGAAAGTATTTTGTATAATTAAAATCTTTTTAAATTTATTGAGACTTGACTTGTGACCCAAAATATGATCTATCTTGGATAAGGATCTTATGAGCACTTGAAAAGAATGTATATCCTGAATCTTGGGATGCAATGATGTATAGATGTCTGTTAGGTCTAGTTCATTTATCATATTATTCAGGTTCTCTGTTTCTTTATTTATCCTCTATCCAGATGTTATATCCAATACTGAGAGTGGTATATTGAAGTCTCCAACTTTTATTGTAGAGACATCTATTTCTCCCTTCAGCTTTGCCAGTGTGTGCCTCATGTATCTTGGGGCACTGAGGTTAGGTGCATAAAGATTTAGAATAGTTATTCCTTTTTGTTTTATTGCCCCTTTTATTAATAGAAAATGACCTTCTTCATCTCTTATAACAGTTTTGTATTTAAAATTTATTTTGTCCATTATTAGTATCACTATTCCAGCTCTTTTTTTGGTTTCTTTTTGCATGGAACATCTTTTTCCAACCTTTCACTTTTAACTTGGTTGTGTCCTTACATCTGAGGTGAGTCTCTTATAGACAACATATATATGGGTCCTATTTTTTAATCCATTCTATCAGTCTGTGTTTTTTGATTAGGGAGTTCAAGCTATTAACAGTCAATGTTATAACTCTAAAGGTATTACTTACTTCATGCATTTTGACCTTTGGCTTTCAGTTGTCATATCATACTATAGTCTATCATTTTACCATTTCTAATATTCTTCATCTCTACACTCTTCTCCAGGTCTCTCACCCTTGTTTTTTTTCTTTCAAGCTGGAGCACTCCCTTTAGCATCTCTTGTAATTCTGGTCTTTTGGTAACTATTCTATTGATTTTTGTTTGTCCGTGAAGACTTTGAACTCCCATACATTTTTGAAGGACAGCTTTGCCAGATACAGAATTCTTGGCTGGGAGTTTTCCTCTTTCAATACCTTAAGTACATCATACCACTTTCTTTTCTCCTCCATGATTTCTGGTTAGAGGTTGGCACTTAATCTTTTTGTATTTCCCTTGTATGTGATGCTTTGCTTTTCTCTTGTTGCTTTCAGAATCTTGTCTTTAGCTCTGATATTTGTCATTTTGAATAGTAGGTGTCTAGGGGCAGGTCTATTCGTGTTTATTCTGTTTGGAGTGCAATATCTTCTTGGATATTGATATTTATGTCTTTCATAAGGGTAGGGAAGTTTTCAGACATTATTTACTCAAATATTCTTTCTGCCCCTTTTCCATTTTCTTCTCCTTCTGGAATGCAGATAATGCATATGTTTTTGTGTTTCACTTCATTTCCCTGAGACCCAGTTCCATATTTTCAATTCCCTTCTCTTTCTGTTCTCCTTTATTTTCCAGTTCAGATGTTCTGTCTTTGAAATCACTAATTCTGCCTTCAAGCAGTTCAAATCTGCTGTTACATGCCTCTAATGTATTTTTAATCTCATCCATTTGTTTTTCATTCCCATAAGGTCTTTTACTTTTCTTTGCAGACTTTCAAATTGTTCTTTATGCTCACTCAGTGTCTTCTTAATATCCTTTATCTCTTTAGTCATCTTTTCTTTCAATTCTTTAAATTGATTTAGGATTGCTGTGTGATTATCATTGATTAATTGTCTTAAATCCTGAATCTGTTCATGATATTTGATTTGTTCCTTTGGATAGGTCATCTCTTCCTGTTTCCTAGTATGGCTTGTAATTTTTTGCTGATGTCCAGGCATCTGATATGTTCATGAATTTACTCTAATGACCAATTCTCTCTCTTGCCTATTATTATTTTTTCACAGCTCTGATATTTGGTTCAACTTATCCTAAGTCTTTAAAATTGCCCAGCTTAAGTTACCAAAATCGTGCCAGGGATTCACTAATAGGGTGCAGACTTTCTCCCAGGGGTGGGATAAATAGAGCTCTAAAAGCAGTTTTTGTCCATGTAGTTTCCAGACCAGCCAGCAGATGGTGCTTGTTGGTGCACCTTTCTATGGAGGTGTATTTCTTTTGGTTTTCCTTTGTTTTCATCTGGCCAGAACTGAGATTCTAAGTGGGCCCCGCTGGCTGAATTAACTGAAGAACCCCTCTTTTCCCTTGTAACAGCTGGTAGGGAGGAAGACATCTGCTCTCCTCTCAGTCAGCTGCAATGCACCAGGGGTTTTACCCCCGCTGAATATCTCAGAGGTTGGGGAGGGTAGCCCTTCCCTGCAGCCGGGAGGTTTACTAACTCACTGTTGTTAGAGATTTTCATCTCTGTCCTGCACCCTCGTGGGATTTGTGAAGCACTGACCTGGTCTGCTGACCTCCAAAGTAAGTCCCTCAGGCAGCCTTTGGCTCTTTCTCCATTGCTTTTGTAAGAGCGCTGAGCCTTATCTGCCTAATCTGATGCCATGTTCCCACAATCCCACAAATTACCTTTCGAAGAGAAAATCCAAAACAAAAGTGCTGTGAAGGAGGGGCAATTACATCTACTTGGAAAGACCAAAATGGCCTCTTAAAAGTGGTGGCCTTGAAGATTTGCTAGGGTTTTGGACAAGCTGGAATATAGATAGAGAGAGGCATCCTGACAGAGGCAGCCAAGAAAAAACATCTAAAGCAGAAAAGTGTTCATGCTATTGTGGTAACATCAAAGTTGTTGCTTTTGACTGGATTTTAAGGGTCAAGTACAAAAGTGCTTGAAATATAAATCTAGTTATTATGTTAGAGCCAGTATAATGCTGATAGTAATTGTGATGGTTAGGCTAATGTGTCAACTCACTAGGTAATTGTGCACAGTTGTTTGTCAAGTAAGCACTGGGCTAATTGTAATAAAAGGACATTTATGGACTTTAGTCATCAGTGAGTTTACTGTATAGATGGTTGATCGAATCTACATCAATCAGGGAGATTGCTGTCAGCAATGAGTGATGTTTTACCCAATCATTTGAATGCCTTAAAAGGGGAAGTGATTTCAGCATTCAGAGAGAATTTCCCAGCTTGTCTTTGGTCTCCTGGGAGCTCATCAAGGACCTTCATTAGATCTTCATCAGAGCCCCTGGTTTGCAGCCTGCCTATGGAATCTGCACTTGTGCATCCCCATGATCACGCAAGAGAATTTTATAAAATCTCATACTATTTACAAATATCTCCTGTTAATTCTGTTTCCCTAGAGTACCCTGACTAATACAGTAATGATGTCCCTTAATCATCAAATGCTTCCTCTGAATAGAGTACTACATAGCAGGACCTAAATCACCGAATAGACACTTTCACAATAGATCCTCACAGCCATCCTATAAAGGTACTCTTATTAGCTCTAATTTTACAGATGAAGAAATTGAAGCTCAGATATATCAAGTAACTTAAGTCTCACAGCAGTTAAGTTTCAGAACTAGGATTTTATCATAGATATTTCAAGTCCAGAGCCTGTGCTCTCAACAGTTAAACTATACTGCCTCCCACATGCTGATAAGAGTTTGCATTTAATTCAGCAGCTAATGGAAAATGACAAGCTTCATTAGGTCCCTTGGCAGCAGTGTGTAGGATGAATGGATTAGAGTGAAAATTATCCAAGAAGTGGAAGATCATTTAGGAGGCCATTGCAAATACTAGGTCAATACCTGAAAGAGATTAGGAGGATGAATGTTTAAGTCCATGGGATACTTTTAAAAGTATTTGTGCCCATCACTATACTTACTATATTAGAGAGTGCAAGGAGGGAGGCTAGAGAAGAAGGAGGGAGGAGAGAAATGGAGAGAGATACCAAACGTTTAGAAAATAAAGTTCCCATCCTTCACAGGGCTTAACATATTTTTTTCAGAAGTTCATTGCAGAGAGATTTGAACATATAGAATGACTGGAGAGCAATTGAAGACCACTGGGAATGGTGTGAAGCAAATTCCTGGTGAGGTAGGCCTTGGTGAAGGGTGAGAACAAAGGAAAAGTGTAGATAGGTAAGGAGTAGGAAGCCTCAGAATCATAGAATGATGATACTAAAGATATCTTAAAGGCTCCTGGTTTAATCGCCTCAGATGCAGGGGCCTGGGAGAGCAGCTGGGTGTGGGGACGCAGAGATTGAATACCAAGTAGGTTTCAAAGACTCCACCCTTCCCTTCTCTAGTATCTTCTCTTCCCTGTTCTTGTTCTTTGATCCAGCATTGTCTGTTCACATGCACAAATTATTTTTATTACTGTTTGCAGAAAACTCAGAGTAAAACATTGTTTTGGATTGATCCGGCTACTTGGCATTCCTAGGGGCTGCTTCAGTGTTTTCCAGCGGCTGCTCGAGTTGGTACACCATTGCACATCAGGCTCTGTCCAAATCGGTCACAGTTAAAGCACTGGCATGTAGTCTGTCTGCCTGGCTTCAAATCCCGACTTGCTGGCTAGGCAATCTAACTGTGTGTTACTTTCCTCATTGGTAAATGGGATTAATAAAAGCACCTATTTATAGAGTTTAGGTAAAGGATAAAATGAGATAATACCTCCATGCAAGGGATTCAGCAAAATACTTGCACATAGTTAAAGGTCACTAATTATTATAATTAATAATAATAATTGCTAAAATACCAAAATATTGTGAACAACACGTTTCATAATTGGAAATTTCCAGTGTGACTGCTAGAAAAATAGTTGAAAATTGCTGCTGTGATTCTTATTCCAGCCCAGATCATGCTCAGTGCTTCCAGGATTTGCTCATTCTTTGCTTGTTTATTTTCCCTTTAGCCCCCATGCTCCCTAGTCCTGGTCCCCTACCCATTCCACCAACTCCAGCTAGATGGTTGTTCTAGAACCAAAGTGATATTTTCAAGGGGTCATTTTGCCACAAGACCATTTAGTTTATTGGAATAAGCACGTGTATGACTATTCTGAGCTTAGATAGCTCCAATGAAATGAAATGTCACAGAAAATTAGAAATACTTTTTTCTCAGATTAATTCTAGCTAGGTCTTTCAGAGCAATATTTTCCTAAAATGCTATATCAGTACCCATAAGAATGAATGTATACTAGAATAAAATTTTTAAAAAAATCCATGAAACTGCACAACACAATGAACCCTAAGTTAAACCATGGTAATTGGAGAAAAAAAGAATGAATGCAGCTTCTAAGCAGTTCTTTGGTGCCCACTGTTACTGATATTCTAAAACAGTTCAGAAAACTTTTTCTGTAAAGGGACAGACTGTAAATACCTAGGCTTTACAGGCCATAAAGTCTCTGTTGCAGCTACTCTACTCTGCCATTAAAGTGTGAAAGCAGCCATAGACAATATGTAAATGAATGAGTGTGGCTGTATTCCAAAAAACATTTATTTTTGCTGAAATTTGAATTTCATATAATTTTCACATCTCATAAATATTATTTTTAATTTTTTCCCCAATAATTAAAAAATCTAAAAACAATTCTTAGCTTGTAGGCTGTAGAAAAACAGACAGCATTTTGGATTTGGCCCGCAGGCCAAAATATGTTTAAAACATATTTTGCCAAACTCTGTTTTATAATGTATTAGTGTTTTTGTTGTTTTGGTCTTAATAATAGGAAGGGAGAATGCCTAAAGGCAGCAGATGACACAGTCTGGACTCTATATACATGTAATTATAGGAAATGTATATACAATATAATGTGATTACATGAAAGAAGATAGCTTAAGATTTTACACATAAATTCTAGGATCCAGACTAGATATCAATATACACCATTTGCAGTGAATATCAGCAGCTAGCATGCTGTTTCCATGTTACCTCTCACTATTACCTTTAGCCACATTATTGAAGAAAATAAAACAATGCTGTTTCGTTCAAAAAGTGTTTTTAAAAAGTCATGTCTATGTGCCACACACTCAAAACATGATTAAAACACAGTCCCGTCTGTGGGCAATTGATTTATTGGTTCCAATTCTTCACTCCACTGTAGCAGTATTATAAAGGCACATCTTTGCCCCAGCCTCACAGCAAATGGAGAAAAATTCCTTATTCCTTGACTTTGGCTTGCCCATTTGAGTTGCTTTGGCCAATGGGATGTTAGTGGATTTGACAAAGGCAGAGGCTTGATGTGTGTTCTGCATGGCCATAAGAACATTTCAGAATGAGACACATGTTGCAGACTCTACTAGAACGGAGGCCAGGAGGCCAGCCCAGCCCAGCCCAATACAGACAAGAATTGCCAAACCCAAATCTACCGATAGACCCATGATGATAAACAAAAATGACTTGTTTAAACCATTGTTGTGGTTAGAACAAACTGATAGATGTGTCAGCATGGTTCTATTCCCTTCTTGAACCCTATTTCAAGAAGCAGTGATTCTCAAATTTGAGCATGTAAAACAATAAATTGGTGAGCATGCTAAAATTTTGGATTCTCAGGGACTATTCCCAGAGATTCTGATGTAGTAAGTCTGGGATAGGGCTCAGAAACCTTCATTTGTAACAAGCACACCGTGGTATGTTGAATTATGTACTCCAAGGAGAGACACGTTCTTAACCTTAATTTGCATTCCTGTGTGGGCCTTAATCTGCATTACTGGAGTCCTTTATAAGTAGAAGAGATTTGAATACAGTTAGTCAGAGAAAGGCACAGGGAAAAGCCTGGAGTCAGTAAAACCGGAAGACCAGACACAAGGAAAAAAGATCACTATGTGGCCAGAGGCAAAGGTGCAAGCCAAGGAACCCCAAGGATTGCAGAGCCAGCACCAAAATGGTACAGACTTTGGCTAGAAAGCATGGCCTTACTGGCACCTTGATTTTGGACTTCTAGCCTCCCAGACCATTAGCCAATAAATTCCTGTTGTGTGGTATTTGTCATAGTGTCTCTGGCAAACTAAGACACACCCTAAATAATTCTGATGCAGGTGAACCCAGGCTGGTACAAGCTTCACTTTGTTTTAGGATAAATTGAGGGAGAAATATTCTTGTCTGCAAATGCTCTCAAGGATGAGAGAGTTGGTAGCAGAAAAACAAAACAAAACAAAAATATCTCTATGTAATCCCTGGAACTGGGCATCATGGCTACTTACCCAGTAAGATTTGAGGAAACAATATAGGACATGCCAAAATAGCTCCACAATTCACCTGTCCTTGCCTTCCACCAGACAGTAATTCAGTCATTAAAGTAATTCTCTAGGTCCCTCTATCACCATCATAGGTCCAGGCTTTCATCAAATCACGTTTGATTTTCTAAAACCCCTTAAGCTGAAATTTCTCCCTCTAGGCTTTCCCCTTCTCATGCAGCCTGATTCTCTGTCACACATTTCCTCATTTCATTCCTATGCTCTAGTATCTGCAGTTATTATTCACCCACTCCTTGATTTGATAAATACCATTTTTAATGTTTTGAAAATTTTTTTATGTGACAAAACAAATAGAACGTTAAGTTCAACACCTGGCTGTCACTTCAGAAGTTAACAGCCTTTTCTATATTATCTCAAACTTGATCAGTTCAGTAACACCTTTCATGATAACTGTCTCATTCTTGACCACTCACCACCTTTCCTATATTTAGATTATGTTCAATTTAGCAATTTTCCAAATGCTATCTTTCAAATGCTCTTTATTTCTTTAAATATCCATTTGTTTGTCTTTTCCAACTCTCAGCAGGAAAGGTATATTAATATTTTTGAAGCCTTTCACTAGAACTAGACTAGTATTGATCACACAGTTTTTAGGGAATGAAACTGAATTGTGGCATGAACTTACATTTTGAAATATATAATAATGGCAATAATAAGACCAACTTAAAAGTTTTTATGACCATCTATGCTCTAGGAAGTATGCTAAGAAGTGCTTAATTGCACTTAACATTTTCTTTAATTCTCACAACAACCCAAAGAGAAAGAACTTTTAGTATCCCCATGTGACAGATGATGAAACAGAGAAGAATGGGACTTGTCTAAGGTAGTAGTGTTTCCTAGCAAGGAGTTGACTCTAGAAACCAAGCAATTAATCATTCCTCTAACCTGTTTCTGATTAAACCAAGCTTGAGTGGTTTTCTTTTACCTTTTTAAAAAATCATTCTCTTTAAAAAATGAATAGTTATTTTAATTTTTTTATTAGAAATAATATGAGAAGTGGTTTAGAGTATAAAATGATAAATTTTGACGGCTAGGTTCAAACACTACTACTTAATAACTGACATATTTTAGGCACTTAATAACTAGTTTACTTATTAGTTGAAAAAAAAGGTGATAATATTACTTAACACATAGAGTTGTTCTGACAGTTAAAGGAGAAAATCTATGTGAAGTGTGTAGGTCAGTGTGTTAGTCAGCCAAAGGGGTGCTGATGCAAAGTACCAGAACTCTGTTGGCTTTTATAAGGGTATTTATTTGGGGTAGAAGCTTATAGTCACAAGGCCCTAAAGAGTCCAACTCAAGGTACTAAAGAGGTACTTTCTCATCCAAAGTCATTTGCTATGTGTTGAAGCAAGATGGCGAGCAATGTCTGCGAGAATTCAGCCTGCCTTCTTCCTCTTAAGGCTCCATGGTCTCAGCTTCTTCTGATCTCAGCTGTAGGCTGGCATAAAGCTCCTCTCTCTCCCAGGGGCTCATTTCTTTCCGGGCTCAGCTGCTCAGGTCTCTTCACAAGGTCAGCTGTAGACTATCAGGCTCATCTCTCTTCCTGGGGCCTCTGCTGTGTATAATGAGCTGTCTCTCTTCCTCCGTGTTCTTCTTCTCTGTGTATCTACTTCTGTGTGAGAGTCTGTTTTATCAACCCACCAAGCAGGCTGGGACTCAACACCAAGTTGCACTCTAATGACATGGTTGAATCAAAGTTCTGATCTTAACAAAATTTAATCAGACTTCTCAGTTGAATCTAATACAAATGGTTATCACACCCAGAGGAACAGACCAGTTTACAAACAATCTATATCTATTTTTGGAATTTATAAATTATATTAAACTGCCATAGTCAGAGACTGGCACCCAGTAGGCAATTGAGAAATGTTTGCTAAAACAATAATGACAATGTCAGTGATGACACTGAGGATGATAACATTCTCCAGAGGTCTCCCTTCTGAAGAGATGAAGATTTCTCCTAGGTTATAGTGCTTCTTCTCTGGGTAGTAGCATGATGAGGAATCTATATTTTATATTGGTTTTACCTGTATATTTTGGAAAACTGAGACTTGGTGACTCCCTAGAATGACTTGCAGAATAAAACTTACTCAGCATCTTCAAAACTGTGGGCTCTAACTTTCTGAAAAGTAAAAGACTTGGAAAACATCTTAAATCAAGACATATATGCATCTACATCACAATATACAAAGGAAACCCATTCTTTCATGGAATCCTAGAACCCAGGATAAAATATTTATACAGTAGATTGAAGGAAATCTTGAAACTGAAAAATATACTAAACATACCACCCATCTTCCTATTTTCTTCTATTTAGTATAGCAGTTCTGGTAGGTTTGTATTTTCTCACTGAGAACTGTACTACTCTTAAATAAACATGATTATAGCCTAGAAGAGCAACAGACTGCTTCAGATGCTAAAAATAAAATAGTTAAAATGGAGAGACTTCAATTAGATGTGGGCTGCTCAACAATTTAACTTCTAATTGTCTTGTGGTTATTCCACAACTGGGAATTGACCGTATTCTGTTTAAAGGAGATTGAAGGTCTCAGAAAAAAATAAGAAATGAAGTGGAATTTTTGTTCCCAAATCCTGATCTCTAGAAAAATGAACAAAATAAATCATATTTGTACTATAATATTAAAACATGAAATCCTAAATCATGTCTTAAAATGTTCTCTTTTCAAAATGGCTGGGCATTCTTCCAGTCATAGAGATTAGAGGAAACAAGTTGCTTATTAGTGGTCGTGTTTCAACCAAAATATTTACTTCTTTTTGAGAATGACAGAAGCAAATAGTTGCTAATAAAATAAAATTCAGTTTAAGTTCCTTTCTTAGTTTCCATTCCATTCATGAAGAATTCTCAATGCCATATGAACTAATCTAATAATTCCCCACCTTCTTTTTATAGCTTTAGAAACATGCCATTATTTTATAAAGTAAATAAATTTTGATAATTTGTTTTTCTTTTGGCTTGAGATATTAAATTGAAAATATGCAAAAAGTTATTTGATAAACTCAGAATGAAGGCTAGTAGATCATTTTTTCACAATATGTTGGTAAGAGGCAATTTTAAAGCAATAAATGTGAACAGAATCCATATACACATATAGGAAAAATATAATTGTCTGTGTGTGTGTGTGTATATATATGTGTGTGTGTGTGTGTATATATATATATATATATATATAGCCTTGCCACCCCCAAACTTAAATCCATAATTATTTAGATTTATATACTATTTAGATATTATTAGCAGCTCAAACACAAGTACATTGAAATAAAGTCTGGATCATTGGGAAGTGTGGAGTGAGTTTTAAGTGACTGGAGTGATCAACATAGTTCTCACCATGGCCTCCATGACATATTTCACTGACTGGACCTTTCCAGTTTCTTTATGAAGGTTGTTTTTGCTTTGCCTACTCCTTACACATTAGTATTTCTCTGGGTTCCATTCTTGTGTGTCTTCTCAATTCTCGAGTCTTCCTTATATACTTTCTTTAGGCAATCTCATCATTGCACTTTGTTTTAATCACTATCTCCACACGTACAATTTCAATATCTATGCACGTGTATTTGTATATATACAAAACAGAGAGAGAGAGAGAGAGAGAGAGAGAGAGAGGGAGGGGAGAGCATGAGCCTGTGCCCTAATGTCACCCTTAAGCTTTGGAATCTTTTCATCCATTTGCTGACTAGACATCTCTACTGGGAAGACCTACAGAAATTTCAAAGTCAATACATCCAAAACTGAACTTGAAATATAATTTTCAAAACTCTTTTTCCTATTATCTCATTTTTCAGTGGGTGTCATCTGTTCAGTCACCAAGTTCAAAAATTGATATTTATTCAATACTCTTTCTTATTCCTTCCCTCTACATCCATCTGATACATTCCTTACATGATTTAAATAGCCTCTTTACCTTTATTTCTACTGCTGTATTTCAGATCTTTGTGGTCTTTCTTTGGATTATTGAAATAACCACCTTACCAGAGCACCCAATTCCAGTTTTACCTTCTTTTGATTCAGGATCATTTACAACTAAAGTTTTTTGTTTATTTTTTTTCTTAAATGCTAACATGGATACCCGTTTCCTATAGAAGTATGTCTAGAGTAAGGAGATTAACAAATGGGCTATTATTTATTTTTGTTCCCACCTCTTTCTAGTCTAACCCACTCCTTCCATATACACACTCCCCTATTTAATTTCATTTCCCAAAATACTGAGATAATCCAGAACACCAAACTCTTTCACATGCCTCTGCCTTCTCTCATATTGTACCAACACCCCTAAGCACTGTTCCCCCATCAGTTGCCTAGGTAATGTCACCTCTTCACCCTCCAAAACCATCCTCAGGTCTCACACCTTTTGAGGAGTCTTTTTTTATTTTCTCAGACAGAATTAATCACTCCATTTGTTCTAATTATCTACCACTGTGTGACAAACTACCCCAAAAATTTAGTGGCTTAAAACAACAAGCATTTTATTATATCTCATGATTTTGTGGGTCAGGAATTTGGGCAGGATTCAGCTGTCTGCTTCTCCTGCTATACATGGTTACTTGGTGGTATTCAGCTGGCCACTGTGCAGGTTTGGAGAATCCAACATGGTTTCACTCACAGGCTTGGCACCTTGGTGGGGATGGCTGAAAGTCTGGGCTCAGCTGGACCCATCTCCTTCTCCATGTTCTCTCAAGAGTTCTCTACATGGTTTGTCCAGCAGAGTAATAAGACTTACTTGGCAACAGAGGGCTTCAAGAGACCAAGACAAAGGCTACCTATCCCCTAAAAGTCTAAGCCCAGAAACGAATAAGGAAACTTCGTTTGTATCCTTTGGGTCAAAGCAGTCACAAGCCATCCAGATTTAAGGGCAGGGAAATAGATGAAAGGGCAGAGATATGCCTTGCTCATCTTTGTATCTCTAACCCCTAGCACTGTGCATAGATTTGTTGCATTAACCATATTGCTATTCCTCACTGCTGTTCAAAGAGATAGCTGCATTAAGAGACTCCAGGCCGGTAGTAGGACTGCACAGTATTTGTAAAACATCTGGGCCAGTTTTCTCCCATTCTGCACACCAGTAAGAACTCTTTCATTCCTTTTTTTTTTTTTTTTTTTTTTTTTTTTTTTTTTTTTTTTTTACAGCACTTTATATTTATTATCTAACATGGGAGGCAGGATGATATGAGGAAGAAAAACGAACAAAAGTCAAAGCTGGGTTCAAATACCAACTCTGTCCTCTGAGTGTTCTTGGAAAATTCTTTTTTTTTTTTTTTTTATTTTTTATAAATATATATGCATATATGTGTATTTGCTTACAAAAATGTTATATATATATATACATATATTTTAAGAGGTGCTTAGATTACCTAAAATATTACACGGAACCCACTGGGATTCCCATGTTGCCCACCTCCCACACCTCCCACCACATCTTTCATTCCTTTTTTGTGGGTTTCTTTCTCTCTAAACATTTTTGTTATGGACTACAACCAATAATATATTTCTGTACCCTTTCTTCTTAAGGCTCCTGGGTAAGATGCTGGACGGGCAAGATTAGAAATTAGGGATTCTCCAAATTCTATTACTGACAAGCAAAACTGAATCTGAAATCAGCAGGTAAGGAGAAGTTTTTAAGAACAGGTGAGGGGAGCAGATGTGGCTCAAGCAGTTGAGCACCTGCTTCCCACATGGGAGGTCCCGGGTTCTGTTCCGGGTGTCTCCCAAGAAAAAAACAAAAACAAACAACAACCAAAAACAAGCAAAAACAAAACCAAGCTGTGGCTCAGGGGTAGAGCATGGGTGTCCCACAGACAAGTTCCCAGGTTCAATCCCAGCCGCCAGGTCAATCCTCAGCCCTGGTACCTCAAAAAACAAACAAACAACAACAAAAACAGGTGTGTGACTAGATCGCTTTAAAACAAAACAAATTTCCTAACTGAAATAATGTGTAATTTGAAAGAAACATTGGCTGATAGATAATTCATCACTTAGGATGGTATTAGTGTAGCTTTGATGGATGTTTCTTTACTTCGTACATTTAATTCTAACCTTGCTCAAATCACTTACCTTCCTCTGTTTCCCTATCCATAAAATGAGGAAGTTGAATATTCTATTCTAACAGGTAATTGAGTTTTTATATTTCTGTAAAAAATGATAAACAACCTAAAGTCATAGAATACCTTTCCAAAATAGTCAGAGATGCTTCCAATTCTAGATTAAATGGGTCCTACCCATCTTTACTTTGTTAAAAGAAGATACCTTTTAGTTCTGAAAATTGGAAGAGGATTTTTTTTCTGTTTCCTACCAGAGATGACTTTTAATTTCTCAAATTTGATTGATCATAACCTTTACTTGGATCACTGTTAAAAGTATAAATTCACAGGGAGATATTGAGAAGGAGTGACCTAAGAATTGCACTTAGGTGATCCTTATATCCAGGTGAATATGGGAAACTGTCAAAAAACCATAACTCCTGAGTTAATCTAAGAAAGACTTTCTAAGTTACGGTATAAAGAACTGTTATTAAAATACTCCTTACAAGGAGAATCAAGCTAAGTCAAAGAATTAATCCAATGCATTTCTTTCTTGTGAGGACTCAACATGTCAAGAAAAGAGTCAACGGGGGTCTTGGAGATGGTATAGCCATCTCAGGCTCCTATTTTACATATAATGAAATTCAGGTTCAATTTTTGAACATTTTAATTGAGATTTCATAAATAGATTCATTCACAAAAGAAAATCATCATTAATCTACCAACCCCTTCTATAATCTATATAGATACTGTTATGTGGTGAACTGTGTCCCTCAACAAGACCTGTTCAAGTTCTAACCCCCAGTCCTGTGAATGTGAGAGGATCTTAGAAGATGTTAGTAGTTAATATGGCTGGTGTCCTTATCTGAAGGGAAGAGTATACACAGAGATACAGGGGAGAATGGCATGTGGTGACTGAAGCAGAGATTGAAGCTCAAGGATAGCAGACAAATCCCCAGAAGCTAGGAAGAGGCATGGAGGGATTCTTCCCTACAGATTGCAGACTTCTAGCCTCCACAACTGTGAGACAATAAGTTTTTGTTGTTTTAAGCCATTCAGTTTGTGGTACTGTAGTGCAGACAGCCCCAGGAAACTAAAAGAGATACCTTGTGCCTACTTATTGCTGCATACTAATTACTGCTGCCTATAATGCTTAGGTCCCAATGCCTCTAGAGTTCAGATTCAGCACATGCTGAGGATCACTGAGAATCTCCAGGACAACTGCAGTCACAATGAAGAATAGTTACAGGGTTGGCCTTGCATTTAGATGAGGAGTATGTGTATCTAATCCAATTAAATATATATTTTATTTATTTATTTATTTATTTATTTATTTATTTATTTATTTATTTATTTATTTTTACCGGGAGGTACCGGGGATCGAACCCCGGTCTCTCCATATGGTAGACGGACGCCGAACCTCCTGAGCCACATCTGTTTTTTTATTATATAAAATAAAATATATATTTTAAAAGCTGTGCATACTTTTAAATGATATAGAAGAATTTGGTTATTAATTACTTCTTTCAGTGCATATCTAGGTGCAATAGTTCTATTTTAATAAAATGGTTAACCATGGTAGTTTTTATTTTTAATCCTTTTTTATATCCTATAAAAAGCATCTTCATGTACTTTGAAATAGTTTCCTTTTTGAAAAGTAAAAGGGGTAGATGCTCATTTCACTTTTCCCATTACATCAGTGGTCACTAAATGAAAGTCATTTTCTTTTAGAAAATTTCTCCTCAGAAAAATGTGGCTATAGCCTGAGGTGGTCACAATGAAATGTCAGTAAAATCAATGCTTGTTATCCCAAGTACAGTCAGCTAAAATAGATGTAGGCATTATATAGCTTAGGTGCTATGAATTATGTGAAAGGCTTTGGACTCAGAGAAACCTGGATTTGAACCCTGCTCCAATCAACCTGCTCTAAGAAATGAGTCACATTACTCCATTTCTCTGAGTCTCCACTTCCTCATCCATAAAATGAGTCTGATAATAATTGTACCCATTTCACAAGGTTACCATGAGAAACAAATAATTACTGCACACACATATCGAGAACTGTACCTGGCATATAATAAATGCTCAAGAGATGTTAATGATTATGACTATAGAAAGAATGAGAATAGCCCAAACCATTGCATCTACATTGTTATTTTAGCTTTTTCTTCCACAGAGATTCATCTGAAATTTAATATCCCATTTTCAAAACACTGTTAATATATTTGGTTCTAATATAAAAAGTAAATTTCATGTGTAATGCACATGGAACACTCCTAAAAATTTCTTGGCAATTGACCATTGTCCACTAATGGTCCTAGAAAGCTTGTTGTCTCGCTCTATACTACGTCCACAAGCCAGGTCAGGAATCAAAGTTAGAAAACCTTTTAGATTCTTTTTTTAAAGGATGGTGTCAGGGATTGGTAGAAAGGCAGAATGGAGTTGGGCTCAGGAGTAAGAGTCAGGAGACCTAACTACCTGTGTGATTATGGTTAATCCACTTATTCATTCTATGCATTCAAAGATCAAAGCTTCCATTCTGAATGGCCAGATATTACTTAATTCTGTGTCACCTAATTCTGCCATTGTTACTATCATATCCCACATTCAGACCACAAAACCTCTTGCCCACATCTTATCAAATGCCAAATACTGAAGAAAAACAGCCCTCATATACATTCCCAACTGTTCATTCTGTGCTGATTCTCCTCTAGGCCCTGTTATCTCTGATAAGGGTTTTTAAGGCAAAAATCCTTAAAACCACTTGAATTATTTCTAGTATCTCCCTAATCTAATCCATCCCACAGCAACTATGGATTTAATATCTGTGAAGCAGTACTAACTGGTTTTAATTTACCTTTCAGTCTTAACCCCAATATTTCCTAAATATACCCTTACCATTTTTGTTCAGCTAGTCTGACCATATGCTGTTCTCCAAGAAAATTTTGCTCATTTTCCATTTCTTGCCCTTGCTCTTGTTCTTTGTTGAATCTCTAACCCATACCTCATCTCATTTCTGTATGTCAAAATTCTATCTAATTTGAAGGTATTTCTTCTATAAAGCCTGACTGAATCCCTATCATCAAATGATCTCATTTTGAACCCCCATAACATTTTGTTGACTCTCCCTTATTTTTGTTTCTTTAATGTGAAGAACACAGACTTTAGGGTCTGATAAACCTTCGCCCATGTACTAAGTATGTGACTTTAGGCAAATAACCTAACTTCACTGAACATAGACTCACCTGTAAAATGGTGAGGAAACTAAGAGTCATACTCACTGTGTAGAATTATTGTAAGGATAAAATGCAATAAAGTTTGTAAAGAGACCAGCTCAGAGCTGACTCAAGAATAAAGGATATTATTATTCATGCATAAATTTTATATATATAATCAAGTAAAAGAAGTGTTTGACATAATACCTTATAAATGACAGAAGCTCAATAATTGCTGACTTGGATTTAAAGACTAGAAATATCATCACTTAAACATTTTCCTTCTATCATTAGGTAGGCCACCTACTACTGTCCTAAGAATGACTACATTGTGCAATCTTGGAGGTTTCTCTTCACAAAAAACCAAGGAGATGTCTGTTACTACGACACAGTACAAACAAATTTAAAAGTAGCTGAAAAATTAGAGCAGGAAATAACTACCCAAAGCTTGCCAACTGTCAGTAAAATGCTAACCTGCTAGAATAATTTCTTGGTTTCTGTTTTAAAAACATGAGGGCTGATGTACTAAAATTTGTGACCCAAAACTAAACATAGTAAGACACAAATAACAGTGTAAATGTTTTCGTTGTGTAACCCATCCTACTTTAGTTGATGAAACTTGGGGAAACAGACAGTGATGGCCATGACTGTTTGATCCTTGACACATCCTGTCTTATGCAAGTATGGAATTGGCCAGTACAAGGGAATGCTCTCATTAGGAAAGTCTGACCTGTGCATTATTCATGGCTCAGAATTTGATAGTAACATGGCAAATGAAATGGAGCTCAGGAGAGACCATGTTCTTTGACTTTAATACATTACTAGCAAAGCTAATTCTAAGATCATTTCATTTCCATGGGGCCTATATTCCAAACCCTAAACAGTCAATATTCCAAACCCTAAACAGTCAGTAAATAGAAAAGGAAATTGAGAATAAGCAAACAGGAAGAGGAATCCTTTCGGTTTTAAAGTGGAGTTGACCCCAGGAACTAGGAAAATTCCATTTGAGGATTTATCCAGTAGCTCTTTCCTCCTTGTGTTGCCTCTCCTGCCTGCATTATCCTAACACTTTCACCTTCAATTTCTCAGTTAAATTGTTTCCTCTGTAACCTCTATTCTACCCAATCTCTTCCCTCTTCCCTCCCTGACTCCTCCCCACATGCCCCAACCCCACTTCAGGGTGAAGACTAAATTTTTTTTGACCAGGATACAGAATTGTTCTTAAGAGTTGAGGCAAGTTTTGGTTGTAATAAATTTCAGTAAATAAGTTATTACAGCATGCTCAGTGACCCTAATCACCGGTCACTTCTGGGAAATATATTCAGACACAACAGACCAGAATGCTACTCTTCCTTCTTCCTTCTTTGTGTTGTGTGTTTGTGTGTGTGTGTGTTTATTTAGTTTTCTATTCAGTTTGGTACTCTGCAACATTAAAATTCTAACAAACTCATATACAAGAGAAAATAGTAAGTCTTTCTAATATTCCCAAGAGCCCTCCCTCCTCAAACCTGTCCCTTGCTCCCTACATACACAGCACCAGATGACTCTGGTAGGGACCTTAAATGGCACTAGATCAACCTCATTCCAAAGTAAAAAACTATTTTTGCAACATCTCCGAGAGAAGGTCAAACCATACCTGCTTGAACACTTTCACTGAAGGGAGCTACTATTTACTAGGTGTTCCATTTAATTGTTATCTAATTGTTAGGACTTTTATTAAGCAAAAACCTATTTCTCTGTAACTTTATATCTTTTTATTCTAGGAAGTCTCTAGAATATCACAAATTGCCTATTCTTTTTCTCACATGACATACCTTTTCAGATTTTGAAGGCCATTTTTTTTCTCTAAGTTTTCTTTGCTTTAGAATAAGCATCTGTAGTTCTCTCAACATTTCTTCATGTGGATTTTCCAAATTGTTTACTATCTTGGATGCACTCCCTGAGGTACTTTTTATTTTATCAAAGTTGTTTTGATGGAGCACCTAGAAGTACACAAAAGATTCGGAGTATGTTCTCACCAATGCCATTAGGTTCCATGACAATGATTCTATATACCTATCCATGTAAGTTAAAAATGATATTATGTTTTTTACTGGACTTATTGTATTGTTAGTTCCAATCACACTTGGGATCATTTATGCATTTTATTTAATTGTTTTTATTTTTATCAGCCTGGTTGGGAGGTAAGAAAATACAAATAAAGATAAGTCAAATAACTTGCCAATCAAGAGGTACAGTACTATGCCCTTTTGAATTGTATATCAAAGCTCTGACTGCCAGCAGGTCAATGGAATTCAGAACAATTAATAAAGTGGGGGAGGGAAGGGTTAGCAAAATCAAACACTTGCAATTGTGTGAGCAAAACAGTTAATCAAAGGGTAAATGTTTGTGGAGTTGTAAATAGCGAGATATAATTTATTTTCATATAATTTACTTTTCATGTGGAGCAAAGACTTTGCATAAATATGGCATGTGTTAAGGGCCAGGACTGGATCCTCTGCTGCTCTTTAGGCAGATAAAGTGCTCTTTCTATTTGAATAGGAAAAAGCTTGAGTCAATATATACATTATAGCAGCTTCACCATTTGTAAATTCACTATTATTTTATAGAAATGAGTCAAAAAATGTTTACAGTTTTCTTGGCTATCTAGAGCAAACAAGTTTACACCAAGAATTTTTTCTCTTACTTTTTAAAAATTTATTAGATAAGTTATGAGTTTATAAAACCATCATGCATATCATACTCTTTTTCTACTGAAAATGGATTTAATCTTTAGCTGATGTGAGATTATGTAGGATTTAAATACATAGCACAATGCAGATTAAAGACTAAACATGGAACTCCAGAAGCCAACCTTTGCCTTCATTTGCCGCAAATTCCTCCCATGACCCTGGCTCTCCAAGACAGTATTAACAATTACTGAAGAGCTAAAGGAAGCAGTATCTGTTAATAATAAGCAGAAACCCCAATAAATACCCTTTATAAAAGCCAACAACAAAAAAGGAAAGTTACAGTTAGCATAGTGTGGGTATTAAGCTAACTGATCTGTTATTCATATATAAGCTTATATAACTACTAATAATCAGCCAAACCTGAATTCTTTGCTAACTGTATCTTTTTCACCACCAATGACAGGCAAATAATAAAATTTTACTTGTCTTCTCCACCATCCCCTGAAAATGTGTGCTTTTTCTGTTGTTGAGCCAAGATGCATTGAATTTGTCATTTTGAAGAAGGCATTAACTTGCTCAGCTCCTCTGTCTTGACTGTGGTCTTTGTTATCACCTATATCTTTTAAACACACAACATCCCTTTCTTCCTCCTTATCCAGCTGTCACCAAATCCTTTTACTTCTTGCCCAACAGTCTCTCAATCCTATCTCTTCTTGAGTTTCTCTTGCTATGCTGATTACGTTTTCTCTTAATGTTTTCTTTTGTTTGTCGTAAACCTCTCAATTCCCCTCTCCCTGTTTGACACCTTACTGCCAGAATCATCTTTCATATCTGAATTTTCTATTAAAGCATTAAAAAAAATTTTTCCCTTCCAAATGAAGTTAAAAGTTTCTGTCTAACAAGTACCCTGCTATTCTCAGGAGACGGTGATAAGAGATGTATGTTTGGCCTACCACATATTTATCTTCTTATTAATGTCCTAGAAAGGCTGTTTTTCATTGAAAAATATATACCAGCATCTAAAAATATGTAATATTAATAGTACTTACATTTATTGATTTCTACTATACACCAGTCACTTTATATGAGCAATTCTATTCAACCCTATCAACAGTTCAGGTAATGAACAGTACCCCTATGTTTCAGCTGAAGGAACTGAGAGCAGATAATTCGAACCAAGTCTCCCATTTTTAGCCTCTTATTGTTTAACTTCCTCATCTTAGTAGTGGGATAAATCTCTCTGTACTGGCTCCAGTCTTTCCCCAAGATTTCCTAAGGGAATTGAATGGAACTGAAATGGGGTTCCTAGCTCAAGAATGCTCTTTTAGACCCCCTCCAGCAAAGTTCTGGGCTTGAACTATGGGGGAATTACCATTGCTGTCATCCTCAGCTAGACATTAAATGTGAGATTTTGTCTACTCTCCATTAGTACAGATTAATTGTTCTCTTAAATTTATTTATTTATTTTTGTTTGTTTGTTTAGTTTGTTTTGTTGGTGCTGTTCTCTTAAATTTAGAAGCAGGGGTGGGATTTTACCGATAAAGACATTTCTGGAAGGAGCCAGAGAAGAATTTGAAGTCTGAAAGGGCAGGTCCAGAGAGCACCCGGTCAAGAAGGGAATTGATGGGCCACTGAGAAATGGTAGAAGTCGAAGACTAGCAAAGTCCTAAAGACTGGAAGTTAGGAGAGGGCCGAAGGGGCCCCTCACATGCCAAGATCCCCTATCTAGAATTAACTCTTTTTTCCTTTCCATCCTCACTTACGAATTTGACCATTTATTGAGCCCAGTGTTGTACATTCATTTTCCTTTAATCTTTACAATAATTACATGAATTTGCTGCTATTTCCCATTGTAGCATATGTACTAGGTAAATCTTAGAGAGGTTAAGTGATTTGCCTGAAATTACTTGTTAGTAATAGGTGAAGGAGGGATATTTTGATCCAAACCTCTCTGATCTCAAAAGTTAGGGTTCTCAGCTGTTACCTTAAAAGGGGTTTTCCAAATGTTTCTATATGTCTACTATGTGTCACTGAGGACAAGAGGATGAATTAGAGGTTATTCCCTGACCTTGGGAAATCTATAAACAACGAATGGAAGTAGACAAGAAGAGAAAGAATAATTATGTGGTAAGAAGTTATTGCAGAGAAATGAGTCCAGGGTTCTAATCTGTTGAGCAATTGTAAAAGACATTTTTGTCTTGTTCCCTGTACCCCAACATCAGTCCCCAAAAGTAAATGGGTCAAAGCATTTTTCTCTGGAAGAAGATCTAAGAATAATTCACATAAACACAAAAAATGAGCAGGCGAGAGCAAGAGTCAGTGCTGGAAGGGAAGTGAAGAGAGATTAGGAATTATATTAGGTGGTGTTCATTTTAAGAAATGTGTTAAATAAATATTGCAAAGAAATTCACCATACATCAAGTTTAAAAAACCAATAATGCGTTTTGAACAATTCTCTTTCCAGAAAAACAAGCAAATAAATTCTCACATCTGTGTGTATATGAAGAAGGAGAGAATGTACACCATTGATTACGAGGGGCTAGAAATGGTGGTGGGAGTGGAGTCAAGGATTCACGGGGTGTTTGTACACCTCTGCCTTGTATTATTTCACTTGCTACACCAAGCATGGGCTCCCTTTATAATCTAAAAAACATTAGTAAGAGGAGATGGAAATTATCTTAAAAAGTGAAATGAACCTACTGTATCAGATTTGTAAAGTTGTGGTTTAGGGAAAAAAGTGAGAATGGGCTTTTCTTCTCCTTTTTTAAGTTCATCTTTTCTAATCAAACCTTCAGATGAATTGAAGTCTGCATCTGTGTGTATATGTGTGTGTGTGTGCATGTATATTTGTCCTTTAGGAAAGATATACATGTAAATGGCTGACAAATTGTTGTGGCCTTTTTACCAGGATGTCAGTAACAAGATCACTGAAATATTAGAGAGTGTGAAAATCCAATTTAGGACCTAGTAGTGTAGAAAAGTGCTCCAATTCAGATTTAATCAGAACAACAGCAAAAATTTACTTTCTCAAATTATTTGTCACCCTTAGAAGCTTGTCATCATCTCTTTTTTCCCTTTACAATCTTGGTTTTATGCTAATAGCATTTTGAGTGTTCATATTTTTATATGAGCTATTTCCATGAAGTGAGCCAAGCTGTGTTCTGAATGACCCCCTAAATATAAGATGCACATTTCAAATGTGACGTGAGTTTTCTTATTCAATTGCAAAGATGTTTTTGTAATTGTAAAACTAGATCCTGCTCATTTCTAATGATACCCTTTTCCTACAAGACACACCATTCAAATACCTATCAGAGGAGATAACTCTGTATTGATAGCTAGAAGCAGACAAGAAAGAAGGGCACAATCCATAGCATTTGTAATCCATTATTTGAGTGATTATTTGGTTCCCAAAGGCAAGGAACTTCCCTATATTATTCTATGCTGCCACCCCAGCCATTAGAACAGTGCCTGGCACATGCCAGGCTCTTAACAAATGTTTGTTGAAGAAATGAACCAGGCCCACTCAACCAGGCCAGGCAGAGACAGGAGACAAATGTAGGGAAAGTTTGAATGAACAAATGGGTGAAGGCTGGACAAGCAGGAGAGGCAGTGGTACTGGGGGGAGGAATGACCGAAAAGCACTGTGGAGGAAAGAACCTGGGCATTCATCTCCACTTGGATGCTAAATGCCAAGTCCCTGCCTTAACAGCTTGTGATTAAATTTGAAGCCCAGTACGATAGTAGTGATCTCCTTTGTAATGACAGCAAATAGAACAAAGAAGGGGCAATGTCTAAGGCAGGCAAAGCAAAAGCATTTCCCAAGTGTACCTGGGAAATAAACTGGAAACAAATGTGTCTTTGAAATCCTGGAGAAACCACCACACATTGCTTTTACCTAAATTGATTGTGGCAAAGTAGTCTCAGTGAGAAGCAAGACCTTTCTAAGAAGTTAGCTGGTTCTTGTAAGAGGTGAATGTGAATCTCCACATGGAAACCACAATTGCCTAATTTTATTTCTTGTATTGTTTCTTCACCTGTGTTATATTGGAAGGAGCTTAAGAAGCTATGTTAGTTGCTCTGCCTGTCAGGATCCATATGTTCCTGCATGTCTGTAATTTATTTGTTATGGAAAAGTCGAGGTTATTCATCTGTTTTCTAGGCTTTCTCCACATCTATTTCCCTAATAATAACTATGTGGTTGAAACGTTGGCAACTCTTTTTCCACTTTCTTTTGCCTCTATCTATAATAGGTTTTAATATCAGCATCCCAAACGCCGATCCTAATGAGTTTAGATCCTGGTATCTGTTAATCCTCTGCCTTGCATTTTTGGGTTGTTTTTTTTCCCTCCAATTTACTCCTGGGAAGAACTAAAATTGATGTTGCTTCTCTGGGTTGATAACCTAAACAAAACACCTTTTAGGAGCATAATACATCTTATCCTTTTTCTTCAAAACCTTGTCTAATTTTACCATGTGGGAATTAGATGAAGACAGACTTTTATTATCTTCTCTCTAGCTACAAATGTGAGACAGAAATGTAAATTGGAACATAAATCTTTTAAAATAAGAAACCAATTGTAAATTTATATAGGACCAATTTTAGCTTTTTGTAATCTCTTCCAGCTGAATATGTATCATCTAAATTTGATTTCTTCTTTCTTAAAGTCATCTCCCAGAAGCCATCAGTTTGGTATATCCCATACAGGGCTTCCAAATGTGAATTTTCAGTACTAAGAGTAGTTTTACAGTCATCATTTTGCATGTGAATCAGACACATACACACTGCTCTATGGATAAGCCAATAACTAGAATATTCCAGGTTTTGGGAAGTCACCAGAAAGGAGATTGGTTCTGGCCCGTGTCTTTTCAGTAACTGTGAAAAAAGCCTTCCTCACAAGGCACATTGAATTTCATGAACAAACTGTTTATTTTTTTAATTCTTTTTTTTTTTTAACAAGCATTTTTATTGAACTCTTCCATCTAAGGAAATATCTCTGCTCTGATGAAAAGAAAAAGGTAAATATTATTCACTAAAGAATGTAAAGGCACTTAAGAGATTCCTTAGCGTATCTAACATCATCTTTCCCTTCCTACATAAGAGTAGATAGATATTAAAATAATTTTTAAAAGAATTACCAACAGAAGTAATTGGTGTTTGTTGAAAATAAATGATAAAAATTATGATAAACACCACCCTCTCCCTCTCCTCCTACCACAACCTCTTCTGTTTCCCAGAGTGCAACAATTTGGTGTTTGTCTGGCTCGAGAAAATTTTACTTGGAAGGAAGAGTAGGTAGTGTAAGAGAAATATGAAACAAGCTAAATACAAAAAGTTGAGCTATTATTAAGCTACCTGCTCTTTTGTGGTGCAAAGTTTGCTTATAATAAAGCTGAATATATAGAGACATTATTTTCTGCCTCTACCCTCCTAAGGATCAGATTATTCCAAATTATCAAGACTCAGAACTATAGAACTATCTTCGACTACCCTTCTGCTCAGACCTTACATATCCAATAGCTTGTGATGTCTCACCAGTTCTACTTCCTTGGACAATTCTCCTATCTGACCTATCCCCCTTGTTCCCTTTGCTACTCTCCTTGTTCAGGCCTCTAGTCGTCTTGCCTGGACAGCCGTGAGAGCTTTCTCACAGTCTCTATACCTCTGGTTTTCCCGTACTCCCTTAAATGCTATGTATAATTGCCAGATTAATTTTACTGGAACGCAGTTCTGCTCCTATTATTTCTTTCTCTCATAAACTCTTTTAACGTTTTTTTTTTTTGGGGGGGGGGCGGGTATAAAATACATACCATAAAATTCACTTGTTTTAAGTGTACAGTTCAATAATTTTTAGTCATTTACAGAGTTGTGCAGCCATCCCACAATCCAGTTTTGGAACACTCCTGTAACCCCTAGATGATTCCTCATGCATGTTCATATTCAATCCCCACTCTACTGTATTTTTTTCTACAATCCCTCTCCTGCATTCAGTTCCCATTCCCTCTTCTGGCAACCCCTGATCTACAGTCTGTCTCTATGGATTTGCCTTTTCTGGATATTTCATATAAATGAAATCATGGTGTATGTGGTCTGGCATCTTTCATTTAGCATACTATTTTTGAGATTTATCTATGTTATAGAATATAGAACAGTTCATTCCTTTTTACTGCTGAGTAGTATTCCATCATACCAATATATCATATTTTGTTTATCCATTCAAAACACATTTGAATTGTTTTCAGTTTGGGGCTATTATGAATAATGCTGCCATGAAAATATTTACAACTTTTTGTGTGGACATATTTTCATTTCTTGTGAGTATATACCTAGGAGTGAAATTGTTGGATCATGTGGTAATCTTATGTTTAACTGCAGACAGTTTTCCAAAGTGGTTGTACCATTTTAGATTTGGTCCAGCAATGTAGGAGAGTTCCAGTCTCTCCACATCTTCATCAATGCTTGTTATTGTCTCTCTTTTTTTACTACAACCATTCTAATGGTTGTGAAGTACTGTCTCCTTGTGGTTTTAATTTACTTTATTGTAATGATTGAGGACGAGCAATTTTCTTGTTCTTATTAGCCACTCATATATCTTCTTTGGAGAAATTTCTTTTCAAATCTTTTGCCAGTTTTTAAAAAAAGAATTGTTTGTATTCTTATTGTTGTGTGGTCAAAACTCATTATTTACTCTGGATACAAATCCCATATCAGATTTATGACTTGCAAATATTATCTCCCGGTCTGTGTCTTATCTTTTTATTTTCCTAATGATTTTTTAACTTCAAATTTTAAAGTTTTAAATTTTTATCAATTTATCCACTTTTTTCTTTTATGTATCATACTTTTAATGTGTTATCCAGAAAGTCTGCCTCATCCAAAATCATGAAAAACTTTTCCTATGTTTTCTTCTAGAAGATTTATAGATTTAGCTCTTACATATAGAGTATCTTTGATCCATTTTGAGACTTTTTTTGTGTGTATGGGGGAAGGGTAAAAGTCTAAATTCATCTTTTTTGCATGTGGATATCCAATTGTCTCAGCACCATTTGTTGAAAAGACTATCTCTTCCTTATTGAACTGTCTTGGAATATTTGTTGAAAACCAACTGACATTCATAATTTTTTAAAAAGATTTATTTATCTCTCCTCCCACCCCTCATTGTTTTTTGTGCTTGCTGTCTGCTCTCTGTGTGTTCTTCTGCGTCTGCTTGTCTTCTCTTTAGGCGGCACTGGGACTGATCCAGAGTGGAGCGAGGTGCTCAATCTCTTGCGCCACCTCAGCTCCCTGGTCTTCTGCATCTCTTATTGTCTCTCTTCTGTGTCTCTTTTTGTTGCATCATCTTGCTGTGCCAGCTCTTCACACAGGCCAGCACTCCTGTGCAGGCCAGCACTCCATGTGGGCCAGGAGGCCCCAGGAATTGAACCCTGGATCTCCTATATGGTAGACGGGAGCCCAGTTGCTTGAGCCACATCCACTTCCCCATTCATAAATTTTTGATTCAATCAGTTCAAACTCTCCAGTCTGACACTAAGGTGTTCCCACCCATAACCTCAAGGATACATCACAACTTATTTACAATCAGCCTTATCTTTCACTATTTTCTTTCCATTACTATGTGTAACAACTTACCTAAAAATCCCTTAGTTTCTGGAGTTTAGTATGCTCTCCAGGTCAAGCTAGTTACTCACTTTACAACATTGTTTTCCCTCACTCCTAAATGTTTAAATCCTACCCATTCATTCAACACCCAGCTTTAAAACCACTTCTCCTGAAAAGCCTTCCTCTCTACTAGATGTGATCTTTTCCCTTCTCTATGCCCATGAATCTCAATTTGTCCCTTCTCTTGGAATATGTGCGATTTTCTATGCATAGTTCTTTCTGAAAATGCCTTATTTCCATTATAGGGTTGAAAGTTCTTTGAAGAAAGGGTACGATTTACATTTAATTGGTCCTCAACCACTATTTTTTGAAGGAATGAATGAATGAGTGAGTGAATGAATGGATATTATATATATAACTGCACTTTATAGGTTTAAAGGTGAGCAGTTTGCTGAGAGAAAAAGACTGCACTATCAGAACCCAAATCCCAGGATCTTTACTTGCTTAAGCCACACAAAGATTCATTAATTCTTCAGCCGGACAGTTCAACCACCTTTTATCAAGAGAGTTACTGAGTCTGATTAAAATGTGTTTCCTTTTATCAGAAGAGAAGGACTCTTTCTTATCTGCTGTTTTCCAAGGGCTTGGTGGCTGTTTTTGAACATAAAGATCAAAGGGTCTTGCTCTCTCCCCTCACCCCAACCAATTGTAAGATATTTTGAAAAGTTACATGTGAGGAATATTGTGTTTGAATGTGAATTATTTGAATGTGAATCCTGAACATTATTCAGTTACTCATTTGACATTTTGAAGCAGTGGCAAGACAAATGTCCTAGATTTACAGGTAGTTGTGAATGTTTCCGTTGACCAGTCAATATATTTTTTTTCATAGCAACATTTGGAAGGTAGGCGCTCTGACTCACACCTTTCTCCTAGAATCTGTGTTTACAAAGGTTTTTTTTTTTTCTTTTTCTAGAAAATTCCTAATAAAGTTTCCAAAGAGCCAAGAAAAAAGTAAGGATTTTTTTTTTTTTTTTTTTTTAACTTTTGACTTTTGGAAACACTGGATGCACAAGAGGACAAAATGACAACTAAACCCATTACACTGTGACTTCAGGAATTTGCCATCACCGGAGGGTCTTTTCAAACGTGAGGTGGAAATTCAGGATGAGGGGAGATTTAAAGTAGGGTGATCTGGAGAGTGACAAAAAGATCAGAGTAGGTAGGGAAGGATTATAGAAGAAAGAAGAAAAGATGAGATGGGGTGAAGAAAAGGGTAAAGTCTTACTATAGATTTAAATAAGCTTTAGGCAATTATCTGAACTTTCAAGGAATTTATCTGAACTGCACATCTAAATTTGTGGAGGTTCCTCCATTGTAGCTAGTATCTGGTTAAAGTTTGTATGGTAAACTTGCTTTCTTGTGCCCTGAGTGGCTTACAAATCCAAGAGTCAGTGAAATCTTCAAAGTAATTCTGTGTCCACCAAAGCAATTTGCAGGCCTGTTTACAACTTTTCCATCTGTCTCCTAGACTGTCTCCAAAGATGCAAACTTTGGACATCACATCTGTTGTTTGAACATGGAGCTCTTTTTGTCTAAAGGAACAAGGGTGCACGCTGGTCCCCAATTTTAATGAATATCTTAGTAAGGACTGTAGAGTCTACCCTAGAAGAGAAAGTTAACGAAGCAACTCGTAGACATGTCTGGATTATAGTTGAATATTTAAAGTAATCTGCAAAGATAATTCTTGATTGCCAGAAAATTAATTAGAAATATCATTTAGTTTTGCATATCTTAATATGGCTCAGAATCTCAAATATTTCCAGGCAAAAATAAAAATGGAAACACTCTGATGAATCGTGTTTGTAGTTAAAATATACATTGAAATAAGCAATGAGAAAGGAGAATTTGACCAAGAACAGGGGAGACAGAAAATGTGGCAAATTCATGTGAGTAGTGCAAAGCACCAAGCGCTTTACCTTGTGCTTTCTATATGAAAGTGTTTGAGTTAGGATGTCATTAGCTTAGTTTGTTGGTGGCTACATGTGAGAACTGAGCATAAAGGTTTTTAGATATCCTTTATCATACTCAAACAGACCTTTCTCGTTCCACAGTCAGATATTTTAGAATCCACAAAAAAACAGAAGTCACTAGGAGGAAACTTCTTTGTAGTTACTTGATGAAGCAATAGGAATCACACAACTTTCATTGAACTGCTGGGGGTAAAGTGGATTGCTGGCCTTTTATCTTTTATCTCTGAAATTGGTCTCCCAGCAGTAGCTTTGTTAAATCTGACACATCTTGAATTTGCCTTTTTTAAATTGCAAATTTAGCAGCTAGAGGTTTTAACTTGGGCAACCACATTTCCACATTTTGGAGAGACTATTTTTAATGAGTCTATTGTTAAGTACATTTGTGTAATATATTGTTTGATTCAAAAAAAAATTATATGTATCCATTACATTTAATTGAGAAATGTATATATTTATTCATCTGTGTTTACGTTTTAGTTTTTAATTGTTTATATTTTCAATTATTAAATGTGCAAAATAAAGTTAAAAAAATGTTAAAAAAAAAAAGTGAGGCTTAGTTTCTAACAGCTTCAACTGGACATCTCCCATACACAGAATATGCATTTACAAAACAGAAATAAAAGACGAAAGGAATAAATATGGAACATTTGTGATGTATAAAGACATATTTTGAAAAGAGCATTGAGAACAAGAAAGGGAGGGTTAATATAAAAAAAAAATTTGAAATAAGCAATAGCATCAGTCCATATCTTCATATTTTATTTTCTTTGCACCTGATGAAATATTAATTTTATTAAGTTTAATTTTTGTCTGGAAAATATACACTCACACATACAAATACTAAATTTGTTTTCTTCAAAGCCCCTCTCAGCCTTCTGATGTGGATTATTTCATATGAGGTCCACAGAACAATTGTTAGGATTTCATTTTTAGATTTTTATTTGCTTTATTTTAGAAGATAATTGTCAGACTCAATCAGCTTTAGAAATAGGTTGTTTTTGCAGAAGCCAATTTAACTTTCATGTATTGGTTGCATTTCCTTCCTCAGTTACTAATTACCGAAGATTAATGTTTTCAAACAAGGCCTTTTCTCCATATAATCCATCTCCCCTTCCTGCTTCAATCTAGCAGGAAACATGCTGAAAGAGGTCATAATCCTTTTGTTTGCAACATCATAGTCTATGATACTGGGAATGTTTAGAGTGTAACGATTGTAGTGAGAATCTTTGTGAACAAGTATAAAGTATAGATCATGAAATAAAATAGGGTTCTCTGGTGCATGAATGAACTGAGATGGATGCTTTTCTTAGTGTGCTAAAGACTGGTCTTTCAAATGGAATAGAGAGATTTGAAGAAGACTAAAAAGAACATAACCAGCAGCACTCTAAAATATTGTGTAATGTCTACCAAAGCAGGCTTGGTGTCTCTTTACATCCACTTCCTATCTCTAAATCACAGCAATTGTATTAATTCTGACTGAGAGCTCAGTGCTCTTCCTGGGGTTGGCCACCAGGGAAATTTTACCTGCTTTGCAGACATATAAATATTGATCATTTATTCTCTATTTCATATACTTATGTCTATGTTTTTATGATTTTGACATATTTGCATTTCTTATGCTGCTTTCACAATTTTATGACAATTTGCAGACCTCGAGTAAAATTCAGTATAATGATTCATTTTCAGTTGCCTACAAATTATTTACGTAAAGGCTCTAATTAAAAATTTTGGCACTGGTAACATTTAAATCTAATATTCTAATTCTGAAAAGACCCCAGATGAGCAGATGTGGCTCATGAGGTTGAGCGTCTGCTTCCCACATGGGAGGTCCTGGGTGGGTCCCCAGTGCCTCCTAAAAACAAACAAACAAAAACAACAAATCACAAGCAAACAAATGAAAAAAAAAACAACTCAGGGGAGCTGATGTGGCTCAGTAGTTGAACACCGGCTCCCCAGAGGTCCTGGGTTCAATCCCCAACCCTGGTACTTCAAAAAATAAAAAAATAAAAATGAAAAAATAAAAGACCCTAGAAATATATTACATATTTGAATGGGAGATATTTGAACTTTTCCCCAAATAAACTAAGCATTTTTCTCAAAACAACAAAGATTATTCAGCGTTCATTATACAACATACAATTTTAAAGGTGAATGTACAAAAAAAAATTAAGGTAAAGAATATGCTTGTTTTTATTCCATAGAATTACTTGTTGATCCTCATGATTAAAGAAATTCTCCTTATTTATGTTTATCTACCAAAGTTCGTTAATTTTTTATTCAAATAATTAAGAATTTGGAGCGATACAACTATAATAATTTGACTCAGTATACACATACACATCAATTTTTATTTACAAGGAAGACATTTACAAAAATTAATAAAAAGCAAATACATACATACATATACATATACACACATACGTATACACATATGCACACATGTATTCTGAATGAAGCTTCTTAATATCCCTAAATGAGGGTGAGCTGAAAGGGCATTTCCTTGCTTCCCTTTCTTATGATTGCTCAAACAACAATCAATGCTGGAATCTTAAGAAATTTGTTTCTCATTTAGAACCTAAAAGGCATTTGTTCTGAGGTGCTTCCATGAGTTCAAAAACTTTTCCCATTTCACTTTTATATTTTTCCTAGAGTTTTAAATTAGATAAGTATATGGAAATATGCTTTGAAAGTATGGAATGACCCACAAATGTGATGTGATTATCATTATTTAGTTAAGGTTGAAGAAAAGTAGAAGGAATATTTTCCATTAAAAATGTAATTAAGGACAATAAGGAACTCATTGGAAAAGCATGGGAGTTCATGGGTCCATTCTGATAATAAATAGCTAGCTAGCTAGCTAGACAAACAGGGAAATGGGGGAGAAGAGAAAGTTTTCTTCTTTTTTGAGAGGGAGAATATTAACCTATAATTGTGGAAAATGAAATGGAGTGGGAAGTTTATTTTCATAAACTTCATGGTAGAGATTTGCTCCTGAATGAATCATCAATGGATACTAAATCTACAGAGAAAAATGGACAAGACGCAGTATATATGCATAGACTTAAAGTGACGACCCCCACAGATTACTGCGAAAGGAAAAAGAATAACTTTGCAGTGGAGAAACCAATCATCACCCATTTTAGGTGATCAAAATTAAGACACCAACAAGGAGCTGATGGGCATGGGGTGTCTCCAAATGGGGTAACTTGAGAAGGACATAGATAGGATCAGCCTAAGCAGTATACCTGAGGTGATGCATAACCCAAATCTTATCATGAGAAAACACCAGGCAAACCCAAGGGAATAGAATGGTTTAGAAAATGCCTAGCCTATGTTCTTCAAAAGGGCCAATATCAGGAAAGTGAGAAGAGTTCACATAAAGGGGGCTACAGGTAAGCCTCTGATAGAATGTATGGTGAAGTAAGGATTTCCAAACTTCAGGATTGATAAGAAAAGACTGGGACTTTAGGTTTAAGATTTCTAAGATTTTTGGGTACTAGTTTCATACCTTCTGAATTACAATCTCTCTTAAAGCAGGCCTTAGAATAATCTGTGTTTTTAATAAGTGCCCCAGCAATTCTTATTATCAGGCAAATAATGGAAATTCTGATGAAAGGTGCCAGAATGCCTTATATTCATTATCATATTTAGTCCTCATAACAACCCCATGGGATGGTTTTGCGTTATAAACATTCCGCATTTTACAAATACAGGAAAGCAGTTTCAGGAATTTAAATAATCTAAGTATTCTAGAATATACAACTTGTTAAATGACAGAGCAAGGATTCAATCTCAGGTTTTCTGATTCCATAGTACACATGTTAACCATAAATTTACTTTTTTTAAAAAGACACAGATAAAATAGAAAACTGTTCACATTCCTGTATCCCTAGTGGTTTAGAGGGCAATAAAAAGATGAATTGCTTTTTTGTACTGCACTTGAGAGAGTGGAATGAACCATTGGGCCCATTTTCCTGCACACCTTGTTAGAGAGAAAAGGATGTAAGGGAACCAGAGCCATTATTACCTGCAGAATACTTTTCAGGCCATCTTCATGCAGCACAGAAGAGGGCAAATGGCCCAAAAGTGGCAGATCCTGGTTTCTACTGGCCCTTTAGAGCAGGGAATCATCTCTGGGACCAACAATGTAACCAATTCCCTCCTTAAACTAGGCTGTTAGTCTAACATCTAGCATGAGTAACTGAAATGTTCAGCCCTCTGGTTTACCAATATGACTTCCTATTTGGGAAGCACCTGCTATTTGACAAATAAGGTGTTCTAAGAAAAACATCTATTATTGCTTCTGAAAACTCACCTCACCATACGTTCTCATGTGAGCAAGTATGTGCGTGTGTGCACACACACACACACACATTCAGACAGGGAAAATACTAGAACTTCTGTTTATATATATTTTTTCATTATTTTGAATTTCTGCTTTCAATGCTTTATACTGTACATAATATATTAGAATAGCAGCACATTCCTATTTATAAATAAATATAGACATATTAATAGGGATAGGCAATAAATAAAGTTTGAAGTTCCCTGAGCTAGATAAAGAATCATAAATTAATATTTTCATTTAGTAAATAGCTTGAAGGAGTGGGATAAAGAGATACTATCTGGCATTCAGTCTTAAGGATTTTCAGACTGAAGTTTCAGAAATGGTTACTGCTTGTGTTACTGTAGAATGGGCTTTGCACAACTCCAGGGGGCACCCTTCATTTCATTGTCATTATAGATTTCTACAGTTGTTCTATTTTCCGGCAGGTGGCAGTAAAGTGCCTTGAGGAAAAGCACCCTTTCTAAGTCTTCCTGGGGCAGGGGGCAGGGCTGGCTCTCACACAAGGCAAATGAGCACCCCTACCCCTCGACACACCTGTATACTTGCCTACAAATTGTGACTATGAGACCATGAGATCATATAATCTGGCTCCTTAGTCATGATACAGCTTCAACATTCCAGAGAAACAATGTTAGTCTTTGACCACTGACTGAAATCAAGATTCACTGTATTTACACCATTTCCTTAACTTACTGAGCTAATGACCTCTTTTCAGTAATAATAATAGTAAAACACTGTTTTGCATGATGTTTTTAGTGAATGCATGATTGCTCCTACTGAGTATTTATACACCACCAACTTAATTAGTTGTTTCAGAATTTTCTGGGAATTGTGTAAATCTATTATTTTGCAATTTCAGGAATGCATCATTAAAAAAAAGTGTCATGTGCCTGTCATCAGTGTTCTGAACTGCTCCAATTTTCCCTTCTTTCTAAATTCTCTCCATTGCTTGGGTATGATTCATCTGGGTCAATAAAATTAAACTCACTTTGTGGGACTCGATTTTGTCTTTTCATCCCAGATTTCAATTCCCTTTCCACTCTTTCCAGTGTAACAAGTCATCTCTTTGATGAGAAGGGAGAAGAAAATGGAAATAAATTTCTCTTTTAAATGGCAGTTTATATACATTAATTCAATTCCTGCAAGCAAGAGGGAAGCACTTTTCTGAATAGTGTTTTACTCAGACCCTGTGTAAGATAAATGTACTTAACTGCCATTGTCTTTGAGATCCAGAGCCTGACATGTCTTTCAGATTGTGGACATCTCCAGAGAGCAAATACATGTCTTCTCTCTGCTTGTAATTTCTCACAAATTGGCCATTATTGTGTAACGAATAATATGGTTGATATAAAGCACACTTACTGTGAAGAAAGAAATGTAGACATTTAGAGAACTATCAAAACGAATTTTCTGCTAAGTTGGTAAATATACTTAGTCATAATATCAATTCAATTTATTATGTACCCACAAGAAACTTATTTGGAAAGATAAGCATGTAAAGTATTTGATTAAGAGCAATGTCCAAAGGAAGAGTCTTTGTACATTCCATGGTTTAGTTTTTATGTTTTCATGCAAGGAAATTCTGTGCAAAGAAAATACCTGTATTCAAATCTCAGCTTTGCCGCCTATCCAGCCATGTGAACTTAATTACTTAGCTACTCAGAGCTTCAGTTTTCTCATGTATAATTTAGGAAACACATTGTCTTCCCTCAAAAGGTGATGTGAGGGTTAAATCAGCTAATTTACAAAGAAAGCCTCATATAATACCTGAGGCCTATACTATGAATAGGGTATATCACTGTTGAGGCATCTTTCTCCATGTAGTGTCATCTTAGCTTTTGTTCTGTCCATTAAATCACACTCCTTTTTTTAGTTGTAACTGATTTTAAGGTGATCCTGTGCTCAGGCTTCCAATCATCTCGTTCTTCTCAGACAGCAGAACAACTTTTAAATCTCGTTTGAGTTCGGTTTTAGAAAATGCAGATATGGCAAGGAAGGATGGAGCACAATCCTTGGATTTCATGTTTCCTGAATAATGAAACTATTCTGACTATGCTTGCTGTTTCCTCAGTCATTGAACCTTGCTTCATTTAAGGGGAGAAAAAAATGTAGAAGAATGACTCCAAGCCAAACAGGAACTCCTTAATAAGCTCCCATTAGGGGGTGCCATGTGGCTCAAAGGACTATTATTAAGCATTTATATAGCACTTCGTATTTACAAAGTAGTTTATAATTACTTTTATAAGTGACTTATAATTCACAAAGACTCTGAGCTAAATTAGTACTGTTACCTCCATTTTTTAAAGAAGGAAACAAAAGTAGTTAACTAAAGTCTCATAATTTGTTTAAGGATTCAAAATGGAACTACCTCACTTTTCCAAAAGGAGATGTAGTCTCTTTCTCCTAAGGAAAAAAAAAAAAAGGTAAAATAAAAGAGAAGACATCTACTTATCATGGTCACATTGCAAGGTCACTTTTATTGGTGCTTATCTGTTTCAGGTGACCACCCAATATCTGAAATCTGCTTTTTATACCAGATGTTTGGGGTCTTTGCATGGCTTATTTGCCCGCATCAGAAACATCTTTCACAAGAACCTAAGTGAAATACAGAAGTTTCTTTCCAAAAACAAACCTTTTCATCATACATCCCAACCCTTGCCACTCTGCAATTACTAGTGAGTTCCCTGTAAGCAGTAGTTTGAGGGGTGCGGTAAGGAGCAAGACACTTCCTGTGGAAGTCTAGAAGGCCCCAAATTGGTCTACAAGCAGCATGCCCCCTCCCCCACCTCTCACACATTGGTCTTGTTTTCCTGCATCAAAAAGTCTAATAGGTAAGGGCATTTTCTTTCCTTGAAAGTCAACTCAATTATCCATGAAAAGATTCTCTTTGTTAATTAGACCCATTCTTTTCCTCATACTATCCAACTGGTGCCCCAGTAATGGAAAATGCCACTTGTCCAGAGTCAGTCAGAATCAAGAATGCAACTTACTTTCAAATGGTTTAGCAAAAACTTAAGTAAATAATATATTTTTAAAAATGAAAGTATATTTATTTAACTTCACAGCAAAGCTGTTTTTGTGTGTTTGTATTATAACCTTACTAATATATTTACATAAACAATATATGGTTCAGCAAAAACTACTATATTATATATTTGGATATTATATATACATTTATTATATATGATATGCACACATATATATGCACATAATATATAAAAGTGCATTTTATACAAATATATATTTATATATAATATACATACAACAAACATATTTTATGTTAATATATGGATATTGTATGTATAGTACCTAAATATGTAAGATAGCATTTATTTTTGTTGAACTGTTTTTAAGTAAATATATTTATTTTATATATAATATTTATTTATTTTATTATTATTGAACTATTTAAAGCAAATATCAGGCATTGTGGCACTTTAAATACCTCACCTTTAAATATGGCATGCATCTCCTAAGAATAAAGAAATTCTTCTAAATAACTACATTACAATGGAACATAATAATTCCCAATATGATCTAATATCCAGTCTATATTGAAATTTTTCCAGTTGTTGCAAGAATGTCTTCAAGAGCTGTTTCTGTTTACAGGTTTTGTTTTGAACCAGGAATCAGTCTGTGTTCAGTCGCTACATTTGCTGCCAACTTAATTTGATTTTCAAGTCTCCCCTCCTTCAGAAAGCATTCTCAAGGGCAAGTGTTTGGCTGAATACACCTGGGGAATCACAAGTATAGAGCATGGAAAGGTTTCTGAAGGAACAGACCCTGCACAAGACTGGCACAGAGTATGGGCTAAATAACAAATTATCAAATGAACAATGAGTAAGGAGGGTTGAAGCAAGGCCAGCCGAGGAGGCACTGTAAAGGCATCGCTCATCAGGCGCAGCTTGGCATCAGCAAGAGACATAGGAACTACAAGATGAGGTAAAATGTCACCAGACTCACCTTTGTCCTTTTTGACAATTTGCCTTTCTGGATTTGTGCTTGTGTTAGACAAAAATACCCACAGACAATCCCATAAACACAAGCACACATGCATGCACACACATACACACCCACCCCACAGGGTTGTGGGGAGAAAGAGAAGGGAACCAAATAAAGGAAAGAGGGAAGGGAAAAAAGGAAGACGGGAATTAGAATCTCTTTTTACCCTTTGTTTCTGGTTAACAACAAGGTTTCATGGACATCAGTAAACACAATGATGAGTCTATGTATCTCCAAGTTAGTGCTTCTCTCTTCTGTAAGTGAAACTCACAAGCACTCCCTCTCCAAATTGAAAGGCAAAAATAGCACTCAAGGAACAAAGAAAGGGATTTTCAATAAGGAGACTTTTGATCTGACTTTTCTCCATAGTCCAGGAAGGATGAGAACTAGTCTATTCAATAGCTCTCAGGACTAGAACATTGGCACTGACAGAGTTGGATAGACTTTGGCTGTGACTGCAGGGTTAGAAGCTTCAGGTCACAACTCCATGGTGCCACAGTTGTGTGCACTTCACGTAGACATAGCATATAATCTCTTGGGTAACTTTTTAACTCTCTGTAAAGTGGGGATGGTCAATTACCATGAGGATTTAGTAAGCCTGGACCCGCAAGCACGAGGCCTAGGGATCTAGCACAGCATAATGTGCTTTATAAATGCTAGCTCTTAATTTTAATGCTATTTTCACTTGTGTTACATCTTGGGAGTAGAGAGAAGGTTGTATAAGAAAGCAAGCTCAGTTTCTACTCGATTGGAAGCAGAATACAAAGAATGACAGTGATGTGCATGTCTCCTGTGACTTGCCATTCATCCTGACCTGGGAAGTGGTAGGGATTTTTATGGGAATATGATCCAAGGTTTTGGTCTGCTAAATTTCCCTTTAATTTTGAATTGGAAGAATTCTTTAAAACTGCCTTACATATTCTCCCTTCTCATTATTTTTCAAGGACAAAAGAATCAAATTTGTTAGTTAGAATGTAACTTCAATGAGTCTGGAAACAGGTTAAATAGTGTTGCCTGCTAAATGGTATCTGAGGGTCTGAGTTTAGCTCATATTTAAAACCAGCAAACAAGCTTAACAATATAAAATCATAGTGGTATAAAGTAAAATATTTAAAAGAATTTATCAATTAAAACCTTAGTAACATTGATGAATTTGAAAGTATATCTTTAAGAAACTGAAATTCCTAATGGATTTGTTAATAAATTCTATCTAATGAAAAGATACAAACCCAATTTTTAACCTGAATCAATAGCATTGTTCCAAGTCATTTGGTAGATCTGAAAGCCCTTATCTTCTCACTTTTGAGAATTTATTTAAATATTTTAGAAGAATATGGTTCTTGGATAGCTGTAGCATCCAGTCTCTCAGTTTTCACCAATATGCCAAAGTTGTATTCACTGCTTCCAAAAATATGATCTTTCCCCACAAAAGAACAACAACAAAGCCACACATCTTCTTCAAGTCTACTTGTATGGAAAACAAATAGAAATGTAATGGCTATAAAACACAAGGAAGAAAACAAAGTGGGCATGGCTTTTAAGAGATAATTTTGAAATTCCAGCTACAAATCCTTTAACAACCTAGAATATCTTATTTTTAATAATTTTTTTTCATTATATGATTAATATATATCGTCATTTTGGAGAACAATGAGAAAATAAAGAAAAGGAGAAAGAAGAAAAATAATTATTTCATAGTGATTATTATCCAATATCAAGCACAACCCAAGGTGAAAGTCATTCTTGCAATTTTGTAGAGTTTGGAATGCAGGGTGGGGAAGGGCAGAATAAGGAAAGAGGAAGAGACTACTACAGAACTTTAGAGAGATAAATGGCTACCTAAGAATGAGAGCTTTGCTATTGCACGTTGTTCTTTACTCGAAATACTCTTGCTATTCAAGATCTGGGCCTCCCTTCGACATAATCTGCCTTTCTTGCCAAGTGTGTGTGGTATTCTGGGGATGTGGACCAATCTCCACAGGAACTTGGCTGAGACCTACAGATATATTTTTACCTCCAAAGGCAAACAACCAGGGCATTAACTTGCTCTGCCATTTAGCACTTAACGTTCGAACCACAGCAGGCCAGACTAGTGTGGTCCTTCACGAACCAAAATTAGAGTACTGTCATCTGTCTTTTGGGCTTTGATTTTTTCTAAGATTTACAAAGAAGGGATTATAGAATTTAAAGCTGGATAGACCCTCAGAGATGTAACTCCTTTTAATAAATGAGGAAAACTTGAAGCAGGAGAAGAGAAAGAGCCAATGATGGAAAGCCTGGGATTTAATTAGCCATGAAGTTCTGGGCATACCATTCTGAGCCTCAGTTTCCTCATTTGAAAATTGGATCTAAATGACCAAGATAAGTTCCAAGAGTCATTTAGATCTCATATTCCAACATCCAACAACCTATGAATTTGTGACTTCATGAAAGGAGAAAATTTAAGTAGACTTTCATATATATGGACACTTGATTTGGAATTTTTTTTTTCTTTTTCCTTTGGCCAAGGCTTAAAGACTAAGTCTACCTTGGGAATCACTACGCTGTATCAGACAAGAAGTGGTCAAATAATCAGATGCCTGTCATGTCTGATCTGATGACCTATTGGTATGAGATAATATGAAAAATAGGACATCCCATGGAATATTCAGCATTGCTTATATCTGCCTTCATTTTCTCTCTTACAATAAAAATTGGAGGATGGGGGGATTGATGGCTAGCAACAGACAGACAGATCACCTAACATGGACTGATTCTTCGGATGTTCACGTAGACTAGGAGTAGTAGCAAAACTATCTGTATATATTGGAGATCTTGCTTCGACAATTGTATAGACCATTACTGTTGAAATCATCAAGCTTATAAAAAACAAGAAAAGAGAGGTGAGAGAAAGGAAGAAAGGAAAGGCCTGTGTTCTTTTATTTATTATATACAATTTATTATAAGTAAAATTGCAGTTCCATTGTTAAAGTAACTTGCTTTTGTTGTCATAACGAGTTACAAATAAAATAAAAGTTGACAACCAGAAACTAGACATGCCTGATTATATAGATTTTTCACTTTCTAGGATCACCTGCTTGACTGTCAATACCAATCTTTTCCCAACTCCATAGTTACTCTGGATAACTAGGACTGCGACCTGCCCCTTAAGCATTCCCATCTCTGAAACTTTGCACATAATTCCCAGGCTCTAGAATGCACTTGACCTAACAAAGCCTATTTCCTCTGAGAAATCTCTCCTGATAACCCAGCTCTTAAGGGCTCTCTTCTTTTTCTATCCCCCAAAAGTAATTACCGTTGGTACTCCTCATTTGTCACTTGGTATTTAGTTTTCTGTCTCCTTGGTTCTTTTCTCAGTGGTAGGCTTCTTACCTGCCTGAGCAACTTGTGAGCCTCTTGAGAGGAGGAGACCTTTTGATGCTTATAAAAAGTGGCACATTTAGGTTCATCTTATATTTGCACCTGAGATTAAAGAGACTTTTATCTAGTTTGTGTGGGTTAACAACAGGCCTGATTCTTTCACTCCTCAATATGTTCCCACTCCCTAGAAAGTGATCCAAATTTTCAAAGAGGGGGAAAGGAATACCAAACCTGAAATGTTAAGAGATACTTTTCTGCTTAACTCTGCTTTTAATGAAAACTTGGTTGAAAAGTAGAAGCCCCTTCTCTTTCTGCTGTTTTTGAAAACATAAACACTAAACGGAAAAAGACACCGGTCATACATATTCACCTATTCTAGTCAATGATTTAAATATAAACACTTAACAAGGAACCAAAAACGAGTGAAAGCATTGATTAGTGAACCTTGTACATCCTGTTCAGAGATCAAAGGGGCCAACGAACAGGGATCAAAGTGGGGGGAAATACAGAATATAGCACCATCACGAAGCGATGATTCTCACGATGTGGTATAGCTTAATCAGAACCGCTCCATTCAGCAGCTGCAGAGAGGAAAAGGAAAACAACTCTGAAAATTATTAATTAGGTAAGCTTATGCTTTGTGTGCCTTTCATGACAGAGCCCTTCCAGCAGCTTGTGCCAATTTTCACTTGGAGAGGAGTTTTTGGGAAAGGCCAACCTGTGTTTCAGGTAGGTGTCTTTTAGAAATGGACACAAAAGCACACTGTCACATGAGCCACAGGACCACATCTAGTTTGACTCAGGTCTGCAAAACTCATCATCCTGCATTGTGGGGCTTGTTCACACGTCAGGAACACATTTCTCAACTACTTCATCTGTGAAAGGAGAGGAACAACAAAAACAAAATCAGGAGACCCAACTTGGAAAGTTACAAAGGTTTAGGAAACAATGCTTGCCATCTGGGGAAAATTCTTTATGGTTTTCAAAATATTTTCATACATAGCTTTCCATTTGCTCATCACCACACCCTACAGGAAGCTGTGATTTCACTGAGAAGGAAACTGAGGTTAAGGTTAAGTAACTTGCCATCAGGTCACACACTTGGTAATTAGTAGAGTAAGGACTTCAATCCTGGTTTGTTGAGTGCAGTGATACTTCTGTCATGACAGATCATAAAATATAAAGCTTTAGGAAAAAATTAACATTGACAGTGCTCACGAGCACAAACAGTAGGACCTGGCAAAGGAACAATCAATGAATGAAGGTAGTAGAATGCTTGGATCTGGGCAGGTGAGAGATGTATTGAAAACCACTTGGAATCTAAGTTCATGGCTTTGTGCTAACCAGCCCATCACCTTCTGTTAGCTCATTCTTTGTCCCAGAGTGCATACAGTTGAATAGGTTTAAGCTGTTGCTAAAATCACGTTCCAGGTATGCCTCCCTGAAGAGCACTCAAGTCAGCAATTCCATTTACAGATTATCACTTAGAGGGAGTTCTTCCTGAAAACAGTCTATGTCATTCATTATTCCACTTTCCCCCTAATTTTATGCTCACTTTCAACTTTGAGAGAAATCTTACCTTTTACCCCAATGCCCATGGCTTTCACAACACAGTTCTGAAAGTTCTAAGCATTTTCCAAAATTTGTCTTGTTTCTGTTATTTTTTTCCTTCTGACAGTATCCTTTTTAAGGTAGCATTTTCCTTAGGAACCTCCCTGATTTCTTTCTCTTAGAAAATGCAGATCATTTAGTATTGCATTTAAAGCGATTCTAAACTCCACCTGAGTTTCTTTCATTTTAGAATCCCAAAGTATAGAGTCATGCTTATCCTTTCGGCAGAGCTTTAGAAATCACTTGTCTCTGTCCATTCTCCCCAAGCCTTCCCCTCTGCTAACTTGATCACCTGTTCTCCCTTAGCTTTAAAACAAACTCTCTTGGGCAGCAGCATTATGTTTCTTCATTACTTCTTGTGCCTTCCTAGGGACGGAAGTGAAAATATTACTGGTTTTAGCTTAATGCCTAGAATTGGAGTCCTCTACCACTGCTGGATCTTTCCTCCAGGACAATTTAGGATCTACACAAGGAGTGTAACAATAGAGTCTGTATTGCTTCTACTGTTCTCGCCTTTTATTCAGATGACCTCTGTAGGCTCCAGCTTCTCTCATCATGGATTTCTACATAGTGTACACTAATTTTCTTAGGGATCTGAGTGCTCAGCGAAGTTTTCTAGGCCACGCTGTCACTGGGATGCTAATGGGGATGGCGGCAATGATGGCGGTGGTGGCAAACAGCTATCCTGTTGTTCTGCAGGGCAAGTGTAGGACTTAAGAATGCCCTTGGCCCCTCTGCAGTGGCTCCTCCTGAATAATGAAGTCACCAGAGGGATGGTGAATGTGATGTGAGACTTATGCTCAAATATAAAGGGGAAGAGCATAAAGATAATGCATGGATCTTTCCCCCCCTTTTCCCAGCCCTGAAGGAATGCCACCAGCTGTTCCTAGAAATTCTCTGTGAACCCACTTGGATTGTCTACAGCTAACTGTTTTTCTTACCTTTCCTTTTTTTCTTAATTTCAGTAATCCTATTTTTTTTTTTTTTTTTTTTTTTTTTTTTTTTTTATTAATCGTTTTTTTTTTTTTTTTTTTTTTTTAGTAGGTACTGGGGATTGAATGCAGGACCTCATGCATGAGAAGCAGGAGCTCAGCCGCTGAACTATATCGCACCCCAATGAGAGTTGTTTTTTTCATTTGTTTGTTTGTTTTTAGGAGGTGCCAGGGATTGAACCCAAGATCTCGTACATGGGAAGCAGGTGCTCAACCACTTGAGCCACATTGGCTCCCCTGAGTTGGCTCCCTCGTCTGTTTGCTTGTTGTTTGTTTGTTGTTTGTTTTTAGGAGGCACTGGGGATGAAGGGACCTCCCATGTGGGATGCAGGCACTCAACTGCTTAAGCCACATCCGTTCCCCCCCTATATTTTGAAAGTTATTTTCTATTGGATGCTTGAGCATATCTTAATCTTATATCTCTTAATACTCCTGTTTTCTCTTTAATAACCAATGACATTGCCTTTCAACTTTCTGACAAAATTTTTCTTTCTTATTTTGTAGTTTTTAACTTTACACCTCAAATTTTTAATTCATCTTAGTCTGTTTTTCTCTATTTGGCTTTTCTACATTTATTTTTAATTCTTATTTGTTTTCTTGATTTTTTTGTCTTTCTTCATTTATCCATTTAGTAAATATGTTTTATTCACCAATCTACTATGTGCCAGACATCATTTATCCTTTATATATTTTATCAGGGATAAAACAGATAGCATCACTCTACCTCTTTTTCTTACTCTTCCCTCTCCCCAAAAAAGATCTGTTTCTTTTCAATAATACATACCTTTCTATCCTTTTTTTTTTTTTTTTCTTCCTGAGGTACCAGGGCCAGGGATTGAACCCAGGACCCCGTATGTGGGAAGCTGGCCCTCATTCACTGTGCCACATTGGCTCCCCTGAGATGTTTTTTTGTTTTTGTTTTTGTTTTTTCATTTATTTGCTTGTTGTTTATTTTTGTTGTTTTTTAGGATGCACCAGGGACTGAAGCGGGACCTCTCATGTGGGAAGCGGGCGCTTAACCACTTGAGCTACATCTGCTCCCCTCTATCTTATATTAAGTTTTATCCTACAATATTACGAGTCCAAATTTATTACCCTGCATTAAAAATCTCAAATTCACTTTCATTATTTATGTTCTGTGCACAGATATATGAAGATATGAGATGATAAGCATCTATATTCTTTCTGATCTCTTCCAAATTTCTTATTTCATTTGTGTGTTACTGGATACTTTAAAATATTTCTTAGATGTCCTTCCTAACCTCTTCTGGTGGTATTGTTTGTTAATCCTCTGGTGAATCGAGAAGAGTGGACAGTGGTCTCAATGGACTGTTACTTTCTGGCTATGTGCTTCAGAAAGATGGCACACCTCCATGTCTGTTACCCATTGACAGTGTCCATATATTTATTCTTCCCAGATGAGTACCACGTTTCCTAGAACTTAGGAGTGGCTCTTCTTTATTAATCCTTACCATTTATTCGTTCAGCAAATGTTTCTTGAGTGACTTCTTTATATGTCACATTTTGTAGGAAAGAGCTCTTCTCCTAAATGTCATATGGATATGCTATATATGGCAGTGACTCCAGTGGACTACTTCCTTGTTCTCTCTTCCCCTTCTGTGCCACATTTTTCTCCTGGGATTGCTTTACCCTTTGCCTCCAGCACTTGAAGCTGCTGCTGCTTCTGATGCTCCTTGTGGGCAGGGGAGAGACTCAGACCTACAGATATGGTACAGGAAAACAGGGTTTCTCTTTCTCATCTTATTCTATATCATTTTAAAAAACTATTTTCTTGTAATGGTTTTGAGACAAAACTGCTTAATCAGAGTCATGTGTTTCCTGGCTTCCTTTTATTATACCTCCATTCTACTTAGGACTCCATCCTTTCTGATAATCCAGAATGTAGAAAGCCCTATCTCTTCAAGTGATGTGGACACATACCTGGTACTTGACACAGAAGGAAGACAAATGTAACACATTCCCTTCAACTATTTGGAAATAGACCCCTTGGTTTCTATATTTTTCTTGGTTAGTGTTGAATCTCAAATGGAATTAGCAAGCTTTATAACTCCCCTTGCAAGCTCTCCCTTAAATGACCCTCTAAGTGAACAAATCTCGCCTATTTGGTACAGGCTTTGATCTTCAGGTGGGGTGAGGCGAGAGGTTATAAGAGTTTGTTTTATATATAAGCCACTCCTTTCTCCCACTATCCTGAACTGTTTCCCTCCACAAGACAATGCACAACTACCAGTACAAATGTTGGCAACTGCCAGCAAATGACACCAATTGCCACCAAACTTCTAGCTCCTCAGAGCACCTACCAGATTGGAGAAAAGAAAAAAAAAGTTCACCCTCTAGCATCTGCTGCAAGCACAATCTGGTTCATTACTAGGTTCATGACTTATAAATGTCAGCCCATAGAAAAAGGGAGCTTAATTCTATGCTCAAGGAGGTGACATCAGGTGATCTCAGCATCCCAAAGAGAGAGTTTAAGGAGAATAAGGAAAATAGCTAATTCCTTACCTGTGTTGTCATCGATCTTTAATTTTATCTGGGGAATTCTTTTTCTAGAAAACATTGTCCTATGTTTAAACTGAAATAAGATTCACTTTATAAAAATACTTTTGTGTTCAGTAAGAACTAAATAAAAATTTGTTGAATGTTTGAATCAACATTCAAAATGTAATACTGTTGAGAGATTATATCTATATTAGAAGGTCAAAATATACTAAATCCAAACACGTTTTTGGAAATTTAAATGCAACAGAATTACCAACAGGCACTCATAACTAATGAAGGTAGTTAGCTCCGTTAAATCAAACAATGATTCTTTTTGACAATAACTGAAATAACAGGATTGTAACTGTAGGGATAATTGGTCTTTTTGGTTTACTACTTTATTGACATTGATATGAACAGTAATATTAAAGAGGCATTCTATTTAAATTCACCAGGTCAAATTATTATATGTTGTCTTGAGGGAAAAACTAGGCAAATTCATTTTTGACACTATTTTCAAAGACATTTCCTTGATTATTATTTACTTTAGGAAAATATTATTTTACTTACTTGGAGCTAAAAAGTAACCCTAAACTATCTTGCATGATTGATGTAGGAGAATTATGACAACTGTTATACATCAACACGAATCCTAGTAAAACTTCCTGTGCATACATGGCTGTTTTAGAAATTAATATTATCTATTTCTCATCTTTATGAATATATCTATCTTCTTTCTCACCATGTATTTTCTATGAAGTAAACATTTAATCTAAGAGTACTGAATCATTTAGATGCTGATTCCTTAGAAATTATTTCAAATATCTAAAATCAAAATTAAGAACAAATATAATGAGAGAAGATGGAAAACACTGAATCAGGAAAAAGGAGCTGAGTTCTAGTCCTAGCTTCACTAACAAAATGACCCAAGGTAAGAAATTTAACTTCAGAAAACAGTGGTTACTTTAAGTTTGAATTTTATACTACAATATGGGGTATACTGATTGGCACATTCTTTTATCACACTAAATAACATTTAATTTATTCCAAGGCCATTCCCACTACTCAGGCAGAAAGTTAAGACACGCTAGTATTGGGGATTCTCCACCTCCCCATCCTCCAAGGATATTCAAAAGTCTGGAATTTGTAGGTAATTCAGGACATTCAGGGATTCTCTGATTTTGCCCACAGTGATCAGTTACAAAATGCTCATTCTCCAAGCTAGTGGATCCCTTGAAGGCAGCAGTTCTGATGCTTTGGATTGGAACTGGGGCATGAGAGTCTTTTCTTTCACATGAAGCTCTGGAATGTCAGATTCAGCTGCCATTGATGCATGACACAGTCCTGGCCCCCTGAGCTTTGCCAGCTCCCTTGGAGCATAGTGCCCATAGTGTTTAATGGGTAAAATTGTCCTTACCTGTCCTCAGTGATGAGACCACACTAGGATATTATCATCACTTCCGGGTATAGTTTTCAGAAAGGATGTGGTCAGGTCCCCACTGCCCAACCAACTTCCAGACCTTTGTTGTCTTTGGGGGAATTCTTCCTCTGTCCCACAGATCAGGTCCTGTTGCTTTTCCATCATCAGATCTTTCTTCTCCAGCCTGTCTCCCTTACTGACTACCTCACATAACCTTCCCTTTTGGAGCCTTTAGAAACCTAATGCTGGCCTATCCATCCCACAAGTGGGCCTGAAGGGAAGGAGATCCTAAAAAGCATCAGGGTTTACTAATTGTTTTTCCATACTAACTCTCCCCGTTAAATATTATACTTTAGCAGTGTAAAAATGATGCATTTGAAAGAAAGTAGCTTTCCTTTCCTGCAGAAGTTACAGACTGTTTCCTGTTTCCCTTTTGCAGGCTATATGAGTAGCACCAAATTATATCTTTTACTCAATTTTAATCTGATTATGTCCTTATATCTCACTTCTACTTCAACATACAATCCCATCATCCAGATAAGCCCACTTAATGCCCATCTGAACCCACCAGAACATGTTCTGTATTCCAGTAGGAAAAGTAGTGAGATCAGAACAAATTAAGGAAGAGTTGTACTCTCTTTTGAACCAATCAGCTAAGACTTGGGATAATATTGCCATTCTGGGCAGAATGGTGTGAGGATTCAACTGGATTATATCCACATTACAGTGATAAAATAATGAAAGATTTTGATTTCATATTTGAGACACAGATTCCTGGAGATAAGATTTAGGAAAGACCATAAGAGCTCTCTTGTTCTAAATGTTGTCATGTGTGTATGTGTGTGCTTGTGTGTGTGTGTGTGACCATAAGCATAATTTAGTTTAGTTCTGAGACACTAAAGGTAGACCTCATAGAGTGCAAATTTCAACATAATAATAAGGGAATAGCTTTTGTCAATTATATGTTCTATAAATGCAGTGGGCTGGCTCCAGAAGTCATGAGTTTCTTTCTCTGAAGATATTGAAGTCGATACAAATACCAGATAGAGGGTAAAAGTGAATCTTGTATTAAATCTATGGCTGGACTGCATGACCCCTAGGCCATCTGCCAGCTCTCTCCTTCCCCAACACACATACACACACTGAATCCATTTGTTCCTTCCCCAATCCCCTAATCTGGGATATCTAAACAGTGCTCAGCTCATAGATGGTTCCAATCACTGGATGATGAATGTCTGTGATATTTTTTTAAATCAAAGACGTATACAAGTATAAAACATTCTTATGGAAATATCCTGATGATGTAGAATCATAATTATCACACTACTCCCTTCTTTACTTCAGCTCTATAGGATAGATTTTAAGAATATTCTCTCTATCTTTCCCTATGAGCTTGAGGTCAATGCCACACAAGACCGTACTGAATTAATACTTAAGCTCTATTATAATGTTAATATCTTGATAGGTATCCTCGCCACTTTCATAATTTCAGTTTGCAAGAAAATACAAGTGACTGGATGTCCTGATATATGCCAGTTGAGAAGTCTATGCTCTGTAGCTCACACATTTGTATAGTGGCATTTGGTGCACTAGACTCAGACATGATTATGGGTTGTTGTGTTTTTGTTTTTTGTAAACCATACAGGCCCAGGTTTCTTTCTCTGCCTCAAGTCTCAGTCTAAGCTTTCTCTATACCTCTTTCCTCTTCTGTTTCTTACATTTAAAAAATATATATTTATTTTAAAGAAACTTTAGATTACATAAATGGTGCTTTCTTCCCTCCCCTACTGCACTTTCCCACATTAACAACATTCCTCATTAGTGTAGTACATTTGTTAAAATTGATGAACACATAATGAAGTATTGCCACTAACCGTGGATTATAGTTTACATTATAGTTTTCACTCTGTCCAGTGCAACTTTGTAAATTATGACAAAATATATAATGGCCTGTATCCATCATTGCAACGTCATTCAAGACAATTCCAATGTCCCAAAAATTCCCCCATATTACACCTATTTTTTCCTCTCCCTCCCCTCAGAGCCTCTGGTGGCCACTGCCTCCATATCAACGATAAAAATTCTTCCATTGCTAGAATAACAGTGAGTGTACAGTAGAATACTAGTAAATCTATTTCAGTCCATTGCTCATTCCCCAATTTTGAGGATTTGGGGATGGTGATGCTCATTCTACCTGTAATTGAAAGGGGGCTTAGATCCCATGGGGCAGATGGATGGAACTCTCTTGCTTGCAGTTGCAGACTCTCTCTGTTTCTTACATTTTTTCAAGTGGACATTGAAACCCTCCTTGCTGCTTGCCTCTGTCTACAGAGGGAAGGAAAGAAAATACATGCATTACTGGTGATTTCTGGGTAACTGTGACACACTCTACTGACACCCTTCCCAACTCCCAATCCAGTGACCTGGAGCAAAAGGTTAATGGAACAGGACTGATTTTCACTGAGGCTGAGAGCTGTGCTGCAGGTCAGATGCGCTCTTGATTTTCCATGCCTTTCAATTTGACATTCAATTGTTAATTGTTTTTTTAAACCAAACAAAACTTTTTCCCTTACTGAAAAAGTAAAACTATCTCAAATTCAAGCCAAAAATAAACAAAATGCACACCTGATATTTATAAATAGGATTAGGCTCTTTTGAAGGAAAAAAAGGCACACTTTGAATATTCAGTTCATAATTTATGCACAGTGGCCCAGTAATATTCCCAGGAACACTGTGTGGTCCCTCTGTTTCTGCCTCATCTAGGCCATATCTATAGGAAGTCACCCGGGATGCTCAGGTTTTGGTGTGGGAGACCACCTCTTCTCCTTGCAGGAAGCTGGGGAAGGAGCCCTCCAGGAACTTAGAGTAAATTAAATTAAATTTAGTTTAGTTTAAGCCCTTTAATTATTTTTATCAGGTTGAATTTATTTATTTCTTGCTTGGTGTCTGAATTTAATGTTTAATGTTTATTATTAAAAATATCCTTTAGAAGGTACAATTGAATGAAAGGAATATACAATTTCATTTCAGATCCCACAATTTAAAAAAAATCAAAGGTGTTACAAGACACATATTTTATTTGAATCTAAGTTTTTTACTGCTTTAGTTTGTGATTTGGGCACTTTCTTTGAAAATAAAAAGACTTTTGCAAGCATTTATATACTTTTCTCAATTTTAGAAAGGATTATGTTGTAGGCAGATTTCTAAGATGATCCCTACTCTCATGTGTTTATGCCGTTGTGTAATCCTCTCCTGTTGAAAGTGGGCTGAATCTAGTGATGTGCTTCTAATGGAAAGAATATGGCAGAGATGATGAGATGGCATGTCCTTATTTAGGTTATAATAGATTCTGAATACTATGTTGCTGGTAGACTCTCTTTCTTGCTAGCTTTGATGAAGCAAGGTCCATGATGAAGAGGCCCATGTGTCAAGGAACTGAAAGCAGCCTCTGTTCAACAGCCCACAAGGAACTGAATCCAGCCAACAACCTTGAATGAGCTTGGAAGCAGTTCCTCCTCCAAGTATAACTTGAGATAACTGTGAACCTGCACTGAAACCTTGATTGTTGCCTCATGAAAGATGCTGAACTGGGAGTCTCAGCTAAGCTGGTCTGACTCACAGAAACTGAGAGATAATAAATGGATATTGTTTTAAGCTGAAAAGTTTAAGGATATTTATTTATACAGCGATAGATAACTAATATAGACTACATCCTCATCCATTGTCTTACTCAGTTATGGCTTCTTTCTGGTCTCCAGGGACTTTTATTTTATTTTTGTTTTCTATTATACATCTTTAAAGCCAACATGAGACCTGGGCATGAGCTCTGTCTCGAAGTTGGCAGCTGAAACCGTGGTAGCAGTGAAGAGACTAGGTATCTTGGTCCCAATGGCAACTGCAGAAGCTAGCAGCAGCGACAGGAGAGAGCAGGAGGTCGAGACCTCCATCACCTATTACCAGTTAGAGAGGTGGCAAAGCATAACTCTTCGAAGGAATTATGGCTGGTGATCCACAGTCGAGTCTAAGATATCTCCAGCTTCCTCATCTAGCATCCTGGTGGAGAGGAAGTTCTGCTAGAACAAGCTGGTGGAGATGCAAGTGAAAGCTTTGAAGATGTAGGTTACTCCTCTGATGCCAGAGAAATGCTGAAGCAGTACTATATTGGTGATGTCCATCCAAGTGGCATTAAAACTGAAAGTGGCAGCAAGAATCCTTCAAAAAATAATATGTATAAAAGCTGCTGGTCATATTGAGTTTTTCCCATCATAGGCACTACTCTCTTAGATTTCCTGTAGAGTTACTGCACCTTAGGAAGCAGATTCTCCTGAGGAGACCTTGTTGAAATCAGAAAAGCACATCCACTTAGGAATGAAAACTAAAGACTTGCTGTGGGGGTTGCAGCATCACCCTCTCCTTGAATCTTGCCAATTGTATGTTCCCCCTTGGAGTCAAGATGGCTGGCCAGACATCCACCTGAGACCTGGGTCCCGTGTCCTTCATCTCTTAGAGCCTTACTCTCAAAGTCTTTGCTCACTGTTCTGTTTCCCTCCATCATTGGTTTCTACAAGTACCTTTATATTTCAAAATGTTCTGTTAATAATTGCAATTCATATATTCTAGTTACATTGCCCTTTGGTCAATGGCAATGGTTTTGAAGGTTTTCTTTTTCCATTTTTCCTTTAAGTACTTTTTAAAAAATTTTGGATTCAATTATTTGACTTACTTATCTAAGGAATTTAATTCATGAAGTAAAGGTGCACACCTACTGCTTAAAACACAACTGCCAATCATATTGTTTCTTCTTTATATTTGCTAAAACCAGAAAGAAATAACTATGTGTTCATCTCCTACTCTGCTCTGTGCTTCCTCCCTAGCTACTATAGCAAATATCTCTTCCCACCTCCTAAGCCGAGACCCTTTTCTTCCTAAGTGGTTCTGGACAAAATTAGTCTTCCCTTTTATTTCTTGGGAGAGGGGAGAGACAGGGAAAAGTGAGGGGATGATTTGGGATGACAGGGTCCTGGAAAAATATTGAAAACAACTGCTTTAGGATAGGAGTTTAGAAAAAGCACCAAAGACTTCAGCCTTTACTTCAGTTTGGCATGAGTTTCTAGCCATTGTTTTTTGTTTTGTTCTTTTTTCCTCCTAGCCATCTTTTACTGGCAAAATATGAATGTATAATTATGTCTGTAGAGCTTTACCAGGGATTTTTGCTACTTTTTTTGTTTGTTTATTTGTGTATTGATTAACAAATTTTAGATTACCCGTTTTACAATTTGAATCAAATTAATCAAAGGTACAGTATTTGATTTGTTCCCCCCAGTTCAATACCTTGCACAGATAAGTGACATTTGAAAGGGTGAGATCATGATTAGAGAATGTTTTTTATTAATATTTTATCTGTATTTTACCTCTGTGACTCCAACTTTTGGCTTTCTTCTGTTTTTCCATTGAGAATAAAAATCAGTAGTTTTTTCATCAGGTGTGTGTTTCATTGGGGTTATTGTTTATTTAGAGTTCTGTTAACTGTTATTTCTTGGTTCAGAGATTTCTCCGGCATATTTGACTTCACTCTTTTCCCCCTGTTGGAAGCACCTGAGGAGACAGTACATTAGCTGCTTTCTTGCCAATATCTGTTTGTGATGAATTTCCCCCCCATCCTTTGAGGATTACCAGTCTGCTTCTGAGCCATTATCATATCCAGCAGGGAGTAGCTTGGTTCAAGAAGAATCATGGACACTGCTCAGTATCTCCTCACCCCTTCCAGATTGCCAGTGACTTGAAGAGACAGGAAACTGCTCAGCAAACCAGTGTCTGGCCATGCAAACTACTTAAGGAAAAGTTCAACCAAGGTCTTGTATCCTGTGATTTAGCAGTTGAATGAATTCAGAATTCATCAAAATAATATTAACCTTGTACTTACATACTTGTATATGACATTTTGGAGTAATTTTAGATTTCTGGCTGACTTTTATATATCAGGGATATGAATATAGTCAAACTTTTATCTTTAGAAAACGTGTTTTGTATGCATTATAAGATGCCACTTTAAAACTGCTTATAAAAAAAAAAAACTTGGGTTATTATGTAATGAAAGGGAGGTGACTATTGATGCTCCTTCACTGGAAGGCAAGGAAGGGATTGCCTTGAATAGGACTTGGTATATAATTTTTATATAATTAAGTTACATGATTACATGGGGCCAGGTTGGGTAAAGGTAAAGAACAAAAGAGTATTGAGCTGGAAAAGAGAATATTCAGGCTAAGACTAAGCCAGAAGATAACTTGGATCAATTGTAAAAGTGTGTTGACAGCCTCTAAAATGGAATAAAAAACATTTGTTTTATAAGAAGTGTTAAAGGACTATAGTCCTAAGTAAAAGTGGTGTTTTTGATATTTTTTAGGTTAAACACCAGTGCAAAAGGTGTTTTCTGTTTATATTGGATTTCTTTTTCCATTTATACCTGAACTTGTTTTTTTCAGAACCAGAGAGGGAAAATGTTCAGACTTTGCTTCTACCATCCATGAAAACCACCCAATACTGTGAGCTTTCTTTGAACTATTGCTAATGTGGTGTCACTTTGTATTATAAAAACCACTTTTGGGTCCGTTTACACTTATTCTACTGCTTGCTTAAACAGCCAAGTGAGAGGTAGACTGGTGCAAGAGGTTGCAGAGGTTTTTTTAAACAATAAAGTAATATAGTATGTTAGCCAGACTCATCAAAAAGGACCTTTGTTTAAGTAGACTTGCATTCTCGAGACAGTCTCAACACTGGTAGTTGTGAAAACTCCTCTGGAGAGCTAGTAGAACCAGTCCCTGTTGGCTGATAGAGCCCCTGAAGCTTGTCTCCAGGGTGTTTGGTTGTTTATTCCTGAGGAAGACTAGCTGTTACACACTCTACTGTACACATAATGGCTGGAGAACAAAAACGGAGGTGAGGGAAAATTTGTGCCACCAAAGTAGGGGGTGTTAGTGTCAGTTCTCCAAAAATTCCTCACTCCTGTCTCAAGAATTGGTTTTGATTTCTAAATGACTTCTAATTTGAAAAGAAAAGAAAGTGGTGAGGACAAAGTTTGTATTGTGTTTGGTTCTTCTCATGTGACCAGAAACAAAAAATCCACTGGCACCTATAATTTGAGCCTGTGAAGTTTTTTATCACTTGTCATAAATACACATGTTGTGAAATAAGAACATTATTAAGGTTATATTCATTTAGTTTTGATAGGTAGCAATGAAAAATACTTTACAGACAAGGTATGTCATTAGATATGATATCTCATGCTTAAAATCTCAAGTGATACCTATCTAGTTAAATTCCATTTTAGGAGATAGAAATGTAGAAAGTTAATATTCCTTACCTTCTTTCCCAAGAGAATTGGTTTGACATGTCTTGTTGCAACAAGAAATTGATTTTTTTAACCATCTCATTCTGGGGCCAAATATCTCAAAAGTAATGGGGAGTTTAGTCATATTTGACTTGTTCTCTGAAAGAGCCAGAATTGGAATTTGTGGGGATGATCTGGAAGGGAGGTTCCAAAGAAGTAGAGACATATTTGTCAAGTTGCCTACCCTGTATCTAACATCTTACCTGTGAGCTTTACTAGCTGCTCTTTCCCACACTTATGTCCTAGATTTGCTATTTGGTCAAAACATTATTATGATTATTTAAGTTCCTTTATTTTTCACCCTTGACTGTAATATTCTTTTTGTGAATTCAGTAATAGACTTTGCTTACCTATTTTATTTCAGCACATTTTTAACAAAGATATTTGTCTTTTTCTGTTGAAATGTGCATACTGTGAATGTTTGTTAGAATTATATACAATGTTTGTATATGACCATATCTATCCATATCGGACAGAGAGTCCCCTGATCCCAGTTTCTCTTCTTCTTGTCTTATTCTTTCTTTCTCATCTGCGGCACCGTTTTCACGGACCCAGGTCCTGACCGGCACCTGACCGGCAACATATGGTTATGTTTCCCTCAAAAAACTTGTTTCCCTCAAAAGTTCTTTTGGAGTTTTCCACCACTTATGTTTCCCTCAAAAACAAACAAACAAACAAACAAAAAAGCCCTAAGCATGCAGCCAGTTTTAAGACCTATCAGTGGGCCTTACCTTGGAATATATGATAACCTATCCCCTCTGTGTATCTGAGTTGGACTCATTTATAATTTTCCTACACATGGCTCTTATGCTCCTTTTATTTGAACCTATAATTAGCACTGTATCTGTTACATATGCATCCAAGAGACTGAAATCTTACGGCTATTCATATGTCAGTTGAACCCTGAATCTCAGAAGAGTTGCAACACCTACTCTCCAATTCATTGGACTCGCTCAGGACAACTAACAAAAGGATCATGATCGACAATGCCCATCCCAAAAAACAGAGAGTATCTACAACTGCAAGCAGGACAGTTCCATCCATCTGCCCCCATAGGATCTAAGTCCCCTTTCAATCAGAAACAGAGTGGGCATCACCACCCCAAAATCCTCAAGATTGAAGATCAAACAAACATAAGGGGAGAATGCAACTATGGACTAAACTAGACTAATTATTATTCTAGCAATGGAAGATCTTGTATCATTGATATAAAGATAGTGGTCAACAGAGGTTCTGAGGGGAGGGAGAGGGAAGAATAGGTGTAACATGGGGTACTTTGTCAAAATTGGGATTGTTCTGCATGACATTGCAATGATGGATACAGACCATTATACATTTTGCCAAAACCTATAAAATTGTGCAGTTCAAAGTGTAAACCACAATGTAAACTACAGTACATGGTTAGTAGCAATGCTCATCAATTGTAATAAATGTACCACACTAATGAAATATGTTGTTAATGGAGAAAAGTGTAGGAGGGGGAGGGGTGGGATATAGGGGAATCTCCTATATTTTCCAGGTAACATTTATGTACTCTAAAGCTTCTTTAAAAATAACAATAATAAATATATATATATATATAAAAGATCATCCTTATGAGTTCATCATTACAATGTGATACATTTAAACTTAAATGTATATTTATATTTTTCATATGTTTTTTAGTTTTCCTCAGGACCTCAAGTGTTGGGCATATTGTGAATTAATTTCTGAGAGAGGAACTGCTGTTGGACATGAAGTATAATAAGCTCATTTATCTGGTAAATACAGCCACTTAAAAGAGGGTAGAAAAGGCCCTTATGCAGTGGAAACAATCCTCGAATATATGTTACCTAAAGCCACATTTCTGACCCTGCTCAGAGCTTATCCTTCTTCTGTCTCTCCTCCCCTCCCTACCTTCCCTCTTTTTCCTTCTTTTCTTTTCTCCCCCATTTAACAAATACTTATTGGACATCTATCATGAAGCAGCCACTGTACTGAGGGTTGAAGAGATGCTGAACCAAACCAAACATTATCTCTGCTTGCCTGGAATCTGTAGTCCAGTGGGAGGCTGAGCATTCATCTAATCACTGTTTTAGGAAATGTTTAATAACCAAGCGGGATAAGTGTTCTCAAGAAAAATTAGCCTTGATCCAACCCATCTTAATTTGGTGACTTTGTACTATTTACCCAGTCTTCAGTGCCTCATTTTCTTCATTTCAAAATGGGAATAGTAGGGTCTGTAAAACAGTGCTGATGTGAGGATTAATTTGTTAATTTAGGTAAATTGCTTAGAATAGAGGGTGGTACATAGTAAGGGATCTGTATGGATATATACCAAAGGAATTTGACCTTGATAGAAATCTGGAAGACTTTCCTAAGGAGGTAAGGAGGGAGCTGAGGCCTGAGGCAAAGGCCCCGTCTAGGGTCAGAAACTAGTCCACAATTCTCATGCCTTAGTAATTAATTTCCTGGCCCACAGAGTGATAGCTGACAACAGAGGAGAGAAAGAAACTATAAAAAGTAAACACATGAACTGAAAAACACAGTATAATGGGACAAATGTTGATATTGGTCCTGCAGGCATCACTGACATGCAACAAAATGGAATAAGTGATTGTCTTGATAGGAAGCATTTAGTTACAAGCAGAAGAAAATCCAGCTCAAACAATATTGCCTGAAGTAAATTGGAGGTCCAGAGAAAGGGTAAACTTTATGGTTGGTTGGATTCAGCAACATGGTCATCAATGATCTGCTTATGTTTACTTTGTTCTGGTCTGCCTTCTCCTTTTATAACAGGCACTGTATTATGCCTGCTGCACACTGAATCTGGCTAGTCTCGTGGCTGAACTGCAGCTGCTAACTCCAAGTTATTAAGTCCTGGAAAATCATCAGCCATATCCAGAAAGATTTAAGAAGGTTTTTTTCTTAGAAATCCCAAGCAAATACATTCTCCAGTCCCATGGGCTCAAAAGAAGTGAAAGTCCACTTGTGAACAATATGTATATAACACAATACTGATTTGCTTTTATCTGAGATAAATGTCCCATCTCTAGTGCTTGGGGGTAGGAGATATACTCCTCCAAAACTTGGAGATTTACCAAGAGAAAGGAGAATGAATTTTGGGAAGAGTTGCAGCATTTACCACATATGTTCATAATAACAGTTCTGAGTTATAAAAATGAATGAATGAATAAATAACAATGGATATATTTTAGGAAAAAATATATTTGAAGTTCTCAAAGTTATGCTTAAATAGGGGAGCATTTTAATTATTTTATATATTCACATAGGTGGAATATTTTATTTCCTGTCAATGTCTAATTGATATGTCTCATTATTCGTAATTAAGTCTTATTTGAGAAAGTCCTGAGAATATTGTTGCAAATAAACTAAATGTTTCAAATTTCATTTGATGATATCTGAAGCAGTGAGAATTATTTTCTGTTGTTTCTTGTCTAGTTGTTGCTAAAAATAGCATGACCTCAGTGACTTTTTAGTCTTAAACTATGACATTTGTCATTTCAAGTATGATATTGACTTTATAACTTATTTGGTTCAGTTGAAATGAATACATACCAGGTATGGAGAAAGTCTGACAAAACTTAACATAAATCTATATAGAAAAAACATGCATAGATTCAAAGAAAGTAACTTGTGGCTTCTCTTTGGCTTTTAAAATAAATGTAAAGATAACAGTGCATTTGTGGGAAAAAATGTGCAATAAGAGTAAAGTGTTATAAAGTGTTATAAGGAAGACAGAGTTACTTAAAAGAGAACAAAGCTAATTAGCAAGGCATAAAAATATATTTGGGTAATGGGGGATCAATTCAGAAGCAAATTTACAATTGTAGTAAATCTCTCTTTGGTGGCCAGCATTCCATGAATGCTACACATAATAAACACATTCATTTTTAATGTTAAACAGTTCCAGAGTTATTTTTAAAAGATATTTTCTCAACACATGAAGAAGTTTAAAGTTACAGAACGATTAAAATATCTCTTGGTAGATTCATCTGGTTATCATTTACTTTAAGGATATTTGTGCCCACAGTTCAATCTTTGTGAACAGAATTTAGGTGGTCCTCACTGAGCATACCATAACTTTCACAAACATTGAAGTTAACACAATCTTGGCATTTCTGCCTTGTATTTAATTGTTTTGGGAGTAAGTAATCAGAATATTTTCTACCATAATAAGTGACATAACATAGTTATTATATAAAGGGAAAGTTAAATTATAAAGCTTCATCTTCTTTTTCTTTGAAAAGATGAAAATTTATAGAAATGGAAACTATTTTCCTTTCATGCCACCCTCTTACCACTATTATTCTCTAGCCATGTATATTAGTAGACACTATAAACTTAATTTTTTTCAAAATTCATTTCTCATAAGTAAGTTTAACTTTCACCTCATGAAACTTGCTAAGAGGCAACGATGTCTGTTTTTTTCAGGTCCAGGTTTTGGATTTTGCCATTTTTAATTCCTTCTGAATACAAGTCACTTTTTGCAAGCTAGGAAACAACATTATGCTAGTCCTCTAGTGATCCAGCCCAGTCTTTGGATCTTCAGCAGAATGCCATAGTAATACCAGGTGCTAACCAGGGGGTTGTAAAACTCTAACCACTTATCTACATTTTTCATTAGGAAACAACCAGAAATCCAGTCCTTAAAGGCATTATATAAAGAACATCTTGATCTACAAAAGGACAGAATGACTTAAACCATGTGCTGGCTACCCTATCGGTGAACCATATCAGAGCCGGCCAAGGATTAGTCAAAGGAGAAAGTATTTACATTTTGAAAACCTGCTCAGAGGTTTTAAAATTTCCCAGTGAGTGCAAGCAGCAAGGGGGGGATAAATGAATAAATAAATAAAATCTTAAAAAAAAAAAAAAAAAAAAAATGTCCTAGTTGTTGTCAATAAGAAAGCAAGTAAATACACTATAGCTGCACCCACATTATTTAGAGATAAGTGTATGAGATAAGATACTTAGATATTTTCAAAATAAATTTTGAATTTTGAATTTTGAGCTCCAAGAGTTAGTTTGTCCTACAGTGTAGTTAGTAATCAGCCAGAACTATCTAAATCACCTGTTTGTGGGGCCCCAAGAGACCAGAAGACCATCCTGCAACAACCTTGGAAGAATGGAAGGAGGAGACTGCCCCTCTGCAGTGAAGATTCATGAATAGTGCACTCCACACCCCAGAGGCCAGTGCCCATCCCCCATTGATGGCACAAGATGCCTCAGGAGCTAGTGCCTGGCTGGAGCTGGAAGCTCCATTTCCCAAAAATAGGGGAAGAAGAGATGGTCAGGCACCAACTTCAGCTACAGATTAGTAAATTCAGCTGGTTAAAGTCCAATCCTAAGAACAGCTAACATTTGAACTTGTCCAAGTCCCTTGTAACTCTGCCCCCAAAATGAGGGGAAGGCAGGGCTGAGTGAAAATAATTGTGACTGTAGGGACCAGCTTCTTTCTACCCAGGATGGATTGCTGCCCTAGCCTGGGCTCCAGCAGGGAGGAAGCTGGGGGGACCTGCACTAGCCTCTCTGAGCAACTGTAGTTGCTTTTGGCCTGCACAGACCAGATTGTTGGGTACCCATGTGGCTACATCCCTGCCCCCAATAGGACAGGGGTGGGGGCCATGTTTCCTCAGCCTCCATGGACAACTGCAGGAACTTTTAGCCAGCATGGACTAATTTGTTGGACACCTGTGGCTCCATCCCTGCCCCTGACAGGGCAGGAGGGACAGTGTTCCCTCTGCCTCTCTAGGCAACTACAGTCACTTCTGGCCCACACGGACTAGATCTAGATTGTAGGGCAAACCTGTGGCTAAATCCTTGCCTCCAATAGGACAGAAGGGGGCATAATGTTTTCTCAGCCTCTCTGGGCAACTGCAGCTGCTTTTGGCCCACATGGACTAGACCCTTGGAGACATCTTTGGCTCCATCCCTGCCCCTGACAGGGAAGGAGGAGGGACAATGTTCCCTCAGCCTCTCTGGACAACTGTAGGTGCTTTTGAACTGCACGGACTAGACTGCTGGACACATCAATGGCCCAATCCTTGCCCCAGACAGTGAAGAGAAGTGATAGTGCTCCCACAGGCTCTCCGGGCAACTGCAGCCGCTTCCGGCTTGCATGGACTAGATTTTGAGCACACTTGTGGCTCCATCCCCACCCCAGGTGGGGTGTGTGTGTGTGTGTGTGTGGGAAGTCCAGGACTTCATCAGTCAATCCGGGCAACTCCAGATGAGTTTGGCCTGCACAGCTTGGATTATTGCACATGTCTGCAGCTCTGTCCCTAAACCCTAGCAAGTGGAAAAGTAGGAGAAGCTTCATTGGTTCCTCAGGCAACACAGGCAGCTTCAGCCTCCACAGCTTACAGTATCAACCACATCCTTGGGTCCTACTGTTCAACCAGCAAGGGAGAAAGGGCAAGAAACAGATGAAAAAGAGCTGAAAATATTTCAGATTGGCTAAACACGAGTCACTATAGAGTTTCAAATTAAGTTGAACTAAGTATCAAAGAGGGGCTGTAGCTCAAAGCCAATCAAATAGAAAGCACTAAAAAAAAAAAAAAAAAATAGAAAGCCCTAGACTAGAGAGAGAAACTGAGCCTATAATAAATACATCTAATAAATCAAATTCCAAGACATCAACAAAAAATCACAATCTATGCCAAGAAACAGGAAGATATGACCCAGTCAAAGGAACAAACCAAGCCTACTGATGACATAAAGGAGCTGAGACATCTAATCATAGATATTCAAACAAATCTCCTTAATAAATTCACTAAGATGTATAAAGAGATTAAGGGTATTAAGAAGACACTGGATGAGCACTATATTAGTCAGTCAAAGGGGTGCTGATACAAAATACCAGAAATCTGCTGGCTTTTATAAAGGGTATTTATTTGGTGTAGAAGCCCACAGTTACCAGGCCATAAAGGATAAGTTACTTCCCTCACCAAAGTCTGTTGCCATGTGTTGGCACGTCAGGCTTCTTGCGTTCCTCTCTTACTGGGGCTCATTTCTCTCCTGGCTCAGTGCCTCTGCTCTCTCCACAAAGCCAGCTGTAGACTGTCAGGCAAATGGCTTGTCACTCTTCCCCAGACCTCTGCTGTGTCCAACTGAGACTTCTCTCTTTCTTTACTTATCTGCTTCTCTATGTGTTTACTTCCCAGGCTCCAGGATCAAAACTCCAAACTCCCTTCTTTACGGTGTGGTTTCTCTGTGAGTCCCTACCCACCAAGGGGGGCAGGTACTCAACATCCTACTGATGTGGCCCAATCAAAGCCATAATCATTATTTAATCAAATAAAAGTGAAACCTCTGAATCCAGTATAATCTAATATGCCCAGAGGAACAAATCAGTTTATAAACATAATCCAATATCTATTTTTGGAATTCATAACCAATATCAAACTGCTGCAAGCACAAAGAAGAATTTGAAAGTGCACATAGAAAAATACAGGTCTTATGGGAATGAAGGGCACAATAAATGGAATTAAAAATACACTAGAGACATATAACAGCAGATTTGAGGAGCCAGAAGGAAGGGTCAGGGAGCTTGAAGATAGGGCCTCTGAAAGTGAACATTAAAAGAATAGATAAAGAAAAGAAAATTGAATAAGGTCTCAGGGAACTAAATGATGGCAAGAGACATGCAAATATACATATACATGGCATGGGTGTTCCAGAAGGATAAGAGAATGGAATGGCAGCAGAAGGAATATCTGATGAAATAAGGATAGAAAATTTTCCAACTTTATTGAAGAACATAGATATCTGTGTCCAAAAAACACAATGTACTCCCATTCAAAGAAATCCAAATAGACCTACTTCAAGACACATAATAATCAGAATGCAAAATACCAAAGATAGAGAGAATCCTGAGAACAGTAAAAGAAAAGCAATTCTTTACATACATGGGATTCCCAATAAGATTAAGTGCTCATTTCTCATCAGAAACCATGGAGGCAAGAAGTCAGTAATATGATATAGTTAAGACACTGAAAGAGAAAAATGGCCAGCCAAGAATCTTATATCAGGCAATACTGTCTTTCAAAAATGAGGGTGAGTTTAGAATATTCACAGATAAACAGAAATTGAGGGAGTTTGTAACCAAAAGACTGGATTTGCAGGAAATGCTAAAGGGAGTGATACAGACTGAAAAAAAAAAAAAAAAAAAGACAGGAGAAAGAGATTTAGAAGAGAGTCTAGAAATGAAGATTATATCAGTAAAAGTAAATCATGTAAAAAGTGTTGTGAAAATAAGATATGACAGATAAAACACAAAGGTCAAATGGGTGAAATAAGAACTGCCTTTCCAGTAATAACATTGAATGGTAATAGATTAAACTCCCCAAACAAAAGACATAGACTAGCAGAATGGATAAGAAAATATGAGTCATCTATATGCTTTCTACAAGAGACTCACCCTCAACCCAAGGAAACAAATACATTGAAAGTGAAAGGCTGGAATAAGATATTCCATGCACACAGTAACAAAACAAACAAACAAACAAACAAACAAACCTGGAGTAGCTATATTAGCTATATTTATATTGGATGAAATAGACTTTAAAAGCAAAGCTGTTATTAGAGACAAGGAAGGATATTTTATATTAATAAAAGGGACAATTCACCAGGAAGAAATAACAATCATAAATGTATATGCACTTCACCAGAATGTCCCAAATTACATGAGGCACACACTGGCAAAACTGAAACGGGAAATAGATGTCTCTATAATAATAGTTGGAGACTTCAATACACTACTCTCATGATTGCACAGAACATATGGGCAGAGGATCAAAAAAGAAACAGATGGCTTGAATAATATAATAAATGAACTAAATCTAATAGACATTTACAGAACATTGCACCCCAAAGAGCAGGATATACATTCTTCTCAAGTACTCATGGACTCATGGATCTTTCTCCAGGATAGACCATCTGTTGGGTCACAAAACAGAACTCAATAAATTTAAAAAGATTGAAATTATTCAAAGCACTTTTTCTCATCCTAATGGAATAAAGATGGAAATCAACAATGGGTAGAAAAAGGAAAATTCAAATATATATGGAAATTAAAAGACACACTCTTAAAGAATCAGTGGGTCAAAGAAGAAACTGCAAAAGAAATCAATAAATATTTCAAGACAAATGAAAATGGGAACACAACATATCAGAACCTATGTGGTGCAGATGAAGGCAGTGCTGAGAGGGAAATTTATAACCCTCAATGCTTACATTTAAAAAGAAGAAAGAGCTAAAATCAGTGACCTATAACTACTCAACTGTAGGAACTAGAGAACAGCAAACTATTCCCAAAACAAGCAGAAGGAATGAAATAACAAATATCAGAGCAAAAATAAATGAAACTTAGAACAACAACAACAATAACAACAACAAAATAGAAAGAATTAACAAAACCAAAACTTGGTTCTTTAAGATTAACAAAATTGACAAACCCTTAGCTAAACTGACAAAGGACAAAAGAGAGAAGATGCAAATAAGTAAAATCTGAAATTAAAACAGAAACATTCTTACTTACCCCATAGACATAAAAGAGGATACTATGAACAACTGTATGCCAACAAGCTAGACAATGTAGATGAAATGAAAAAATTCCTAGGAACATATGAACAACCTATATCGACCCTAGAAGAAATCGAAGACCTCAACAAACTAATCACAAGTAAAGAGATTGAAACTGTCAATAAACAACTCCCCAAAATGAAAAGCCCAGGAACAGATAGCTCCACAGGTGAACTTTATTGTAGCCGTTTGTCAATTTGATGTAATTACGAATTCCAAAAATATAATTGGATCATGCTTGTAAACTGATCTGTTAATCTGGGCATGATTAAGTTATGATTAGGGCGTTGACTGGGCCACCTCAGTAGGGCATTGAGCCCCACTCCTTGGAGGGTGGGAGAATCGAATATAAAAGGCAAGGCAAACAACAGATGCGGCAGTTTTTGAGAAGCAGTTTTGATGTTGGAGAGAAGGCTCCAGGAGAAGAGAAGTGAGGTGTTTGCCTGAGAGTCTACAGCTGACCTTGTGAAGGAACCAGAGGAGCTAAGCCTGGAGAGAAATGCAGCCCTGGGAAGAGAGGAACCCAAGAAGCCTGAATCCTGGCAAATGTTGGCAGCTGTCTTGCTCCAACATGTAGCAATGGACTTTGGTGAGAGAAGAAACTTAATACTTTATGGCCTGGTATCTGTGGGCTTCTACCCCAAATAAATACCCTTTATAAAGACCAACCCATGGGAGGCGGCTGTGGCTCAATCAGTAGGGCTCCCGTTTACCATATGGGAGGTCCCGGGTTCGGTTCCCGGGGCCTCCTGGTGAAGGCAAGCCCGCCTGCATGGCGTGGTTAGCTGACCCAGCGAGCACAAGCAGCAAGGGGGGGATAAATGAATAAATAAATAAAATCTTTAAAAAAAAAAAAAAAAAAAAAAAAGACCAACCCATTTTTGGTATTTCACATTAGCACCCCTTTGGCTGACTAATACATTTATCAAGCATTAAAAGAAGATTTAATACCAATCTTATTCAAACACTTGCAAAAAATTGAACAGGAAGGAATGCTACAAAACTTTCTATGAAGTCAATATCACCCTAATACCAAAGCCAGATAAAGATATTATGAAAAAAGAAAATTACAGACCCATTTTCATAATGAATACAGTGCCAAACTCTTCAACAAAATACTTCTGATGGGGACCAGATGTAGCTCACTGGTTGATTGCCTGCTTCCCATATACAAGGTCCTAGGTTCAATCCCCAGTACTTCCTAAAAACAAAACAAAACAATAAAACATGAACAAAAAACCCTTGCTAATAGAATCCAACAACAAGAATTATTGATAATGATCAAGTGGGTTTTTTACCAGACATGCAAGGGTAGTTCAATACTAGAAAACCAATCAGCGTAATAAACCACATTAATAAATCAAAGAAGAAAAATTGCACCATCATCTCAATTTGTGCAGAAAAGGCATTTGACAAAATACAGAATTCTTTCTTGATAAAAATACTCCAAAAGACAGGAATTGAAGGAAACTTTTTCAACATGATAAAGACCATGTATGAAAAATCCACAGCTAACATTGTAATTAATGGTGAAAGACTGAGAAAGTTTTCCCATTGAAATAGGGAACAAGACAAGGATGCCCGCTGTCACCACTGTTGTTCAGTAAAGTGTGAGAGATTCTATCTAGAGAAATCAGGCAAGAAAATGAAATAAAAGGGGTCCAAATTGTAAAGGAAGAAGTAAAACTTTCACTATTCACAGATGATAGGATCCTATACCTAGAAAGTCCTGAAAAATCTACAACAAAGCTATTAGAGCTTATAAATGATTTCAGCAGAGGGGCAAGATACAAGATTAATATAACAAAAATCAATAGTGTTTCTATACACTAGTAATGAGCAATCTGAAGAGGAAGTCAGGAAAAAAATTCCATTTACAATACCAGCTACACTAATCAAATAGTTAGGATTAAACTTAACCAAGGACATAAAGTACTGGAATTTAAAAAACTACAATGCATTGCTAAAAGAAACCAAAGAAGTTCTAAATAAATGGAAGAACATTCCGTGTTCATGGATTGGAAGACCAAATATCATTAAGATGTCAATTCTACCCAAATTGATATACAGATTCAATGCAATCCCGATAAAAATTCCAACAGCCTTTTTAAATAAAATGGAAAACCCAATGATAAAATTTATTTGGAAAGGTAAGGGCCTTGAATACCCAGAAACATTTTAAAAAGGAAGAATGAAGTTGGAGGACTCCCACTTCCAGACTTTAAATCATATTAACTATACACAGTAGTAAAAACAGCATGGTATTGGCATAAAGATAGACATACAGAACAATGGAATTGAATTGATGGTTCAGAAACAGATCTCACATCTATGGTCAAGTGATTTTTGGCAAGGCTGTCAAGCCCATCCATCTGGGGCAGAACAGTCTATTCAATAAGCAGTGCTGGGAGAACTGGATATCCATATCCAAAAGAAAGAAAGAGGACCCCTATCTCACACCTTATACAAAAATTAACTCAAAATGGATCAAAGATCTAAATATAAAAAACTAGAATGATAAAACTCCTAAAAGAAAATGTAGGGAAACATCTTCAAGACCTGGTGGTGGTGGTGGTTTCTGAAACCTTACACCAAAAACATAAGCAATGAAAGAAAAAATGGATAAATGGGACCCCCTCAAACTTATACACTTTTTCACTTCAAAAGTCTTTATTAAGAAGGTGAAAATGCAGCCCACTCAATGGGGAAAATATTGGGAAATCACATTATCCGATAAGGGTTTGATTTTCATGCTATATAAAGAGATCATACAACTCAACAAAAAAAGATCAAGCAATCTGTGGCAGTTTGAGATTATTTTATGAATGCAAAAAAAAGAAAGATTGTATTTGTAAACTTATCTGTTCCTCTGGATGTGTATACTTTGATTGCATTAAATTCCGTTGAAGGGCCTTTGATCAGATTATTTGATAAGATTGCTTTGGACTTTTGATTTGACTCAGGTTGATTCCCACCCTCTTACTGGGTCTGATATACATGGACACTCACACAGAGAGACACAGGAAGAGAAAGCTCTGTCATTTTTGATACTGCCATGTGACAGAAAGGAGAAGCCTCAAGCAGCTAAGGCCCTGGGGAGAAATGAACCATTTTGCCTGATAACTTACAGCTGAATTTGGAAAGAGAGCAGAATAGCCAAGGATGATATAGAAGGCCCGGAAAAAAACAAGCCCTATGCTAGGAGAGTGAGAACTACAGGATCACTTAAGCTTGAAGCCTCAAGACGTTGGGCCCATGTAGCTCAAGAGGAAGAGGAAGCCTGGAAAGGAAGGTGAGACCAGGTATAGATCACCTGCCATCTTGCTTCAATACATGGCAGCTGACTTTGGTGAGAAAGCACCCCTTATGTTGTCTTGAGTTGGACTTTCCACGGCCCTAGGAACTGTAAGCTTTTACCCCAAATAAATGCCCTTTATAAAAGCCAACAGATTTCTGGTGCTTTGCATCAGCACCCCTTTGGCAGACACAATCCAATTTAAAAAATGGGCAAAAGCCTTAAATAGACATTTCTCCAAAAAGGAAATACAAATGGCAAAAAAAGCACATGAGGACATGTTCAATATCACTAACTGTTAGGGAAATGAAGATCAAAACTACAATGAGATATCATCTCACACCTCATAGAATGGCTGCTATTTAAAAAAACAAACAAACAGAAAGCAATATGTGCTGGAGAGGATGTGGAGAAATAGGAACACTCCTTAACAGTTGGTAGGAATGTAGAATGGTGCAGCCTCTAGGGAAGACAGTTTGGCAGTTACTCAAGAAACTGAATATAGACCTGTGTATGATCTAGCAATCCCTCTACTAGGAATATATCCAGAAGAACTGAAAACAGTGGCGTGAACAGGTATTTGCACACCAGCAAATATTAGCAGCATTATTCACAAATGCCAGAAGATGGAAACAACCTTACTGTCCGTCAACCAATGAATGGTTAAAATGTAGTATATACATATGATGAAATACTCTGCTACTGTAAGAAAAAATGAAATTGGGACACATGACAACATGACAACATGAATGAACTTTAAGGACATTATGCTGAGTGAAATAAGCCAGACACAAAAGGCCAAATACTGTATGGTCTCACTAACGTGAACTAAATTTGAAGAATAAACACATAGAGTCTAAAACCTAGAGTATTGGTTACTAGGAAATAGGATGAGGGCTGAGAAGGGGTACTGATGCTTAATGTATGTACAATTTTTAATTATCTTGATTGTAAAAGTGTGGAAATGGATAGAGTTGATGGTAATACATTACAGTGAGTACAACTAAAACGGCTGGTTTATAAATAGGATTGTGGCTGAAATAGGTAGTACAGGGATGTAAATGTCAGTTGAAAGAAACCTAGAGAATAATCCAGGGACTAAATAACATAATGAACCTGGAGGTGAATGAGAATTGTGGTTAAAAATACAAATATAAAGAATGTTCTTCTATGAATTTGAACAAATATATGTCCCTATTACAAGGTGGTAAAAATATGGTGATGTATGGGAAAATACAATTAATGTAATTTAAGGACTATAGTTGACAGGAGTATTATAATATTCCTGCATCAATGTCAAAGAAGGTACTATATTAACACTAAGGGTCAATAATAGGGGTATATGGTATTTTTTCTTTTGGACTAAGGAAAATGTTCTAAAACTTACTGAGGCGATTACTGCACAACTCTGTGATGAAAGTGAGAGCTACTGAGTGTACATTTTAATAGACTGTACAAGGCATGGAGCTGTATAACACAGTGAAACATATGGTGGAAGATGGATTATGGTTAAAAGTTCAAATATGAGAGTCTTCTTTACGATGTATTCATTAACAAAGTAATACCTGTATTTCCCCCTCTGTTTCTTTGCTTTCTTTCTGGGGATATTCAGACTGCAACATTAATCAATATTCTTTTCTACCCTTGGATTGAAAATGTGACTTTGAATCACAACAGTACATGTGGAAATAGAAGCATTTCAATTTTGAAATTTGACATTTCACCTAGTTTAGCTTTATGAAGTTTTATCTGAACTCAAGAAATTAAAAAAAAAATGAATTAAATTAAAATTTAAAAAACTTTTTGTTAAAAGAAAATCATTACCCACGAGAGGGTTCTTATTTAATACTTGAGCATGGATGATACCAAAGAAGAAAGGGGGAAAGAAAAGGAAAACAATACATTTGCACATCAGAGATCCTAATTAATAGAGAACTAACTGTAATAAGGTTGAAACAGTATGGAAATTCCCTTCCCCCAAAATATACTTGGCTGCTGCAAGTGGGGAATGCCTGCATATTTGTTTAGATATTTAAATTCCTTTGGGCTTTGTCTTATGACAAAATGATATTGTCTGTTCATTGTGTTCCTCTATCTGTTGATTTCTTCTCTTTCCAAACCCAAAGGGTGTATCAGTAAAGGTCTTGCCTATTCCCTGAATGAATAACACTTTTGGAATAAAACGTTCTTTGTTAGAGGATGGGCCATTTCACAATAAAGGCATTGATATTAAGATGGTAAAATGTGTGAGTTTTTTTCATGAATAGAGACTTCCAATGGTTTTTAAAATGTCTAGAAAATACACTATGGTATTTAACCACTATACTGTTGGTAAAATGGTAATATTGACTGAAATTACCTTTGAAACTTTCCAGTTCTAAAATCCCCCTCACTTGAACCTTCCCTTTCATTTACATCTTCCTTCAAAGGTCAACTATATTTGAGCCCCATTCACCCCAGAGCTTGTGGGAGCCCTTGGGCTTCCACATCTCCAAAAGTTAATCTCTGCTTCATGATTCCTCTCCAATACATACAATTACTTTCTGCTTCTATATTTTATCTCTTCAGAGTCAGATTATCTGGCTTTGGACCTTCAGTGGTGGCAACTAAATAAATCTTCCTTAGCGTTGTTTTTGCTAAAATCAGTAAATATTGTTTTCTAGCTTAAATAGGCTGTCTTTTATGTGAAATTCCATGTATGCTGCTTATAATGCCATCCCTTTCTATTCTGCAAATCCCTGAAAATAAGAGAAACAAACTGGTAAGCATTAATACATTAAGAAGAGAGAGCTATTTTTCCTTGTCTCACATACAGGAGAAAAAAACATATAAATATATATATAATATATAAATATATGTATAGAGTACACACATATATACATACCCACATTCTTTTTCATTTTATATGTCTTTTTGGAGACATGAGTCTTTTTTGTTATTTCTCTTTCCTAAAAATTTTCTTTTTCTTCCTATAACAATGACGGAGTCAACATTCTTATAGATAAACATTTACCGCCATCACTTAATCAGTTCTTTCTTGCAACATTAATCCCATGGGTTCTTTAAAGCAAATAATTTTGCTGTTATTGTAAATGATTAAAAATCATACTGCTTTATAGTTATAATTCATAAGCATCAATGCCAATCATATTCCATGACTCCTTGATGAAGCACCTATTTTGTCTTTTACGTCATGTTAGTATTCTCTAGATTGTTCTCTAAATTATGATCTAAATAACCTAGAGACTCTGAAACAGAGGTTCTTAACCTTTTTTGTTCCACAGACCCCTTGCTAAGTCCACATTATACTATGTATTACTTAATAAATATATCACACCTGCACCAACATGTTCACATAAGAATAATGTCTTTTTGAATTTCAATTCAAGCTCACAGACCCCTTGTTAAGAACCCCTGCTCTGAAAAGATTTTATGGGATTTTACAGCTGCTCTGCACTTTAGTTTGCCTCCATGACCACAGTATAAATAATGATAACTTGAAAAATCACAAAATGTGAAAATGTAATTTCAGAAAGAGCCATCTTAAAATTCAATTTGAAATGTTACCCTCCTTGCTGTGCCTTGACCATGGCTGGCATAATCCTTCCTCAGGATTTCCTGCTCTTTGCACTTGCTGCTCTTCTCCTTGGACTACTTTGCTGCCCGATAGTAATGTTTTTTTACATTCCTTCATCTTTTTCCAATCTTTATCATAGCGTCATAATCTCAATATAGCCTTCCCTTGGACAATTTGTTTAAAATTATGCCTACCCTTCAACACTTCGTAGTTTTCTCCTATTTTCTTTTTCTTTATACCACTTATCACCATATTGCACACATTTTTATTGATTGATCATGTTTTCCCTTTTGTCTCCTCCATTTTAATGGGGGCTCCATGAGATCAAGAATATTTTGTGTGCTTTGTTAATCTTTTTGTCTCTGGGGTCCAAAGCAAAGACTGACACATAATAAGCAGGGAATACATCCTTGTTGAATAACTGAATACATCTTTAACCTCCTAGCCTGGATCAGCAAATGCACTCCAAATGCACTCTTGACTGGAAAACACTAGTCCAGATACTATATTGACTCAGGAAATTTGCCTTCCTTCCAGAAAAGAAGTTTCTATTCTATCAGCAGTTTCTACCCTCAGGTTTCAATGGTGGTCAAGAGGGTAAACTCTTTTGAATATTTCAAAAGCCCCAAAGGAAATCGTTTATATACCTATGCAAAAATGGAAACTTTTCGTTTCCTTCTACTGATCAGCATGAGGTTGGGGAGGGGGAGTTATGGGGCAGGACACTGCAAAAAATAATTTTGCAAGATATGAGTCTTTGATTAGCTAAAAATGGGAAAAACTGTATTTATTAAATAATTTGATTTGGTTTGAAACCACATCATTCAAACATTTGTCCATGATAAAAAATATTAAAAAGGATTTTAGTGATAGAAATGTGAGGACTGTCATTTTATCTGTTCAATACAGAATATGCATAGTGTGTATCTAATTCATTCCTTGTACTATAATTAAGTGCTATGGAGACACAATTTATTAATTTGTCCTAGACTTAAAATTGTTTACAATCTACTTAGAGTAATAGAAGATATCCTATAATGACAAAATATGATATATACAATACTACATCATATAATTTTTAAATTATTATGTTGTTTCAATATATTATAAAACATATAGATGACATATATAACTATATATTTTGTATATAAATGTATGTATATATAATAAAATGCATCACTAAAATATGATATTAAATAAAACCACACACAGCAAAACAAAAATTTGATGAAAGGGTATTTGGTTAATTTAATTTTCTACCTTTAGAGCATTCTTTAACCAAACCAATTTTAAGAGAATTAGAATATAATTTAATTTTGCTTTTGATAATTAAGAAAAGCCTCAGACCCTTTCTAGGATTCAGATTCATTTTTATGAAGATAATTGCCATAGTACTATGTGCAAATACAATTCTGTTAAAACCCTCTTTTTAGCTACTTCAATTCTGATCAATAGAAGGGCATTGTATAAATGGCATTACTAATTCAGTATGTGAGCTCCCTTTATTTAAGTCAATGTGAATCAGTATTCTCGGGATAAAATCTCTAAAAATCAGGCTTCCTGCCAAATTCCTACTCTGATAACTACATTTTAGCTATCAAAATCTCTCATATAATTTCATCAGGATAAAGTCTTAACTTTCTATCCATTAACGTTCTTTCATTTTGTCGTAGAAGTGACTGTATTTTTATTAGTCAGAAAATGATCCCAAGGTACAGTTCAGAACTTCCTGTATGATTTTGAGAAATGGAAGGCATTACAGAAATGCAGAGAGATAGTTTTGGTATTTAAATCCCAGAATCCTAAGCAGTGTGAATTATATATAAATCATTTTATCTTACTACAAATAGTGATTTTATGTAAAAAGTATTAGGGACATCATTTCACATCCACTGTTCTTTGGAACACATTGACATGACTTCGTGAACTTCTGAGTGGTAGGACTCTGTCTGTATTTAGGTTGCGATGTATAAAAATATCTCATTTTGTTTTTTAGTAATAAATAGTACTTCTACTTTCTAGGATAAAAAGGCCACTGTCAAACTAAATCTGAATTTTTTAGTCTTATGTTGGCATCTATGTGCTGAAATAAGCTTATGCAGATAGGCATCTGTTCCTTTAAGACTTCCCAGCATCTACATCTCTTATTCTATTAACAACCCAGTGTTCCTAGAGGAACATGCCATCCCCTCAGTCCCTGAGATTTGGATGGAGACGATCTCATCTCCAATCCCAGGGTTGGTCATGTGACCCACTCAGTATTTTCCATTCCTCTGGCTTCAGTAATTGGTTCAGGGAAGACAAATGACCTGATGCAGCTTAGCCTGAACTCAGTCATTCATTCAACCAACATTGAGCAACTACCTTGTGATGGACACATAGGTTCTAAGGATATACAAGAAAACACAAACAAACAAATAGAAAAAATCCCTGCCCTCGTGGAACTTACCATAGTGGAGGACTTCTTCTGGATTGAGGGGGAAAGAGGCATACTTTCATTCTGCAGGACTCGGAGCTGTGACCATATAAGTCCGGAGTTGCTGGAACCTAAGAAAAGAGCACAAATAGAGGGAAGCATAACTGAGACAGGATAGACTGAGACTGAGCCCTGGATGCATAAATTCAGAATCTCCAAAGTCCTTGTTTGAGCCCTTGGATATCCAAAGTGAGCTTAACACCTTAATTTTTCCTTTATGTGAGTCAAATAGTTAGTTTGGATTAATCCAGCTTTAATGGATTTCTCCACTTGCAACCGAAAAAGTTCTGATTAACCACCTACCAATAATGATAAGGATACAGAGTCATGCAATCACATTCTCCTGTACTTATGTGTGAAAAATAATAAAACATATCTGAACAATCCATGGTCTCCCAGTTGGGCTTTTGATTGGCCTGGCCTAGAGTGAAGAAGAAAATGTCAGGAGAACATGATCTGAAGTTGATGCCAGGTAATTTTGCTAGAATGAACTGGGGACATTCTGAGGTAGATTGCCACACTCTTAAACACTAGGATTTAATGTTTTAAAATAATTCATGACCAGTTGAGAATTTGATGAAGGCTATAGCTATGAAAGGCTTATACACAAATTCAGTCAAAATTTTCCATACAATTTCAAGAGTTCCAAAGACCCCCACAACCACTCATGGTGGTTGTATTATTCTTGTGCCCTCAATATTTTCATCTACTGTCCTGTTCAGAAACTCTCTCTGCAATTTACTCAATGTCCAGATACTTTCTTTTTATGACTTTCCTGTACTTGCATTTTCTTATACCTTCACTTTCATAGCCTTTCACATTTACACTGTCCTGCAATTTATGTACCTTCCATGTACTCCACTCTACTTCCTGTCTCCTGTAAAATAATTCCTAGCCCTTATTGAGCACTTACTAAATGTATTATAGGACCATCTCATTTAGTCCTCACAACATAATATGAAGGTGGTACTATTATTACTCCCACTTGAAGATAAGGAAACTGATCCTTAGAAACCAAAGTCAGTGAATTAGTGAGTGGAAGAACTGAGTCTTGAATCTACATCAATCTATCAGTGCACTTAACTATTCTGCACACTTCCCAAGCTCCCTCTTGTATATTTTTCTCATTCCTATTTTTAGACTTTTTCTTCTACCACATATACTGACTTCCCAATTCGATGCTGCTCTCTGCTTCAAGCTCAAAATTGACTCTCTTTCTCTCTTTTATTCTATCACTATCTTTGAGCTCACTTCCCATGTGTTGCTGGCCTACCTTTCACAAGTTGTTTTGTTTTGTTTTGCTTTGTTTTAAAGCTTTTCTCTGCCTACTTTACATAGGTCAGGTAAGTGGTTGCTGTAGTGACCAAATTACTGATCATGATGGTAAGGTGATGATCTTAAAATAACTGTTGCAAATTTATAGAATTTTGAAGTTCAAAAATATGTTAAAATTAAGCAATTCAACACTATTTACTGAGCATACCCTAAATGCCCATTACCAATTCTTTTGTATTAAACAGCCAGACATTTAAGTTAAGGATTAAACATTGTCTATTATAATAAGATGAAGCAGGGGCAACACGGTTACTAAGCCTTCAATTCTTCTTTGACTGTAGAAAGGCCCTGAAACTGTAGGATCTTAGTGGCAATTTATTCCTGGTGTCTCTGAGCTCTTAATCCATGTGATTACACTATGGCCCCAGTTAAACCTAAACGTATATATTAAGTGAAGCATCTCCCAATGTCTTATTTATTCCCAAATATCTCTCTCTCCACTGGTTTGTTAGAATTGTTCTCCTTTCATTCGTTTCCAATTATCTCCATTAAATTTATTCTTTGTTGTTCTAAATCCTGGATTTAGTCCTTTCCCTTTAATAAAGAAACAATAGCTCTCTAAAATAATATGTAGCTAGGTAAGTGGCAGAGAGAATGGAAAAACAGAATTAGAAGAGTGCCAGGGATTATGGAACACTCATGCACTGATTAAAGGTATTACCCAGAAAAGAAATGAAAGACACAAAATTCTCCTACTTTACAATATTGCTGATTGGCTAGTCCTGGCCTTTTACTACATAAACAAGCTGACATCAAGTGCTGTATCATTGCCACACCCTATTTCTTGGAATCTCTGCTCTTTTAGTAGAGCAACACTGTCCAGTATGGTAGCCACTAACCACATATAGTTATTTCAACCTAAATTTAAATTACTTAAAATTAAAAATTCAGTTGCTTAGTTGCACTAGCCATATCTCAAGTGCTCAATAGTCACATATGTCTACTGTTTCCCTTATTGGACAGCACAGATATAGAACATTTCTACATCTTGGAAAACTCTTTTAGGCAGCACTGCTCTAGAGTTTCTCTAGACCAGTGTTTCTCAAATTTTAATATGCCTAAGAATCACTAGGGGATTTCATGAAAATGAAGATTCTGATTCAGCAGGTGTGGGGTAGTTTGAAATTCCTTGTTTCTGGCAAGTTCTCCCATGTTCTGATGTTTTGATGCAGAGATCATAACTTGAGTAGCAAGATTTTATACTACACTGTAAGGTAGCTGTTCTTACCCCATTGTGCATTAAAATCACCAGAAGCCTTAAAAATCCTCACGCCAAGACAGCACCTGAAACCAATTAAATCAGAATCTCTAGGGAGGGGACCCAAGCAGCTGGTATTTGAAAACTTCCCAGATGAATCCAATGAGCAGACAAGTTTGAGAAGCAGCCGCATAAAGTAGTAGTTCTCAGACTTTTGTGAGCATGAGAATTACTTGGAGTGCTTGGTAAAACACTGGGTCCTGCCCGCAGAGTTTCTAGCCCAGGCTGGGGTCCAAGAATGTACATTTCTAACAAGTGTCCACGTGATGCCAAAGCTGCTGGTTTGGGGCCACTTAGAACCACGGAGGTAAGGCCTTGCTACCACAGCACGGGCATTACCTGGAAGGCCCTTAGAGATACAGAATCTTGGATCCTACCTCAGACCTACTGAAGCATAATCTGCATTTTAAGAAGACATCTAGGTGATAGGAGTGTACATTAGATTTTGAGAAGCTCAGCTGTAAGGCACTGGCCTCTAGACCCAATACCACACTTACCTTTCAGAGCTGGGTATCCTGTAGTCATGAATGATGAATGAAGCTCAGTCAGGCTCCTAAGAAGTGTGCCTCATAAACAGCATGCCACTGGAGATGGGTTGTGCTGGCCTGACCTGAAGAATCAATGCCTTGTCTGAATCCCTTATCCCCACCCTCATATACACTCTTAAAGATACATACTAAGAGCCAGAATTTAAGGACTTCAGAGGGGGCGGGGGGGATCTCTTTTTCCAATGGATACCTTCCATAAAGACCGAAGTATATGTTGGAACTAAAAAAAGAGTCGATCTCAGCTCTACAGCCTTTTTCCCTTTCTCAGTTGATCTCTAAAGATGTTCAATTGCTCCACATAGCTGCATTGCTTCAATTGTCCTAAAGCTTCCTGCCAAACATTATTGAAATAATGTGATCCTCTCCTTGCATCATTCCCATGGTGTATTGCTAAAAACCTTAATTGAAAGATCTATTTCAGAAGTACAGATTCTTCTATTTTTTTTTCTTTAATGAGACATGATTTGACAGAGATATGCTCCTCCCCACAAGAAAAGTACCAGGATGATATGTTTTTCTCTACAGGCTATGGAGCAACTAAATAAAATTGCCACCACTCTTTCTGAGCTTCTGCCATTTACGTAGATATGCTCTATCCTTGATGCAATGCTTCCATATGAGTTTGAGCGATTACACACTCATACTCACCATTCAAATGATGTCTTGAGAACTAAGGAAATAATCTCATAAACTAAGTTAAACACTCCCAAGAAAGACCCCTCCAGCCCCCGTGAAAGATTAGTTTTATAGAACTGAATTAGTTAAAATAATAGAACTTGTAATGCCAAGGAATCTTATAAAGTCATCCAGTTCACTGGTTCTCAAATTTTAGTGTGCATGAGGATCACCTTGAAGGATGTGTTAAAACATATATTGCTAGGTTGCATGCCAGCACTTTGGATTTAGTAGGTCTGGAGTGTGACTTAAGAACTTGCATTTGTACCACATTCCCAGAGAAGCTGCTGCTACTGGTCCTGGGACCACACTTCAAAAGCCTCTGATCTAGTTCAATCTTCTTTCCTTAAGTGGGAAAGGTATTTCTAGCCTCATCTTGCATATGAGACAGAAAAGGAACATATTTTCCCAAAGTAGGATTGGAATTTATTTTAATAGAAAATGGGAGTGCCTGAGTAAAGAAAGGAATGACATGGGAAATTGGTGCATTAGACATACTAATGTTATGTGGTCTGATTAGAAGAACAAAACAGGAAGCAAGCAGACCATTGGTGTTAGTCATTCAGATGTGAGTTGATGAGTAATCCAGACAATGGTAATGACTACAGATGTGGGGAGGAAGAGGAAGATCTGAGAGAGATTTTGGAGCAAGACAGAGACTAGGCCGTAATTGCACAGAAAATTCAAAAGTACTTCTGAAATATTGAACATGGAAGCCTGAAAAACAAGTAGAATATTAAGAAAGCGGAAGATAAATTCGATGTTGGATATATGTATTTTGATGTGAGACTAGGGAATCTTTGTGAATATGTCTGGTAGCTTTTGGAAATATGGGAGAATAAAACAGATGAGATTAGAACTAAAAAGATAGCTGTGCAAATCTTTGTCTAAATTCCAGGGCAAAAGATTATCACTGTAAGGGTTGAGTGGGAAGAAAGCAGCAAAGGAATCAGAGCCTTTGGAGATACCCATGGTTAGAGGAATGAGGAAGATGAAAGTAGTTCAGAGAGCAAGAAGGAGAATCAAGTCAGGGAAGAGATGTTGAGAAGTGAGAAAGATTCAAAAGTTGAATATTGCAAAGAGATATAGGAAAATAAGGACTGAGAAATAATCATTGAATTTTATGAAAAGGAGGTAACTGGAAAGCTTTGTAAGGCATTTCAGTAGAGTTATGGAGTAGAAGTCAGCTTTCAAGTAGTCAAGGAGGAAATGGGTAAATGGAAATAAAAATTCTGCATCATGGAGCACTTTTCAGGGGAAATAAGCCGCTGTTAAAAATTTGAGTTAACCACAATCCTAAGAATTGCTTACTGACTTCAACCATGACTTAAGCATTGGAAGACGTGCATTTGTCACAGAGACAACTTCCTGAATAAACTCATTGTATAGTCCTGTTTTATATAGTCTTCAAAATGCTTTTAATTATATATATATTTTTAAGATGGTGCTAAAATCCTTTGAACTTTTCAGGCCTTGTTTGATGAAACTGAGGATCAGAGATATTAAGTGATTTATTTCAAATCACATGGTATGTGAATTTCTGAGGCAGAAATAATCTTCAGGCTTCTTGAATCTTTGTATTGAATAGCACTGTCCAAGATAAATATAATGCAAACCAGATATCTAATTTTAAATTTCTGGTAGCCCCTAAAAAATAAAAAGAAGCAGGTGTAATTTAGCAATTTATTTTATCTTAACCCAATCTATCCAAAATATCATACCCAAGCTATGTAGTGACAGTCACATTTCAGGTTCTCAGTAGTCACATGTGGCTAGTGGTTACTGTATTGGACCACATAGCTTTAGACAGTCTACTTGGGAAATTCAATTCAGAGAGGTTTGTAACCAAGGTCACAGCTGCTCCTTGTAAGGAGCAGTGACAGAGGTCTTATTTATGAATACCAATGACTATTAACAAGTGGAAGAAAATTTGTAACTTCATTATCAGGTTGCTGATGATTTAGAGCTGGCTGTCCAACACAGTGGCCACTAACCACATGGGACGACTTAAATATAAATTATAATTAATTAAAATGAAAAGTTCAATTCTTCAGTTGCAATAACCATATTTCATGTGTTCCATAGCCCCATGTGGTTAGTGTATCTATTACTTTCAAGTTATTTATATGAATGACATCATTTTTTATGTATTTTATAACTTGCTTTTATTCACTTAACAATATTTCCTGAGAAATATTCCACATTCATAGTGTGTATCTACACCATTCTTTTTTATGGTTGCATAGCATTCCATTATGAATACCATCTATATTGTAAAAATACCTCCCTTTGTGCATTTAGTCTACTTCCAATATTTTGCTATTGCAAACAATGAGACAATGAGCATCATTTTGCATATATCTTTTTTTTTTTGCACTTGTGATAATATTCCTTTTGAACAGATTTCTAAAGGTGTGTTCACTTCATCCAAGTATATGTATATTTTAAATTTTGATAAATATTGCTAATCTTCTGTAGTAGTCAGCCAAAGGGGTGCTGATGCAAAATACCAGAAATTGGTTGGTCTTTATAAAGGGTATTTATTGGGGGTAGAAGTCCACAGTTACCAGGCCATAAAGGATAAGTTTCTTCCCTCATAGAAGTCCATTGACACGTGTTGGAGCAAGACAGCTGCCAATGATTGCCAGGGTTCAGGCTTCTTGGGTTCCTCTCTTCCTGGGGCTATGTTTCTCTCCAGGCTTAGCTCTTCTGTTTCCTCCACAAGGTTAGCTGTAGACTCTCAGGCAAACGGCTTGCTTCTCTTCTCCTGGGGCCTTCTCCCCAACATCAAAACTTCAACTCAAAATCTGTTCCAACACTGTCCTTTGCCTTGCCTTTTATCTTCAATTCCCCACCCACCAAGGGGTGGGGCTCAATGTCCTACTGACGTGGCCCAATCAAAGCCCCAATTATAACTTAATTGTGCCCAAATGAACAGATCAATTTACAAGCATAATCCAATATCCATTTTTGGAATTCATTAATTATATCAAACTGTCCAACCGCTACATCTACCTTTGAAATTTCCATTTAGTTCTTCTTTTATAACTTCTATCCCATTATTGAAATTCTCATTTTGTTCATATATTGTTTTCCTGATTTCCTCAATTTCTTTGTTCATGTTTTCCTTCAGTTCATTAATATTATTTATGAGAGTTGTTCTAAGATCTTTGATTAGTAACTCCAGAGACTGTGCTTCCTCTGGATATATTCTATTGAATTCTTTTTTTTTTTTTTTTCTTTTTCTGTGACTGGGCTGTACTTTTCTTTTCCCTTGTATGTTTTGTAATTTTTTTTTGATAACTGAACATTCTGACTATTATGTTGTGGTCACTCTGGAAATCTAGTTCTCCCACTCTTCACTCTGCCAGACTGAGTACAAGAAGAAATAAATGAAAGAGAGAGAGAGAGAAAAAAAAAAAAAAGAAAAAAAGAAAAGGAAAAAAACTACAAATAGACGAAACAGCACAAGAAGAACAACGTAAAAAAATATACATATATGCACTGCCTCTCCAAGTCTCTTGTTTTATTCTGGTAGGAAGCCAGCAGCTGCTGTTTTCAAGGCTAAAACCCAGGCCAGCATTCCTGCTCATTCCTCAGAGATCCTCCACACCCAAAAATATAAAGCAGAGAGGAAAGGAAAAAAAAAAAAAAAAAAAAAAAAAAAAAAAAGAGGTGCCCCCATTTTTTCTGTCCTTGTAGAAGGCCAGAAGACACTGCGTCTGTGAGAAACCAAGGCTAGCCTCTGGACTGGGCCCTCAGGGACTCACTGGACCGAACAATAAAAGAAAGAGAATGAAGGAACCTAAGCAATGAGAAAGTGCACTGGGTCTTTAAGTCCTGGTAGGTGCTGGTAGGAAGCCCAAAGCCTCTGCTGCTGAGAGGTCCTAAACTAAGGCCAGAGTCTGTGCTGTGCTCTCAGGGACCTGCCAGACCAAGAAACACTCACACACAGAAGGTTGAAAAACAAACAAACAAACACACTAGCTCTTTATGCCCAGGTGGATGCTTGTGGGAGGCAGAAGCATTGCTGAGGGCTGAAACAGGCCAGCTTCCAAGCTGGTGCCTCAGGGATTCCCCAGTCTGACCTTGACCCTCAACCCCAACCCTCTGGCAGCCCTGACCCCAGTCAGCTGCTCCTAGAGCCAAGTGTCATGGGCACTGCCACAGCCATTTCTGCAGCCACTGCCACGGGGCTGAGCTGTGGGGGCTTGTCACTGGTTCATGCTTTCACTCACAAAAGCTGAACTCTCAGCAGCATCTTGCTTTCTCTGGCACTCATTTTTCTAGTGGGAAGAGCAATTTGTAAAACTTCCAACTCTGCCACTTTGTGCCTGGGTTCATTTTTTTTAACTTGGCATATGTTAGACACTTGCTCAATCCTTATTGGTTAAGGAAGGTCAGACCTTACTGCTACATCTTAAATCATGAATCTTAAGGATAAATGACCTTGTAATGATCACTAACATTAGAATTTTAATTTATTATGTATCTGTAATGATTTATTTCAAAAATTCTTTAGAACATCCATTCTTTGGGGACCACAATTAAAAATACGTTTTAGAGTTCCTTCCTGAAATAAGGGGAATTTCTCAACTAGCAATTTTCTTATGGTTTCCCCTCAGCTCAGAATTCATGTTAATAACACATTTAAAAACCTTTAATAATTTAGATAAAATTAAATATTTATATAAATAAGCAGCTTGTGTCAGCTACTAATTTATTTTGAATGAAAGAGAACAAGAGGAAGAAAAAAGCTTTCAAACTTTTTAAACTGTTTCCCTGGTGGCACCTTTTATTTTAGTCTTCAAAACATTCTGATGAAAACTTTTGTAGTTCTAAGGAAAAGCTGCAAAATGCAAACCTTCAAAATGAAAATCTGAAGCAAAAGAAAGAATTAACCCTGTTCGAGGGAGGTGTTTTTTCTCTGTTTGCTTCTGTTTACTCTGGTGGAGAAGTGTAGGCAAGAAACAAAAATACCTATATTTTTCCTCCATTCAGTATATGCAATTTTAGAGTTTTGACAATATTTCCTAGGAAATATTTTATTCTAAAAATATTTTATTCTATAAAAAGTAAATGAAGAAATGAGAAAATTAGCTAAATGAGGTTGAATAAATTTCTAAGCTAATTAGCAACATGTATTTCATTTTATGCTCTTTGTATTTCTTACGTATTTTTTGTAACATTGTGCCAAAGTACATTTTTATAGTTCAATCATCTGTGTGATTAATTCAAAATCACATATTCTTACAGTTGGAACATGTTGTATTAATTAGTTTCAGTTTCACACCACTAAGATACAGGATGTGACACATTTAGAAAAGTCAAAATAGGAAGAGAAAAACAGTGAATGTGAAACTCTACTGAGTTTCACTGTGGGAATTGCGATGGTGTTACGGGCCTAACAGAGAGAGTTTTCAAAGGACTCCTAGAAAGGTAATCACAGCTAGTAGTGAAACCCTCTTCTAGAAATTAAACGGAACTTAATTACCTCCTCATGAGAAATCACTAGGCCTAAGTACACAGATACATACGTTCAAACATAGCTACCATTTAATGAGAGCTTAGTACGAAGAAGGAAGTGGTATATAAGTGCTTTATATGTATTATGTCTGATTGTCTAATACTCCCCCAAAGCTAGTAAATAAGTACTATTTTTATTCACATTTTATAGATAAGAAAGTTGAGGCTTAAAGTCCCTTGCCCAAGATAACAGATCCACCCAATATGTGGTGAAAATGGAATTTGAATTTAAAGATTTCTGACACCCAAATCTATGCTCTCAATCAGTACAACTCACAATTTTCCTGAAATGTGATAAGCAAGAAATTCCTGTATTGTACCTAATTCATAATATGAGATATACTTGTTTTCTCTTGTACAGATTATGGATTAGCAATACAAAAGCATAAGGAGATCGTGCAGCCTTTGTTTCCTGGATATTTACATTTTCAGTATGCCCGTTTTCCTCAGTAATGAAAAGAATTCTAATAGTATAATATCACTGTTCCCTGGTCTGGCAGCTGCTCTACCTGTACAACACGTGGGTGGTAGTGGTGGTGACCTCATTAGTTGCTGTGGTATTTCCCAGAAGAGATGCATTAGTCAGGGGGTGGGGGGGAGTGGGCAGTGGTACTCCAGCAGGGATGGCAGCTTAAAGGCATCTGCTTCATATCGTCACTCATGGATGCCCCTGACCTTCTCATTAAGACTCTTGTTCAGCAAGGTGTCTTGGAGCCATCTCTCTCTCCCTTCCCACCCCCGAGCCCTTCTTAAAATTATTTTGCGATTGTATTGTAAGCTACACTGTCACTACCTGTCCAGCATTCATTTTCCCTTTTAGGACAACACAGTCCTGATTTTCTTTGTGAAACCACCCCTTCCATTCTCAGCCACACAGTTTTGGTGGCCTTGATCCCTTCCCTAACACAAGGGATAGGCCATGACTGGCTTAAGCTAATTAAAATATTCATTCTTCTTGTCAAAATAATTGGTTTGGGATTGGGCACTCAAGCCAATTGTAGTCCAGGAGATTTTTCTGGCGAGTCCATGAAACATAATCTTCCTCTTTTTTTCCTAGTTTATGTGAGCTTTGGAACACTTCTAGCCATGTTATTACCATAAGGCAAGATCCTGGGGCAGGGTAGCCACGAAGGAAGACCTTTAAATTGCTGGATGAAGCCTAGCCTGCAACTAGCACTGCATATTTGGACTTTATGATTGACAGTGGATGTGGCTCAAGTGTATGATTAAAAAGGTCAGTAAATAATCTTGCAGGGTTTTTTGTTTTGTTTTGTTTTTGCCGGTTTGAATTAGGTGTTCATATGCAGCTGAAATACCTCCCAATCCACTCTCTTTTTACTTTCATAACATCTTAATATGTTATTATGGAACTTATACCATGCCTTACTTTATGGTTATTTATGTGAATGTCTGTGTCCTGCACTAAGTTCAGGGAAAAGGTTATCTAAATAACTTTCTTTTCTGTCTCTCCCCTTGGCCCTGGCAGTATTTTTATGTGCAATCATTCCTCAGGAGAGAGAATTGTTGACTAAATGAATGAATGAACATATGGCTGTGATAATAGTCTTTAAATCTCTTTCAGGATTGGCAAGCCAATATTATTTAGCAATTTACCTTTCTATTCCTCAAATAACTGTTATCTGAGTATCACTTAATTAATTTCCTTTTGGAGAAAAAAAGGAACACGACTGGAAAAGGAGAGATAAAGGGTTCTGAACCATAGCTCTGATCCTGGGTAACAAAAAATTGTGTAGAAATGGAAACTGAAAACTAACCACCATCTGTTACTTTTTGTCAGTCTTTTCTTCCTAAGAAAATAGTATATGATGAGGCTGCAAGTGCCAGTGGGTGGTGCCTTCATCTTTGAATACACAGATGAGAAGTGCCCTGAGACTTGTTTAATTGCCTAATAGCCCTAGCAGCTGTGGAGCAGCAGGTGGATGGCTGGAAGGGAATAGTGATCCTGAAGTCAGCAGGGCTGCAAGTATTTGTGGTCATCTACTATTTATTTGGTTCAGTTTATTTTTTCAGGAGAATGATTTGGAATCTGTGTAAGAATTCAGAGGAGAATTGCTGTTAGAATGACAAACCAGGTTGATCAATATTGGACTGGAATAGGTGTGCCCTCACGTCACCTCAGAGATGGTACAATTACAGGGATTGGGCCAAACAATACCAGCCTCATGTGGTAGGAGGAGTAGGTGACTTCTTTTAGGCAGGGCATGTGTGGGGCGGAGCACAGTGCAAGTACATACACATATGCTCAGGGTGTCCCTGGCTAAAAGAGACGATGACAAACTGGGCAAAGCAGCCCAGGCTGGCCTTCTATGGAGGCCCAGTGTTTCTCTTGTAAAGGGAAAAGCTCTCATCCCAGCCCCTGTCTGTGTGGTTGATGTGGCTGCACCAGGTCTCATGAGATGGCTGGAGCTAGAGGCTGTTCTGTGAACTCTGCTTACGTATCTCACTGTAACTGAGCTCAGGTTCCTTGTGATCATGGAGCACCTGGTACTTCCTTATTGTTTTTTACTGTGGTCATCACTAGATATTTATTTAACACCTTCAATTTGGTGGGTTTGGTTCCCAATATAAAAAACACAAAATCTATTCTAAAGAGGTGCCTTAAACCCCTAAGAAAATGCACACTTCCTCTTAAAAGAGACTGCAGTTCCAGTTTGGGGACCGCTGATGATATCTCTGGAGGTAGCATAGACTACTCTCAATCCTGCTTGGTTGGGATTTGGTTTTGTCACTAAGTCACTCTGTGACATGGGTACATTACTTATTTTTTCCACATCTCAATTTCCTCATTTGAAAAATGGTATAAAATTAGCATCTCCTTCATAAAGTCAAGTAGATTAAGAGATGCTTGTGACATATTGAGCATGTAGCAAGTACATAGAACCTGTTAGCTATTACTGTGAAAACTTTTTGGTCAACACATTGAGTTTGGAAAAGGAAAAATACAAGCAAAGAATAAATCAGTGCTTAAAATTGTGGAGGAAGACTTTTTGTAATGAAATTGAATATCTGACCTTACCTATCAGCTGACCTAGCACTCCCCCAGCCCCTCCCCAAACAAAATCATCCACACACATCATTAAATTTCAGACTGGTAAGTTGGCTTGTTCAGTTCTAACCAGGAATGATAATAGTGGAAGTTGCTGAGATGAGTCCATCCCCACTTCAGCCCCTTAAAGACACAGCTGCAGTAGAAGCCCCTGTGTGCTGTTTTATTTTCTCCAAACCTCTCTCTCTTTATGGATTTCCATATAAACAAGAGAAACTTTCAAAAATAATAGTAATAAATATCTGAGTTCAATTAGAAATGTCCTTGTGACTTTTTGCGTGTTGTATAGAATAGAATAGACCCTTTGGGGAAGTTAATCATGCTAATATCTGGTTCACTGGCTTATGCTCGAGAAAATACAATTAAAAATACTGACTTTCAAGAAATCTCCCCCACACAACTTGTTCTCCTTTCCCTTTAGTCTCCACATTGCTGCCAGAGCATACAACAGAGCGTGTTTAATATCAGCCTTCAGTGCCCATTTGCAAACTCTGAGAGGACAGAGACTGGATCTATTTTCCTCCACATTTTTTCCTCAGGGACTAGTAGAGTGTCTGAGTCATAGTACTACACTCATTAAATGATTGTTAAATTAATGTATGATTATCCAAATGTTAGTCAGAAAAATAAAACATGCTGAAGAGCAACATCAGTAAGGAAGTAGTGGCTTGACTCTTGGTGGAGACACATGCAAGTACTCCCTGAAAAATGAATCCAACTTGAACCTTCATGACTTGTTTAAATGTGTGCTGACGAATCAATGAATAAAAATGGATGAACGTATTTTTCAGTGCCAAATTAAATTTATGTATAATTTTTGTCGTACAATTTTGCATGGCCCTTACATTGATCTTTGTGGTTTTTTTTTTTTTTTTTTAATGGATAACCTTTCCTTTTTCTTCTTATGCATATTATTCATATTCATTGATTGTGGACTATTTAGAAAACACAAATACTAATCCCCAAAAGAAGTAGAGAGTATTTCCCCTTTGGTATTCTCCCCAAAAAAGGAAAGAAATACCTTCCACTTATTCTCACCCAGAGATAACTTAGATTAACAATTAAGCATATACTTACCTGGCAGGGGAGATACCATGATCACGAAGGTGGTTTTCCCAGGGCGAGGCTTATCCATTGCACTCCGGATGTGCTGACCCCTGCGATTTCCCAAAATGCGGGAAACTCGACTGCATAATTTGTGGTAGTGGGGGACTGCGTTCGCGCTCTCCCCTGTAAAAAAAAAACAACAAAAAACAATTAAGCATATATCATTCTAGTTATATATATTCATTTATTTACTAAATTTATTTTAATAAAATTAACATTACTTTTTCTATTTTATTTTTATTATAGAATAAGATGTACAGTAAAATCAAATTATATAAAGTATTAAGAAATAAAATGAAAGTTTCATGTAATCTCTTGCCCTAGAGCTGTTCTACTTAAAACGGGTCCTAAACTTGTAACAGTCTACCTCAAAATGTTTGCTACTTGTCTTCAAAGAGATAAGTAAAGAGAGAATAAATAGCCAGAAACTTTAATAGAAATTTGACATTTTGATGATATTTTACAAAAATTTTGTTCCCCAAGAGATTGGAAATAATAATAATCACCTTCACTACAGATGGATTGACACACTGGGCTAGAGAGAGTTTGGCTTATATTAGTTCTGAACTTTTTCAATACATATGATCCTTTATTTATATATATAGACATACATGTCTGTCTGTCTTTTTATCTTTATCTATCTATCTATCTATCTATCTATCTATCCATCCATCCATCTATACAGATGCACACATATATTTATTCACAAAGTATAGTTATTTAACATATATACAGACATATTTATTAATTTTTAAACAAAAATAGAATCCTAATAATAAAGTATACTTATGGAGTATATATTTTCATGTCTAATCCTGAAAATAGTTGCAGGGGGTTAGTACGATAATTATACCTACTTCATAAACAGATATCTGTTCTACAAATTCCATGTGAACTTTCAGCAGAGATGAGTTGCTCAATGAAATTGCAGCTTGAAATATGTATTTAGAATTTATAAAAAGACAAAGAAAAACTTTAAAATAACTGAAAACTAGAGCAGGGAATCCAGAGAGTGAACCCAAAGAATCAACAAAATCCCACTCTATTATTTTACAGGTGAGGACACTGAGACCCAAAAAGGTAAACAATGTGCCTCTGTAACAATAGGTGTTAGTTCCAAAGCATGAAGTCAGGGATGGAGTCAAGGGTAGGTTATCGTCAGGGACAATCACAGGGGACTGTCTATGTTGACTCTTCTACTTTGAGCAGTACAATCGGTAAAAATTGGCAGGAACTCTGAGCTGTCTCTACATAATCAAATAAGATAATTCAGGTATAGAGAGGAAACACTGCCAATACTTTATTTGGAGCTTCCTTTTGCTTTATGTGAATACAGCCCAAAACTCTGCCTTAGAGCAAAGAGGTGGGCCACTGGCTTTACTTACTATAGGCTTATTCTGCAGAGGAAAAATCTGACTTCCATGCTTTTCTCAGTTCTCTTAGATGTTTTATGTTCATGACAAATTGTCCTTTTTTCTCCATGTTTCCATTCCTCTGAAAGGAAACAATGACGTTCAATGTATTTGATTACAATTGTGAAAGAGGTATTTATATAATATACTACCATAAAAGAGTCTCACTGATTTATTTATTTTTAATCTTCAGCATGAAGTAAAATCATTAGTTAAGGAATTTTTTCTCTCTTGCCTGCATTTCTCTATGAGACAGTGATTAATAATGATGAGACTGAGCCAATTTACCTCACCTCTGAAAGACTTTATATCAGCCATACCTATATCATCCCATAGCCATCTGAAGTTCTTCACATTAGGTCTGACTACGATAGTGTCAGCCATCAGCCATCTGATATGGATAATTAATCTCACACTTCAAAAGAAGTGAGAATTTCAATGGGAAGCTCTCACATCTGGTATTCTACTTGCTGATTTTTGCAGTCCAAATCCTGATAATTGATTGCCAAATCTCTATCATCACATCCTAGGCCCAGCACAAAGAAAATAAAGTTGTCTTCTTTTTTTCTAGACACTTTGTATGTAAAAGTATATATAGTACTGATTCTATTTTTAAAAAAAAACAATATATAGCTTTTAGCATATTTTTAAAAAGGTTATATAAGCCAATCGACAAAGGGTGATTATCTATCAAAGAGAAGATTATGCATAATCTTTCTTTATTTGTTGTTTGTATTTAAATTTTTCCCACAATGAAAATTATTGTTTGTTTAACTAAAAATAAGTTTTTGGGGTCAGATGTGGCTCAACTGGTTGGGCGTCTGTCTCCCATATGGAGAGACCCAGGTTCGATCCCCGGGACCTCCCGGTTAAAAAAAAAAAATAAGTTTTTAAGTAGTAATGTCATGTGTAATTTCAGTTACTTAAATAATAGAACATTAATGCAAATATTATTTTCATGTAAGGAGAAAATTATTGCATTTATTAATTTTTATGCATGCAGTAATTATAAAAGGAATGAAATATACTTAAGCTTTGAATCGAACAAACCTGGTTTTAAATCCTGTCTGTAGATTATTGGTAGGATTACGAGATAAAATACAGGACACAGTTAAATTTTAATTTCAGATTACAATGGGCACTTTTTAGTGTAAATATGTTTCAAGTATTTCATGGAACATACTTGTATTAAAAAATTATGTGTTATATATCTAAAATTCAAATTTAACTGAGAATCCTTACATTTTTATTTGCAAAATCTGGCAATCCCAACAATTGGACAGGTTAATCTCTCTCTGGATCTTAGTTTATTCATATGTCAGGTGGAAAGAGTTTTACCTATATCATTGGGTTTCCCTGAGGATGACAGAAAAGAACATCAGAGATTTTCCATGAAGCTAATGAAGCTTATGCTTCACCTCACTAGCATAGGCCATATACATAGCCCTGTACCTAATTTTGTATTCATAATTTTCTTAATGAGTCTGTCCCCTCCAATTATGTAAGCTTTGGGGCTCTCAAATTCTCCATCTGACTTTGGAAAATATATACTAGTGTTTGTTTACCTAGTAATAGTAGACACTCAAGAAAAGTAAGTCTCTTTCTCTAGCAATAGGCATGCTATGAAATTGAGTCCTTTATTGTAAATAGGACAGGTGACAGCCAAATGATTGTACTTAAATGTTCAGTCTGTATGTCTAAGTTCCAAAGTGTCATCCTCTAGAAGATAGGACAAGTCTTCTCTCCATACCTAGACCCCTGACCTCTTTTCCATGAGTTGAGAATGGAGGAGCATGGGAATTTACAGAAATCTAGGAGTTTGAGGCTCTTATTTGATGGGAACTCTAAAAGGTTTGTAAATTCTAAGTAGTGAGTCTGATCCCTTGGTACACAAAGGATTTCTATGATGAAGTGGCACTAAAGGTTGTCCAGGACCCTAGGTGGAAAGTTCCATTCCCATGAATTAGCTCCTATACCATCTACTGGACTCCAGCTCTCCTGGAGTCAAGCACATATAATCAAATGGCCAGGCATCTCAAACTCGTTAATTACTAGAAGGTCACATTAAATATAATGAAGACAAAGTATCAACCATTTCCCTCCCACCCTATTGCCATTTTTTCACCTCCTTCCTACAAGTTTCAATTCACACTAATAGCTACTTCATAAGGAACAAAAGGAGAAAATTCTCACCTGTCTCAGGTATGGAAACAACGTGTTTTAATTCAAAGTGGTTTGATTTTGGCCAGCAACATTATTAGTCTCATAATTGATTGTGCTTTTGAACTCTGTTTGCCTGGGTTCTTACGATAACCATTAGTTGCAAAATTGCCACTCACATGTAGGAAGTTAGCAGGACCCTAGGACTGGCATTGAGGGTACCAACCTTACTCCACTTCAATATTCTTTTTCCCAATCCTTATTTTTCTCATTGCCTCAGTTTCCACAGATTGGTCTATTTTTCATATATATACATGAAAAACATATATGTATATATAGGGAAACTACCTCAAGTTCTCCTTAACTCAAGGAGAGTTGTTACATAAGAACTGCATAAATAAATGAATGTGTTTTTTAGCTGTACTGAGGGAACATTCTGAACATTCTGGTTAAACCTTTGGTCAGGGCTTAATTGAATCAAGGACATTGGAGGCCTGAATTTCTTACATTTTTATTCCTAGCATTCTGTGGGGGATACAAAAGGTAGATAGTATATTATTTAATGAGATGAATATGAATTGCAATTATATATGAGGTAAACAAAAATGTAAACTTAGACTTGATTCACTTTTGTGCTCATGAACAAAGTGGAATTTGAGTGTTATTTGAAGGGATAAAGTTTCATTTATTAGGTACTGAAGTAGGCCAAAAAATGTTTTCATTTCAGTTCTTACCACCCCCAGGCGGAGGCTAACCTAGAAGTGTTGTGTACAAGGATGGAGCTGATGACTCCATATAAGTGCCCACAGGAATATAATTATATGTATTCCAAGAGGCTGGTAACCCTTCTTTGTTGGCAGCCAGGTAAGTCAACAGAGACTCAAGAGAGAGTCTACTCTTGATTTGGGAATTAACTTAGAACAAGAAATGAATCACAGTGATGAGGAGACTGGAGAGAGGTTATTTACTTTCTTTACTAAGAAGAATGAGTTTTCAGTACCCTGCTGGAAGAAAACTATGTCCTTTTTGTTCATACATGTATTTTCTTCTTTCCCTTCTCCTGGTCAATAACTCAAGATATCTCTTATAGAAGAATGCGTATGTTGCATATTTGCTATAAATTTTACTTAGTAATATCCTATTAGTATTTACAAGGAGATAATTTCCTGCAATTTTTACTGTGAAACAAATTTTAATTTTCAAATTTAAATTATACTTTAAAAAATAAAACAATATGTATACATTGTGAAAATAACTCTTTTTTCCAATATGGTTAAAGAACAATATGAATTTTAATGCTGTTTTATATTGTGCTGACAATACATGAATATGCAATAAAGAAGATAATAGACCTTCATTAATCTCAGGGCAATTAACTCAAAATGAGACTTTCAAAAAAGAATAAAATTGGCATCTTGGAACCTGATCATGTAACCACTCTGAGTACTGTATTATTTTACTCCATAAAAAAAAAAACATTTTTAATACACTAATTTTTGAAACTACCTTAGGAGGAAAGGAAATTCAAAAGGAAACATTCTTAAAAAAAAATCAGTGGATTATTGATCTGAAAAAGATATTTGCTCACAAAGGTGACAAAATCAACACAAACTTTGTTGCCAAGATCTTTTTCCAGCTTTCTACAACAGGTGCTTTTAGAGTTTCAGTGGAGTTTGACATCCAAGCCTAGACTGGCACATCTGCATTCAGGTGCCTGTGCAAGCAAGGTTGTCCTGGGTTACTCATTTATGGACCTGCATCAAAAGTTTCCTCTTCTACATTACTTAGAAAAGAGAAATAAACATTGTCAATAACAAAATTTACATTCACTCTATTTTTCGTTAGAGACCAAAAGAGGTTATAACAGCAAAGCACAGGAACTTATTATATTTTGCTAGCAGGCTTAAGGAAAATGAAAGTGGAGAGGTCCATTTCATGGCTCATTAACCCATAGAGACATTATTAGTAGGATGAGGCTGAAGATTAAGCATCTAAATGCCTGAAGTCTGAATAGAAGGTAATTTTATGAATTAAATTCTATGATTCCACAGTCTATAAGGGACTTTCACTGGCACTGTCAATTCATGTATTCTTGGACCCCTTCCTCTAATTTCCAGGTCAGAACTGAGGCTTGAAGATTGCTGGGGGCGTATTATAATCTCCATCTCAGGAAAAATAAGAATGATCAACAATCTGAAAGGGAAATCTCCCCTTCATGCTTGATAACTTTCTTTTGCATGTGGATTAATAAAGCATGCTTCCCTTTTGAGTATTCAAACTCATTAATTAGCTGCCAACAGCAGATCTTCTTTAAGCTCTCCTGACATAAAATGGACCAATATCTAGGACAAAAGTACTATGAGCAGGACCATATATAAAAATATATTTCATTGTGGTTGGATCTCACAACAACTCTGTGAAGTAGGAGGGTATGGATTGTTATGTTAGATAGGGGGAAACTGAAGCTTCATTAATTTAAATGACCTTCTTAGTCACATAGCGTGAAAGCAGAAAAGTTGAAACTCAAATCCTGCCAGGTGTTCCACCTTCAAATACTGTATGCCTTCATCTATCCTGTGCAACCCCCTCTTCATTATGGATAAAAAAGTCAAAATAATTGATATACTGGTTGCTGTTGCTTTGCCAATTCTGAATTTTGGCTGCAAGTTAAAGTTTTTCAAGTATCTAAGCAAAAGTTTGAGGGGTATCTCTTCATATTCTGAACAGCAGAAATAGTGGAAAACGTTCACACTGTATATATGCCCTCTAAGAGGTTACTTTGGCATTTAATTAAACTGCACTGATTTAACTTTTCTATTTTTTCCTCATGTTTGACATCTGGAGCCTACAGTGATATTGAGGGGATAATTGTAATAAAATATGTAAACATATTTCAAGGGCTACTGCAGAATCCTCCTTGTTTTATGAAAATTGTCAGAGTTCTAATAGAGCTGTTTCTATGGTGGTGGTCCCATCACCAGTTCTTTTAGGTTGCAGTTAGCAGCATTCCCGAATCTTGGAGATTATGGCATCGTCAGAGGGGGTCATATATGAACCTTGGCTGGTCCCAAGAATACTAGATTTTTTTTCTGCAGGAAATATCTTTAGGAAAACAAAACAAATTATACTAAAAAATTGGCCTTGGTTTACAAACACTTTCATGAACTCTTTGGCATAAGGAGTGTATATAATGCCCACTTTTAAAACCATGGATGTGAATAAGTGAAGTAAAACAAATTTGAAAAAGGATGCCCAGCTTTTCCAATAATCAGTTTTCAGGGAGAAGAATATGGTCAATTTCCCTCCCCCCCCCTTTCTTTCAATTTCTCTTCTATCAGGGTCAAGATTTTGACTAAGACAAGGTTAGTCATTGTACCACTAGAATTTGGAAGCAGATTTTCATTTACATTAAAGATAAAGCCTGCCACCAAGAAACGATCTTTCTTGTAAATCAGCCAATCTTGTCTTAAGCCAGAGGTTTGGTCACATGATTTCTTTCTTTTCAGGTTGTATTACTAATAGGAAAAGCAAGATTACTAAATAGTGTAAAGTCTGTTACATCCTTAAACTAGCTTCTATCTTCTCATTTCTCAATGTCTTCTTTTTAAAAAGCCACTTTGGACAGGCTAAGGGAGCTGGAATGTGCTTCAGGGCAATGAACTTTTCTTAATGATCAAGTAGTCATGAAATGATGCACTTTTTTTTTTTTTTTTTTTAGTGAAAGAGATTAATGGTGAACTTTTCTATTTATTTCTCTATTGTTTCTATTTCTTGAATACCGAGAATAGAATTAGAAGATTAGTAATCTAAATTTTCACGCTTCAGAAAATAATAATTTTTCTCATGCCTTCTGTAAGGGGCTAAAGGTATTATGGTGCCTCTGAATTAAAAACATTTTTGTTTATCTTTGTGTTTTGAAGTTTAACCTGATCTCAAAGACTGGTTGTTAAGGGTGACTATGGCTCTTTCCACTAATTTTCTAAATAAGAATTATTATGGTGATAAATTAGTGGATTAACATAAAAAATTAAAATACAGAAACCACAGAATCCCCTTGCTCTTAAACAGCAAAATAAGGCAAAAATTGGTTATTCTTCACCACCCTTTCCTGAAACAGGGTATAATTCTACCATTTGTTCCCCCTCAAAAGAAAGATTTGGGCTAGAGAGAGCCAGCTTAAAACTAGTCTCATTTGCTTGCTCAGCTCTCCAAGTAGGTAATTGTAGAAAGAAAAGGCAATTCTTTGATCTCAGTGAGGTGCTAATTTGTAAGATTTTTGAACTGTTCAGACCTTAGGAAGCTGGGATCAGTGCATAAACAATGGCATTTATCTGGCAGCCTATTACTGACACATTACTATCTCAGTACTTATTCATTTACACTGGTGTTTGAAGACAGGACTAAGTGTCAATAAAGGAATTAGACCAGACACCTCAGTCCATCAGGTTTATCTCAGTTTGCTGACAGGAACAGTAGGTGACATTAAGCAACAGAAAACACTTCAAAGTTTCCTAGCCTTGGTTTTGCAGTGAAGACAAACAACGTTTACTGCTTTGGCAGCAACAAACAATGAGCTTAAGACTACAGAGAGAAGATGAAAGAACAGGCCAAGTTATCAAACGCAAAGCCTGCCCATACCCCATTTCTAGTCATTCCCTGAACTTCATTAGAGAGATTAAAAAGAAGAGATTTCAGTGATAAGTAGTGTTAATGTGGACTTCTTAAGAGGAAACCCTCAGTAGAAGGATAGCGAGGAATGAGTGAATGAGGAAAATTCACTTCGCGCTTCACTAGCTACTCCTAAATGAAGATTTCAGTATTCACTTAGCCATTCATTTCAACTTCTCTTTAATAAACAATCAAGGTGCATTGACTATATGCAAAGACCCGTATAAAAGTGACCCTATTACAGATACACAGAGCTTTGAAAGATAACATGAGGGTATAGTATAGCAGAATTCTTGCATGGAAGATATAAGATCAAATCTGAGGGGCTGTGGAATTTTGGTAGATGAACTATGCCTCAAATTGATTGGTAAATTTTTCACTTTATGTAAATTGAAAAAAAAAATGTGGAAAAGTACTTTGCAGCACCTTTAAATGAAAATATATCCCAGACTTCTTCCTCCGTTCATCTCAGTTTGGAATTATTTACCAGAGTCTTTAGGTATATTTTATACATAATTTTTGTTAATTTTTTGAAGTATTAGATTAGTTTATTCAATAAAAATTTATTGAGTGCTTAACGCATCAGGCCTTGTTCTAGCCTGGAACAGAGCAGAAAACAAGCCACACCAGATCTTTGCTCTTACGTAAGGAGACAATAAATGGTAAATTTAAAATGTCAAATTATACATGAGTCAGCTGTAACAAAGGTACCACACCAATGCAAGGTGTTTATAATAGGGCGAGATATGGGAATGCTAAATTTTAAGCACGATTGTTCTGTAAACCCACAACTTCAAGAAAATTCAAGAAAAAAATTTAAAGAGAGAGTAAAGAGAGATTAGAGGATACATAAATGCAGAAGAAGAGAAGGGCATATGAAGATGGGAGCAGAGATTGGAGCGAGGCCACAAAGACAAGATATGCCAACAGCCACCAGACACTGGAAGAGGCAAGGAGTAGATTCTCCCTAGAGCCTCCAGAGGAAGTGCGGCCCTGCTGGCACCTTCATTTTAACCTTGTAAGGCTCATTTTGAACTTGTAGCCTCCAGAACTGTAAGAGAATAAAGTTTTGTATTTTAAACCCCTCCTCCCCGTCCCCGTCATATCACATGAATAAAACAAAGTGATGGGATAAAGGATGACTGGGGGGAGATTGGGGTGATATTGGTGATCCTGGTATTTTAGAATGAGTGGTCATGAGAAGAATCTGTAATGATGAGAAGTAGTAGTGAGAAGGAACAGCATTCTAGACAGGAGGAACAGCAAAAGGGCATAAATTTGATGTAGGACAAAAATTGAGATGCTGACATAGTGAACCCTGTGGTGGATGAGGATTGTGGTTAATAGTGCAAATACAAGAATGTTCTTTTATGAACTTGAACAAATGTACATCACTATTCTAAGGTGGCAAGAATATGGAGATGCATGGGAAAAATACAATTAATGTAACTTATGGACTATAGTTGACAGCAATATTGTAATATTCTTGCATTAATGTCAAAGAAGGTACTACATCCATGCTAAGGGTCAATAAGGGGGGGGGGGCGGATGTGGCTCAAATGGCTGGGCATCTGTCTCCCATATGGAGGGACCTGGGTTCAATCCCCAGGAACTCCCAGTAAAATAAAGAAAAATATAGAAGGCATGCAGGTCACCAGGCTCCACCGAGCCATGCAGCAAGATGATGACCTAACAGGAGAGTGACACAAGGGAGAGCCAAGATGAGATGCACCAAAAAACTAGGACCTAAGGTGGCGCAGGTGGCAGAATGCCTCTCTCCCACATCAGAGGTTCCCAGGATTGAATCCTGGTGAAGACAGAAGGAGAAGGATGAGAAGAGAGGGCAGGAAACAGATAAAGAGAATTGCCCAGCAAATGGACATAAAAACAGCAAAAAAGGAAAAAAAAAACACCAAAAAAAACAAAATGGGAGGGGAGGATGGGTTAAAAATTGATAAAAGTAAGTAAGTAAATAAATAAATAAATCTTTTTTTTTTTAAAGGGCCAATAATGAGATTTTTTTTTCTTTTGGACTAAGGAAAATGTTCAAAAATTTACTGAGGTGATGCCTGTACAACTGTGATGAAAGTGAGAGTCCAAGTATATGTACACTTGGATGGATGGTACAGGCATGGGACTGTATAATACAGTGAACCATGTGGAGGATGATGGACTGTGGTTAACAATACAAATATGAGATCATTCTCTCATGAACAATAACAAATGTATAATACCAGTACATGGTGTTAATAATAGGGGAGTGGATGGAAAAAATATACCAAATGTAAGCTATAAACAATAGTTAGTAATAATATTTTGATGATGTTCTTTCATAATCTGTAACAAATATTCCACAACAATGCAAGGTATTGGTAGAGGATTGATGTATGGGAATTCTGAATATTATGCATGACTATTTCCTAAGCTCACAACTTCTCTAATAAAAAAAAATATTTTAAAAAATTTACATGCTGGAAAAATAGTAACTTCTAGTTGTATTCCCATTCCAAAGAATGAATCTATTCCTCTGTTACATATCAGAGACTATTAAACATTTAATCACAAAATAGGGGAAAAAAACCCTGAATCATAACATGAAAATACAGTCAATACAATCTAAATAAATACAACAAAGGACCAATGACTGATACATTTGGTGTCAATTAGAAGGTTTTGATATAGTGTTAATTCAGAGGAAACCATTATCATATGTTTAAATGAAATTTAAGTAAGAGAGAGCCATCTATCTTATTAATTTTTAACTTCTCTAAAATATTGTGATGGAATACAGCAATTACTCAGGTAATTCAAGTCAAGTAATATTGTAAAATCCTAAATGTCTAGGTGTGTATTTTTTCTTCCTTTTTCCCCAAATCAGAGACTTAAAAGAGATGCCAGTGTGGGTGAGGATTCTTTTGGGGTTTGGAAATTAATAGCCTGTATCATTTTTATCTTTCTACATTCTCCAATTCTCTTCAGCCCTCCAACAATGAAACCTTAGAAATTTAGCATATTAACCCTGACTTTTTTTTTTTTTTTTTTGTCTGTATGCTGGTTTCTTCTTGAAGAGGACAGGAATAAATATAACCACATTTTTCATACAGTTACCATGGCTTTTAAAACCTGAGCTGTATATCTTTAACTCTGTTTTTCTCCTTCTACAGAGTATTTTAAACCATTACTAGTAAGTTGTGACATCATGAGAGGGATCTCTGAATAGGGGAAGAGAAGCTACCTATTACCCATAGAGCTAGAAAATTTTAGGAAATCCTTCCCAGCAAATGTCTCCTCTCACCTCTTTTACTGATTGATATTTTACTATATCAATCATTCTGAGATAGGATAATATCATTGAAAGAGGGTAAGGGAAAGGAGTCTGGGATTAGGGAACAAGTGTTTAGGCTAATAAGTCAAATTAACAACAGGGGTTCTTTAACAAGGGGTCTGTGAGCTTGAATTTAAATTAAAAAACACACACACATTCTTGTGGGGATGGTTTGGTGCGGGTGTGATATATTTATTAAATAATTCACAGTATAGTGTGGACTTAGTAAGGGGTCTGTGGTTTTCACCTGACTGGCAATGGGGTCCATGGAACAGAAAGGTTAAGAACCCCTAGATTAACACCTAGGCCCTCAGGAGGTTACTGCTGGAGGACCCTTGTAAGAACTACTCCCCTGTGCAGGGTAGTTGGCTAGAGGCAGGTCGAGGTCCTGAGCACGTGCTGGGGGAATCAAAGTTGGACTAAAGTGTGTAGTGAACCAAAGTTTAAACTTTTCTAAGTATAATAAACTTTACAAGCAAAACTCATTAAACTTTGTAAGCCTAAATTTATGATCTACTTCTAGGTGATACAGCTTTGTAACCAGACAGATATGTATTTAGGCCTTAGCTCCACTGCTTACTAACAACATGACCTTTGATGATCCTTGGAGCTACTCTGAGCCTCCATTTTCTCACCTTGAAAAAGGTAATAATAATAATATTCATCTTATTTTAAGCATTATAATACCAATCTTGTGCTACAGACTATCAAATGACAGCTCTTTTTCTGCTCATATTTTTATTATTTGTAATGCTAGACACTAAAGGCCAGGCTAAAGAAACTCTTCTTTTTCATATGAGAACACACAAATTATCAATGTAAAAGAAATAATGTCAGCATTTTAGTAAAAAATGCAGTATTTATAACTTGACATTCATATGTGTGGAAACACATATGTGACAAAATATATCCTTTATTAATGTCCTTTTTAAATGAAATATTAGATGCTAAACAAAGTTACTCTTGAAAAAAACACACATATTCAAGACTGATGAGTATTTCAGTATGTATAAAGCTAATGTTTAGACATGAATACCATTTGGAGAACTCACACTTTTCATTCTGTCTGTGCCTAGATTAATGTTACACATCAGAGTCTAGGAATCCCCTAAATAAATAGCATATGCCTCTGAATGTTGACTTTCTGACTCTGTAGCCAATCCTTTTAATGAATTTCAATGTATAACCCGGAGGTAGCATCTTATTTCCTTAAAGGTGCATAGTCAAGTTCCTCAAAGTGTTGAGGGTCCCAGTTTGGCACATATGTAGTCTGTTAATTCCTACTTTCTCCTGCTCAGGAATGCCTATTCCTGAGTACTTTTAAAAGAAAAGCAAATACAATTGCAGGGTGAGAGTTCCTTGTACCTACTTTCCATGTCTCCTCTCCTATATCTCCTCTTCACCACCAATGTTTCTAAAAAGAATGCCAAGAATGGGAAGTATTTCTATGGGGAGGATCAGGTCACACACTTCAAGTCTCAGTAATAATTCCTATCCACATCTTGGTGGGGTTGGGTGGAGGCTTCTGACATCATCAGTAAACTATTGGTCCTTTACATCATTCTGATGACATCTAAGACACTGGAAGACACAGAATGGGACTTTTCCTTAGTGTTTATTGACATATATGTCTTGCATACTGGTGTGTGTTCCATCACTCTGATGAGATACAACAATTAATAGCCTGAAGTTCTATCCCAAGATCCTACTGTAGTAGAGATAAGATGCACACACTAATAGCTAACACTGATTGAGTACTTACTAGGGACACTTACATATATTAACTTATAATGTTCACAACAACCCTGTGGCGATGGAACAATAAATATTTCCCCTTCACATAATATTGGGGCACCAGGACCTAGTCCTTGCTCAGGTCCCATAAGGAGCCAGAATTTAAACCCCAGAAAGTTTGACTCCTGAGAACATACTCTTTCTTATAAAAAGGCAGTGAGATAAAGAGTGATGGTTATCCTTAGAAAATGGATAGATAAACTGAAATGGGGGTTCAGAAAAGGGTTTCAGAAGGCTGGCATTTTTGGGGTTCTTGAAATTTGGAAAGGACTTGGACATGAGAAGAGGAAGTTGGGAGAAATGACAAAAGCCAATGAAATCTCAGGGCCTGTAGATATAGTGGGAAGTTTCTCTGTTCTGTTGAATCATAGCATGCATGAAAACTTGTTGGTGGAGAAGAGGCAAGTTGGACCAGCTCATAGAAGACTCTGAATACAAGGATAAAGAATTATGACTTAATTTTGTAGGCAACTGATAGCCAATGAAAGATTCTGAATGAAAATGAAATGTTCTTAGTGGTAGGAAGATTAAACTATAGATAATTGCAAATAGGATTGGTGTGGAGATAGACTGAAGTCAGGGTAAAAGTTAAGATGCTATTGCTACAGCCTTAAAAGTGATAAAAGCTTATAGTCTAGGACATTGTCAGTGGAGATAGAAAAAAAATATGGATTTGGGAAAATTCAGATTCATAATCAGCAGGACTTAACAAAGGAGCTAATTTCAGAGGAAAGAGACAGAAGTTTCTGAAGGGTTTTGAAATGAGCCTAAAAATGTACTTGGGCAGCCTGCATAGGTGTTCACTTTTATTTAAAATAAATGTGTGTGGTAAAACTCCAAAAAAAAAAAAAAAAATGTACTTGGTTTTTGTACTGGGTTTTTATGAAGTAGAAAGGAGGGAGAAAAACATTCTTAGTGGAGAAAATAGGCAAATATTTGTTTTGTCTTTCTCTAGCTGTTCTGAGAATGCCCAGCCTGCAGAATCCTACCCTGGCACTGTCCAGAATTTCTGCTATGTCAGTTTTGACCTTTTCTAAGACATAACTCTATATATATGATGTGCTCATTAAGTACTTGGTGATTTCAAATGAAGAGAAGAACCCTGAATTGCTGGAAATTATACATTCATGCCTCCATCTTAAAATGATTTTCAATGCTTAATCAATATTGTTGTTCTATTTTTTCCATTTTTTCTTTATTTCATTAAAATCAACAGTGTTTCAGAATGACTACTGATTCAGAAACTTAAAGGAATTAAAATTTCCTATTTTTTTCTTCTCAGATTGGTAAACTGTTAGAAGTTAAAAGAAATCGTGTAAATTATGTATAATATTTACCCTACACAGATTTCTGTTATGAAAGCATCTTTGTACATATAAAACTGCTCATAATTGGGGAAATACTTACACGGTAACCACCTGGGTAGAGTCCAGAATATACATGCATATAAAAGCGATTTTATGTACTGCACATTTTTTTTTATAACATCTATTGCTTGTGGTTTGTGATCTTTCATTGCCTTTAATTTGTGGACACTCTCTAACCACCACTTGTAGGTCTTCAGGGAGCAAACCCCTTCACAGAAACAGTTATTTGCCACCACGAAGACCATGAGGATAGAGAGGCAATTCAATATTTACTCTGTGTTTAACAGTATCCTTTGAGAGTTGGAGCAAGGCTTTCAAAATGCAAAAGCAAAGAAGAAAAAAATCCCCAAATCCAACAACCCCACCCCAACCCCCACCCCAGAGTGCTGTGGGGAACAAAACAAACAGAGCTGTTTCTAATATATAAAATCTGGGAGGTAATACATAGTATATTTGACAAAATAATGGCACTGAAAAAATGTAACCCAGGAAAAAGAAAGTAAAGCTTTAAAGTAAAATATGAAGGCCATTGGAGTGTCTTTTTATGTAAACTTCAATAGTTCACTTAATCTTTTTGTGTCCCAGCAAGGCAAAGTTATTGACTGACCTTGCAAGCCTGGCTTTTCCTTCCCTAAGTGTGGAACACAGGAGGCAACTCCCCCTTTCTGAATTCAGGTTTTCGCATATGTATATTAAATATAATGATACCTTGTAATTATATATATATATATCTCTCAAAAGGTGCTCCAAGAGTCAGAACCAAATGAAATAATGTATATGAAAGTGCTTTATAAACTATAATGCACTACACATAGATAAGATATTTTCTATAAATGGAGATAATAATATGTTTTCTTTTCTACTTTGTAGGAATGTTGTGAAGATAAATGAGGAAATAGATACCCAGAACTGAGGGTTTGGCACAAAAGAAATATAAATGTAAAGTATTATAACTGTAAAGTATTCTTGTTCCTTATAGTTAATTTCATTAACTTATAATAAATAACTCAGAAAACACATCTGTTTGGGTTCTGAATATGTTAGTGGAACATTATGGGTTTCTAGGTTCTTCATAAGAAAGAATTTAGATATGTGCCAGTTTAATGAGGCCAGTGAAAGGGTTTATGAGAAATGAGAGAAAAGAAATATTACACACACAAGACACGGGTATGGGTGTGCTACTGTGTGAAACATGCAACGTGGGGCTCTGGGGTAGGCCTTTTTAAGGCCTTTCCTCTTCCCCCCTCCCCATATTAAGGAGGGATCTCAGCTATTTGCTGTCCTGATTGGTTGCCTTTCTACCTTCACCTGTTAGCTTTTAGGGAACCAGTGGGGAGGCCTTTCTATTTGGGGTTATCTGGGATTTCTTTTGAATGTGGGAGTTTCAAATGGGATCTTGTGACCATAGTCTTGGCAGGCTTTTCGGCTGCAATGGTTACAGCTTTGTTTTCAAACAGCTGCCTCCCCTCAGGGGGGTTCCAGGTGGGGTCTCATGGCTATGTTCTGACCAGCAAGGTCCCAGCTGTTATGGCTTTATTCTGACCAGCTGCCTTCCCTTGTTCCCTATACTAACCCACCTCAACTCCTCCCTCAAAGAGTTAGCACCCTTATTCTTAAGGGGGAGCTGGTGGGTGATGGTAATTTTTCTGCAGCTGCTTCTTGCTGGTTAGGGGCAGTAGTGCCTGCCTGATGGGGTGTGAAACTCTCTGTATATTCTATGGAGGTTGAGGGAAGGTGGGTCCAGCACCATGGTTTGAACTGGATAAAATCCCCACATATGACTAATACCTTGTTATGGAAGAAAGTGATTCTGGAAGAAATAAATTTAGTTAGAATTTTGAAGATACATGGTCTTACTAAAAGGATAAAGAAGATGGTGGTAAGCAGCCCCCAAAAGGAGTCCAGCCATGACATACTGGACCATGGTAGCAAGAAAGTCCTGGTGCCTCCAGAGGCTGCATCCTCCTGATTGATGGGCTTGATCTTGTAGGTTCAAATACTGTCTATGACTGTTCTGGAGCAATATACATAGAAACAGGATTCTTCCTTGAGGAACAGGCAGGTTCCTCCCTATGCCATTGTTAGCATGTTTAGGGCTCTGCAATTTTGCAGCACCACAGCAGCAAGGGAGTCTATTTGTTGTCTAAGGGCTACTAAGGTGTGACAGTTTATTCTATGCTGTTGGTTAACTCTAGGGAGATATTGTAGTAGACCTGCTGGGTTTGATAAAAACTGCCAACCCCAATTCTCACAGTGGTGGCTATGACTAGGACAGTTAGGAGAAGGATGAGGAGAGGTACTGACCTAGACATAAACTCACAAAGACAATATAGGCAACAACAAGACAAGCAAAATAAAGACAGTACTTAAGAGAGCCATTCTTTTATCTTATAGGCATATTCATTACTTTAAAAATGAATTAAGTTTGCTAAGATTTTTAACATGTTTAATATCCCTCTGCATGTGATCTAGAATAGAAGAGATACTATCATATTCATGAGGTATACAGGTACAGCAGTTGATATTAATTAATGCACAAGTTCCTCTTTGAACTGCAGTTAATATATCTAAGCTCCAGGTTTGCAATACCATACATGTTGTCTTTCCATGGGAGCAGGCCATAATGCCAGTTGTGCTTTTTTAAGTTCTACTCACACTTCTCTGGTAATTATTGCTACACTTAGTATGTTCTTCACACAGCCAGCATGCTGCAGCACCACTGGTCCTGGAGGGATGGTCCTGTGTTTCACCAGCCTGGTGCATTATGCCCTCTGGCACTATGAAACAGAGCCAGTCTAGAGGCAATGCCCATTGTAAATCTAGTGATAATGAGCTGTTGCCAGCTGCCACAGGAGTCCAAAACAGCAGCATACTTTCCATCTGCTTCAGGAGCATGACCAGACATGTGGTAGATACTTTTATTGTTTTAGGGGCTATAGTGAGTTATCTAGCCAAAAACTCAAATGGAGAGGTACCATGCAGGGTACTTGGGGCCTGCTTCGAATAGACAAAAGAATTTGAAAATACCGAAGTCAATCTCTTTTAATCTTTATATACTTTCTAAATACTTCCAATGCAGTTTATAACATATTAAATGAACTTAACTATTTTTAGTACTTTACTTTTTACTTTTACACCTCTACCATGACTATGTTAAATAAAAGATATTTTAATTTAGCAGTAGAGAAAAAAACTACTTTCTACATTATTTTATGAAAACCTAAGATTCCCAGTGGGATCAAGATTATCATCCCCCTACCACCACCTTAATATGCAGATTGAGGTGGCCTCTGACAGGTTTCTCTGTTATAAAGTGACTTTTTGTTATCAATATCAGTTTAGGTTTCTAATTAATAATGACTTCCTGGAATTAGCCATTTAAATGCTTCAGTTTAGACAATGTTTTTACAAACTTTTTATAACTAACCATAACCACATAAACTAGTTACTTTTACCTTTAGAAATGCTTATTAAATTACAGTTAGCAACCAATGAAATTTACTTTTATCCATTTAAGTCTTGCCTTACATTCCTTATTCTATTCTGTGAAAACTAGTAATTTCATTTTAGGATAGATCTATATTTTTTTCTTTAACTTAACTTCATTAAACACAAACTTACAATTTTCACCATCTTAAAGATTTAATACATCTAATGCTATTTATTTCAAATAAACCTAGGGAGATTACACCCAAGCCAAATAAAATTGAAACAGCTTATGCAAGAAATTTTCTTTTTTCCTTCTGTCTTTCACAGGAGGCTGAAACCTCTTTCTTTTTTAAAAAGATAATATTCTAAAATTGTGAATAATCTTAAAAGTATACTGGCTGCCAGGTTCTGGAATGTGTTATGATTGCTTAATTTGTTTCTATCATGATTTAGAAAAATCTTTCCATAATTTTCAAGGACTTTTTCTTTACTTACTGAAATTTGGTAATTGGATTATTAATTACCCATATTTTAAGGCTTTTAAAGGGTTTAAATTGGGAAATTACAGGACAAACTATAATTCTTAATTCCCTGGCCTAGTAAACAGAATTTTAAGTTAAACTCACATACCCCTATCTTTGTCACACCTAGCCTTTCCCTCAATAGCTCTTTCAAAAAGAAGACCCTGAGTGGGCAGGTTATGTCAAGTAGCTTAGGAAAAACTTTTTTCCTCTCCCAATAATTTCCATATTCAGATTTCTATATGACCTTTCCATACTGCTTAGCTTCTCTAATTTGGCTCCAAGAATATTCATTTACACATATAAGTGCTTATTTAATTTTTAACAATTTGAATAGAGCTCTTTTAAGAATTTTCATTTCTTAGTTTGATATTACCATCCCAAGGTATGAAAATATACACTGAACAAATAGGCACAAATAGAGAATTAAACACAAAAACATCTAACTCACTAATGTTACTTATAATTTTCATTCTCTTCAAAAAAAAAGTTTAATTGTAAAAATAACATGATATTCAAAAGATCTCTTTGAAGACTATTTCTGATTATTCTAGTCTGCACTGTGACCATGAAGTTTTGCACAAGAATTTTGTTCTTTTTAGTTCTTGGCTTATAACCAAATTCTTCCCAATGCTTTAAAATATAACCTACAACATTTTCCTTTACTTCAGAGCTTTGCTTATTTCCCATTATAACTATGACACACCTTGGATGAGCAACACCAATTCCAGTATATACTCATTGAGGTTATTGAAGTCTCAGGGAAAACTGGTTTCTCTCACAACCTGCTTCTTTCAGGATTCCTGATGCTTGGGGTGAGCGGCCTCCCACTCCCCAGTCCTTGGAGATAATAGGACTCTAGCAGCCAAGGACTGAAATAATGGATGTCCAACCCCGAGAGTTAAAGATTCTACCAGGCAGCAATCTCCTCAAAGGTTGTGGGATCCCTCTGGGGTCTTGCCTGGAGTAGGTAAATTGGAGTTCATATCTGGATAGTCATAATAGAAAGTAGGGTTATTAACACCAGTGGAAGGTTGAGAAACAGGAGTGTCTCAAATTTGCTTTCCCCCAAGCCATGGGGAGCAGAAGATGCCATAGAGTCAAACAGGGTAGAACAGAGTACTTACCATCACAATGCTGAGGCCAGTTCTGAAACAATGATACGCAAAAGCAAGCTCAGTTTAGAATTACCATCACAATAGCAAGCATATACAAAGGTGAGGCTAGACTTGAAATATCCATAAACAAAGGTAAGTTCAGTTTAGAATTACCATCAAATAGTAGGTCTAGGCTAAATCCAGCCAGTTTCAGAAATTTCAGATATTATATTTCAGATATTAGCTGTTTTATAATAAAGGAATCTATATAATGATTTTTGTCTTGACTCTTACTTACAGTTTCTAGTAAATTTTCACTTCAAAACAAATTGGGCACTTATGTTTATCAACTAAGCAAAAAAACCCATTTTATTAGTAACATCAATGTTGCTAATTTTTTCCACTTTTCTAACAGTTGAACTAATCCCATTTGTGATTTCTTTTATACATCAAATTCAATTGCAAGATAGTATTGAAATTTAAAGATTCACTCTCAGATCTGCCTGTCCCTTCCTTCCCTCTTACACAGGAAGTTTAACTGGAATTCAAGGTTCCATTCAGAGATCACTCTTAGCAGTCCTCTAATTTTTACTGTGGCCAAGTGTTGTGGTGGGAAAAGATTAGCCTCTTCCTTTTTAGACCACCAGTAGATAGGTCATCCCAATTCCTGGGAAGGCACCCCATTGGGGAGTCTTCTAGTATGTTAGAGAAGCTGCCAATTATCCTAGGGGAGGATGAACATGTTCGTCAGTCTTAGTGGCATCCCACTCCTAGACCTGATGAATGGAAACAGCTCACCGCCCCAGTATCCTGGAGTTTGGGAGCCCTGCTTGCCATCCCAATGTTCTGGGGTTTGGGAGCCCTGCTCACTGGGTGTCCCCAGGGCCTTAGAGGTCTTGGGAGATGTCTGGGTCCTATTCCCAGACTGAAGCTACCAAGCCAGTCTTCCTCCCTAGGAAAGGAATTGAGTAGGGACCCTTCTTTCGGCCTGCTTTTGCAGAGGTGTTAGGAAATGGCCATGAGAGAGAGCTCATTTTATGGCCACTGCCAGGGACTGAGTTTTGCAATGAAACCAGACATTAAGAAGCACATTAAGAAGCTATAGACTGATTGCTTTGCAGCTCAGGCAAACAGCCTCAGGGGCCCCAGAGGTAATGGATTAAAAGGAATCTCAGGGCCTCCTGGGGACTGAAGAAGGAACAAACCTCTGGGCACTACCAAGGCTGGGAGTCTGGGGGGCCTCACTAATAAGACAAAAGAGGGCACAGGCAGGCTCTGATTAAAAAGCTTAGACCCACCAGTCTTTGTTGGGTGTTGGGGAGTGTTACCTGCCTCTGTGTCTCCTGGCTGGCTCACCAAATATGTTAGTAGAATGCTCTGGGTTTCCAGGTTCTTGGTTTCAACACAAGAAAGAATTCAGGTATGTGCCCATTTAATGAGGTCAGTAAAAGGGTTTATTGAGAAACAGGAGAAAAGAGATAGTACACACCCAAGAAATGGATACAGGCATGCTACAGGGTGAGACATGCAACATGGGGCCGTGGGGTAGGCCTTTTTAAGGCATTTCCTCCTCCTTCCTCCCCATATTAAGGAGGGACCTCAGCTATTTCTGTCCTGATTGGTTGCCTTTCTACCTTCACCTGGTAGATTTCACGGAAACAACATGGAAGTCTTTGTGTTTGGAGCTATCCAGGGCTTCTTCTGAGCCCAGGAGTTTTAAATGGGACCTCATGACCAGAGTCTTGGTGGGTTTTTTGGCTGTAACAGTTACAACTTTGTTCTCAAGAAGCTGCCTCACTTCAGGGGGGTTTTGGGTGGGGGCTTGTTGCTATGTTCTGACCAGTGAGGTCCCAGCTGTTATGGTTTTATTCTGAATAGCTGCCGTCCCTTGTTTCCTATACTAATCTGCCTCAACTCAGTGAAAAACAGCTTTCCAAGAGCTGAAGTGCTGAACTGATTTTCTTTTGACTCAAATAAAAGATGAAAATCTGGAGGAAAAAAGTTGAAAAAAAATTAGCAAGTTGAGGGTCAACCTGAATTATGGCTAGGAAATTTTAATAAAAAGGAGTGTTTAATTATACATTCCTGGGGTATCATGCTGACTTGAAAATTTGAAGGTGCCTATTTTTCTTTAAATGGAAGGCTGGAACTCAGATCTTTATCTCTGAACTTGTTGAAGATATGCATCTTCAAATTATAGTGCTTTGCTGAATCTGAAAAATATCCAAATATTTAATAACGGAGGCAAAGTTTCTCCCTATATTCTGCCCTTTAAAATCTTCCATTCCACTGACTCTCATCAGACACAAATCAATGTCAAGTAAAAGACTCAGAACAAAGCAACTTTAAATCATAGAGGAAACAATCACATTTCCCATGTTTTTATTTATTCTTTCTTCAATTAAAGTAAAAGACCTGGATTATGTGCTATTGAATTTGGCAGCTTCATTAATTTTCAAATCAAGGTAAAGTACAAGATTTCTGTAAATAATATTGGGTTTTTGGTTTCTGGTAAACCAAGTTGGGAAGCATTAGAAGCTACAGAGTACAGAATCTTTGAACCAGTAGCAAAAACTGGCTAAGCCATCTTCCTCAAAATTCCGGAAAACAGTTAAAGAGTTGTAGTAACTGGGCAAGTGACAAATCAAGAAAATGCAGCTTTAAAAATGGTAGGAGATGCTCCTGGAGCCCTTGCTGGCCCCTCCCCAATGCCTTCTCCAGCATCTACTGTGTGACAAACATGAATTTAAAATAATAATAAAGGGCTAATCCTCCCTTGAACATAAAGGAAGAGATTCCCTTCTCACTCCCATTGCTATATTCACTTTAGATAACTTCTAATTGTAACTTCTCTCTTTCTTTGTTCTTTTAAAATGTGTATCAATTTAAGGTATAAAAGGTTGAATGACTCTTGCAAATTATACCACCCAAGAAGTGCTCCATTTCTTTGTATTGTAATCAAGGAAGATATCTCTCCAACCATATCATTGTCAGTGAAGAAATTAGCATAAATTCCAGGGGGATCCTAGCCCCAAACTTCAAGTCTACTTTTGAAATATCTTGAAAATGTGTATGTAAGGGATTGTGTATATTAGCCACTTAGAGAGGGTGGACTCTTTTTCTGACTTTGCAATCTCTTTGTGGAATGCCTGTGATGCAACATATATTGACTTAATGCTTATTCAGTGATAAAATTGTTTTTCTTTCTCTTCTACCTTTGTGGAGAGGTTCTCTGGGTTGGGAGAAGATTTTGTTTTTATTTACATCTTCCTAACAAGCCAGTGTGTGTTCCTATTGTGGATTCCTGGCCCTATTCCAGAGGCAGCAAAGTAACCCCTCTGAATACATACTTTGATGTCTGAATGTCTGTACCAGTTGATTGGGTAGCAGCCAGATAGACTTGTCTCTGGTTTGCCTTCCCAGAACTTACCCTTCAGACAGAAGCAGCTTGCAGACAGCTAAAGCAGTGAGAAAGACAATTAAGTCCAAACAATGGGATAAAGGATTACTGTTTATAAGACAAAAAACACAGCACCTGTGATGGGGGCAAAGTCTACTTTACAAAGAGTAGAGGGGGCATTCAGATTCGAGTAGAAGGGGCATTCAGATTCCTGTAAACAGGAGAATTCCTAAGGCCACCAATGAGCATAAGCCCAGAACAAGAAGCAGACTCAGAAAAGAAGAAGAGGACCTTGTACTTCACTTTTACCTCCGGCTGATCTTCATGGCAAGAGGGCTAAACTCTGAAAGAGAGCACCCAGCCAATGCAGGGCCAATTTGCAAAGACTGAAAGGTGTATCTTCCATTGTTTATAAATTTTTGTTAGCTCCTGGCACTCAAGGAAATCTCTGTCATATCACTGACTTGATACAGACTTAAGAACAGACAGTGCAGGGACTAAATCACAGAGTTAATACATTAAAATATTAACATATACAGTGTGTTACAAAAGATTACAAGACAAAGAAACAGGAAATATGGGCCATACAAATTAACAAGGCAACTATTCAGAAAACATCAAAAAAGACCAGACTTTGGACATACTAGAGCAGGGGTTCTTAACCTTTTGTGTTGCACAGATCCCTTTGCCAGTCAGGTAAAAGCAACGGACCCCTTACTAAGTCCACACTATACTGTGTATTATTTAATAAATATATCACACCTGCACCAACATGTCCCCACAAGAATGTTTTTTTGAATTTCAATTCAAGCTCACAGATCCCTTGTTAAGAACCCCTATACTAGAGAAAAACTTTTAAAAACTGATTTTCAGTATACTCAAGGAGATAAAGGAAAACATGAAGAAAGACCTAAAGGATATCAGGAAAATGATAAATGAGCAATATGGAGTTGGATATCCAGCCTTCCAGTCCAGTGGCCACTGGAGTACTGTTATTTTTGAGGACTGAGGAGGGGAGAGTTCCCACATCAAGGATCTTGAAAGCAGCCACTCATAGAAACCAGTTTTCTCTGAGACGTCAATGACCTCATTTAACTTGGTTTTGTCATTGTTTTGGTTTTGAGGTGATGGTTAAAATCTCCTGCTGAAGCTGTAAATGGCAAGCCTTCACTTGGTTTCTAGGCTTCAAGGCTTCTAGTTTTGGGGATGGAATGGGTCTAAGGACTGCAAGTTGGAGTCTTGCCCAGAAACTTCTTGCCATCCAACAGGATGCAGCCCCCAGGTATAAGAGACCTCACCACTGGGCCCGAGCTTAAAGAAAATATACTGGAATTAGTTTTACTCATCTGTGGTCCATCTGAAAGTCAAAATGTGAAATAAACAAAGCTCTGCAGTAAATGAAAATGTTGTCCTCTGGATTGTATTTTTCTTTTTTAAGGGAGCTATTTTATTTATTTATTTTTTATTTCCAAATTTTTATTGTGGTAACATATTGTATGAGACAGGATTCTCTGGGGAAACAAAATTGACAGGAGGTATAGTAAATAGTTTGAGATTTTATAAAATTGTCTCACGTGACCATGAGGATGCACAAGTACAAATTCTGCAGGCTGGCTGCAAACCAGGGGCTCCGATGAAGGTCCTTGATGAGTTCCCAGGAGATGATGGCTGTGTGAAGTAGAGATGGAGCTGCTCTCTGAATGCTGAAATCACTTCCCCTTTTAAGGCATTCAATTGATTGGATAAAGCATCACTCATTGCTGACAGCAACCTCCTTGGTTGATTGTAGTTGTAATCAGCCATCTAGGCAGTCAACTAGTGAGTTGACTCACTAGTGATTAAAGTCCACAAATGTCCTTGTATTACAATTAGCCCAGTGCTTTCTTGACCAAAAACTGGGCACAATTACCTGGCTGAGTTGATGCATTATCTGAACCATCACACATATGTACCACCTAAAGTTTTTTTAAAAAAAAAAAAAAGAAAAGGGAAAAAACTAAAGAAAACAAAACAAAAAAAATCAGTGATTTAAAAAGAAACTACATACATAAAATACATACACCACAACCATGACAAGTTTATCTCATAAGAAGAGGCTGGTTCAACACTGGAAAATCGAGTCAAGTCACTCATCACATGTCTAGATTAAGAAGGAGAAGTATGAAAAATAGAATAAAATAAAAAATAAAAAAAAAATTTAAAAATGTTAAAAGGAGAAAAATGATTGTTTTAACAATCTTGGAAAAAATTTGATCATTTTAACAACCATGTGTAATTAAAAATTTTAAATATTCTAGCCCAGTGAGGGCTATCGAATAGAAACCGACACCAACATCATGCTTGAAGTTAAAGTGATCCCATTGCAAATATCTGTGCAGAAAAAGCTCAAATAATTTCTTTAGAAACTCTGCCCTTAGGAGTGGACTGTGCAGAGCGTCTTCGTTAGCCGAGGCTGGTATAACAAATACTGACAGTTGGTGGCTTAACAACATGAATTTGTCTTCTCTCGGTTTCAGGGACTAGAAGTCCAAATTCAAGGCATTGGCAAGGCCATGTTTTCTGCCCAAAGTTGTCGGCGTTCCAGTGCTGGTTTATTTTGCAATCCTCAGGGTTCCACGGCCTGTGCCTCAGCTCCACCCCTGATCATCTTTCTTCCTCCCTGTACCTGCTCTTGTCGTTTCCACTGACTGCGGCTTCTCTCTGTACACACGGCATCCGCATTTTTTTCTTCCGCTCATAAAAGCCTCTGGGAGTCTGGAATTAGGGCCTTCCTCAACCAGTGGGCTGCACTCTAACTGAAATGACATCTTCGAGTCCTGTGTACAGTGGGGTCACGCGCACAGGGGATGTGGGTTAGGATAAAGAAGTCTTTGCTGGGGGCGTGATTCGATCTACCAGTTAAACCGCTGCGACTCTTTTCCAGAGTCTGGTTACCTGACCAGTCCTTTTCAAACACCCACAGTTATCAAATACAAGGAAAAGCTGAGGAATCGTCACCATCCAGAGGAGCCAAAGAAGATGCGACGCCAAAGGTGGAATTCTGGATCCTAAAAACCCCAGCAACAACATAAGTAACCAGTGTTCCATTGGGGGTGACGGTAACACAGCACTGAGTGGGACGAAAGCTGCTGCAATTGTACTCTTAAAATGGTGACAGTGGCAGATGTGGTGTTACATCAAAGCCAACTGCCATGTGTGGAAGCAAGATGGCCACCAATCTCTGCCTGGTCTCTCCTATCCCTCCAGGCTCACCCTTTCCTCTTGAGCTCCATGGATCCAGGCTCTTGGGGCTTAGTGCTTACGATCCTGCAGACCTCTCTCTCCTGGCATAGGGCCTGTTTCTTTCCAGGCCTCCTATACTAGTCTTGGCTGTTCTGCTAGCTTCCCAATCTCAGCTGTAAGCTATCAGGCAAATGGCTCATCTCTCCCTGGGGCCCCAGCTGTTTGAAGCCTCTAGACTGTATTTTAAGCATTGAGAACAATTTGGTTAAAAGCCAATGACTGAAAAAAAAATGAAATTTTTGTGCAAAACTGCATGGCCACAGTGCAAATTAAAATGATCAGAAATAGCCTTCAAAAAGAAGTCTTGAATATAATGTTATTTTACAGTTAAACTTATTTGGTAAGAGAATGAGAATTATAAGTAAAGTTAGTGAGTTTTGTGTTTTTGTTTGTGTGTCTAACTCTCTATTTCTATTTGTCTGGTGTATATGTTCATACCTCCAGATGGTAATATCAAATTTATTAAAAACACAAGCATGGGTGGTATCAGCTTGACTTTCAAAAATTGTAAATAAGTTTTGTTTTTTTTTTCCCCCTCTGGAGGTCCATGGGGATCGAACCCAGGTCCCTCCATATGGGAGACGGATGCCTAACCATTTGAGCCACATCTGTCCCCCGGTAATATCAAATTAACAAATGAAAATTCTTAAGAGAGCTCTATTCAAATTGTTTTAAAAAATTAAATAAGCACATATATATGAGCTTCTGGTGCTCTTTGAAGCTTATAGTGTAAATACTTAGACCATTGAGAAATTAGTTTTTTTTTTTGGATGAAAAAGCCATAGACATCTGAATAGAGGAACTATTTTTAAAAAAGTATTTTTCCTAGCCCCTGGACTTACCCTGCCCCCAGGTCCTTCCTCTAACCTTGACTGAATTCAAGGCTCTACTTAAAATCCGTTCACAGAAACCATGCAGGTAAAGCTAGTTGCAGAAAGGTGGGAGAGATGTGAATTTAGCTTTTCTAACCTGGGCCTGGAAATTAAATTGATAGAGAGAGGGGGAATATTACAGAATAATCTTTGTTTTGTATAGTTAGTCCTGTAATTCCCCCAAATAAATTTTTACAGCCTTGTTGTGGCAGTGTGTGATTGTTGTGGCAGTGTGTGATTATTTATGAATCCCCAAAAGAAAAAGATTATGGTTATAAACAAATCTATTCCTCTGAGTGTGATACCCCTTTGATTGCATTAAATTCAGTTGAGGAGCCTTTAATAAGATTACCTGTTAAGATTGCTTTAGGCCTTTTGATTCAACTAAGTATGGCATGTCTCAGGTTGAGTTCCTGCCCCCTTCCTGGGTCTGATATGAACAGACATTCACTCAGACAGGCAGGAAGAGAAAGCACTGTCATTTTTTATACTGCCATATGACAGAAAAGTTGAAGGCTCAAACAACTGAGGCCCCAGGTAGAGATAAGCCATTTGCCTGATAGCTTATGGCTGAAATTGGAAAGAGAGCAGAACAGCCAAGACTGATATAGGAAGCCCTAAGAGACAAACCCAGTGCCAGCTTGCAGTTGATATCTGGAAGAAAGCAGAGCAGCGAAGCTTGAGAAAGAAAGCCTGAAGGGGAGAGACCAGGCAGAGATCACTCACCATTTTGCTTCCACAAGTGGCAGCTAACTTTAGTGAGAAAGCACCTCTTATGGTGCCTTGAGCTAGACTTTTCACAGCCTTGGAACTGTAAGCTTTTACTGCAAAGAAATCCCCTTTATAAAAGCCAACGCTTTTCTGGTACTTTGCATCAGCAGCCCTTTGGCAGACTAAGACACTTGGGATGAGAGTAATTAAAAATCAAATGGCCAAATTTTAGTAAGTAAAATAAAAGTACTTGAAAGCTATGAAAATGTTTTTCTAAATTATGATTGAAACAAATTAAACAATAAGTTAACTTTAACTTTAAGTCTGTTAAATCTTTAAGATAATAAAATTGTAAGTTTTTAACTAATAAAATTATTTTTACAAACATCTGTGAAAATAATTGTTTTGCCTAAAGTGAAATGACTAGTTTTTCACATATAAGGCAAGACTTATATAGATATGGAAAGAAGTAGAAGGGTTTTGAAATCTTGTTTTTAAGGGAGTGTGTTATGTCTTAAAATAAGCTGGCTGGTTTTCATAAAATCAGGATGGAAATATGTATGACAAGACTTGAATGGATATGGAAAGTTGTAGAAGGATTGTGGAAGTAAATTTTGCTTGTTACTGATTGTAATTCAATAAGCTTATTTAAAGGTGAAATTTGTCTTAAGTTAAAGTAACTAGTCTATATGATTATAAATGGTTGTAAGAGATTATACAGAATTACAGGTTGTAGGAAGTCTGTAAAAGCATTTTCTAGACTGAGAGATTTCAGTGTAAATGACTAATTCCAGGAAATCATAAGTAGAAATCTAGGAGTTGATATTGAAAATAAAAAGTAACTTTATAGCAGAAAAACCTATCAGATTCCACCTCAATCTGTTATGATCTATGGCAGGGGTTCTTAGTCAGGGGTCCATGAGCTTTAATTGTAATAAAAAAAAACACCAATATTCTTGTGGGGATGTGTTGGTGCAGGTGTGATATATTTATTAAATAATACACAGTATAGTCTGGACTTAGTAAGGGGTCTGTGGTTTTCATCTGACTGGCAAAGGGGTCTGTAGAACAAAAAAGATTAAGAACTCCTGATCTATGGTAACTAGGTTTGTTTACCAAATGATGTACTGCTGGAAAACTAAAGTTTGACTTTCTCTGTTAAATAACACAGTGTTCTTAAATGGTTGGTCTGTGTTGAGTGGAAGGATATAAAAGTCCTTTTGAAATAATCAATATATAAGGAACAAAGAGTCTGTGCCTTATCAGAGTGACTTCATGACAAATACAGCACTCTTTCTTGATAAAAACCCTTAGAAAACTAGGAATAGAAGGAAATATCTTCAACACGATAAAGGGTATTATATTAGCCAAAAGAGGTGCTGATGCAAAGTACCAGAAATCTGTTGGCTTTTATAAAGAGTATTTATTTGGGGTAAAAGCTTACAGTTACAAGGCCCTAAAGAGTCCATGTCAAGGTTACTTCCTCACCAAAGTCAGTTGCCACGTGTTGAAGCAAAATGGCAGGTGACCTCTGTGAGGGTTCAGCCTTCCTCTTTCCTCTTAAGGCTCTGTGGGCCCACCTTCTTCCCATCTCAGTTATGGGTTGGAGGGCTTGTTTCTTTCCAAGCTTGCTCAGCTGCTCAGGACTCTGGTCTCTTCAGTTGCAAACTACCAGGAGAATGGCTCTTCTCTCTGGGGTCCCAGGATCAAGGTTCTCTCCTCTGCCATGTCTATGGAGCTCTCTCTTTCTTCCATATATCTGCTTTCGTGTGTCTCCTTGATTGAGTGTCCATTTATATAGCCACAAAAGGGACAGGGACTCAAACTGAGTTGCCCTAATGATGTGGTCAAATCAAAGCCCTAATCTTGATTTAATCAAGTAAATGTAAAGCCTTTGAATTTATGTCTGTCAAAGGGTTTCATGCCCAGAGGAACAGACCAGTTTACAAACATAATCTTTCTTTTTGGAATTCATAATCTCAAATGGCCTCAGGCATATACAAAAAACCCACAGCTAACATCCTAATTAATAGCAAAAGACTGAAAGCTTTTCCTCTAAGATCAGGAACAAGACAAGGATGCCCAATGTCACCACTGTTATTCAACATTGTACTGGAAGTTCCAGCCAGAGTGATTAGACAAGACAAACAAATAAAAGGTATCCAAATTGGAAAGGAAGAAGTAAAACTTTCCCTATTTGCAGATGACATGATCCTATATACAGAAAATCCTGAAAAATCCACAACAAAGCTGCTAGAGCTAATAAATGAATTCAACAAAGTGGCAGGGTACAAGATCAACATGCAAAAATCAGTAGTGTTTCTATACATTGGTAATGAACAATCTGAAGATGAAATCAAGAAAAAAATTCCATTTACAATAGCAGCTAAAAGAATCAAATATCTAGAAATAAATTTAACCAAGGTTGTAAAGGATTACTACAAAAATTATAATGGGCTATGAAAAAATGTAAAACATTGCTAAAAGAAATGAAAGAAGACCTAAATAAATGGAAGGACACTTCCTGATTTTAAATTTATTACAAAGCTACAATAATCAAAACAGCATGCTATGAGCACAAGGACAGACAGATCAATGAAATGGAATTGAGAGTTCATAAGTAAACCCTCACATTTATGGTCAATTGAATTTTTTTTTCTTTAATTTTATTTTTAAAGAAACTTTAGATTACATAAATGATACATCGAAAATGTAGAGGGATTCCCATACACCCCACCCTTCCCCCTTCCCCACTTTCCCCCATCTTTGATTAGTGTAGTATATTTGTTACATGAACACATATTGAAGCATTGCTACTAACCATGGTCAATATTTTACGTATAGTTTACATTTTGTGCTACATATTTTTATAGGTTTTGACAAAACATATAATGGCCTGTATCCATCATTCCAATGCCATTCAGAACAATTCCATTGTCCCCAAAATGCCCCATGTTACATTTATTCTTCCCTATCCTTCCCCTCAGAACCTCTAGTGGCCACTGCCTTTATATCATTGTTACAAGTTCTTCCATTTTTAGAATAACAATAAGTTTACTTTAGTCCATAGTTGCATTCCCACCTTATGTTTGTTCATTCCTCATTCTTGAGGATTTCAGGATAATGATGCCCACTCTGTTTCTCATTGAGAGGGTGCTTAGATCCCATGGGGCAGATGGATGGAACTGTCTTGCTTGCAGCTGTAGATACTCTGTTTTTTGGGGTTGGGTGTTGTCCATCATCATAATTTTGTTAGTTGTGCTGGGCGAGTCCAATGAACTGGAGAGTGGGTATTGGCTGCAACTCTGCTGAGATTCAGGGCTCAACCAGCATATGAACAGCCAGAAGATTTAAGTCTCTGGAACATATATTTAATGGGTATATACTAATTATAGGTTCAAATAAAAGGGGCAAAAGAGCCATGTGTAGGGAAATTATAAATGAATCTAACTGTTTTATATTGGAGAACATATATTCCAAGGTAAGGCCCACTGACAGGGTGCTGAATTCAAGAGATTGCCTGCCCTGCCTAAAGTATCTAGATGTCTCTAGAGCCCTTAGGAGCACCCCTGCTTGAGGCACAGTTTACTGTGGCATTCAATGAGATCCTCTTGAAACATGCATAAGCATAACTTCTGTAATGACCTCCCAACTCACTTTGAAATCTCTTAGCCATAAAACCTAATTTGTATTTAATATTTCCCCCTTTTGGTCAAGGTCTTTTCCCAAATGCATCACCAGTTGGTGCTTGATAATAATCCCTCATTGCCAGGAAGACTCATTCCAGGGAGTTGTGTCACATGCCTAGGGGAAAGTAGTGAGTTTATATGTTGAATTTGGCTTAGAGAGGGGCCACATTTGAGCAACAAGGAGGCTTTCAGGAGGAAACTCTTAGGCAATATATAATACTAGGCTAAGTTTCAATTACACAAGAATGAGGTTCATAAGTACAAGCATCAATATCAAGGGCCTGTCATATTGGTCTGTCCTCCTTCACAAGGCACTGCCCATGTACTCTATGGATGATTGCTGCACTATGAGAGAGTGTAACAGGACTTTTCAGCATGGAAATTCAATTTTATTTCAGTTATTTTGAGAGTCTCCACTCATGGAAACAATATCCCATGACCACCTGGACATATTCATATTCCATAAAGTCATGCCCCAGATGCATCTTTCCCCACATATCCTCCATCACCAACACCCTGCACCAGTGATCATTCCCTGCCATATCTGCAACTCTTCTGCAATCCAAAACTTCCCCTAAAAAAATGAATATAAATAATAAAAAATAAAATAATAATAATAAATAATAATAAAAAGCAAATAAAATAAAAAGTAAAAAAAAATTTTTTTTAATTAAAAAATTTTCCATTGTGTATTTCATCACCATAAGATATATTATATTTTATGTACAGTGACAATTTCTTCTGTATGTTCCCCCAGTGTCTTTTTTTTTTTTTTTTTTTTGCTTTGTTTTCAAAAAAGTTTTTGGTTACAGAAAGTCATATAGAAGATATAGAGGATTTCTTTATACCCCTCTCCTTCCCTTTCTCACATTTCTCCTTACTGATAACATCTTACATGAGTATAGTACATTTGTTACAACTGATGAACAAATAGTGAAGCATTGCTACTAACCATGGTCAATGGTTTACATTATGGATTACATTTTGTACCATATACTTTTATAGGTTTTGACAAAAGTTATATTGTCTTGTATCTGTCAATGCCAGATCATGCAGAACAATTCCAATGCCCTAAAAATGTTCTATGTTCCATCTATTCTATTCTTCGCTCCCCCTCCCCTCAAACCTATGGTAACCACTAAGTTTCAATTTTTGAAGAATAAGGTTCATAGTTGCATGCATTAATAATGAGGGCTTGACAGATTGGTCTGTTTTCTTTTATTAGGCACTGCCTATGTTCTTGGGAGATTCTTGACCCTCTAATTGAGAACATAGCAGTACTCCCCAGAATGGGAGTTTAATATTTTCTCATATAGTGTGTGGATCTCCACACACTGAGATAACACACTATGACAAGATGAACATTTTCATATTCCACAGAAGCATGCCCCAGGTGCATATAACCCCCAACCCCAATGCCCTGCACCAGTAACACTCCCCTGCCCTATTTTCCAAAAAAAACATTCCCACCATTGTAGTTTTAACCACAGACTTACAAATTCCCAGAGTTTACCTGTTCCTTCCTCCAGCCCTCTCCCCAGTTCCATGTATAGGCCAACCCAATCCCCTCACACTACTCCCCCTCACAGTCCAGCACCATTGACTGCCCTCCCATCCAGGCACCAACATCAGCCCCATCTACTGCCCAACCACCCCCTTCCACCTTATTATAGATTTTGCCCTTATTGAGCATTGGCTCCCCAATATACTCCTTTTCTGTCATAATAACCTGTCTTCCAGACTCTAGCTCTGTGAGTCTGCTCAATTTGCTTAAGTCATACCATTGAGGTCATGTAATATATTTGTCTGTCAGTGACTGGCTTACTTCACTCATCTAAGGTCTTCAAGATTCATCCATGTTGTCCCATGTGTTAAAACTGCATTCTTTCTTACAGTTGAGTAATATTCCATTGAATGTATATACCACAATGGTCAATTGATTTTTGACAAAGGTGCCAAGACTTCTACACAGGGAAAGTACCGTCTTTTCAGTAAATGGTGTAGGGAAACTGGGTATCCATATGCAAAAGAATGATGATGGACTCCTATCTCACACCATATATAAAAATTAACTCAAAATATATCAAAGACCCAAATATAAGAGTTAAAACTATAAAATTCCTATAAGAAAAAATATAGAAGCATCCTCAGGACCTTGTATTAGGCAATGGTATCAGACTTTATACATAAAGCACAAGCAACAAAAACAAAATAGACAAATGGGACTTAATCAAAATTAAAACTGTTGTGTACCAAAGGCTTTTATAACATGAAAGTAAAAAAGACAACCTATAGAATGGGAGAAAATATTTGGAAATATACTCAATAAGGATTTAATATATAGAATATATAAAGGACTCATACAATTGAAGAACAAACAGACAGTCAACCCAATTAAACAATGTACAAATGCCCAACAAGCCCATGAAAATATGCTCAGCATCATTAGCTGTTAGGGATTTGTAGATCAAAATTACAATGAGATACCATTTCACATCCACTTTCTAAAGGCTACTATTTTAAAAAATAGAAAATAACAAGTGTGAGAGAGGATATAGAGAAACAGAAACAATTTTCCATTATTGGTGACTGTGACAGTTTGAAGATTTTGTGAATATCAGAAAAGATCATGTTCTTGAAGCTAATCCATTCCTTTGAGTGCAGATCCTTTGATGGATTACATTCAGTTGGGGTCTTTGATTGGATTACATCAGTGAGGCATGGCCCAAGGTGGGTCTTGGTCCTCTTGCTGGAGTCCTTAAGAAACAAAAGAAAAAGCTGCACATACAGAGACACCCAGGAAAAAGTTGAAGAACATAAAGAAACCATGAGAGGCTGAGAGAGTGGTTCTGCAGGCCAGAAGCCATAGACAGAGCAGCCAGAAGCTGAAGCATTGAGACTCTGAAGAGAAGCAGATGCCTCTAGATCCCTTGCAATGTGGAAGGAGTCCAGAATCACCAGCAGCCAACATTCAGTGAGACAGCATATCTGATGATGCCTTGATCTGGATATTTTTCACAACCTCAGAATTGTATCCTTTTAACCTAATAAATTCCCATTATAAAAGCCAACCCATTTCTGGAATATTGCTCCCAGCAGCTTTTAGCAAACTAAAACAGTGGGATGGTAAAATGGCACAACCATTGTGGACAACAGTTTGGCAATTCCTCAGAAAGTTAAGTATAGAATTACCATGTGACCTGGCAACCCAACTTCTAGACATATACCCAAAAGAATTGAAAGTAGGGAATTGGACAAATATTTGCACATTGATGTTCATAATGGCATTATTCACAATTGTCAAAAGATGGAAGCAATCCAGGAGTCTATCAACAGATGAATGGCTAAATAAAATGTGGTATATACTGTCAATGGAATATTTTCAGCTATAAAAAGTAAGGAAGTTCTGACACATGCGACAACATGGATGAAACTTGAAGATATGTTGTGTGAAATAAGCCAGACACAAATGATATTATATGATCTCACTTACATGAAATAATTAGAATAAGCAAATTCATAGAGTCAAAAAGTAGATTACAGGTTATTAGGGGACAGGATGGGGGTAAAGAATGGGGAGTTATTGCTTAATTGGTACAGAATTTCTGTTTGGGGTGACAAGAGTTTTGGTAGTGGATAGTGGTAATGGTGGCACAACATTGTGAACGTATTTGGCACCAGTGAATTATGTCTCTAAATGTGGTTGAAAGGGGAAATTTGAGGTTTTATATATATGTCACTAGAATGAAAATTTTTAAAAAATCATAGACCTGTACAACACAGTAAACCCCAAGGTAAGCTATAGACTGTGGTTAATTGTATAATAATAGTGCTGTTGTTTTTCAGTTGAAACAGGGGTGCCACACTGGGTGCACATTGTTGATGACTGGGAGGACTTTGTGTAAGATGTGGGGATTTTGGAGCACAGTATTTTCTGCATGAATTTGCAGTAAACCTGCAACTTCTCTAACAAAAAAAAAAATCACGTGTTTTCTCCCCTATGTTCTGACATGAATAACCTTAAAAAATATTGGCTTAATGTAGGTGTTTGAAAGCTCCTGGGATTCCTAAGGAAAATAAAATGGGTTTAAAATAAAGAAAATGCACTGTCTATAACACAAAGGGTCAACATAAGTCATTCTGTTGACCCAGTCTTTACAATGACTACAGAATAGGCACAGAGACTTCACTGTACATATTTTACAGCTGTAAAAATATATCACTAAAACATTTTGGTCATTTTCTCTAAGGACTAAATTTTCTAAACTATCAATCAAATAAGAAACAAAACATTGGATATTTGGTTGTGGTGAAATATCGCCAAGTTTGTACAATGATAAATTAATATTGGGAGCATACATACATACATATATATATATATATTAGAGAAGTTGTGGGTTTATGGAACAATCATGCATAAAATACGGGATTCCCATATACCAACCTATTATAAACACCTTGCATTGGTGTGGTACATTTGTTACAATTGATGAAAGCACATTTTTATAATTGTTCTTTTAACCATAGTCCATAGACTCAAAAGGACAAATACTGTATGACCTGACTGATATGAAATAATTTAAATAAGCAAACTCATTGAGTCAGAATCTAGAATATACGTTACCAGGGCAAGGGATGGGGATAGGGAATAGGGAGTTGGTTTAAAATGTACAGAGTTTCTATCTGAGATGATGGAAAAGTTTTGGTAATGGATAATATTTTAAAATGGTAATTCTGTCACCCCCTCATTTAAGGCAGAAACAATATTGTTCGTAATTCACAAAAGAATTCAAATAAAAAAATTCAAATTCCTCGTTTTTGAGTTACCAAAGCCTAGCTCTGGGCATAAAACAAAAGGTTGGGAAGAATACCAGATGGGTAAGTGGAAGTTCATATCCTCTGTCCCCTGGCCTCTTTGTGGATATCAATACCTTGAGTTTGAGAGAGGAGGGCCAGAGAAGAGTGCAACCTGAAACCCACTTTGAGGTTCCCGATGATGAAATATCTTGACGACTGCCTCAGGGCCATCCTGGAACTCATAGAGGCCCCAGCAGATTCTCTGTCCATAAGAACCTACAATATCAGTGCCATGAGCTTCACCCCTAAGGAACTGGTCCAAGAGATTCTCAAGCATGTACTGGAATTCCAGATGACAAACAATGTGGATTCTGTTTGACAGGCCATAGTGGATAGTTGGCAAATGAATTCTGATGACAGCAACACACGGAAAGACTGAAGGTGGAAACATGATTTTGATCTTCCAGGGTTGGTGACTCCAATGTTGAACTTCCATGGTTCTGACACTAGAGTTGCCAGAGCTAACTGAGGGAATCAAAAGGAAGAGCTCTTGTGTCCTGGGCAACTGTCAGAGGAAAGTTGTAAAGTTAATCATGTTACAGACCCAAAGGAAGCTAAATTATCTGGCATTCAAGAGACAAATTGACTAAACTTTGGAAGCTCATACTGAACTGCTAGAGAATGGGGTTGGCTTTAAGCATTTTTAAAGTGCTATAGGTTTGGTGGTAAGACTTTAAAATCTTAACTGTTTGCCTATACTTGCCCAAATACACATATCAAAGAATGAAGCCAAGTCATAATAGTTTCCATATCCTTAATTAAGATAAAGTTACCATTTCTGGGAAAGTGGAAGTATGTGATGTTTATACTTAGACTTAATTAAATGTGAAAAAAAAAATTCCCTGTGATTTGTATCTGCTCACAGCTCAAGACCTAGCAGGAGGGGGCAACGGAAAAGTTTGGGAGACTTGAGAGCAAAAGAAAGCTGTGTCATCTTTCTTTGGAGAGCCTAGAGGTGAGTGTGTGTTGCATTTTGGAAAAAAGCACTTTTGCTGCCTCACAGAGTCTCCTGCATCCCGGTTTGGGATGGAAGCAGTAGAATGATTTCATTATACCAAAGGGTATCAGGGAATTGGTGAAGGGCCTTAGAGGCAGCCTCAGAAAAGTACCTGCAGCTTCAGAGTGGAACAGAAGTAGCAGAAAATCTCAGTACCAGTGAGAGTGACACTAAATTACACAAGAAAGCTTGTAGATTTGAATAGGCCTTTGTTTTAGCAATAGAATATGGTACTCCCTACTCTCCTCAAAAATCCCTTCGTGCTATGTAAATCTTCTAAGTCTGGGCACAACCTGGTGGGTGGAGGTACAAATCAACTGACATCAATTTTTTTTTCATCTGCCTGTATGAAGGCTTACAATGTTTACAGAGAGAAAAGTCAAGAATTTGGATATGTGTGCTTTACTCCAAATCTTCAGAGAGCAAACTAGATTTCTCACAATAAACTGAAGAAAATGTATGCCCTGGGGCTTCCTGGAAATGCTTTCCTGCCCCCCTTCCCCATTCTTAGTTCTCCCTGGGTTTGGGTTCTTGGTAGCTCACTGCCATATCACCTTCTCTTTACTTTGTCCAGAAGTCTTCCTAGCTCAAGCAGGCACATACTGAACGTAGAACTCTTTTCTCTTCATGATGACTTCCATGGTAGCTTTCCTTTGATCACATCTACTTGGGTAAAACTGGCTTTGCTTATATACTGTCAAAATTTATTGCTTTTTTCCCAAGGCACCATATCACATTCAGTAAATGGAGGAGTCAGCTATCTGGAGATTGTCATCATTGGTCTATTTTAAACAGTTTGTACTCACGTCCTCTGTGCCATTCCTCTTCTCCACATTGGCTGGCTGGATTTGTGCACAAATATGGGTAGTCCCTTTCGACATATCAGCATGTCTTTAAGGGATATGTTGAAAACCTTCTTGCCACCTCTTCCTCCTTCCTCACCCAAAATGCCAGTGGATGTTGCTGCCAAACACTGGCTCAACACATCTCTACTCCAGTTGTTTCCTTCAGAAAACTAGGTTTCCTTAGATAGCTTCTTTGTGACAAAACATTAGGCCATTCAATTGATTAACACAACCTCCATTTTTTAACTGCTTGTTCCAGCTGTCTGGCTTGGAGGAATCTTCTTTTCAGAAGAAATCTAAGAGCAAAAATAGAGTCTTTGTCTTATAGCATAGGTGAGGTACAGTGTTTCCTTGAGTTACCAAACTACTAGTTAACTTAAAGTAACCTCTCCAGTTTTTAAATGGGCAATTTAAACCACACTCTTTAAAGAGGACCTTACTATGTAGCTTGACTAACTTGAGAGTTGTCTCTAATTAGAATGCTGTACTGAGATGGCTTGCTGGCATATTGTCATCTGTGCATACTGAATACATTTTCATAAAATTGTTTCAGTTAATCATCCTTTGGGCTTCTTCATGGGGGGTCTGCAACTCACTGCTCTTGTGCTTCTTTCTCTGACACCCAGCCCTTGTGAACACAAGCACGTTGCTGAGCTTTTCTGAGATACCTGAAGTTGCCTGCCCATGATTTTTCCCCTCTATCTGTATATTTGAAGATGGGGGGAGGTAGGGGGAAAGTGTAAAAAAATGTGGAAATCTAGTGTTATTTTAAGCATTAAAGCTGAGTGCCTGATAAAACTCTTCTTCAGTGTGGTGTGCTCTACACTCAAGAAAACTGGAATATTTGAAAGTGTAGCTCAGAAGAAATCTTTGTCTTCGTTTTAAAAGTTTCCCACCTACCACTATTTCATCTTGATCCTGATCTGTTTATGCTGGCCACTCCTTTAGCACAAGGATTGGCAATTTGTGTCTGTAAAGAGTTATATGGTAAATATTTTAGGCTTTGTGAGCTATAAGGTCTCTGAGGCAACTGCTCAACTCTGTCATTGAAGCTCAAAACCAGCATAGACAAAACGCAAGCAAATGGGAGTGGCTATATATCAGTAAAACTTTATTTACAGCCACTGAAATTTGAAATTCATATAATTTTCACATGTCACAAAATCTTCTTTTGATTTTTTCAACTATTTAAAAACGGAGAAGCCATTTCTTTGCTTGCAGGGCATACAAAACCAAACAGCAGGCTTGGTTTGTCTCTCAAGCCGTAGTTTGGAGAACTCTACTTTAACACCACTGTGATGTAGAGAATTGTAGTCACTTTCTTGGCTCTGAAAAAAATAAATAAAAAACAACTGTTTGTTGTATAACATCAACTTGACTACTCCCTCTGACCATGGCCAAACATCATATATGAGGAGGAGTTTTTCATTCATCCCTCAAATACTTTCATTTCTTAAGCTTCTATGATGCAGCTGGAAAGTTCTAAGCTACTTACAACTTATGTGTGTGCCTCTTGGGTATCCCAGACATCAAATACAATTATTTCCACACGGATCCAAAGTAATTTACGCAGGATAATTTGCTTTGGCCATCTAAAAAAAATCTTTCTCTGCCTGTTACTGTGGTACATTTGGTAGTGGAAACAAGCAAGGCTTTGCTCTTATGATACAAGTCCAGAGGGCACTTTGGCCATTGGGGCTCTAGTAGAGGGTGCCAAACCACAGCTGTAAAGGGTGTGTGATAGGACAAATCTGAAGCAGCCCAGGAAATTGCCAGCTGGAAAGGGATGTCAAGAAGTGAGACAGTTTACAAACAGTCCAGGCCTCAGAGGCGAGTGAGCAGCTGGCATTAGCACCCCATTTAACTTGCTAGTATTAGGTGGGTCTTTATGGCTGTAACTTTCACTGAACTCACTTTTCCTTCCTTGGCAGTCCATTAGACTGTCCCGTCTTCCAGCTGTCCCCAGATCCATCTAAGGAAATGGGATGTTCAAGATATGGGACCTAGGCTACAGATGATCTCTTCCTGAAGTACTTCTGTATTCTGAAGTAGAAGGCATTTATTCTCTGAAGACAAGGAAGCATCTTTTCATACATTTTATTCCAGTCATCTTTATATTTAAACATCACTTTATCCCAGAAATCTTCCTTGGTTGCTTCACTACTCTTACTCCTCTTTCCTTGTCTCTTTACTCACAGAATATTATATATAAATCACCCTGATTTATAATATAAGGTTGGCTTCTGTTTTAGTTTGCTAAAAGCTGCCAAAAGCAATATACCAGAAATGGGTTGGCTTTTACAATGGGGGATTTATTTGCTTATAAACTTAAGAGTTCTGAGGCCATGAAAGTGTCCAAATTAAGGCATCAACTTTCTCCACAAAGATATTCACAGGGAGGCACCTGCTGGTTTCTCCCTTCTCTTTTGGGTTTTGTTGCTTGTCTCTGGCTTCCTCTTTCCCAGGTTCCACTGATTTCAGCTCCTTACTCTTGTGACTTTCTCTCTCTGCTCCTGTGGCTTTTCTTCTGTGCTTCTGGGAGTTTCTCTCTGTGTCTCTCTCCATATTTAACACATTTATAAAGGACTCCAGTAAGTGGATTAAGACCCACCCTGGGTAACTTCTTACTGAAAAAAGCTAATCAAAAGGTCCCACCTACAGTAGTTCCACACCCAGAGGAATGGATTAGCTCTAAGAACATGATCTTTTCTGGAGTCCATAAAAGCTTCAAACTACCAGTATTTCCATGGCTGTCTCTTCAGGAATTTTGAAGATGGAGCAAGAATAGTGGTTTATAATTCTTGTATCACCTATTAGCACTTGTTTATTACCTTGCATATAGTGGATCTCCACTAGTGAATACACTGATAAAATTTGTAGGGAAGCATTTTAGATATTTATTCTGAGCAGACTGTCTTTGCTTTGACTCACACATTTGACTTTCACTCAGATAATCTCTTATATCTGTTTTTCTTTTATGCCATTATCCTGATGCATTCTTTGTCCCTGGATCTGCTGCAGCAACTATCACCCCATTGATTTCCAGGGTCAATTTGATGTATCTGGCTGTCAAGGGTTTGCCACTTTCTCCTTCACTCATTGTTGCTATCAACAACAACAAAAATATATATGTATATATGGATGTATTCACATACACACAAATACACACATATATACACATGCATAGGATATTCTGGTTATGTAAATCATCTATTTCCATTTTAGAACCATTAAAAATAAAATTATTCATAACTGTACCACCTAAAAAAATAATCACTGCAAACGTTACATAAATGTTATATAAAAAATGTAGGGAATTCCCATATGCCCCACTCCCTATCCCTCCAACACTTTCCCACACTAACAACATTCTTCATTAGTGTGGTACATTTGTTACAATTGATGATCACATATTGCTTGCAGTTTTAGACTCTCTCTATTCTTTGGGATGGTCATTGTCTATCATCATTTCCTTCTTAGTTGTCCTGTGTGAGCCCAATGAACTGGAGAGTGGGTGTTGCAACTCTTTTGAAATTCAGGGCCCAAATGGCACATGGAAAGCCCAAAGATTTAAATCTCTTGGACATAAACCTATCAACTCTAGTACTAACTATAGGTTCGAGTATAAGGGGCAGAAGAGTCATGTGTTGGGAAACCACAACTGAGTCCAACTCTGTCACACTGGGGAGCATAAATTCCAAAGTAGGGCCTAATGGCAGGATCCCAAACTCCTGAGCTTTCAGCCCTGCCTAAAGTGTCTGGATATCTCCAGAGCCCTCTATTTGAGGCAATATTTACCGTGGCAGTCAATGAGATCTTGATGAGACGTGCGTAAGAGTAACCTCTATAATGACCTCCTGACTCGCTTTGAAGTTTCTTAGCCATATAAACTCATTTGTTTTTATACTTTATCCCTTTTGGTCAAGGTCTCTTTCCAGTTGCATTGCTAGTTAGTGCTTGGTAGTAATCCCTAGGTGCCAGGAAGGCTTATCCCCAGGAATCATGTCCCACACCAGGGGAAAGGCAATGCATTTATATGCTGAGTTTGGCTTAGAGAGAGGCCACATTTGAGCAACAAGAGGGCTTTCAAGAGATAACTCTTAGGCAACTTATAATACTAGGTTAACTTTCAATTTCAAAAGAAAAGTTTAGTAAGTACAGTCATCAATATCAAGGGCCCATCAATGGTCTATCCTTCTCCATTAGTCACTGCTCCTAAACACTGTACTCGGGGGATTCTTACTGTCCCATTAGAGAATGAGGCAGAAATCCCCAGGATAGGAATTGGATATTCTTTCTGTTATTGTGTGACTCTCCACCCATCATGATAATGCCCCATGAACACTTGAACTTTTTCATATGCCTTTATAGGTATGCCCCAGGTAAACCTCCTCCCATGCATCCCCCATCACTGACGCCCTGCACCAATGATCTTCCTCTGTCACAGGTGCAACCTTTCTGTGATCCAAAATTTCTTCAAAAATGAAGCCAACAAAAACTGCTAACATTTTAACACCAAACTTTTAATCCTGATTATATCCATTAGTAATTTTTCTTCTCAAAATATTTATTAATATTTTGGAAAACATTAAAAATTTACATTTTTGTATCAAGTCTAGTCCAGAATTTCTATCATTGGAATATGAAATAATTTTAGGTGGTACAGGAATGAATTTGTTTTCTTTAAAGTACTTTTGTTTCCATTTTAGTGATATATATTATAACTATATTAGTGATGTAAAATTTTCTTATTGATCATATTAATTTACATAAAGGAAGTGATTTGATTTATGTGGCCATGACAAAAGTCACTGTGGGAGGTAACATGAATAATTCAAGTTTGGGAAACACTGCCTGAGTTTATTATTGATTTATATGGTGTATAAAGCACCATGCTTAGCCCATAGGGAGGCAAAGGTGAGGAAGTCATGGATCTACCTAGTAAAGCATTCATGAAATTCATTATTAGGACACTAAAACAGGTGTACACTATGTTCTCTGTGGATAATATTTGCATCTTTGCTATGAAAAAGTGAAATATAAGCTGGATGCTACAATAATTATTAATGTGGTTTATATGTAGTAACTTGGACAGGTCTCTGAGGCTAGTCTTCCTTCCTGATCAACATACTTGAAGCATGGCTCCTGTGTAACTCTGTCATGAAGTTTTGAGGGTTCAATTTTGGCAGGGGATGGCAGTGGTCCAGGTCCTACAAGTCTACAAGTTCTGCAGTATCTTGAAATTGTGGCTTACTGAGAAGTAAGGGGAGGTAGAGAGGCTTTAGACTGGGTTGAACTGACAGAGACAAATAACACAATTAGGAATCTCATGGTTAAGAACTATCAGAACCTAAGGGGCACTTGGTCTTTTTGAGGAAGTGAAAGAAGAGTAGAGAAACTGAACTTATTAGTGGCTTTAAAATCTCTTTCTGTCCCTCTTCTTCTTATGCCTTGAGTAGCTCTCCCCTGTTTGTCATGTGTGAACATGGCCTCTGTCAGTGGACTACATTGTGCAGCAGCCCAGATGCAATGCACTTGTATGATGATAGGATCATGTTCCAGATTGTGCTTTTGCTTTCATTGTTTAGTAAACTCAAAACAAGCCTTTTACTTGCCTCTGGCATTGCTCCTGCAGGAATAAAATTCTTGAAATGGAAAGTTCCACCGCAGCACAAGTGACACATGTTGTATTTGCTCCCTGAAATATTGTAGACCACAGCTTAACATGCAAAAAATGGTGGAATTCTCTGAAATTGTCTTTGGACAAAGAGTCTGCTAAAGAGTATACTGTCATCTCTACCATGTTTCCTTGTAGGATTCAGTTTCCTTCTCATTGAAATGGGACAGCCATTGCCTAAAGCTCAGAGTAGAAATGAATTAATCCAAATTGGGTCCTAATAATTTAGACAAACAATTTCTTAGAAACAAGAAGACACTCCCTTCACTACTTATAGACCCTTTTTTATAATCTGCCTTGCATCAAAGGGTATCATTTCTTCCCTGTGGGTAAAGACAAGTCAGCACACAATTTAACATGGTGGTTGGACAAACACTTGGAAGTTAGTCTCCCTATGTTCATAATTGCAGTTTTACCACTAGCTGTATGATCTGAGGCCAGGTTGTGTAACCTGAGTTTCATTATCTGTAAAACGGGATGAAAATAATGCTATTTGCTTCATAGAGTTGCTGTGAGGATTAAATGAGTTAATGTATATAAAGCACATGGAGCAGTGCTTCACACCTAGTGTGGATACCATGAATATTCATTATTACTATTATCTACAGTAAGCAAGGATAAGCTCCTCCAGGGCTTATTTAACAGTATTATGGCATCCTCCACAGTGACCAAGAATGACAAGATGGAAAGAACACTTGTAAGAGTCAAACAGCTTGTATTATAGTTCAGGTTCAAATAGACATGGCATGACCTTGTGCAAGTTACTTCAAAGTTTTGAGCCTTAGTTTCAGAACTATAAAAATTAGCAATATAAGAAACTGCCATTTTCAGACTCTTAACACGTAACTATATGCATGTAAGTTGTATAGTGCTGAAGTGTTTTTGTGAGAATTATTATAGCCTCCTTCCTTATTCCCTTTACCTCTGATTCTGAAATGAAGTAGAGAGGAAAATTTCCATTAAATAATAAAAGTTAATTTTTTATTTTTTTATTTTTTTATTTTTTTATTTTTTATTTTTTTTATTATGGGTAAAAATCAAAATTCTCACAATACATACAAACATTTGTAAAATGATATATAAATATATATGCATATATGTGTATTTGCTTACAAAAATGTTATTTTATATATATATATATACATATATTTTAAGAGGTGCTTAGATTACCTAAAATATTATACGGAACCCACTTCTACAGTGTGAACTGTGGTCTATGGTTGGTGGCAAGGCTCCAGGAGGTGTAGGTTCATTGAGGTTGGTGGGCCACACTATGGGAGATGTAAAAGTTAATTTAAATGATAGAAGTGTACATGCTTAATGTAGATAATGTGGAAAGTAAGAAAAATATTTAAAAATCCATCATTTTACCCCTTAGAGAAAGTCACTATTAGCATTATACTTTTTCTTACATATTATAAAGTGTCTTGATGCTTAAAGTTTCTACATAGCTTTTTTTTAGTCCTCTCCAGGGCAAGATCCCAGTTGGGGAGACCTATAAATGAAAAAGATCAATCTTTTATGCTTCATTTTGTAAAAGAAATTTAAAGTTTTTTTTTTTTTTTAATTGCTATGTGAAGGAAATAATAATACTTTGGTTATATTTACAACATCATTTGAGAACTTTCTAATATGCATAATTTCATCATTTGTGACAAAATTGAAAATGGCTTTAATTTAATGTATTTTATCTCACTAATGCTATATAAATCTGGGTAAGGAAGATAATGAATTAGGAACTCCTACAGAGTTTGAATTCATTAGTTTATTAACTGTAAACAACATAGGAGCTTTCTCACCTTTAGGCTACTTCTCTACTTGGAAGCAATCAATCAAAATCAATTTTTAGTTCTGGTGGAATGCATTTATCCAGGCACAGGAGTGACTGTGGATACAACCCCTTCTGGAGGTATGGTACATTTTCTCCATTGGAAGAGAAGGTCTTGGAAAAAGCAGGAAGGTGCCAGGTCACTTCCTGCCTTTTCCCAGTTACAATTGTCATTTCTTAGAAAAATTGGGACCTCATGCTCTTTGTCATTGGTTATTCCTGAACCTTCAACCATCCTTTCATCCTTCCCTTCCTTAATCCCCACCCCCTATTTTTTAGCAGTCATAAAATTTAATAATATACTTTGTGATTCTATACCACAAAAGGAAGAATTAAGCATTTTTATAAAATGGTTATTAATATTTGTTATTAGTTTTAAATTAATTTTTGAAAGATTAAAAACTTCACTGATAACTGATATTTATGACTTGATTTCTAGTAGGAGGTAATGAGATTGATCATCCCTGTCTTATACAGGATGTTTTTATTGGTGGTCATCAAGGAAATAATACTCTTGGCCTCTCCACTATTATTAGAAGTACAAGGGCAACGTTGCTTCATTGAGCGGCAACAGAAGAGAAGACAAAGACTGTAAGTAGTGGGTAAACCAGTTTAAGGGCTTAGATGGGCCCTTTACTATTAGTAGCAAAGGTATTTCTCTAATCATCCACCTTTTCTGACATGCAACAGACTGAAGGATGTGAAATGGGGGCTCCTCTAAACATGAATTTAAAATATTTATCTGAGGCAATGGGTTAACTGACCTGTAACTTTCAGAACCTCACCAATGGCACTAGGGAAACAAAGAAACCTGCTTTTCTTGTCCCAAACCATCTTCTGGAAGCCCTTGCTCAGTTCAGTTGGAGCTCTTAGGTCAAACAAACACAAAAATTAAGAAAACAACTGGTGGGTGACAGAGGAGTTGGAAGGTTTGGGAAAGGATCAGTATTTGTTTTATTTCCTCTGAGCTCATTACTTGCTCTGAGTAGGTTAGCCAGGAAGGAAAGATAAACACTATTTACTTAATAAGTCCTATAAGAACCTCACAGACTGTCTTTTCTGATTTACCATTGTAAATATCTCCTTTGCTTGTGCCTTTTTCCCAACCAACTTTGAGGTTGATGGATAATTTAGAGTGTGAATGAATAACATAAGCTTGCTTTTTTTTTCCCCCCTACATTGCTCTCAGGTCAAGGATATGAAGTGTGTGTGAGACGTTATGGGGAAAGGGAACCTTACTTGGGCCTCATCTTTTAATGCAATTTTAGATCAAATGGAAATGTTTCCTGGCTCAATATTTGCAGCCTAAAATTGATTTTTTTATTTCCAGTTCGGGGAGTTAAAAAGCAGGAAAGAACATGTCTCTATTTTTTGGTATTGTGGTGCCCTAAACTGACCCTCATGATTCATTCATCATCTTGGTTCATACCAAACAAATATAATCCCTTTAAGAGCTAGTTAAATTCAGTGCTTGGATAAATGGATTCTCCGCACAAGGCTCGGTAATGGTATCTTGGATTTATTTACCTTAGGACCAAATACAGATATTCTGATAAAATTAACTTTAAGGGAAGCGGCTGTGGCTCAATCAGTAGGGCTCCCGTTTACCATATGGGAGGCCCCGGGTTCGGTTCCCAGGGCCTCCTGGTGAAGGCAAGCTTGCCCACGCGGCGTGGTTAGCTGACCCAGCAAGCACAAGCAGCAAGAGGGGGATAAATGGATAAATAAATAAAATCTTTAAAAAAAAAAAATTAACTTTAAAACATATATGTGAGGATGGCATTACGAAGAGGAAGACAAAGGGAAAAGAAAGGAAGTATAGAAGAGGAGGACACTATTAGGGTTTTCATTTAAAATCAATAAAAAGAATAAAAATAAATAAATAGTCCATGAAAATAAACAGTAATCCATAGGTAGTGATTCTATAATACATTTTATGCTATCTTTCAAAAAAAATTACTCTACTCATTGTCTGTGAAACAGCCTAAAGTACACATTGATGGATATTGTCTGTGTCATCTGCATTCCCTGGTCCCCAAACATGGTTGAAAGGACAGTAAGGATTAGAGCTGACAAAATGGAATTTATCTCTACATGCAGGTATCTCATCCATTTTAACCCTATTTCTTTGTGTGAAAGTTGAAAATAAGTAAAATAAAAATATGAGCTTTAGCATAAGTATTCTATCCTCTAAGCCGCTGATAATTTATAAGAGGTCTAGCCACTTATAAATTTACTATTTCCATAATAGGATACATCACTGGTACCACAGCTGACTAAGGCTTTAGATAACATAAAGGTTACATTGAAGGTATAGGGGGATTCCCATATACCGCCACTCCCTCCCCCTCCCCCACTTTCCCCATTAACAATATCCTTCATTAGTGTGGTACATTTGTTGCAATTGATGAACACATACTGAAGTATTGCTACAAACCATGATCTATAGTTTACATTATAGCTTTAATATGCCAGTCAGTAATCATTTCTGTGAGCATTGTTTTACCAATTAGAGGGCTGAGATTAAAACACAGTACCTAAGAAAAGAACTTTGGAATATTAGACAAGAAATATAATAAAATGGAAAAATATATATGGAGATTTCTTGTTGATTTTTTTTCATTTCAGTGTACTTCTCAATTGTATGATATTAATAGCAATGCAGAATTATGACAGATATATTGGAGGAACAAGAGTTCCACAATGAATAAAGAAATGACTATAAGAGATAATAATTGATAGTTTTGTTAATTATTTGTGGCATAAAATAATTATTTTAAAATCAGTTAATTGGTGTTAATAGGAAAATATCATGGTGCTCATGTTTCTGCTGCATCATGTACTGTTTTCAACTCAGATCCAAAACAAATAGTGACAAAGAAGCAAAATTAATTTAATAGCTCCAGAACACTTAGGTTAGAAAGCAGAGCTATAGGACCCAACAAACCAATGGAAAGTCACCTTTGGGGTGCCAACAGTTAACAACCAGCATTCCTTTAAAAACATTGTTGCCAAAGCCTTGGTACTTAGGAAGAACTGGGAGCTATTACAAACAGAGACTGGGCAAATCTGCAAGTAGTAGTACAGCCCCTAATAAAATGAGGTGACAGCACCATAGCCAGGTTGGAAGAAGAACAGCATAGAACATCCAGCGGATAAGCGTGAAGGAACCTGGAGAAAGAAGACAATGAAAGAGGAAGAGAAAGCTAGTCCAGAGTACATAGCTTCCTTGTAGTCACATCTGAGTATTTTTTACAGTTTCTTAGACGGCTAGAATGAGCTATTCAAACTATAACACAATACATATCATAGTTTGCTATATAGAGATATTAGTTATTTTACAGCAAATTATATAAGCAACAGAACATCAATGCTCATATGAAATCTGTGCCAAATTCTGCAGACTATCTACATTTACAATTATTAAAATATCTATCTGTAGGGGCTCCTGGTTTTCCCTGAATCACATTAAACAGTCACATATCATTTTACCATATGCAAATTGTATTTTCAACTTTCTTTGTAATTTTCTCTTTTGTTTTATTACACCACAGAATGGGTAATAAACTACAAAGCCATCATGAGGAGCAGGTGCTGGGCATGGACTGAGTCATGTATATCTGCTTTGCAGAGCACACTGTTCAAAATCATGCCCCGGCAAAATCAAATGGCCATGGCTATATCACAAAACCTCACACTTCTTTTTAAAATATCTCAATGTTCAATGCCAAAATGCCAAAGATACCTCGTGGTTCTAATATAGACTCCAAATTTATTGCTGCTGGATGGCAATCATTTCCAGGCATTAAAATATTTTATTTTATTGGATCTAAGAAATTATCCTAATGGATATACTCAAAATTTAACTCTAAATATGCTTGTGATATTGTTGGAAATAATAGAGCAAAACTGGGGGAGGGGAGGTTGTACCTAAATGTCTGGAAAATGCAGGACTTGTCAAATAAAGTGTGCTACATTTGTTCAATGGGATATTTACCTATTTTTAGTAAAAATTTTAATAAAAATTACTTAGCTTAGAAAATGTTCATGATATAGATATCTTTGAGTGTTGGAATTATTAGAGACATTTATTTATTGTCTGTATGGTTTCTCCAAATAAACATATTACTATGTAATTAAAAGATAAAAGTTATTAATAAACAATTTAGTTTTCCAGAGTAGGCAGATCAGTGGAATGGAATCTGTAACAGACTATTTCCTTAACAGGGCTTAATTTACTTTCATGTAACATCCTAGCAAATCTCACAGTAACAAATGAGTACCCATTACTAAATAGCCACCTGGTCACTAGCTGCCCTGGGGAAATGACAAAAAAGATACATTCCATGCCTTCAGAGAGCTCACACCAATTGGCTGTGAATGGGAATCAGCGCTTGTCAGAAATTTAGATACCCAGATGTCTGAATCAGAACCTCTAAAACCAGCTGGGGGAAATAGTTCATACAAAGAAAACACAAATCCAATGAAACTAGGATTGCCACATTGAGGAAAGTGCTATGTAAAGTAAATTATCAGTGATTTGGAAAGATGGAGTTACTAAGAATTGAGGTGCCAGCCTAAAGAAAATTTTGGGGTCATTTTCCTTCTTCTCCTTTCATTGTTTGTGCCTCCTTCCAAATATCAATGCCTGCGAATCCTCTCTGAGTCTGATATCAGTGACTTATAACTGAGTGTGATGTAATTCCAGCTGTGTTACCCATATCAGGAAGATTTGCATTTTAAGCCTCATCTCTAGTTGTAAAATGAAAGGATTTTTCTCCTTCTAAAAGATTCCAGGTCTTCAGCATGCAGATAGATGGAAGGCGAGAATGTTGAAGGGTAGGGGAAAGGGCTTTTATGCTCATTTAAAGTCACATCAGAGAACCATGATCTACTCAACTGACCAGCTAAGAAGGCAGCTAGCCAGCTTTTTGGCAATTCCGGTTTTGAATGTTAAATACAAGGATCATTCAAATTATGGAATATCCCAGATATTCAGGGCTTTTAACATTTTATATTCAGCTATTTAGATGTTCAGAAAGTCTACAAAGTGTGGAAAATTTTAACTATGTGGAGGCATGAGTCCGAACAGCTTCAAGATTCTGTTTTATGGGAGTAGTCACTTAGCAGAGACTAGCTGGCTAGCCAGAACCTACATTTCAATATAACTTTTTATTTCCTTCTCCTCTTTAAACATGCAGCAATTCCTAAGAAATTTTGTTCTTTGGGAAAATTGCCATCAAATGGAAGGTAAAACAAATATCATTTTAAAAATTGCAGGATATCCTTTTTCCGACTGCCCCCTTCCAAATTAAGTTCCCTTGATTATTTCCTCACAGAGAAACTCTATAAACATTTATTTAACATTCACTATGTGTCATAGCCTGTTCTAAAAAGCTTACCAATATTAATGTGCTTAATCCTTAAAATAACCCTATGTGATAAGTGCAGTATTCCTTTATAGGAATCTAAGGCAGAATGTTAAACAAATTTCCCAAGGTCATTTTTCTAGTAGATTATGGTACTGGGATTTGAATTCATGCACACTGGCCGCAGAGTCTGTGCTTTTAAGCACTACATTATGTGGCCTTTCAAGCTATTGCACATTCATTTATCTCAATTAAAAGTGAAGTCATTGAATCATCAGAGTAGGCTAGGAAATACTGTGATAGCTGATGACCTCAACCATCTCAGTGGCTTATTTCATACTCCCGCTATTCATACATGGCAGGTGCCTGCAACTGAGCTCCATGTTCTCTCCACTTTGGATCCTAGCTTGATAGAGCAGCTTCTATCTGAGACATTGTTGGTCATTGTGGCAGAAGTAAAATAGACATAGGAAACCACATATTGGCACTTAAAGTTCTTCTGAGAAATAATTTATGCTACTTTCTCCCATATTTCATTGGCCAAAAAAAAATGCCACATGACCGAGACTTCCATTAATGAGACTGGGAAGTAAAATCATCCTGTAAGGAAGGGTATCCAACATTTGTGACAAACTACTACAGTCTCCATTACTTATAAAAATTCTAATGATGTCTTTTTATTATTTTTTGTGTGTCACTTGTTCACTGTTAATCCTGATGGGGACCACATCTCTGTTATTCACCATTTCATTTCCAGTGCTTCATATGGTATGTGCCACCTGGTAGGCATACTACATATCTGTTGAATGAATAAATCAATGTACAAATTCATTAACAAACTTTAATATCAGACAGACACAACTTCTGTCTTGGCTTTGCCCTTAGCGACTGTGGACTCTGAAAAAATTGCCTTAATAAGCCTTAATTTTCTAATCTTTAAAATATGGAAGATAATTGTGCTTAGCTCATAGGGCTGTTACAATGACTATATAAGATAATGTTTGTCAATAACAAGTGTGGTATTTATTTACCACATATTAACCAATCTAATACTCCATCAGATGTAAAATGTACTATTATTTTATGAATCATAAAAAAAGAAGAGAGCTGCCAATTAATTACATACCATCAACTTCAAGATAGACCCAAGTTTAGAGATAATAATACATAAAAAAACATGCATTTTATAATCAATGACATTTATGTATTAGAAGTATTAGAAATTCAGAAGCTTATACAAATGTTTTTGTTTTACTGAATTTGGGATTCATGAATAACCAGATTATACTAAAGACAGGAATTTATCTCCATTGCTGGTGTGTCAGACACTGCAAGATGCTTAGCCATTGATTCCCCCTCCCTCAATTCTTCCTCTCTGGAGTAATTCTGGTTGTGTTTTGGGGTTCAGAGCATACACAAGTAAAGATATAAACTCTTCTTCTAGCCCCAGGTAGTTAATCATAAATTCAATTCAATCACGGCCTTATTCCCTTTACTCATGACTGGTTTAAAAATAGTTGTGTGGCTTAATTCTAGCTAAGGTGACAAGAGGGAAAGTCTCCCTTGGTAACTTCTGAGAAAGATTTTCTCCAAAGTAAACGACCTTTATATGAGGAAATACTCCTTCCTTTCTTTGCAGAGAGAGAAATGTGCATATGTGGTGCCTGGAACCTTTGCAGTCATGTTGCACTAATGTAGGGATAAGACTTGGGACATACAGGTGAAAGCCTTTAACTCAAAAAAATAAATAGCCCACCAGTTTCTCCACTGTAAAGTTATTTTTTTCTCCTTTTGTAATTAATAAGTATTTTGTCAGATACTTAGAGACCATGTAAAATCCCATTCACTCTACTTTCACTCACTAGTTGTAGCATCATTGAGTTTTCTTCCCTGAAGAAACTCTGATGGTTGCCAAATGGTGATTTTATACTACCATCATGTCTATTATTAGTTGGCTTTCTATTATAAGAAAATCTTTCTCTTTGCTTTACTTATTTATTATTTATTTGTTTACTGTTATTTATCAGTAAAGTCATGGGTTTGGACTTATGGGTCCCTATTTTATTCAGTGTGTTATAATCTGCTATGATCATTTTTTATTTTGGTTCCAAAAATTATTCTACATTTGACTAGTTGGAGTCCTTTCCATCTGAAAAAAACAAACAAAAAAAACTTCTGTGTTCTTTCAACAAGTTCTCATCATTCTTTGAGTATTTCCTTACTTTCTGGCATAATAACTAGTCTAGGCTCATCTTGTTCTTTTCCTAAAAAAGCCCTAGAATCAACCATTTCTCTAAAGAACTCTGGTTCTTTTCAGTGCAGAGTGGTGTTTGGAAACCAAGATCTAGGCACTAAGTACGCGGATTGCTACTATGATATTGCTGCCCCCAGGTTCTTTCAGTGCACAGAGCTAGGGAATGTGTTTGTATGTAGTATGTATATGATATGTATATGTGTATATATGTGCACACATTCATATGTATATTTATTTCTCTCTCTTACCCACATGTTAAAATGCTGAGATTCTACTGATACCTTCAATTCTAATCCACCACCACAGGATTTACTCTAGCTTTCCCCCTTCCATTTTCATACCTCCCTTCTCTGACATTGAGGAGCCTGGCTCCAGGATCTCAATCTGCCTAAGGGTAGCCAGTTTCCTGACTACCTACTGCCATCCATTTTGCACACTGGCTCCAATGTTTCCTTAGGTCCACCTACCCTGGGCTACCTACTTATATGAGCCTTCCTAGTGACATTTTGATGAAGGAAAGAAAAAGATGTAATAAGTATTTAAGAGGAAGGAGGGGAGAAAAAAAAGAAAGGGGAGGAAGAGGAAGAAGAAAAATCTTTATTACATTGAAGCCTCACTACAATCTTGTAGGAAAAGTATGACTATTATCTCCATTTCACTGAGGTTGAGGACTTGTCCAAAGTCACACAGCTAGTGATTTTTATGAAGCTACGATTAAACCCAAGGAGTTGACTCCTGGCCTGTGGGCTCTTCTATGATAGTCAACTGCCTTTCATCTGCCTGTGCTTGCCATTAGCTATGCTCTGTATTTAATACATTTCTTCATTATTTTATATGCCTACTTCTGGTTGAAGCTGCTTAGCACCTAGCTCAAGAAGAGTTTACTCTAAGTGCTAGAACTAATGTAAACAGGGAATTACATTATTACAGCTACATGTGGTGTTATAATTACATCAGAATGCAACTCAGTTGCTGGCGCATTGTATGCGCCACACTGTCGCCAAATTTGCAGATGTTCAGTCTTACTTTTATTAAGCATGACAATGCCCAGCAGGATCCATTTTGTCTGATTATCCTCAAATGGAGAAGAATATTAAAAGGCAGGATAATTAAAAATATATGCCAAACAAAGGATGTGTCTACAATCCCCTTTCTAGTGCTTTGAAATAGTTCAAATTTCTCAGCTGGCTCTTGTGCACAGAGCACTAAAAGGATGTCTTAAATTTAGACATATGTCTTCATTCTGTTTAATGCACCAGAACAAAACATAGCTCGAGACCACCATGAATTGATGTCTAAGTGCTGGAATGCTAGAGAACACTCACATTTCCACAGGGCTAAATGTCATCATAGGGTTTGTGACTGCACTTTCCCCTTTGAGAACATAGCCTTCTATTTTTAAGATTTGCCCCTTGCAATCCATGCCAATACTTCTCCTTGAATCCACATAATGGTTCTCTTTTATTTGATGCAACTTCAGAGAGTTCAAATCACATATATTTTACAATGAAGCTTTTACTTGAGAGCAAGGGGGAAATCCCATCACTCCCATACAGGGTGGCAGCCCTAAAAACATAATATAAAAGATGAAAAAAATGTTAGATAAACTTATTAGGATAATTCCAGGTTTGAGTTTATTCAAAAAGCCCTTAAGGAAAGTAAGCATGTAGGTTTGTATGAGATAGATATGAGGTTTCCAACAAATGGCATGCCAACTATTTCTAGTGGATTGGTGGTTAGGATTTTGATGAAAATGGTGTGGCAGCAAAAATATTAGAAAGGAGATCCTATGACTTAGTCTTGCCAACTTTGGGCTGTACCAACCATGTGGTCCCTGAATGCTGTATCAAGAGATTCTCAAATCTTAGGAAGATTTCTTCTGGGAGTAGAGTCAAACCAGAATGTCCTCCGGGGAGAAGAAATTTGAAATCATGTCCTAAGAGCAACTGTTGAAGGAATTAAGTGTAGGTACCTACTCTGAAATAGAAAAATAAGTAAGTTGGGGACATGATATTTATCTTAACATATTTGACAGCTTGTCATATAAAAGAAGGATTAAATTGCAGGGTGGCCCAAGCACGTAGAAGTCAGAGTTATGAATGTAATCCAAGGGGACATAAAATTCATTTCAATGTAAGGAAAGTTTTTCTAAGGTGGACCATCTGAATCACTAAATTTATATAAGAAGATATTCTTACCAGATATTAGTGACAACCTAAAGCAGTGCTTCTCAACATTTAATATGCTAACGAATCACCTGGGGTCTTGTTAAAATGCAGATTCTGATTCTGTAGATCTGCCCTGGGGCCTAGATTCTGCTCCCAGGGACGTATATATTGTGGAACCACAGACCACTCTCTGTGTTAGCAAGGTCTTAGAGGGAATTAAACAAGTGAATAATTTATTCCTGAAATGCCATGGCTTTAAGGTTTAGCATAGCATTGTGGAATGGTAATGTAAACTTGATAGGGATGGGAGGCAAAAAAATATTTTAACTGAAGGAAATCTAGAAATCATCTTACTGATGTAACTGAGAGTTCCAGAGAAAAACTGAGCAGCAATGAAAAGAAACATACTGCTTAGATTAAAACAGGCCTAAAGCAAGGTCAAAGCCATCCAAAGAGGGGAATCCCTTATGTAGGAGAGCAATGGAAACTGAAAGCACTTAGAGCCACACATAACTTAGAAAGAGATTCCCATCCAGTCCATGAATCCACTAATTTGCCATAAAAGTAACGGAGATGGTGTTTGGTTGAGCAGGTACTATAATAAGGGAGCCAGGTTCAACAGCAGGTTTTTCCAGATAACTTGAGTGAGAATGAATGGAAATAGTGTGAAGTTCTGAAAATCCTAGCACCAAGCTGAAAGGCTCCTGGTTCCAGGTAAAGATTGTCGTCATCACGGATCACTTGGTCCCAGAAGACCAGATAGCCAAGAGTCAATCTGAAAAGTATCCACTCAGAGACCAAATGCAACTTTCTCAAACCAGTTTTCCTCTTAAAGGAAATCTTTTCTTTTCCCTTTTGGCAGTTTTAGTAATTGAAAAGCCTTAGGAATATGTATGCATTTGATTAGCTAAAGAGTCTTCCTTACCACTTAATTATCAAGTCTGCCAAAAGTCCAATTTGACCATTTAGGAATAGTAATAAGGTAACAGGTTCTTTCCAAACACTAATGCACGTTCCAGAACTCAGCTCTTATCCCATTTGGGAATGTCTCTATTTGTACATAAGCTCTTGTGTATTTATCATTCCAATTTCACATTTGAATATGGGCTTCCCAGAAAAATGTGTGTTAACTTTAAAAGGCTAACTGACTGACTCATTTGGTTAGGGGATTTTCACAGATTCCTAGTGTCTCATTGAGGTTGGACTCAGGCATTTTGTCTGTCAAAAATGCAGACTCAATCTCTTGGCACTTAAGCAAGCCTTTTGAATTTTTTTTTAAAGCAACATTTCAACTTTAACTGTTCAAATTAATATCACTGAGGTTTTTTTTAATGAGAAGAAACAGATAAAATATAAATATAAACAATTCAGCTTCCTCAAACCATCCTCTCTGCAGAGAAGCAATTTACTGGTAAATTTGGTACAATTCTTCTCTTGCTGACTAGATTAAAATCTACAGCAAGATATTGACTTAAAATCTGACTCTGACTTCTTTGATTTAAAACAGTGAAATTGTTATAGACAGGTCAACTAGAACTGGATTATATTTCAAACATATTCATTTGGTGTAGAGAGTATTTGTGTCAAATTTGGACGGAGTTCAGAGAAAAGTAGTAAAGATGAGTAAAGTTGGGAAATAAGACTAATAATGAAATAATTGGAGAAGAATCAACTTTGAGGAAAAAGAACTGAGAAAATTTTGAAATATTTACAAAATAATATGTGATTATTGTAGAAACTTTGGAAGGTCCTGAAAAGTATAAGTGTAAAAAAAATTCACTAGCAAGCTATCTAAATTAAGGATGTTTGTAAACAATCCTGTTTGTGTGTATAATGTTGTGACAGAACAAAAGAGGTTGAGTTGACTGTTCTCCTAGGTGATACAGATTAGTTATAAGAAAGAAAACTCTTATGATGAATATTTTTGTTTGTTTTTTTAACATTGAGGAATGTAATTTATGCAATTATTTTAAAAGAAGATAATAAGTAGAATGAGATTTACCAGCCTGAAATTTGCAGAAAGATTTGCATAACATATCACAGTACTTCCATCTTCAAAAATTGTGTATTTTGGAATTCCCATTATGAGCAATCTGGTCCTCGTCTGATCACCTATATACCTATAAAAAGACTATGTACCTGAATTTGCTTGGATTCCTTTCGCAGAAACTAGCTATTTCAGTCTGATCATAGGGATTGGTAAGCTTACAGTTCTTTATTCTTTTGAGGTGTTGATCCAAAAGTTTGTTGGCTTAAGTGATTCTAATAAAATTTTAAGAGAATTTGGAGAGGTTTTCCATATGTGTGCTCTGTCTTCACTTTAACATGGGACCCTATTAAATATAACAGTATTCTGGCCCTCAGCAGGTCTGTCCAAGTAAAAACTGCACGGATGTATTAATAATTAGGCTGATAAAAACATGCATTTTATATAGAGAGAGCCCCTTTATAAAAATTTACTTTTGAATATTATACTTTTTACCTAGGTTCAAAGGAGGTGATATGTAGCCCTTAAAATGCTTTATCTACTGTCCTACAAGACTAATTTTGTGAGTTGCACACATTATAATTCAAGAAGATATATCAATTTTAGACCTTTTTATAATTTACAGCATTAGTTTAATATGGGGGAAGAACAGAACCACACATTATACCTAAGATGTGTCTTGATGTGTTTTGATGTATGCCAACTTTAGCAAAATATGCCAGGTCCTTCTTTTAGAAGGTATCATAGAGCTAATGATCAGAAAGACAAATAAAAAGCGCTAGGCGGTTCAGTTAAAACCATGGGCTAATTATAGAGACCTAACGGTTGAATACATTTTTATTTGTACAAAGTTAAAATATGTATGGATCATCATATACAACAGTTTTATTAGAAAACTTTTTTTTTTTTTTTTTTTGACTCTGGTTTAGAGTTCTCTAATAGGTATAAGGGATAAAGACAGACCAGGACACATCCTGGGTCTTTGAGGAGTTCATAATCTATTCAGGGAAGCAGGACAGTCAGAGAAAATGTTATTAACAACACTGACTAGCTGGTACAGAGTGAATGAATGGAGATATGAATAATATGTGCCAAGGATCTAGTAATTTTGGAGAATTATGTCATATTTTAACAGGCACGTTGCCCATGAAACAATACACATCTTTTCTGGCATGGAGTAGTGGTAGCATTATAACCAAACATTGAAGTGTTTTTTTTTAAGATTTATTTATTTATTTTACTTTTATCGATTTTAACTTCCCCCTCTCCCCCGCCCCCGTTTTTGCTGTTTTGTGTCCATTTGCTGGACAATTTTCTGTGCCTGTTTCCTGCCTTCTCATCTCATCCTTCTCCTCCTGTCTTCAAGGTTTTGAGAAGAAACTGATTCTATTTAACTGAGAAAAAATGGAAAACAGAATGACTGAAGTAAGCACATATAGGATGCCTTCCAATCAGAGCTTCATTCCCAGAGAAATTATTATGCCTTTTTTTTTTTTTTTTTTTTTGTCCCTGAAGGACAGTCAGAGTAAGGTTTGTAGTTTCTACCATGTGACCCTCACTCCCCAAACCACAACTGTTTGGATGAGTCACTAGGTTCAATCCCATCAGGCTAGGAAGAAAAAATATACGCTATACTTAAGAGCTGGTAACTCCTTCCCCATTGCTAGGTTCAAATTTACGCTCTCGTTTCTCTTAAGCCTGCCTTGCTGATAACCAGACCTGCTTGCTGGTGTGCTTAGATGAGCTCTGTGCCTGAACAGCTCTGTCTTCCAGCATTTCCTGCCTTCTTCCTGTTGGTGACTATTCTCTAGGACAAGGATTCTGTTTTGCTTCCACTTATTCAGGGTCTACTACCCTCTAAATCCATTGCTCTCAACCTTTAGCATGCTTCAGAATAACTGGGAGGCCTTGTTAAAACATGTTACTGGGCTCTTCTCCCAGAGTTTCTGATTCAATAGGTCTAAGGCCAGAAAATTTGGGGGTGGGGGTGGGAGTATGGGGGGGGGGCAGAAATAAATAATTAAATAAAGCTTTTTTAAAAATGTGGCTCTGGTGTCCGGTTACCTGTGGCCTCAGTTTTTAGTTCTGCCCCTTCCAACATTTTTGTAGCTTCTAAGTTATAAATGAATGAATGAAAGATGATTTATTTGGCTTATATAATTAGTATGGCCCGTTAGGAATTTCTTTCCTAATATAAATTAATACATTGACTTTCTAGTTTATAAATCATAATTTCATGATTTCATTGGCATAAGTCAGTTTTCTAGGGCCTGATATAAATTATTATTATAAATCTACCAAATTGAGGACCAGAATCTGTTCCTGGTGATAAGCTCTTCTAACTAACTGCAGCCTATAAAAAAGCAAAAATAAAAACAAATTCTCTATGGCAGAGAGCCTCAACCTTGGTTGTATATGAGAATTATCTGGGAAGTTTTAAAATAATCTGGCTGTCTGGGCCTCATTCCAGGAAATTCTGATTCATTTGGTCTGGGGTGGGGCTTGGCCATTGATAAAGCTCCCCAGATGATTTTAATGGGCAACTAGCATTGAGACACACCCATCTAGAAGATCACTTTTGCACTGTCTGAAAATGACAGCTGGGTTTAGTATTGATGGAGTAAAATTTTGGTTGGAGATGATATAAGCTTTTTTTTTTAATATATTTGCCTTTTTTTTTTCCTTCAGAAAAGAGGATCTGATTAATGCTTACTTTTCATGATAAAGAAGCTAGTAGTTTTATAACATAGTTTTTAAAAAATGTTTTTTTACTTTTTACCCCTGGACTGGGAAAATCTGAGGACACTCACTCATGACTCTCTATCTCCACCTGGTGGCAAAACATGCCATAATCTACAAAAAATATGGTAACAGGAAAAGACAATTTTAAATCTCAAAAACCCAACAAAGTAGCAATGTTGGGTAGCTCATGAGCTGCAACTGGTAACACGTGTCCTGTCTGATTGAGGTTAACAAAAATCCACAAACTAGCAGAGTATGGATCAGTTCCTTTTCTAATCTAGTTCCAAGACTATAATTTTTATCTTAATTTTGAACTTAATGCTGTCAACTAAGTAGAATAGGCAAGGTATTTTCCTCCCCAATGTACTTTCTTTTCTGCATGAAGGATTCTACCATTTGCTAAAATCAGTTGGCAATGATCTGGGGGAATTTGGATTGGGTAAGAGTAACTGTCCTTAATATTTATTGAAAAGTAAGTACAATAATCATATTATGCAATACATTAACTATGGTTAACTTCAAAATGACCTGATACCAGTTAGCAACTTAAGGTATAATGATTACTTCATAATAATATAACAAGGGAGACAGAACTGGAAAGGCAGAGACACTTCTTTGGATGCTTAAATATTCAATTCACCTCCTGTGTGACTTTTTTTTTTAAAGCAGTTTAATTGAGATATATACACACACCATACAATCTACCCAAAGTGTACAATCAATGGCTTTTAGTATAATCAGTGCTGTGCATTCATCATCCTGTGTGATTTTGAGTAATTTAAACTTTCTGAACCTCAATTTCCTTTCATGTAAATTGGGGAGAACACCTATGTGAATTACATGGTAAATGGTCCATGAATTATAACTATTACTAATACAAGCATGGAAGTTGCCCCATATTTGGAATACGAGTGCTGCAAGTAATATCAGTTCTAAACAATTTATATTTAGCTTGAATTTCTATATACTGAGTACCCAGGAGCACAGGCTCTGAAGCTAGACTGCTGTGTTCAGATCCTGGCTACTCAGGTAATTAGTCTTGTGATGCTGTTTGCTTAACATCCCTTTACCATGGTATTGCACTGTCTTATTGTGTGTTTATGAGTATAAAATATTATTATATGTACAATTGCTTAGAACAGGGCTTAACACATGGAAACATTTCAATAAATGTTAATTGCTCTAGGGGTTGCTTTTGCTGCTTTTGTTCCTATGGTTTCCCAGGTACTGTGTTAGGTTCTAAGACACTAATATTGTCTAAAACTGGTAAATAGCATAGTAAGATAGTAAAAAGGGAACATGCTGAAAATATTAAATTACATTTGAATGTGACAACAACAAAAAAATAGAATTTTCAACTGTATTCCAATATAACTTTAATTTGACAAGATAGTTTAGCCACCCTTTCATTAGTTCCTGTCCCTTAATTTTAGGTATGGATCTAAACTTGGAATCATTTTTGGAGTCTGCAACTGCCACCTTCTCTTCTTCTTCTCCTGCCTGTGCCCCCAGACCCCCATTAGCTGCTGATAAATGGTTTTAAGCATAATGGAAGGATAAGACTGATAGCATTCTGCAGGAAATAGAGGGATATTTAGGTTACAAGAAACCCATAATTATGTCTCATAATCTCTTCTTCCTTATCAAGATTGACAGTCCAAGCCACAGTGGCTAATAATCTAGGAAACCAGTATCTTAATGTTTAATATTAAAAAATTCCATTAGGATCCAGTTCAATAGTTGATGATTGTTGTTGATATACCCATAACACATTTCTTTCCCAAATGGGATCTATCTCAAATATGTGACCTTTAAATTTGTATATTCATCAAACTAAAGCAAAACATGCATATAATTATCTGTCTACGGATTCTAATTTAAAAATCTGGACAGAATGAATAAGGGTAGAAATTTCATGTGAGATTGTTAGCACAACATTTTGTAATAATATTCACATGTTCTAGAGCACGGAAAAAAACAAGGAACCAGTAACCGAAAAGGAAATGCTTTTGTTGAATGCAGTACATTACCCTTGACCAAAATATCACTACAGTTTCCAGAATCAATCGATTCTTTGTACTGAGAAATTTTATGAATCACCCCAGCAATTTGGCAAGTTCAGGATCTGGAATACTCAATTGCCATTCCAAGTAGTTCATTCTTATTAACTTTTCTCGGTCTGAAATAATAATTATCACTCCTTCCTTCTCTTTCAAGGAAATAGATATATATCTATTCATGAATGAAGGAAATAATCTTTTCTTTTCTTATGTTGGGCAGAGAGATAATAATTTTTTAAAAATTTAACTCCCATCATGAGCTTAAACCTCCCAATGCTATTTTGACATAACTCTACTAAAGGAAGGAAGGAAATTGAGAATTATATTCCAATGGTCTTAACTACTATTATTTTCAAAGTACATTTATAATGATAGAATTTTATCTCCACAAACATGTATTAGCAAAGGGGAATTTAGACACAAACGATATATATGCTTTTAACCTATAAAACTGTACAATTACTCACAGTTGCTCTGTAAGAAATGTAATACAAAGAATGCAATAGCTGTAAATTCATTGTTAAACAAGACATTTTACAAGTTTTAGTTATTATATAGTAAAAAGTCCCTTGCAACTTGACCCTGTGATAAATGCTTATTTCTTATCCTATTTAATTATAATATTTCCTTCTATCAAACATTACCTTTTCATTTCCTAATGACGACTAGATGTTCAGAGCTAAATATAATGCTCACAGTACCTGTATTAGCCTAGATCGTTAGCATTTGCTTCTGGTTTCTTTAAGAATATTTTAAATTTTTATTTCTATTTTAGCAGCCATACTCTATATGATGTCTTTTTTAAAAAAGATTTTAACTCTTCCTGGAAGCAGAGGTATACAATAAAATAGGGGAATTAATTCTTAGAGGGTCAAAAAAAAAAAAAAAAACCAAAAAAACAAAACTGGCGTTATCTATAGGTTAGCAAATATTTTGAATAGGTTTACATGATGCTTGTGATAACTTTTTGCCAAAGGACTGAATTCTGTTAGAAAAACATGCTTTTAACCATCTTTTCAACTCCAACTAAGAAGATGGATCAACTTGTGACCAATCAAAAGAGCTGAAATAAATAGTGGATTTTAATTCTCATTTTCACATTGGTCTCAAGATCGGGATATGTATTATGAGCACTTAATTATCTGCCCATTGAAATCAGCCATGTGAAACGAGTGTAAGGATCTGATTGTCCTGTGAAGAATGCTCTGAACACTGGATAAAATTTGTAGCACACTTAACAGATCTTCACCTGTCTTGACCGTTCTGCAATAAATTCTAAAAGTGGATAATAGATATTACTAATTATAGAAGTGTTTGGTTATATTTACATAGTTGTTATGAACTTTGGACCCATAGATTTTAAAGATGAAAAAAAAATTCAGAAATTTTCTTGTCCAGCAGATGCTTGGAAGACCCCAATTGGCTACTTGTCCCCAAATGTATAGAAAATGCTTCACATAAAAACTGCTGCATAATGAGTGCTAAATAAGTCTATTGCTTCTGATTGTTTAAAAATCAAACTTTTAATATCTTGTCCTAAAATCAGAAATCTAGAAGGCTGTTCACTCTCTGCAGTCAGATGGGTGTAGATGCCTTGTACTGGATTAATATTTTGATGTATTGAAGGCAATAAGGACAAGTGGGTCTATATTATTTATTAATTATTTTGATAATAAAGATGAGATACCCTTAATACACTTCCATGATTTCTTGGATACATTCAATGCAGATAAACCAAAATAGGGATAACATCTATCCAAATATTTTGATATAAATATCAAGTAATTATTACTACTCTTCCAGATATCATTTTACCTAACAGATGTAATGCTGCTGGGTCTGTTTCTTTAACTATAAAATAGAGAATTCAAGTGGTTAGGCAAGGATTCCTTCTATTTCTCAGACTGAGATGTTTTTGCCAGATGATGAGGTAAGAGCAAGTTTTCCCAGGAATCTAACTTCACACTCTTTGGTACTTTCCCTTCCACCCTTTCAAATCAATAGAGACAATACATTTTACAATTCAATAGTGTATTGGGACAGATCTTCCAAGTCATTCAGCTGAGGCAGAATTTGAGTCTTAGTGATAATTTCGGGGTGACTGTCTGTAGCAGTTTGATATTATTTATGAATTCAATATTGGATTATGTTTGTAAACCGGTCTGTTGGAGGTTTCACTTTCACTTGATTAAATTATGATTAGGGCTTTGATTGGGCCATGTCAGTAGGATGTTGTGTTCTGCCCCCCAGGTAGGCAGGGACTCACAGAGAAAACAACAAGGCATAGGAGTTATTATAGTTGGAGTTTTGAGCTGGAGCCTGGGAAGTGAACACACAGGAGAAGAACACAAAGGAATAGAGATGTTTCCTTAGACACAGCAGAAGCCCCAGGGAGAGACAAAACCCTTTACCTGATAGTCTACCGCTGGCCTTGTGGAAAGAGCATAGCAGTTGAGCCCAGAGAAAAATGGAGCCCCAGGAAGAGAGGAACCCCAGAAGCCTGAACTATTGGCAGATGTTGGCAGCCATCTTGCCCCAACACATAGCAAGAGACTTTGGTGAGGGAAGTACCTTATGTTTTGTGGCCTGGTAACTGTAAGCTTATACCCCAAATAAATACCCTTTATAAAGGCCAACAGATTTCTGGTATTTTGCATCAGTAACCCTTTGGCTGACTAATACACTATCCTTTCAGTGCATAGTCAGTGTACAAGAGGTATCAGTGGACTCAGAAAGGCTGGGAACAGCTGTGGCAATTGGAGTTTTTAGCGATTCCCTGACTACTGGTCTTAGAGATTCCTTTTTGGCCATTGATTTCCTTCCTCCCGACCTCCATTTTCCTGTCTCCCCTTTGCTCAGCCTCCATTCTGTAAGATTCATCAGACAGTCCATACTTCCTGAGCCCCCATTCCGTCTGTAATTTTAATCAGAGTTACTTTTTATTGAGGACATATTATGCCATAGATACTCTGCTACCCATTTTACATACGTGACAATGCAGTCTCATATTCTATGGGTAGGATAACCATGAGTCCCAGTTTTCAAAACAGTGCTATCTATCCCAATTGTCCTAGTGTAATTGATCATAGCACTCTCACTCTCAAAAGTGATACACTGGCCTACAACAATAAAACTATGATTTGTTAAAATTCGCTATGAAAAATTCTAGAAGATAGCTGTAAAGCACAGCATACATAATATTGTATAAATATCTCTATATAGTAATTTTTATTCACATTTATTTTGAAATGGTTTGTCCAAACTAAAAGGAAGATAATAAGGAAAGTCTGTGTTCAAGTTTTAGGAAATTTAAAATCATTTGTTATGCTTTAAAAGTAATGATCAAATTCGAAGCCTTGAAGGGGAAAGTTTGGAAAATCTTAAAAAAGCATTCTTCCTCGTCTGCAAGGAATTCTCTATTCTGTTGTATTAAGCCTACTTAAGCTTAATACATGTTAGTACATTCTTGTTTTAAGAACTGAGAAAATCTCTTCTTAGTTATATCTCCTTGAAGCCTCACTGAAATTCATAGGTCATCCCCACACCACAAGTAAGAAATTTATGGTTCAGAGATGTTAAATTTCGAGCCAAAGTTCACATCTAAAAGCTGCAGAACTGAGATTCTACTCTCAAGTTTGTCTAGTGATAAAACAAATTCTCTGAAATACTTTCTTTACTTAAACACTTCGACTAATGAATGCAATAACTTTTAAGTTAGTTTACATATTTAAAAAGGAATCTACATTAATGATTTACTAAACAATGGAAATGATACTGAAGATAGAAAAAACAGCTTAGGCTTGAGGCACTGCAGCGGGAGAGCGGCGGCTGGCGCGTAGGGGCAGGCTTGGCGGAGGCCCGGGTGCGGAAAGCGGCAGACTATGTTGGAAGCAAGGAGTTCCGAGACTACTTTATGACTATGCGCTTTGGGGACCAGTAGCCAACTGGGGTCTTCCAATTGCTGCCATCAACGACATGAAAATGTCTCCCAAGATTATCAGTGGTCAGATGACATTTGCCCTCTGTTGTTATTCTTTGACATTCATGAGATTTGCCTACAAGGTACAACCTCGAAACTGGCTTCTGTTTGCATGCCATGCAACAAATGAAGTCCCCCAGCTTATTCAGGGAGAAGGGCTTATCAAATATGAAGAAACCCGTTCAGATTACAATACGACAGGACAATTCACAGCTAGCCTTATACTTAGCGTTTGGGCAGAGGAAACCAGCCTCTCAGGGAAAAGTAAAAGCCTGTTTGCTCTGGGAGAGGTTTTAGCAAGTGATTGAAAGTCTTCTCATGGGAAGCGGCTGTGGCTCAATCAGTAGGGCTCCTGTTTACCATATGGGAGGCCCCGGGAACCGAACCCGGGGCCTCCTGGTGAAGGCAAGCCCTCCCGCACGGCGTGGTTAGCTGACCCAGCGAGCACAAGCAGCAAGGGGGGGATAAATGAATAAATAAATAAAATCTTTAAAAAAAAAAAAAAAAAAAGAAAGTCTTCTCAGAACATAATCTTGATTTCTCCATTTACATCATGCAGTTAAATTATGGTTTTTAGAAAATCTAACGTGAACATTAAAAATGTTTTCTGTTCTCTGTTGTAGTAATAGGTGAGAGCAGCAGAACAATTTTGGGGAACCAAAAATAAAGCTGATGTAGGCAAGATCTGTACCCTCTTATGTGGACCCTTTCTCTGATTCTTCCTGTCTCCTCTGAAGAGTTACTGTTCTTTCGCTTTTTCCCACCTACTTTTCTTTTTAAGGCACTATGCAGTTTACAACGTATGTTCATATATGTTCTCACTTTTGAGAGTCACAAGCCCTGTGAAGTTGATGGGACTGGTGTTTCCCATTTTATAGATGAGGGAACAGGTCCAGAAACTGTGAAACATGGAGTAGTTGGCTGTCAGGGTACCAAACCCTGCTTCTGCATCTGCCACCATGTGGACCTGACTCAGCAGGTGGAGGTGCAACCCATTGCTCCCTCAGGCACCAGTCACATCTTATCTAGAATTTATTCTTTAACGTTTAACTAAAATAGAGTTGAAGTTAGTTAAAAGAACTTTAACTTAAGCCAAAAATTGGGTTAAGTTAAAGCACAATTTATTCTACTTTATTTTTCTAATCATGCAAGTAGTCTTACTTGTAAGAAAATTCAAACTACACAGAGACATGTAAAGTAACAGCTGAAGCCCTCTTAAGCCTTCCCTGCCCTTGCCTCATCCCTCCAGAGCTTGCCCCAGATATTTTTTTGTGGTTTGGGAACATATTTTTTGGTTTTTGGTGGGTTTTTTTTTTTGCTTTTGTATGTATGTCTTTAGTGATAAGTAAGGAATAAGGGGATTTTCCACACTTCCATCAGAAAGATTTGCTGGCTCCCTAAATGAGTATGAGTATAGTGAGCAGCCCAGCTTGAAATCTAAAAAAAGCCAGGGATCCAGGAGCAGTTACCTTATAGAAGATTAGAGCAGGAAATGTCCGTAATAAAAATTGAGTCAGCAGTTTGCCTCAGTGAACTTTTCTCATACACCTGATAGGTATGAAGAGAGAAAGGCCAAAAAGATAACCCCTGCTATACAGAAGCGTAGCCTGATGCCCGAGAGAAACATGTGAATGAATACAACAGCTAATACATGTAAATCAAAGTATGTCCAGCTGCAGAAGGAGTCATGCACAGTACCCTAAGGGAGCCATCGCTATCAAGTGGTCCCAAGCAGAAAAAAGAGTAAGGAACCAAGCCTAATATAGGAGTCCCCATGGACATTGATCTCATTGTCCCTGGTCTAGCTTACTAGGTCATAGAAAGCTTTAAATTGTCCCATCTTCTCTCTGGTACAGAGGCCCCAAGCAGTTCCAAAGACAAAGATATAAAATAAATGATTAGAAGCAGTGGGAAAGTGCATGAAATTTCCCGCTTTTGGAATATGATTCATTTCATATAGCTGATACCAATCATGAAACCATATTCTATATTGATTGATTTATAATTATTGTATGTCAATGTCAATCCTTAGCAAAAAGGACCTTTAGAATAACTGGTAACTCTGTTTACAAGAAACAGCATTATCAAAAGAAGGCTGACCAGAAAGTTATTTAAATTTCATTCTGAGTGAACTTCCGAGGTAGAACACTTAATGGGCAATACCGACTTTTAAGCCCTGGGTAAGATCTTTGGTAGTCTCTTACCTGAAGTCAACTCATATTCTGGGTTTTCCCACAGTTTTGTCTTCTAGAAACATTTGAATTTGTTGAAGTATATTATCACAACATTTATAAAGGTTTAGTCTGTACTTCTCAGAGAGCAGTGTGCATTATAATGCCTAATCCTTTCCATTTTCATAAAATGTTCCTCCTAGAAATCAGATGTTCTCTGATTATGTTCTCAGAGTAGTTATTACCTTAGTGTTTTGATATGTATTATAAAAGAACACTATTAGTAACCATGAAAGGGAATTAGCATTTAAAGTAATAATACCTGGGTAACTAAACTATGAAAACAAAAGGAATGGGCTGATGTGAAACTTGATTACTTCAAAATCCCAATAAATATATATTCAGATTTGTAAAATTTGTTCCAAAGAGAGTTTCAAGAATCAAATGACCTGTGACTAAGTTCCAAGACAAAGTTTACACAAATTGTCAAATATTAAAGTGTTACATTATTGCAGCTACAAAGGCAGTTCCTTTCTTTCTTAAAATAACTTCATGAGGCAAGGGTTAAAGAAAAAAAAAGGAAAAATAATTCTTCTAGGTTCATCAGATTACCTAGAAAAATCATTATGAAGAGATCTTATGCATTTTTCTATGCATATATAGGCATATACATATGATATATAAATATAAAATACATCTTTTTAACTTTACACAAATGAGATAAAACTCGACATAATGTTCTAAATCTTTTTTTCATTTAATAATAACATAGCTTGTCCTACAGTTTTCCCTTATTCTTTGTAACTATTGCCTACCATTTTTTTCTATGAAGGTTTTATACTTTATTTAGATGGTTTTTATAAACAATGCCGTAACCAATATTTCTGGTATATATATCTATGAAAATTTGTATGATATATCCTGAGAATAAATTCCTTGAAATAGAAATCTTTTGTCCAAAGATATACTTATTTTGCATTTTGAAAGATCCTGTCAAATAAGGGATATGGTACTTTTTCAGAAAGGAAAATCCATTGTTAAACATTACAATTGTTAGAAAATTATTTCTTATATCAAGCCAAATCAGCCTTATTGTAAATTCCAACTACTGGTCCTGTTTCTGCCCTTCAGAAGAACAAAAAAGTAAGTATTTTTCATCATCTATATGACATGTAAATATCTTTCAAAGTCTATTGGGAGTGGATGTAGCTCAGTGGTTGATCATTTGCTTCCCATGTATGAGGTCCCAGGTTCAATTCTTGGTACCTCCTACAAAAAAAAAAAAAAAAAAGGCTGTTAAGATTCATCTATATTTTTTTCTATGAATGCAAAACATTCTCAGTTATTGCAACTATTCACCTTTGAAATCGTTTCCAGAACCTTACCATCCTGCTTATAATCCTCTGGTTTGCTTTAATTTATCGGTGTTTTTCATTAAGTGTAGCACTTTTTCCAAGTACAAAGTGATATGGAAAAATAATTAGAGGTCTCACTTAAGATTGATGCTGTTCCGTGGAACAGCCCTCCCATACATACACTCACCTTCTCTACCAGAGAGTCACAAGAAACGATTTCATTTGCTGAAAGTGTCATTTGTTGATTTGGAATGAATTGAAGATACATTTCCTCATGGCCCAGACATATCCTTATCCTACTTAGATGAAATGAAATGGAGACTATTGTAGACTGAAATTTTAAATGAACATATGTTATATTTTAATAACACTGTGTTTCTCTGAAGGGGTCACAGATTATTTAGCAGCTGGTTCTAGTATTTTTCTGGGAATTAACATTATTCCTACTTCTTAGTCTCTGTAATTTATCTGTTTCCCTATTTAGAAAATTAGAACTTTCTTCCAATTTTCTCCACTATGTCTCTATGATTTCTCCAAGATTACCAAGTGTGACTATAAGATCACGTCAGGAAATCTTTTCAGTACCCCGAGACAGGCTGATCCAGATCTTGTCCCTAAACATTTGGAAATAATTAGGTACCCTCCTGCTATCTTCTCTTATACTAACTTGGCGTTTAATTGCCTCTGAATGATGTTGGCTAGATGCTTTTGGATTGGAAGATCCTTTTTGATAGGAATAAAAAAATTTCTCATTTTCTCTTTCATATGCTAATGCACACCATCTTCTGGAGCAGGCTTCTCAACTCCCATAATTATGGGTTTCACCTGAATTTTTTAAAAAATCTGCTTTTATAAAATCTAGGACTTCACAGACTCATGGTGTTGTTTTCATCAAGAGGTTACACATTCTTGGCAAGAAATAGCTGAACAAAATTGAAAATATCTGTTATAAATTCCCATGTTTCTGACTAGTCAGTTGTATGAGTAGGTCATTATGATTTCTACAGTGTCAGAGTTGCTGGGTATTTCAAGATTTGCCTTTCATCTAATCTGTGATTCTTTAGGAAAAATTATTATAGATAAAATGTAGGGACTTATGTAACAGGGCTCTCTCTCCTTATGTCCCAGGACATTTCAATTATGGTAGCACAAGGAATATTCTACTACTTTTTGTTCCTTTGGTTATAAATAACCAGGACTCCTAGAAATAGAAACAGATTAGAAGTTAAAGACTTAAAAAGATGCAATGACTGAAATAAAACCATGGGAAACTTAGAGTCAATGATAAGTTATAGGTGTTGGGGTACTTTTCACATCTGTTGTATGACCTTGTAAACCTCTTGGCAGAACTTCAAACTTGCCACCAAAGTCTGCTAACATCAGAGAACAGTGAACATAACCAGATTCTGGGGTATTCGAAAAGACCTAGCTATACCTAGCCCACCATAAACATTAAACTTTGACATGTAGAGTTTTTATCTTAAATGATTCAATTTTACTTTATAATTGGAGTATTTTTGTTGTTTTTATATAAAAGTCTAGTTAAATCCTTGAGTTTTCCTTTCAAATCTCCTAGTAAAACTAACACTCCAGGAAGATAGCCCATATTTTTAAACAGCTTTTTTCTTTAAAAAAGAAATAAAATAGTTGACAAATACTGCATATATTTAAAGTATACAGTTTGACAAGTTTTGATATATGTATACATCCACAAAACCATCACCAATGTCAAGATAATGAAAATATCAATCACCCTCAAATGTTTCCTTGTGCTTTTGTAATCCCTTTCCCACCCCCAAGCAACCACTGATCTGCTTTCTGGACCTATAGTTTGTATTTCTAGCATTTTATATAGAATCAAACAGCATCATTCTTTTCTGCCCATCTTTTTTTTACTCATAATTTACTCATAATTATTTTGAGATTCATCCATGTTATAGACGTATAGCCAATACCTTTTCATTGCTGAATATTATTTCATTATATGGATATGCCATAGTTTGTATATCCATTCACCTGTTGATAGACATTTGGGTTGTTTCTAGTTTGGGGATGTTGTGAAAAAGCTTCTATGGACACTTAGGCACATGTCTTTGTATGGACATATATGTTCCATATTTATACTGTAGCTTTCTTGCAGCCAGGATACAAAGATCCTTGAGCATGGCTGGTGTTCAGTCAATATACTTTGAATAAATAAATGAATTAATAATGATTTTGGAAAAAATTAGAAATGTGTATCCTGTAATGAAAAGAACCATCAACTAAATTAGGAAATCTCAATTCTAACTTCTAACTCATATACAGCATTAAGCAAGTTACTTAATCTCTTACACTTTACACTTAATCTCGTACGCTTTAGTTACCCTACTGTAAAAAGGGGATAATATAGGTATCTAAACCTTTTCCTATAATATTGAAGTCCCCAAATCTCTGAAAATCAAAAGGTTTTTATATTCATTTGGTAGCAAAAGTTGAACAAACCTGCACTGATTTATTAGCAAAATGGGCTCTGAACTAATGAGAAGCTATTTATTATATTATTATATAAGTATTAGAATATGTTGCTGCAAAAATATAGGTCCAATTGGTCTTTACATAATTTACATTTTATACATTATATTGTTCTGCTTAAAATCTAAAAATTTTGAACTCTGAAACATATATGGCCCCTTGGTAGGGAATGCATGCTATCTATCTATATTAGGATTACATTTGACTATTGTTGACAGAAAATACATGAAATGGCTTAAATAAGAAGTTTATTTATCCCTCATGCAGAAGTCCAGAGATAAGTAGTTCTAAGCTTTCATGACAGCTGCATGATGTCAGGGACCAAGGCTGCTTCTAATCATGTGACTCATTTTTATTCTAAGGTCATGTTATAAATAAGATGTCTACTGGAGCTCCAGCCATTTTATTTGCTGTACAGAGAGGAAGAAAGAGAATGGGAAGGAGAAGAACTAGCCCATATAATTTTTAAAAAAGATTTATTTATTTATGTATCCCCCAACCCCCTTTTATTGTTTTGCTCTTGTTGTCTGCTCTCTGTATGTTCTTCTCTGTTGGCTTGTCTTCGCTTTAGGTGGCACCAGGAACTGATCCTGGAACTTTCCGGAGTGGAGAGAGGCTGCTCAATCTCTTGTACCACCTCACCTCCCTGGTCTGCTGCATCTCTTATTGTCTCTCTTCTGTGTCTCTTTTTGTTGCATCATCTTGCTGCATTAGCTCTCCACACAGGCCAGTACTCCTGTGCGGGCCAGCGCTCCACATGGGCCAGCTCTCCACTGAGGCCAGCTCGCTGCGTGTGCCAGCTTGCTTTTTACCAGGAGGCCCCAGGAATTGAACCCTGGACCTCCTGTATGGTAGATGGGAGCCCAATCACTTGAGCCACATTCGCTTCCCTAGCCCATATAATTTAAGGACATTTCTCAGAAATTATACATACTACATTGTTCAGAACTTAATGGAGTCTAGGAAACGAATTCTTTATTTCAGACTGCTCTAAGACCACTTAAAAATTGAGGGTCCTATTACTATAAAAGAAGAGAACAGATATTGATAAAAACTGCAGTCTTTGCCTCACTGCTCTCCTATCTTATTGGGTAGTTGTGGTAATGAAGAGAAAAAATAGACGAGGAAACTGCTTCAAAGAATCAAAGAGTCATTTTATAAAATCTAGATAAATGGTAGAGATTTGATAACAAGAAGGATCTTAAATATGATATTTTTCTTAACAAACATTCTTCCAGCATTTCGATGTATCACTTTGGTTTATCATTGGGATTGTATTGAAAATGGTAAGTGAATGTTAATTTTCACCATTCCTCAAAGATTTTCTTAATTATTTTTTTCCTACCAGGATATCTAGTGTTGTTGTTTTTTCCTTAAGACACTTGAACATTTGGCAGTTTTACAGAAAGCCATAATACGAAGTTGAAACAGCTTGCGCTGCAAATATAGTTTTGTTCACATTATTTTTTTTACATTTTCCTAGATCTTTTCTTAGAACCATATATCTGGTAATAACTCTGTGGCTAGTAAATCTTATTCTCACCAACTTATGTAAATGCTATATATATATTTTTTAATTTCTTTTATATTTTTACAGGTAGACTCTTTAATCCTTTTTTTTTTAGGAGGTACCAGGGATCACACCCAGGACCTCGTGCATGGGAAGCAGACGCTCAACCACTGAACTACATACACTCCCCAATAAGAGTTGGTTTTCTCGTTTGTTTGTTTTAGGAGGTACTGGGGATCAAACCCAGTACGTCTTACCTGGGAAGCAGGCGCTTAACCACTTGAGCTACATCCGCTCCCCATAATCACCACTATGATTATAAACAATAAAAGACTCAAAGTAGACTAATCTAGAGAAGAGTACAAAAGGAAAAATAAAATTCAGTTTTATTTAGGTAACTTTTAGGAAGGGTACCCTTCTACAAGTTGTGATAATTAGGTAAGCAGTGGAATTCTTCTGCATCCCTGCCTATGACTGGTAGGTGAGTTCCATTTAGAGGATGGAAATTAGGATACCCAAATTTGTTAGGTTCAAGCCACATTGTTCAGCTCTACCTTACTTCCAGTAAAGATAATATCATATTTTACTCCCCATTGAATCCTACACTTGTTTATCAACTGGCTTAGAACCTGAACTGGGAAAGGGATGAATTAGGCCCTCAAATCCCCAGCAATACTCAATGGAAAATTGTCTAATAAAAAGAACGGTGTGGTAAGTGTTTACACTGTTTTAAAGGATAATGTTTGAGGCATATATAGGAAAAACAGGACATTTCTGTTGCAATGAGAAGAGTCAGAGCCAGGCATTGAAATATGTGATTGAATACAATGTGTTGATGAGTCTCTCAGGAAAGGGAGGGCTGGTGGCTGTTTCTTTAGGAGAAGCTCTACATTCCACGAGAAGGGAGGATTCCCAGGATCTCAATGTTTCAGGGTATTGCCTCAGCCACACATTTATCAGTCCTCTTGGCTCTATGGTAAATCTGAATCTTGTTTTATAATAATGTTGGTAAATGTTTATTTTGGTTTAAAAAATTAGGAGATAAATACAATCTGGGATTGATTCAATACAATAAACATACCATTAGCATAGCCAAAACTATGATAGATTCTGAACTCATACTTAGGGTAATTGGCCATGGGGTTTTGTCGAAGGGCTATCAATGATTGTGTGTCTCTGTTTTCAGCACAATTTACCCACTTTATGTGAGTCACTCTTTTCTACTTGGTGACTATCACTCAAGGATAAAATAAGCATTTTCCTAATGGATTTGGGGAATTCAGTTCTGATGGCTCCACAATGTCCACACAGATGCTCTAGTTAAAAAAGAAGAAAGGCTCTGGGTTGGTGCCTTTATTTTATTCTATGCATTATTAGTTTCCATCCAATGAAAGGGAAATATAACATTTCATTTTTCCCTTTGGTTTTCATCATGAACAGACACATTCAGAACTTTTACCAAGGCCAGTCCTCCAGAGCATTGTGCTCCAGCTGGTTTTTATTCTTGCTCCTAGGTGGCCCTGCTGAAATACAATTTTTCTCTTTAGATGCATGGCTATTTTGTTGGAAAGTGTAAGTAAACTGAGGGACATCTAGTTGGTCTAATTAAATATGTATTAATTTAAATGTTAGAAATTTAAAACTCTATTAGACCAAAGAAAAAATAGCTAAGAAAGTAGATTCAATATATTTTAGAACTAAATATTCTTACTTCTAGAGACTTTGGATATAATCTAACTGAATGCCTCGATTTTATGGATAAGCAAACTAGGGTACAGAGATATTGAATAATATTCCTTTTATCACACAGCTAGCTGGTATCAGAGTCAGGATTAGAACCCAGTTCTCCCAGAACTCAGTACAAGATTCCTTTCATTGTTGCTTCTTACTTAAAAAAAAAAAATACTGTGATTGCTTCATGGAAGTCAACAAGCTGATATACATAAGAAAGTCTCTTATGGCAAATGTCAGCTCATTTCGTATTGCTGGAGATAAACGGATGCCTCTTCAATGGCAACTCTTTGTGGGGTTCAGGAAGTTTCCTTTCTCATTTCTTTTGTTTTATGATGAGTACCCCTCCTATCCAGTGGGCTCCCACCTTCTCCAGTCAGGCCTCTTTCTCCACAGAAGAGATGGTCATAAAGATGTTAGTAAAAATGAATCTAGAGTCCAAGTTGCTGAATGTTTGTGAATCTTACTTTTATCAACAACAACGACAATAAAGCTTAACTTGCAGAAGGGTCTCAAGGACCTACCTCATCTTCTCTGATCTCAGAAGTGATACAAGCTCAAGTTGCTCGTGGAAACCTGTGTCTTTTCTTCTGAAGATAATAAGTAACAGACCCTCTGAGTGTCTGTTGAAATGAGGAGAAAAGCTGCTGTCTGCCTTTGTATTCCACCGGGAACAAGAGCTATTGTAGGAAGCAGACAGGCCTTGTGCCACAGCCTGGCTCACAATGGCACAGGCTAGTGACAAGAGACATAACATCAGAGCTGTGGCTCCTGCGTGACTGCAACTATTGATACAAGTTGTGTAGACTTGTAGCCATTAGAGTTCAATCGGGGCACTGCATTCCAAATAGTAATCAGTACCATACAAACGTTTCCAATGTGCAGACCTCAGCCTAATTAAACAAAATGTAAAGACAATTAAAATAAGTATTTGAAAGCAAGTTGCTGTGCTTTCTATGGAATAAATTAGGTTCTTTTTTAGATTAGTTTAATACTTGACTGTAGTCAACGGGTGGAGAAGCAACATCTATTGTGTGATGGATAGGAGGCAAGAATTTTAATATCCAAAGATAAATTGAATGGGGACTATCTTTCATGTCTTTAGAGGAGTATATTATACATATGTGGTGTCTTTCCATCCAGTATGTTTGAATGCTGTGTATGTGTGTGCATTCGCATATGAGTAAAACAGAAATTCAGGAATGTCTTACAGTTTTAACTGGAAGGAAACTAACATGTACACTAATTCAACTCCCCAATTTTACAGTTAGAGAAATTGAAACTTATGGGGATTTGTCTGTTACCAACAGAGTAGAGACAAAAAATTCAAATCCTCTTGATTTTCACTTTTGTGTGACAGTCTAGATTTCAAATAACCAGAAAATTTATGAAACAGGATTTTAAAATGCAAAGATAAAGGAAAACTATATTAGTATACATGAAAAATTTTGAATTATACTCTGAATCATTAATATTTATTGAATTTCAATACACTATTAACATGAAATATGTTTTGCAGTACTTAAAAGTTTATGTTTTAAATATTTCTCCCAGTTGATGCGAAGTTTAATCAACCAGAACACCTCACTTACTGAATGTTCTGGCTAACAAGAGAACTCTGAAATTTAATCCCATTACAACTTTATTTATACAGATAAACTAAAGTGAACAATTTATGCCATACTCTGGTTAATTCAGTCATTTTTATTCCTCATAAATGGAAGATGAAAGAAAGTTTTTCTTTTTTTATCAAAACAGCTAGATTTTTGAATTGATAAAATTCTTTAGTTAATTTCTTCTCTCCTTTGCTGGTATGGATATAGATTTTTAAATTTTCATAAGAAGGAAAGTTTTCACATAGTTTGTAGCAAGTTCTACTTTTAAAAGACTCCATATCACCAGCACAAAATGAAAAACAAACTGGAGATGTTCTCAAATTTGACCATGATAATAATGGTCTTTGCTTTGTTGTGGCAGATGGAATGAAATCCAAGTGGCACTCTTGAGGGGATGGATGAACAAAGTTTTATTACACGTGGGCCCAGAGGAGAATTCAGTCTCCAAATTCTGAGCCCTGTTTCTCGATTTTCATAAGTTTATATAGGAACACTAAGCAGGCAAATTCCTAAGCAAGGGGGCAGGCAGGGTTACAGAAGCAGAGGAGGGAGGTTAGCTTATCTTCCTAAAAGCAGAGGGCCATTAAGGAGGAAAGGAGTCATTATCTGTTTAGAGTTGTAAATTCCAGTTCAAAGGAGCAGGCTGGGAGTGCTTATCTTCCTAAGGATGTGAATTCCAAGAAGAGAAAAGGGGAGGAGGAGAGAAAGGGACGGAGGGGAGTTTATTTTCCTGATGCTGTGGGTTTCTGCTGAGGGCAGTTAGGGTCCCAGCACTTCCCTTATCAGCTTAAAAGTAGATTGCTGGGCTCTACCTCAGAGATCTTTTAACTCTGAAGTAAGGCACAGAAATCTGCAATTTGAGCAAGGAGCTATTGGATGTTGATGCAAGAGAAATTTATGCTCTAGCACATGGGATTTAGGTTACATGGAAGGGGCAAGAAAATATAGTCTGATTAGCAAAATATTGAATTCTTGTGTGAAAAAAATGGAGTTTCTTATTTAGAACAATATTTTGAAAAAATCATAAGCTCCTTCTCATAAAAAGGTTATATTTCCCAAATAATCCAGGAACACTTGTACACTATAAATATGGCTTGCAAAACTGTATGTCAAGTCTCAGCTCATTCCATTTTTCCCCTTGTTCTCTCCTCTCCATCTGCACTGGCTGCTTTCTGTCCCTCATAAACCCTTGCTTTTCCTAGCTTTTGGGCCTTTGCTTATTGTTACTTTCATTATCTGAAATTCTTTTTTCTTCTCTCTTTGCCTGATGGATTCCTTTTAATTTTCCAGATCTCAGCTCAATTTTTACATCCTCAAGGAAGATTTCCCCATACCATGCTTTAGGTCAACTTTCTTACTTCTATTTTGTAGTACTTACATTTTTATATTTATTTACCTGATTATTTGACTCATGTCTCTCTCACTAAATTGTAAGACTTATGAGGTCAAGAGCAATGAATAATTTTGTTCACCAGTTGTCACATAATGATGAATACTCTTCTGCTATTAAAAGTAATCACTACAATGAGTTAGGTGGTCAAGAATTTAGGGGGATGAGGTGGGTGATGAGGTCAGGGATACTCAAGTTTACTGACTGCCTGAACTGAACTCTGAAGCATATAATTGTACTTTGGGAGACTTTGCAATGATAAATGAAATACCCTGTGGCAGAGCAAAAGCTATGCAAATCTTCCTCACATCAGAGTAAATTTAGGGTGAATACTTTGTGTTTACCAAAGCCTAAAGTTAAGGAGGGAAGTATAAGAATATCGTAATTCAGCAAAAATTTATAGATTCAGATTTGGATACAACTCTTAATTTTGCCATTTACTATCTAGTGATCTAGTACAGGCATTTTATCCCCCTGAGCTTCTATTTTCTCAGAACCAAAATGCAGTAATTATGCCTAGCTCATAAAGTTTGAGATGATGCATTTGAAATGCTTCTATGGTGTTTAGGACATAGAGTTCTAGCCAATGTTATCTGTAGTTACAATCAGTTTGAGACACTTTGAAAAATATAATACAAAAATTTTGAAATACAAACAGTAAAATGGTCAAAACAGAGGTCTCTACAAAATGCTGAGAAGAGGGTGACTTTTGCATATTTAAACATTTAAGATGATCCATTCCCCCTCCATTAGCAACAATTCTGTTACTCCAAAGGCTGTTAAAGCCATTCCTATTCTCATTGGTTCAGAGTCTGTGAAGTTTTAGCAGCACCCACACCTCCTTCACACAATGAAAATCAAAAACACAAAGTCTTTGGACAGCCATCTCTTCTGTCTTTCAAGGACATCCAGTGGGATGGCCAAACAAGCAAGAGAGATTTGGTCAATGACAGCACTCTTGACCAGATATCTAATTTAAAAATATTTGAACTTCAAAAAACATACCTTTATTTTTCTAGGGTTAGTACCCTAAAGGATAAATCTACATTAATCGCAGAAAGGGCCTAAGTCCTCCCGTTTTATCAAAGGCATACTCAATCTAGTAAAGCAACGCACGCACACCACACAAGAAATCATAGGCATAATTGTTGCATAAGGAACCTGTAAAGAACTTGGAGTTCAGCAGAATCTCAAGATATAAGTCATGGTATGTGTCAGAATAGCCCTACTCCTACTTAATGCGAAATCCTGCTAAGGAATATCAGCAATGTATTTGGAAGTAGAAGCAGCATGCTTTAGTGCAAAAGCAGTTTCTGTTGTACCCCTCATCACTTTAATATTTCTTAGCTTCTCTGAACTTCAATTTTCTCACCTACAGAATGGAAATAATATAACTAAATTTTGAGGGTTCTTTCAGGATTAAATAAATAATGGGTATGGAACTGCAGAGGAGTTACTGTACAGCAGGCTGTGGGAACACAGGCTCAAGCACAACAAAAACTTTCAGCAAATGACAATTTATTACTTACATAGCACAAAGGGTTCAAATGAGCAAGGGAAGAGGTCCTGTCATGGCCAGTGCTCTGGGAAGGGAAACTGTTTGGGTCAGGGCGGAGGGATGGTGGCTCGCATGCACTAGTTTGTGTCAGAGAAGAGGGATGCCTGTGCTGCCTGAGGGTGGGGTATTCCTTTATCCCAGGGGGAGGGGGCACTGCGTTTGGATGTATCAAGTAACCTTTGTGCAGAGTTCCTGCCCTGATATGCAACTGGGGCTGCATCCCAGTTTTGTCTTCAGCGTATGTTCAGGCTGTTCCATTCATTAGACCTACTGTTTCCCTCAGACTGTGGAATGGAAACACTTTGAAACATCTGGAAACAATCAAGCAAGAGGGGGAAAGTAAGGGGTAAGAGGGCTGGGAGATGGCCACTGTACATGTCCATGACTTCCCCAACAAGAAGCCCTAGATTCCATGCTACCTTTACAGCCAACTTTGTTTAATCACATTATCAAAGCTATTTCTAGGTGTAGTATTTATGGCAGTAATTTTCTTGCCTTTCCCTTTTTTTTAGACTTGGCTATTACAAAATGTATTTAATTTTATTTTATATTTTTTCCAAATATACATCTATGCACCTACGTCCCTCACCTGATATATCCATATATCCCACAACTCTCACACATTCCATGTACAAAAAAAGAGCCTGAGGATAACAGAAACAAACAAAAAATACCAAAAAATGATTAAGAAATATCTATAATATGAATCTCAATAGAACATAAAAGAATAAATGCTGATATTTATTCTTGAATAATAAGCTCCAATATTTAAGTAAACTTTTCATTTAAATATAACATTTATAAATAAAATTGAATACATCATAACTATATACATTTTGAAATGAATATTCCTTAATAAACAGCCAAAAAAGCAAGAAAATGTTAACAGTTCTTTTTTTTTTTTTTGCTTGCTTTTTTTTCTTTATTAGAGAAGTTATAGGTTTACAGAAAAATCATGCATAAAATACAGAGTTCCCATATACCGTCCTATTATAATTAACAACTTGCATTGGTGTGGAACAATTGTTACAATTGATTATAGCACGTTTTTATAATTGTACTATTAATTATTGTCCATCTTTCAATTTAGGGTTCACTGTTGTGTAGTTCCATGGATTTTTAAAAATATATGTTTTTATTTTTATTTTTTAAAGAAACTTAGATTAGGTATTTTTAGTTTACTTTTTCTTTAATTTTAGATATTCTTAGTTTCCTGGAGCTGCAGTAACAAATACCACAAAATGGGTGTCTTAAAACAACAGAAATATATTGTCTCACATATCTGGAGCCTGAAAGTCTGAATCAAGGTGTTGGCAGGGCCATGTTTCCTCTGAGCTCTACCAGGTTCTTGTGTTGGCTGGCAATCCATGATGTTCCTCTGCTTGTGGAATAAGGTAATATCTGCCTCCATTTCATGACCATCTCTTTCTCTGTGCCTACCACTCCTATGTCCAAGTGTCCTTTTCTTAAAAGGACCTCAATCATATTGAATTAGGGCTCACTCTAATGCAGTTTGGCTTCATCTTAACTAATAGCATTGTTAAAGATCCTAATTAAAAATTAGTTCACATTCACAGGGCCAAGACTTGAACATGTCTTTTTGTGGGACACAATTCAGTCCATAATAGCTGTTCTGATAGGTGTGTATCTAATTGTGTTTCTTCACCTTATAGACACAGCATTATATTTATATCCTCATAACACAAAACAAAATACACCCCTAATCTCAGAGGCAAAAATATTTATGGCATTTCTCTACAACACATATTTAATGTAAAATGGACAATCAACACATTTCCAAGAAAAGTAGGATAAAGACTTTAAAACTTCTGAAGAGTACATTGTATTTTATTTTATTATAACCATGGTGTTTAATTGTCACAAAATACATGGAAGGGGACATAGAAATATCAGTTTTATTTTCACATATATTGGTTCAAAAATTATGCTGATAAATTTTAAGCCACCTTACAAAATTTCAGCCACTATTTCCATTCACTTAATAGCATCAGTTCTCCTTTACATTTCATTTTCTGCGCTTCTATTTTTCACTTAGGATTATGGGAACATTGTGCCTTTGCACAACAATGCTGGTTTTTCCACAATTTTCCTGTCACAGCTCTCACCACGCAGCCCTCTGTGTCTCTTCCAGTGTCTCCTCAGTGTTATATCCCCCACTCCGTTTTTACTGATTCCTGACAATCCTCTTTCTGTGGATATTCTCATAAACAGCAGTTTACAAAGTACTGTTCCATACTTTTCAGAAATGCCACTGTAGAAGGCATTGTACAATTGATTGAGGGAATCAGAAAAGTTGCAAAGCAACAAACTATTGGGAAATATATATCATCTGGGAATCTTCTGTGTTTATGTAAATTATTCTGCCATTGTGGGTGGGCAACCAGCAAACTAAAAATGCCAGAACTACCACTATTGGGATGCACATGCTCTTCCAGTGGCCCTGCAATCATCCAGAGGCAGCTGGACTTCTCAGTGGTACCAGCTCCATCTCAGCTCCCAGTTATAAACACTTGCCAAAGTGAAGGAGGATCAGGAATAAGGAGATTTACGCTGGGCTTGGGCCACACACGTGGGTTGAACAGCACTGCAGCTGCTATGGTATTGCTCCCCCAAGGATGTAACTCTTTGACATTTTAATTTGGAATTTCATAATGAATAATGATTTTGAGAAAATTTCAACATACTTATTGTCCATTTGAAAATTTGCTTTTTGTGTCAGCCTATTTTTCTATTAGTTTGTCTGTTATTATGCATAGGAATTGTTTTATATTATAGATGTCCCTCCTTTTTTTGTTAATTGGAGTGTAAATATCCTTTCCAAGTCTGGGGCTTGCATTTTAAATATTGCATAATATTGCATTTTGATTAACCAAAGTTTTTTATTTTAATGAACTTCAAGTTATTACTCTTTTATAATTAATTATTTTTATGCTTTACTTAAGAGATCTTTTCTTATGATAGCCATAAAATATTTAACTAGGTTTCCTTTAGAAGTTTTATTCTTTTATATTTCACATTTAATTCTTTCCCACTTGGAATTCATTTTTGTAAGGTGTAATGTAAGGGTGATGATTCATTTCTCTTCAATATGGATATCCAATTGATGTAGCAATATTTATTGAAAACATATCCTTTTCCAATGTATTACAAAGTTACATTTCATTAGATGAGTGGCCATATGTATGTAGTATCTTAGTCCAATAAGGCTAATATCAGCAGGGGCAAATCTGTAGTGTGACAAATTCAGGTTTATTGACCCATTTGCCTTTCCCTTTTGAAGCACTTGGCCAAAGCAGAGCCAATAAGATGAATATGTAATTGGTAATGTTTAGTTTTGGGCCTTGAACTGAAAATATCATGTAGAGTAGTGTTAGACCATGTTTTATCTTATATTAAACCATTTTTATAGTTGACATGTTTGGTTTTGCTTTCACCACTTGGACCAGTCAGGGAGTGAGTTTTATTCTTTCTTTCTTGCTCCCACACAATGGATCACAGCAGACATTGCCACATATGCCTTTTTCCAAAAGCACATTCCTTCTCCTCCTTCTAAACAACTACTTTTCTCTAAAACCTCTGCTCTGTGTGAATTAAGTTGCAAATTTAATTCAGAAACATTGATTACCTTTTTTTATCATACTATATGACACTTTCAAATTTATCATCTCATTATTATATCTCTGTTCTAAACTGCAAATTTCTTAGGTGCAAGAACATTCTTTTATCAACATATCCCCAGGATTCTGACATCAAGTGGATGTCCACTAATGAAATGATGGATTCAATTAAATGGATTGGTTGGTTTTAGACCAATGAAGATATCATGGCAGTATATATTTTGAGTCCTCTTAAGATTTTAACATGCCTCTCTATGCAAAAATTGCCTCTGGACCCTAACCAACTGAATTGAACCTCCACTTCCTTCTGTACTAGATGTATGACCTTGGGCCATTTATTTAAGCTCACATTTTCTTTACCCTAAATTAGGAATAACATCGTCTATTTATCTCATGGGTTATTAGGTTGGAGCATTTCATGTAGACCATGGCGACAGGCACTTTGGAGTTCTCAAAAAATTGATAATATTTCTTGATTGCTTTGAACAATTTAAATGTAATTATTTTAAAGTCATTTTTAGATTGATCCATTATCTCTAGTTCCTCAAGTATTAATTCTTCCTTTTGTTGGCTTTAGGGGTTATATTTCTTGGAGCTAAACCTCTTCATGTGTTTTACAACTTTTGTTTGTAAGCTCATCTTCAATGAAAGTTATCTTTCTTGGGAATCCAGCATTAACTCCACATTCTCTAGCCCCAATCTATCTCCTAGTAACCAATATTCTAGATTTTTAACTCTATGTGTTTGCTTATTATAATCAGATCATAAGAGTGAAATCATACAATGTTTGTCTTTTTGTGTCTGCTTATTTTATGCAATATAATGTCCTGAAGGTCCATCCATGTTGTTGCTTGCATCAGAACTTCACTCCTTTTTACAACTGAATAGTATTCCATTATATGTATATACCACATTTTGTTTATCCACTAATCAGTTGATGGTCACTTGGGTTGCTTCCATCTTTGGGAAATTATGAATAATGCTGCTATGAACATTGGTATGCAAATATCTGTTCCAGTCCCTGCTTTCAGTTCTACTGATTATTTATCTAGTAGTGGGTTTGCCGAGTCATATGGTAATTCTATACTTAGCTTCCTGAGGAATTGACAAACCGTCTTCCACAGCAGCTGCACCATTTTACATTCCCACCAGCAATGAATGAGTATTCCTATTTCTCCATATCCTCTCTAACACTTGTAAATTTTTGTTTTTTCAATAGTGACCATTTTATAAGGTGTGAAATGATAGCTTATTGTGGTTTTGATTTGCCTTTCACTAATAGCTAGATGTCGGGTATCTTTTCATTTGCTTTGTATTCATTTGTATTTCCTTTTTGGAGAAATGTCTATACAAGTCTTTTGCCCATTTTTAAAACTGGTTTGTTTGTCTTTTTATTGTTGAGCTGTAGGATTTTTTATATATTCTGAATATTAAACCCTTATTGGATATGTGGTTTTCAAATATTTTCTCCCATTGAATAGGTTGGCTTTTCACTTTCTTGACAAAGTTCTTTGATACACAAAAGTATTTAATTTCAAGGCAGTCCTATTTATCTACATACACACACACAACCAAACCAAACCAAAATGGCTTAATCAAAAAGGGAATTTATTGACTCATGTAACAAAAAAGCCTATAATGAGGTTTTAAACTCCGCTTGATTGGGCTCAAAGTATATACCAAGATCCAGATTTTCTCAGTCTCTAAGCTCTGTCTACATCTGTATGTTGATTTTGTGCCAACACACACTTCTACACATGGTGACAAGATGGTAACCTCAGACTATATAATTGTTTGTTCAAGTGCAGTGGTATCTTAGCAAAATTCTCATAATGTTCCACTGACTGTATTGGGCCAGGTGCTTATCATTCAAGAAATCACTGTGGGCAAAGTTAAAGTAATTTGTACAACAATAGAGAAAATCAGTGAAACTACGAACTGGTTCTTTGTAAAGATCATAAAAATAGATAAATCTAGCCAGACTGATCAAGACAGAAAGAGAAAACACAAATGACCAGCATCAGAAATAAGAGGACATCATTCCAGACCTTATAAACATTAAAAGTATAAAAACTCAGCATTATTAGCAACTTTTTGCCTATAAATTTGATAACTTAGATGAACTGGATATCAGAGTTTGCAGTACTCATGCCACTAAGCATAGTTCTCAAACTATTGCTGTATTAATTTTTAAAATTAAGAAAGTTTCTCCCCTGTATTCAGAGGGCAATTTGTAAATCCAGTATTAGAGCATTTGATAAATGTATAATAACTCATGTACTCCAATTCTGCTTTCATGGGTTATCTTTCAGCAATTTATATTTTTGCAAAAGGAAATTTGTCTCACATTCATTAACATCTGCCCTCAAAACTTACTTTTCCCCTCAGAGACTATTATCAATAGGCTGGTATTCTTCATTGAAGGTCTGTAGTAGTTGAGCAGGATTACTGCATTGCACATCACTGATTGTATATTGGGCATCATTGTTCTAAAGTTTTTAAAGTTGTTTTTCCCCAAAACTGACAACAGGAATGCATAGGAACAATTTTTTTTTTTCTGTCACTGACTGCCACCATCTTGCCTAGGACAGCAATCTCATTTCCTTTTCTCCCAGGTTCTTGCAAATCCTCTCAACCAGCTGCCGACAATCCATGGAAAACTTCATGTTGCTTTCTCATACAAAGCAAGCTAAGTCTTTTTAGTTTGTATGGCTCCTCTATAGGCTGTCCATGTCATAGTGAGGGCCAAATATATACTATTTATTAACCTTACACATGCTATCCAAAAAAAATGTTCTCTCTAAAAAGGAGATTCTGCTTTTCTCTTAATACAACTGGCTCAAACTTTCAACAAGAACAATTTCCCTCACTTGGTACGGTGTCATTATTATAACCAGAATTCACAGACGGCTACTAGTGTATTAATATTTAATTATCCTATTAGATGGATGCTAATATTATTCCCATTTACTGATGAGGAAACCAAGTTTCATAGAGGTTAACTTTCCCAAGATTGTGCATCTAGTAGTTTATTTGTATCTCTACTATTTTACACAGGATTTGGGACATAGTAGCTCTTCTGTAAATATTTATCATTCAATTATGAAAAGCTATTAGCCTTATAAACATATTTGCAACTAATAGAAAACAAATAATTAAAATCAAGATATAGTTCTACTAATAAAAAACACACTACGCCTTAGCCAGATCGTTAGCAACTGAATACATTTTACACAGACATGTGAAAGCTATTTATAGTTCTTTGTTTTCCAAGTAATTTTACAGACAGGGTAAAACTGGGAAAAGAACACTGAATTTGAAATGGTCCACTTAGTTTTAGTTTACATTACAGAAAATTGTATAAGATGAAACCAACAATTGGATGTTTTCCTTGAATAATTAGAAAAAGAAGTTCTATTTTAAGTTGGGAAAAATAAAGAGACTCTAAAGTGTTAAATATCAAACTCTGCTAATTTAGTATTCATCTATATTTTCTATACCTTGCTTCATCATGTAGATGCTGCAACATTACCTGCTTAAAGCCAATGTGTCTCGATGTCTAAGGACTAAGATTTCAACAGCCCTCAAAATACTTTCCATAGGGTCTTTGTTTCATTTTTATAAAAACCTCAGCCGGGCGAATGGATACAAAACAGCAAAAACGGAGCAGAGGGGAGTTAAAATCATAAAAATAAGTAAGTAAGTAAGTAAGTAAGTAAGTAAGTAAGTAAGTAAGTAAGTAAATAAATAAATAAATAAATAACACCTCAGACTTATTTTTCTAGGGGAAAAAACAATCATTGCATTTTTATCCCTAAACATAAACTCTAGAGGAAAAAAGGAACTACCTTTTTAAACCTTATAATAGCATATTTTCCCAAGAAATTGTAAAAGCTGTAATTTCTTTTGATGAGAAGTGTGGTAGTTTGAGACTTTTATAAACCCCAGAAAAGATCATGACCTTAGTGCTAATTCATTCCTGTGGGTGTAAACCTATTGTAGGTGGTACTTTCTTTTGATTAGATTACTTCAGCTAAGGATCTTTGATTCAATTAATTCAGTAAGGTGTTACCCAGGGTGAGTCTTATTCCTCTTACTGGAGTCCTTTATAAACAGGATGAATACAGAGAGAGGGCACTGCAGAGACAGAGGGAAACACACAGAAACTCAGAAGGAATAGATAAGACTCCAGTGTGGTTCAAGAGTAATAAAGGGGGAGAAAATCCAGAGTTCATGTTGAGGACCCAGATCACAGAGGGCTTTGTAGGGCACAGTAAATAGTTTTGATTCATTCTAAGAGTTTTGATGAGCAACTAAGGGCTTTAAGTAGATGAGTGAAATATATTTTGTGTTGTTTTTAAAAAAGATCAATTTGGTAGCAGAGAGGATAATAGTTTTAAGATAACTTTTGTAAGATCTGACCATATTTGGTGATAGATTAGATATGGAGGAAAGAGCTAGAAATGGGTAATTCCTAGGATTTTAGGCAACTGGGTAGATGATATTGTCATTTACTTAGAGGGGAAGGCTAAAGGAGAACCCATATATTTTTTAGGTGTTTGAGGAATCCCCACACTTTTGCTTTCACAAAGGACAAAGCAAGAAGGCTCTCAATAGTTCTTTGACTATGGACAAGTCAGTTAATTCTCTGATTCTCAGTGTTTTTATCCATAAACTATAAGATGCTGTCAGAGTGATTTTTGCAAAGCCTAAATTTAATAATTTATCACTTTGTTTAAAAATCTTTAAGCCTTGACCTAGCTCCCACAATAAAGGTAAAATGTAATGTGTCTTACATAGCTCTTCAAGTTCTGTCTCCTTCTTGTCTCTCTAGCTTCATCTTCTCCTAAGCCCATTCTCATTCTCTCTTCATTTCATTTGATCTGGGGATGAAATATCACCCAAGCATTGGTATCTACAGCCTGGACTTCTATGTAGGGTTGGGTAGGCCAGGTTTCAGCATCACAGACAAGAAGCAGGTTGAATGTGGGCCAAAGAATTTTAAAAGTGGAGCCCATGCACTAGTTGCAGCAGAAATATGACGGCATCATCCTTTCTGGCAAATATATTCACATTTTTATCTAAAAGCCCAATAAAAAGTTTTCAGTGAAATGTAAAAAATAAAATAAAATAAATTACTCGTTGTACTGTTGCCTGCACTCAGGCAGATGCCTACTTCTTGATAATGTTTATTGAATGAATGACTTGTTGAAGACAAGACAATGGAGGAGCTGGATCGCATGATTGCTAATATTATTCCCAGCACTGAAAACTCTAATTCTAAGCAAGAAAGTGATTATTTTAAATGCATGTGCATTTTACCACTGTGTCTTTGTTCACACATAGTTCCTCTGACAATGAATGTTCTTTGCTGGTAAAAGTTCTTTCAACTTTCCAGTTCTTTTAATTTCTTCTGCCTATTTCTAGGTGTTCTGAACTGTATCATCAAGTAATTGTTTTTATTCTCTACTTGCATATCTTTTCTTCTCAACTAAAGTTTCTATCCAATCAATGTCTCTCTTATATAGTAGAGATGCCAGGACAATACTGGTATAAGTAATTGCTCATTATTTGATGCTGAATATAATGAACATGGTTTCCTCTGGATTGAAAAAAAGACTCTACTTTGGTAAGTTCCTTTTCTTCCAACCTAGAAAGATATGATTTCTTTTTTAAAAAGGATAGTTGAAGTTGTATATACTTTAGAGTCTGGTATGGATTTGAGGAATTTAAAGAAAAGATCAATAAAATGACCTATGAAGTTAGCAAAACATCAACACCTTTACTCTCCTAGCAGCTTTATTTATTTATTTATTTTATAATTTTTATTTTTATTTTTTAAACGATACTTAGGTTATATAAATGCTACACAAAAAAATATAGGGATTCCCATATGTCCCGCTCCTCATACCTCCCACATCTTCCCACATAAACAACATCCTTCATTAGTGTGGCACATTCATTGCAATTGGTAAACGCATCCTGGGGCATTGCCACTGAGCATGGACCACAGTTCACCCTGTAGTCTACACTCTCTCCCACACAGTTCTGAATGTTATGGGATGATATAAAATGGCCTATATCTGTTGTTGCAATGTCATTCAGGGGTGACCCCCAAGTCCCGAAAAAGCCCCCACATTTTTTCCCTCTTCCTCCCCCAGAGCCTCCAATAGTCACTGCCTCCATATCAATGTTGCAATTTCTTCTCTTGTCCTAGCAGCTTTAGAAAACTCTTATTTTAATACATAAAAATTGGGCCAGTGTACTTGTTGTATAAGTAATGCTGACACTTGGAATCTGTAAAATTTTAAGTCTTGTGTTTAAACCAGTTTAAAAATTTTTTTTAGAAGGGAAAAGCGTTCATTTCTATTTCTAATTTTTCTTTTTCTAAATTGTAAGAAATATAAAAATGGAAAGACAAAAAAGATAATAATTCATATCTAAAATTAACCCACGTTAGTATTTTATTGTATTTACCTCAAGTTTCTTTTCAAGAAGTTAAAACCTTACAGGTAATTCTCCTTTTTCCCTCACACTGAAGACTAACAAGTATTTTAAAAATTTATATAAATCTATTATACTGTACATATCATTCCGCAACTTGCTTTTTTTTTTTTTTTGCAGTAAATAGCATATTCTCGAGAGCTAGTCACTGTGAGATAAAGAGATCTAATTCATTTCTATAACTATTGTATAGTATTACATTACACATTTTACATAACCCATTCCCTTATGGATGATATTTAGGTTGTTTCCAATATTTTACTATGAAAAACAATACTGTAATAAACACTTTCCCTAGATTATAAACTGAGAAGCTGAATGACTAGTTAATAGGGAATATATATTTTCAGTCATACTACATTCTGATAAATTATTGTCAACATAGTGCTATCAATTTACACTCCTACCAGCAAGAGTTCTTTTGTTCTCATATCCTTTTCTAAACTTGTTACTATCAGACTTATTAAATATAACTAGTCTAATGCGTGTTTGAAATAATATCTCATTGTGTATGCATGTTTTAGCATATTTGGGGTATTCATCATGTTTAGTCTGTATATTTTGTAAATATGACCTCCTGCTCAATTGCTTACTTTTGAACTTTATCTTTTAATATGTCTTTTGTTTTAAATTTAAATGAACATAAATATATCCATCTTTTCTTAATGGTTTGTGATTTTTCTCATCTCCTTTTAGAAAACCTTTCTTATATGAAGATGACAAAATTATTGTCCTAGGTTTTTCTCTACTTCATGCCATCGCATTCCTTTCTCTTCATTGAGGAAAGCGCTGCTGCACATAGGATTTTTTTTCCTTACTAGGTCTTACTCCCTTTTCCCAGCCTCCTCTAGAAATTTGTCTACACTCTAAATCTTATGAAGTCACATAGTTCGTTTCTATTAAAAATGAATAAATGTTTTATTCTACTTGAAAACAGAAGACATTTTATAACAAAGTTCTAACTCCCAATTTTTCCTAGTACAGTTTGTCATTTCCTTTAAAAACCTGGGAGATGTTGTATTTTATCATCAGTTTTATTTTTATTTTATTGTTTTAAAATTTTAGGGCTCAGTAGGGTGCTATCAAGAACTGGATCCCTCACATTCTTCCATCTTCCCTTCTTGCTGTGCTTGTCCTGCCTAGTAGCAGACCTCTAAAGCTTCATAGCTATAGAGACTGCTCTTATCTTGAAGTCAGAATACCTTTCTTTGGTTGATGTGCCTGAAGTTTCCAGGGCTACAGTAATGGAGTGGGTATTGTTTGATGGAGCCCTATGTCCAAGTGGCCAACATCAGGTGCTGGACTGACTCAGGACCTGGATTACATTATTGCTAACGATCTCAAAACAAAAGGCTTTAGATGTCCTCCACACTGCCTTGATGAGGGACGCCATAGTTTTCAGGAGTCACTCTTCTCTTTTTGCTGAGTTTGTCATTTTGACCCACTAAAACAATTCATATTCATGCAATAACCATTTTGCCCTTCTCTCCAATGATTCTTATATCTCCATTTTGCACATGATACTTTTCTGAGGAATTTCAAGTACCTTTATAGTAGCTATAAATATTAGTCCCCAAGCCCAAGTGTACAATTTGTCTTTCTTTATCACAACATAATTTTTATTTCAATACTTATTCTACAGGAATGCTAAGGTCATTTCTAAGTTCACAAACTTAAGTGGTGTTAAGATATTGTGGCACATCTGGTTTTTGAGTTATCTATACAAGCAGGAATCCTCAGATAGAGGATTGGTCCTTGGTCATTCAGCCATAAAGATCTCTCTTGAAATGACCCATGTTCTTGTCCTCAAGTCTCTTCCAAGTCTGTTGGCATTGCTCTGCTACATCCGAGCCAAGCTAAAGGCATGGACACCATTTTGCCACTTCTCCTCTACACTGGGGCAATGGAGGCTGCATATATGTCCAATGCTCTGCCTGGATCCATTACACATTTTTCACTCTCACTGATGCTTTGCTGCCTTTCCCACCCCACATCCTGAGCATCCTGCTCTGCAATCATGCATGACCCCCTTCTTTCAAAGACCCTACAATTTCTCTCTTTGATTGCCTCCTTACCATCTATCCTCTTCTCCCCTCTACCGAGGGGAAACTTTTTCTAGTCTGGGTGAGAGTATACATGAAGACCTTTTTTTTTTCCTTTGCTTTTACTCATCATTTTATTCAAATCTTTAAAAAATTCTATGGGGGAATTTAAACCCTGGGAAGACAAAAGGCAGAGACTGGCAGATTCTTTTTAATTTGTGTCCTATCACATCCCTTCACTAAAGTAAGGAACACAAAGCCAAGTATTTCCCTGAATGGGGTAGCAGATAGAGAAAATTTTAATCAGGACTTTTTGGTCTCTGTTAGTCTGGCTTTCTTTTTATAATGGTATTCTCTCATTCATGCTTTCCCTAGTCTATGATTTTATGACTGGAGAAAAATAAAAACTACATAAAACAAGTAAACTTCTTTAAAATATTGTCTTGCCATGCTTGTGACTTAATAGCTATGATTTGTGTACTTTTAATTATTATTATAATTTAGTACATTTATGATGGCCTTTGATGACTTAACTTGGAGTAATACTAAAAGTTTTCATTTCTTTTCAATGAGTCTAAGTTCTTGATGTCTGCTGGCTGCCAGACCTGTACCTATTAAAATCTACATTTATTAATGTTCATGGTTCACAGTCTGCTTTGAGCTTTTCTAATCACACTGTCCTTCCTGTTTTAGTTTTCTTTTAAATCAGACTTTAAAACATGTCTCCATTTCCTACCATCAATCATGAATTAAACCTTGATTTGTTAAAAACTCTGTCTAAGCATTAGGCATCAGGTCCATGTCTCTTATCATTAGCCAGAGTTTTTGCATCTAATCTTCACAGTGATTCAAGTGAAGAATTGTTTTCCATGAGCTGCCATGGAGAAAGAAGTCATTATGACAAAAGACTCCTGCCTAATTTATATAGTGAGGCCTGCTCACTAATTCTGGCATTAGAGGTCTGACCAGTTGCCAATTGATTTCTATCAGTGTTGCGCGAGATGATAAATTTTAATCAGGACTTTTTGGTCTCTATTAGTCTGGCTTTCTTTTTATAATGGTATTCTCTCATTCATGCTTTCCCTAGTCTACATTTTTATGACTGTGATGTGCTTTGATTTACTTCATTCAAAGTATGATGCTCTGGCTTCAATTACTCCACTTAACTTTAAATAGACATTGCTACAAGTCTTACTGATACAAAGAACATCTGGTGTCAATAAATTGCAGCAGGAGGTGCCATGTGGGAAGGAACCCAAGAACTAAACACATCTCTGGGCACATCCACAGGACATGAGTACACATCATGGCCTCCTGCCATTTATCTTCTTAAATTATATCAGAGTGGTGCTCTAGGAGTTCAGGTCAGCATGGCATCGTTTTGATTTTCATTGCAGCAACACTTGACTCACTGGCCTAAAACTCCAGACACAAAACATTCTCTTCAGTTGATAACATCTTTGAGGACTTTTGCTAAACAGGAAAAGCAAGGAGAACAAGGGGACATGTCTTTCTATGTCATGTACAAAGTATTTAATGAACAATGTTGTAAAGAAATCAGAAAAAAGAACTCTCTTCCTCCCACTGCCCTCCCTGCAAACACACCAAATATAAAGTGCTGAAGTTTCCATCTCCAGGGAAATATATTCACTCCCTACTATTTCTGGGTGGAGTCCAGCTACAAATTTTAATAATTATGTAAAACTACTAAATTCAGAAAGTAGAATGTATAATTATTTAAATAAACAGGAATCTTTCTTTGCTTTTAAACATTGAAAATAAACTCACTTTCATTGCAAACGTAAATGAAATACCGAAATAATTCACCAAAGATGTCATTTCCATTTAAATTGTATCCTCTATACAAGATCTCTAAATCAAACTAGTGCACTGTTAATCTGATCATCATGAAGAGGGGGGTTTCTAATCATAGATTGTCTCTAGATTATCTTAATTGAAACTATTTATGGATCACATATTAACTATAGAACTCTTTTTATGTTTGTTCATTAGGGAAGATTACAGATTATGTGAGAGACCCTTGAGCATATGAAACTTGCAGGGAAGAAATTATAGTATATTAGGATAAATGCAGGAAGAGGATCTAACAATTACAGTATTTTAGGATAAATGTAGGTACTTAGTCTAAGAGGCACAGAATAGACTTGGGAGGTATGACATCTCCTCTATGAATTGAAAGATAAGCAGATAAAATGAGGTGACAACATTTTTCAGATAGAGAACATGGAGATCAGGAGAGGAGATAGGAACCATGGTATATCTAAGGGATAAAAAAGAGTTCTTTTTTATCTATTTTTTATTTTTATTTTTATGGACCATTAGTTTTGGAGGATTGGGGCTAGAGAATCGGGAGGCATATGCAGATTTCAGATGATTTTAAGCCAAGTGTAGTAGTTTTGACTAACCTGACAGCAATAGAGAGTCAAAATAAAAATAATTTTTAAATGTTTTAACTAGGGGAATGACATAAGCCGTTTTATTAATATTGGTTATTGTGTATTTTTTGCCAATTCTTTCAGCAATAGGATTCAGACAGCAACTATGTCTAGCTTAATCTGCAAACATTTCAGAGAAAGTTTTGAGTCAGTGTCTTACGAACACTGCTTAACAACCCACAGTGTCTACCCCAACCCCATTAGATGGCGCCATTCTTTCTTATTTTAGTGTTTAACACACATTTCTATAGACTTAAATTGCCATTAAAGAAACATGGAAGTCTAATGGAAAAGCACAGTGATTTGGAAATACAGAAGAAATTCAGAGCTTCAGCTAAACTAAGCTTGGTAATTCCGCAACATTTCCCATGAAAGGTTAATGCTGTGCCATTAATGAGTTTATAAAGCATCGTATTTAGTATAGCTGCAAAGCAACCAAGGCTCTGTCAAAAAATAGAAATCCTTTCCCAGGAAATGATCTGTTCAAATGATTGCACTTAAACTCCACAACTTAACGGAGGGAGCATGATTAGAAGTAAGCCCTTTACTATGTTTTGATTTTATTGTGTGTGCTTCAACTTCATGAACTTTTAGTGTCATCTTGAGGAAATTTCTTGCCTTGCTGTGGAATCATCATCATTTGCTGATGATATTCTTTAGATTAAAGGAGCTGTCTCAACTTGAAGAAAGGAGCTGTCCCTATTAACGTTGCTCCTTGGACACATATGGAAACACTTCTCCAGCAGATTGCCCAATTGCTTCTTCTTCCTTGCTTTTGCAGTCGTCAGCTAAGTTATATTCCAGACACAACGTTGTGATATAAAGTTAGGCCAGGGCATACTTTTATAAAATATAGCTCCTCATTAAGATCTACTTTTATTAATAACTCATGTTCCCTTATTAGCTTCAAACAAACCAGTTAAACCTGAACAAAAGTGAAATGAAGATATTTTCTTCAAAAAATATGTGGCTATCTAAACACCTAACTATGGGGGATAAAAAGTTGTTCCTAATGATATTTACAAAGAAAACACCATGTCAAAATGGAAAGGATGGGAGGAATAAGAGAATGTTTGTATGTTAATAGAAAGAGGCAGGAGAAGGAGAGAGAAAAAGAGTAGGAGAAAAAGAAAGAGATTAATGATGCAGGAAAGAAAGAGAAGGTCTGGACTGATGTCTTTGAGAAAGGGGATGGGATCAAATGCACAAGTGGAGTGACTGGCCTTGCCTAGGAGTGTGGCAGTCATTCTATCCAGGAGTCATGGGCGAGAAAGCAGCGTCCATGAGGACTGGTGCTACAAAATGTGTAGATGTAGGAACTTGGTTTCTAAATGCTTCTACTTTATTAGGAAAATAAGCCATGTGCTCAGAGAGAGAATGGGAGAGAAAGTATTATAAGTTTGAGGATGCAGAAGTCTTTAAAAGCTTATCTAGGAGCCTGGGAGTGTAAATGGAGTAAGGAAATGAAGTATGATTACCAGGCAGCATTAAAGACCTATTTAGGATTTGTGGTCATTGAAGTTGAAGTGTTTAGCAAATTTGTGATATTCTCCAGCTATATTCAGTTGCATACGTGCTGGACAGAGTAGCTAAGTAATTGAATTCAATCATAGGCCTGATTATGTACAAATCTTCAACAGAAGGAAAAGGGAGTTGAAATGTATGCAAAGGAAAGAGGATAATGATTGACTATGTCATTTAATGAACAGGTAGTACTGTCAATAGATTTTAGGCCCCAGTGGGACAGAAGGATCAACAGTCAGGATGCTAGAGGGAGTGAGGGGCACTAGTAGGAGGTGGTATTTGGAGGGTTTTCAGTTATTGGTAAATACAGGGGCAGGGAGATGACCATGGGGGATCACTGGAGAAGAGGAGGCCATGAGACTGAGAGGTCAGGCTGTTGGACAAATGGCCAAGCTATATATGGAAATCAGCAAAAACGAAATGGGAGTAATGATGGGAGAATTGCAGTAAGTAAGGAGCAAAAATGAGGGGTGTGTCTCCAATCATTTCAGGTCTTAAAAAATAAGCTCAATTTTCCACTTTCAGATGTTTGTGAGTGCCTAAAGATAAACCAATAATGATTAGAAAACGTTTCCCGTCAGGGGGATTACGAGGGGCTGTCGTGTAGACAGCAGAAATAAAGATATAGATACTGTTTATATATAGTGATTTAAGACCTCTTTTCTGTGAAATAGGAAATAATTGTCTCAAACCTACTGAAAAATTGTAGTATAGGGATAGTCATCTTCCATTTATTACTAAAATATAAAAATTAGGAATTACTCAAGCATACTTTTCAGTGTCTGATGTCTACCTTTTTGTTTTCAAGTGTTCCTAATTGAATTTCATGTATTTAAGTAGAATAGGACCAAATTGAATATACAGATTCAATATTTTAGAAAAGTTAAAAAAAAAAACCTCACATGTGAATCTTGTTTTTCATATTTGAACTTCCTTTTATTCAATGATAACTGAAAGTTAAGATAATGTAAGGAAATCTAGGATTTACTTTAAATTCTGTTTTTGGCTCAGATAATGCTATGCTCTTGATTTATTTGTTAAATAGTCGAATAATTTCCCCCATTGCATGGTTTTATTAATTGTTATGTGCATATAAGCTGAGCTGCATTCTATTTTATATCTTAAATGGGACATGTTTACTAAAAGAGAACTAAAAATAATACACGTTCTCTTTACTTTAGTTGACAATCACTTGATTATTAAATAATGAGAATTTTGGGTTTTTTAAGTCTCCAGAAAATCACAGCAAATTGAATTATTACCCTTATAAATGTATTGATTGTTCATTTAAAATTTTTGGAAAAAGAAAATTAAATCCAAGATGCTATCAATTGCTAAGGCAAAACCAAAATGAAATAAGTCTTCAGAAACCATAATTTACCTTAAAGATGGAAATTTACTCATCATCGTCCTGTAAAAGATTGCAGGCTAAGGTGTTTAAGAGTCTGACTCTGGAATCAGGAAGCCTGGTTTCAAGTCTTCACACTGCTACTTTTTAGATTTACCTTGGGCATGTGGTTCAAATACTCCAAGCCTTAGTTTACTCAATTGTAAAATAGCAGTAATAACAGAACCTATTTTACAGCATTTTAAATAAAGGTTATATAATTGTAGCAGTTTGATATTATTTATGAATTCTAAAAATAGATATTGGATTATGTTTGTAAACTGGTCTGTACCCGGGCATGATTAAATTATGATTAGGGCTTTGATTGGGCCACATCAGTAGGATGTTGAGTCCCTGCCCACTAGGTGCCCACCAAGGGGGCAGGGACTCACAGAGAAAACTACAGGGTAGAGAAGAGAGTTGGAGACTTGATGTAGAGCCTGGGGAAGTAAAGAAGGAGTATGCAAGGGAGTTTTGAGCTGGAGCCTGGGAAGTAAGCACACAGAGGAGCAGAACAGCTAAGCCCGGAGAGAATCGAGCCCCGGGAAGAGAGGAACCCAAGAAGCCTGAACTCTTGGCAGACATCAGCATCCATCTTGCTCTAACACATGGCAACACACTTTGGTGAGGGAAGCAACTTATGCTTTATGGCCTGGTACTGCAAGCTTCTAACCAAATAAATACCCTTTATAAAAGCCAACAGATTTTTGGTATTTTGCATCAGCATTCCTTTGGCTGACTAATACAATAATCCATATAAAACATTTAGAACAATCCCAAGTACAGAGTAATGGTATTTTACTCAACCCTCTGCCACCCTCACAATTTCTCTCAAGTGATACCCTGTACCTAGAACATTCTTTTCCTTACTTTGTTTACTAAACCATGGTTTAACTCAAAAGGCATTTAAGTGAATTAATTAGAAAAAGAGTGATTCCTCTAGTGTTTATGAAAAGTAAATATGTGTGTCTATTTAATCTTAAGGGTTTTTAAAACTGATTATAATTTAACAAGAGTGCAAAGTCCACTCAGTGGATAAAGACCAGTCTCTTCAACAAATAGTGCTGGGAGAACTGGATGGAGATATGCAAAAGAATGAAGGTAGACACATCATATAAAATTAACACAAAATGCATCAAGGACCTACGTATAAGAATCAAAACTATGAAACTTCTACAAAAAAACATAGGGAAACATCTTCAGGACCTTGTGTTAGGCAACAGTTTCTTAGACTTTAACCCTATATCAAAAGCAACAAAGGAAAAAAATAGGTAAATGGAACTTCATCAAAATTAAAACCTTTGTGTACCAAATGACTTTTTCAAGAAAATAAAAAGATAACTTACAGACTGGGAGAAAATATTTGAAAACCATATATCTGATAAGTATTAAATATCTAGAATATATAAAGAAATCTTACATCTCAAAGTATTAAGTATCCAGAATATATAAAGAAATCTTACATCTCAACAACAAAAAGACAAACAACCCAATTAAAAAATGGACAAAAGACTTGACTAGACATTTCTCCAAAGAAGATATGCTGACCTTGAAAACATGTTCAAGGTCAACCATCAAGAAAATGCAAATCAAAACCACAATGAGATACTGTTTTATACCCTTTATAATGCTACAATTTTAAAAAACAGAAAATGAGATGTGTTGGAGAGGCTGTGGGGAAAAAGGAAACTTTATACAGAATTGAGAGTGTGAAATGGTGCAGCCATTGTGGAAAACAGTTTGGTGATTCCTCAGAAAGTTAAGTATAGATAGAATTAGCATATGACCTGCAGTCCCATTTTCTAGGCATATACCCAAAAGAACTGAAAGCAGAGACTTGAACAGATATTTGCACACTGATGTTCATAGCAGTATTATTTATGATTGCCAAAAGGTAGAAGCAACACAAATGTTCCTCAACATACGAATGGATAAAAAAATGTGGAATATATATACCATGAAATATTATATGGCTGTGAAAAGGAATGAAGTTCTGATGGATGCTACTACATGATTGAGCCTTGACAACATCATGTTGAATGAAATAATCCAGGCATAAAAGAACAATATTGTACCATTTCATTCATATAAAATAAGTAGAATATGTAAATTCATAGTAAAAACTAGAATACAGAATACTAGGGGCTGGGTGGGGGTGGAGAATGGGGAGTTTAGGCTCAATTGGTACAGAGTTTCTGTTTGGGGTGATGGAAAAGTTTTGGAAATAGATTGTGGTGAAAGAGGCATAACTTTGTGAATGTAATGAACACCAGTGAATTGAATATTTGAAAATAGATAAATGGGAAATTTTAAGTTGTATGTAAGTTATCAGAATAAAACATACACACACACACACACACACACATCACAGACCTGTACAATACAAAGAGTGAACCTTAATGTAAACTATAGGCTATAGTTAATAGTATATTAAAATAATATTGTTTCATCAATTATAACAAAGTTACCACACTAATGTGTAATGTTCATAATAGGGAAAATTGTGTGTGAGAGAGGCAGGCATATGGGAACTCTATATTTTCTGCATGATTTTTCTGCAAACCTACAACTGCTCTAATGAAAAAAAAATTGATCATGAGATAACTAGGTTACTCAATGGTACTTTAGACACACAGTGATTTTGCTAGTGAGAAAGTAATATGGTAGGTGGATGTGGCAATCTTAGAATCCAATAGGGCTCTAGATCTCCTTGGTTTAAAAGGTCTGAATTCCTAGACAGGTATCACTCCTAAGACTAAGGCCATTGTGTACTTCATATGTTGATTGTCAAAGAGGGTTTACACTGAAACATTATTATGAATTTGACATGAAAGTGTAGACCATATGTTTGTAGTCAAAGAAAAAGTAATTTATAAAGCTTCATTAAGAAACAGCCTAGACTTTGATATCCAGTGGGAGTTTCCTTTTGCTAGAATATTATTAAATCTTTTGATCTCCTAGGAGAACATAATACAGATATCAAAGACAAATATGATAATGTGCTACTTAAACTACCTGTTCCTATTTAAAAACACCTGTATTCACAATGAGACAGTGTGCCCAGTATAAAGGGGGAGACCCTGGTGCCAACCTTACTTATCCACCTGTATGTCGTGAGTCAGGGACCAGCTATTCCACCTTCCTGGGTCCCTTTGTGCATCAGCCAAATGAAGGTATTGGATCTTCATATCCCCTCAGGTCCCAGCATTCTTTTATTCTCCTCTGTTAATTGTGGATATTAAGGAATCTTTGTCATTTATTTTGCTCCTCTTAAGATGAGTGAGGTATAAGAATATTTCTGTGTTGTGTGCCTTGATTTACTTAACCTTGTGCAACCTCTAAGTTTCTGGATCAAATTTTCAATCAAATAAAATTTGGTTTCCCTCTGCTTCAGCCTTCTCCATTTTGCACCTTTTCCATGGTTTTTAAATCTGTCCTAGCTTTATTAAATTGTGTTTTTTTTTATTAATGCACTCTGGCAGATTTGGAGGAAATGATGCATTCTTTGGTTGCTGGGTGACTGCTCTTTAACCATGATTCAGTGTTTAATAATATTGTTTTATCTCGTTCCAGGGTCTTCCCAGAATGTCGCTGTTGCTGATTTTGTGTTCTTTTAGGGGAAAATGGAAACAGTAAACTTAGAAACTTTCTTTTCCTATGATGTTTCCAGAATTTATAATTTTTATTCTAAACCATTACTCTTTATCAGAGAGTATTTCAGCCTGATCAGGCCCTGGCCTTTACTCTCTTGGTAGAAAGGGATTTTCTAAAGAAAAATTTCAAATAATCTCTATCACTTTTCTCAAAGCAGCTCCAAAGACAAAAAATTTTTTAAAAAATTCTATTTAAATATGTTTCAATGCACAGAAGCAGACTTTTTTAACAGAGCTCCTCTATTCTTGAGTTATATATATATATATATATATATATTTGTAATTTTTTATTTTTAAAGACGTTTTAGGTTACAGAAAAGCTGCATTGAAAATATAAGGGATTCCTATATACCACACCCCCTCAATTTTTATTTATTTTTTGTTTTTCTTTTTTCTTTTTTTCAATTTTTAAACATTAATCATATGAAGTGATCTTTTGGAGATATTGGATTAATTTTGCCCTTTTCTTCATTTTAAAATGTCTACTAGAAAATTTAAAAGTACTTATGTGGCCTGTATTATATTTCTATTGGACAGTGCTGCTCTAAGGGCTTACCTACTCTGTCGGTCGACTGGCCTGTCCCATTGCTACTGCCCTGCTTCAAACCTTAGTGCTCTATTCTGTTACCTGCAGCAGCCTCCTCACTGACTTCCTGGCCTCTTACCACCTCCTAGTCCTGAGCAGAATCCACAAAGCACCAGTGCCTTGGGCAGTATTATAACTTTAAAGGTGCTCATTCTTCAACCCACAATTCCACTTCAAGGAAGCTCTCCTTCAGCAATAGTCCAACATGGACACAAAGATAGAAGTAGAAATTCAATACAGCATTGTTTGTAGTTGAGAAATTTGGAAACAAACTAATCAACAAGGAAGGGTTTAGTGTACCTATACTGAGGAAAATCATGCCATGAGAAAAGGTATATGCAATTTTGTAGAAGCACAAATTAAACTGTTAAAAAATGAATGCCAATAAGAAGTGAGTGGGTTTGAGATGGCAGAGAGGGAGGTCAGGGAACTTTAGCATTTTCCTCTATAGCCTTGACATTAGGATGCAACCACAGCTATCTTACATGTTTACTGTCCTAAAAATGAGTATTCTTTTAAAAATGCTATCACCACTTGAAAGTGGATAAGAAGGATAACTTTCATGCACATTCCCATTCCTCTGGCACTACTGCTTTCATTTATCCCTTTTCATGTTTGCCCATCTTCATAGCAGATTTATACTAAAGATAATTGTTTCAGTCAAATTTATCCCTAGTAGCTGTGTTTTCATGTAAAAAATAAACTCCCTTCTTAAAGAATGGCATCTGAGTGATCTGGCTAGGTTTTTCTATTCCTGAGGAAGGGTTTCAAATGCTAGGGTCTCCAGTCTAATTCCAGTTCCATGAGCATCTATAAAAGAATAACTCACTTCCAATAGAAGATCCATTCAAGCTAGGAATTGCTCTTAAAGTCTTGTGGTTGCTTCTTTAAAGGTTACTGAACCCTTCCAATTCCCAAGATAGGGTTCCAAATTTCTGATGAATCAGTACATTGATTTGGTGTGTTCTCCCAACTAAAGTAAGGTGGAATGGAGAAGTTCTCAAAGGGAGAGTCTTGCAGCACTGGCATCACCTGTGAGCTTGTTAGAAATGCAAATTTATAGCCCCCAACCAATGTAATGAATCCGAATGTCTGGAGAAGGGGCCTAGGAAACTGTGTTTTAATAAGCTCTCACAGTGATTCTTAACACCCTTTAAAGTTTGAGAACCAATGAGTTAAAGAAACCAAAGTCAAAGGAAAAGCTGCAAGCATTTTAAGAGCTGGGAATGGGTTGGAGGAAAAGCACTGGAAGACAGCATGGGGAGTTGACCACTGGGATGGGTGACTGAGGGTGCAATTAGGACCACTTGTTTTCCTTTGCAGAATTAGGCCACCTGGAGCCTGAAAGACAAGACAGAGGAGGAGGGAGATAAGGAACTACCTAGATAGGAGCCTCTGGGTGCTTGGGTAGAGGGAGAGAAGTGAGGGGAGGGGGCAGGGAAAGGAGACTGATATTCAGAATAGTTAGGATCTGAAGTTGTTTCTCCCATCCTCCTGCAGTCCCACAGCTGCAAGATTAGTTTTAAGGTAGTCAGGATGGGAAGGAGGGGGTAGGAGCGAGCGAAGAGTAAGACTGGCAGTTTGGTCAAGAGAAAGAAAAAAGTCTTGGTCATCAAAACAGATTGGTCCTTTGTGAGGCCATCTGACCCCTGTGTTTGAGTGTCTGACACTGACCATAACCATAAAACAGCAGTTTCAAAATGATAGAAATTAAGGGGGGGCAGGGGTAGGAAAGATTACTTATTAGCCTTCTATCCCACTTCTCAGCAAGACGTGAATGAACAGAGTCAACCTTCTATAAATTTGCTTAACTTTAATTGATAAGATCTTTTTGCCATTAGATGAAAAAAACAAGGAAATCCACTTCTTTAATTAGAAGTGCTTCAAACACTTGTTTGCACCAGAATAAATAAGCCGTTATTGACCAAGATGCAGGAGAATGGAAGGGAGAAATTTAAGGATACTTGTTTGCCTTCCGCGTTAGTAGCTGAAGCTGCGCTGCGTTCAAAACATGGTATCTTAAGCAATAGGATGCTGGGGAGTCTGGGGACGTGAGGCATGGGACTTTAGGAACTTCTCAAGTCGTCTCATCTTCTCATCTCTGAGACGGCGTTCCCGGTGTGACGATGCCAGATCAAGGAGAAGGCTCTTCACCCGATTTCATACCCGGGGCCGTCGGAAGACAGTGATTTCGGCTAGGCCCTCGGAGTCCACTACGTCCACCAACAGCAGGGCCTGGCTCATCCACTCAATGTTTGGAATTGTGGCTCGGTCTGGGCCGAAGATCGGGTCCACTAGCCACGCCTCCAGAGGAAACACCAGCGGGTCCTTCATTTCCTCTGCGGGAAACCACCACTGTCGGACTGGAATCCCCGGCACCTTACAGAGGTAACCTAAGCAGGCTGCTCGGGGACACTGCAGACTTCTGCTCGCCACCCTGGGCCTCAGCAGCACCAGCGGCGTCTGCCATGCTCGGAACAAAGCAGTGCTCACGGGACTCTATTTATATTATTTCTTAAGTGGCTGAAATTTATTGCTGAATGATACTTTCAGGAGGGATCATGGGTGCCATGTTTCCTGAGTTCTTTGAGGTCAAGCAATACCTGCACGTTGCCTTTATAGTAAATGACAATGTGGTTAGAGGTAATAACCTTGGGTCATAATTTCTTTATGTTGTAACTTCAATGGCAAATGCTTGACTTTCTTCTGTCTTTGAATTTGCTTTAGGAAAATCTAAGGTCAGTCTGAATTTTCCCCTTCAGTGGGAAAATTTCTTATAACTTCCTGGGTGCCTAAAAAATTTATCTGTATTCTAGATTAAAAAACTTAACAAGGGAATGTCTTGAGTTAATTTTGTTTTGAATAAACTATTCTGATTTATGGTGTACAATCATTTAAAGATATATATTTAACTATTTTAGGAAAAATTTCCTAGGCTATATCAGAGTACTTTTTGTTATGTTTAGTGGGCTTTCTGTATGTCAGTGATTCTAATTTTCTCTGCTCTCTTGCTTACTCAAGATGAGTCTGTCCCACTCCTAAAATGGTTGACAGCAAGCCCCAAGCACTGAAATTAAACTATGGCTCCATAGATTTGTAGCCTCTGACAAGGGGCCCCTACAGAGGAACCACCTGATCCCCGAGGTATATGTCAACTCCATTACAGGGATCAGAGGCATACCAGATCCCATTGATCTCACCCTCTAACAAACATATCCTTGATTCCACTGGGACAAATCTTGTTATGACTTTTATCCCTGTCTATGATGCCATTAGAATTCATAGATTCCCAAATTATTCCTTATCTACCACATTTTGATCCCTATAATGATCTGCATAAACCCATTTCTGTCCCCATGTTTCACCTGTTCCCATCTCCTGTATTGCATTTATTGTGCTTCTCTAAAACCCACAGTCAGTTTTCAGCAAAATCTCTTCAGCACTCAAACCCTTCCATGAACATTTGCTTTACCTTAATGCTCTCATATAAACCGGGCTCTCCTTTTTTAATATATTTTTTATTTATTTTTAAAAGATACTTAGATTACATAAATTGTTACAAAAAAAAATATAAGGGATTCCCATATGCCCCACTCCCCAGCCCTCCTACTTTCCCCCACATTAACAACTTCTTTCATTAGTGTGGTACACTCATTGCAATTGATGAATACATTTTGGAGCATTGCCACTAAGCATGGACTATAGTTTACATTTAGTTGACACTCTCTCCCACTCAATTCTGTAGGTTATGGCAGGAGATATAATGGCCTGTATCTGTCACTGCAATATCATCAAGATCAATTCCAAGTCCTGAAAATGCCCCCATATTATACCTCTTTTTCCCTCTCCCTGACTTTAGCACTTCCAGTAGTCACTGTTGACTGCCTCTTGATGAACTTTCTTCCCCTGCAGCTCTCTCAAGTGGTGGTGGTTTTTCCTTCATAATTCTTGAACCACAAATTTTCTTATTTAACTCTTTGGGCCTATCTGATCTGAGTTGATCAAATTTAATTCCAAACTCATTATGGATGGAGCCTCACCCTCCCTTGGAATTAATAGACACCTTAAAGATTTTTTCCGAGCAATTTCAGCTGCTTCTGGCCTTCCTTGCCCACATTTCCTATTTACAAGTTTGTATGGTCTATTTCTTCTGGTTTGGTATCAAACATTGAGATCTTCCTCAGCACTTTCAGGCTGCAGGAGCTCACTATGAAGTCATACCTCCATTTAGGGACTTGTGCACTAAATAGGGCACAAGTTTTCACTATTCACAAGAACTCTCCTCCTAACATGCCTACCCCCACCAAAACTGAAACTCCAAAATAATTAGAATATAGGTCATCAGAAAATAGAATGAGGGTAGATAATGGAAAGCTGAAGGTTAATCTATGCAGAATTGGTAAAAAGATTGTTTGTAAGACTTTGGAAACGAATAGAAATGGTGAGAGCACATCATTGCATTTGTAACTAGCAGAGCTATTACATGGGTATGACAGCGGTTGAAAGGAAGAGTCTAAGGATATGTATATTACTAGAAGGAAAGCTAAAAACTGTAACATGGGACTGTATAACATCGTGAAACCTCATGTGAAATATGAATTTAGTTAATATTGCATATATAGGACTGTTTTTACAAACTATAAATACAAATAAACTAGAGTGACAGAAACAGAAATACAGCTGTATACAGCATGGGAAGCATGTAGAGATTGAGAGGTGATAAGTTTTTGTTTGTCTGTTTTTTGTTTATTATTATTGGAATAATAAAAATGCTCTAATAATGACTGAAGTGGTGACTGCACAACTATGTGATTATACCAAATACGACTGATTGTACACTTTGGATGGATTTATGCTTTGTAAATATGTATCAATAAAATTGATAAAAAAATGAAACTCCATCTATTTCCAGTCTCAGGAAAGCCAATCAATACACTTGTGTGGTTGCTTTCTATTCCACAGTCATCGAGGTCCATTTCCTCTTCAGCAAAACGTGATGGTGTCATAATTAGACTAGGTCATGGTGCAAAATCAAATGCATGGAAAGGCTAGATAGGTAATATAGATAAGGGATGCAGTCTATGTGAGAGAACATATGGCTTGTTCAAAGCAGATAGGCCCACTCAACGATAGCTGATGTTTCTCTTGCAGGAATGTGAGCCATTTGATGTCAGACCTCCAATTCTTCAAGAGAAGCAAAAATTCCATGTTTTATATTAAATCCTCTGACTTTTAAATATTGATTCAATTGCTTCAAACCGTGCATGAAATATACAAGGTACGTGTGTAGCAGCCTTTTTCATTTGGTCTTCGATGTAGGAGAAACATGGGCTCTGTCTTCTTTTCTTACTCCACACACTCATAATCAGTATCATGCCCAACCAAAGCTTCAAATACTATTCACATGTTCAATTCTTTGCTGAGTTGCACAATGAATCACCTACTTGTCATTTCTCTTTAGTTGTTTTGCAAACACTTAAAATTTAATATATCTAAGCTTGAACTCCAGATCTTTCTCCCCCAATTTTTCTTATTCTGGTATGTGGAACTTTCATACACTCAGCTGATCATGAGGGAAATCTTGTGGCCCAGACAAGGTAGGAAATAGGGAAAATATATATGTGTGAAACCAGGAGACCCCGAGGCAACATCCTCTATGTGTAGCGTAGAGAACAAATAAAGAAGCAAACAAAAAATCCCCAAACAAAAACCTGCCCATAAAGGAAGAGTAATGAAATTTATTTGTCTTGGCCTTGACTCTGGGTAAATGAAAGAAAAAAAAAAGATTTCTCTGATTCTCTGAGAATTTCCAACTAGAAGCTGTTCCTTACATGAATTTGAGGCCAAAATACACACTACCCATATTGCCCAATAAACACCTAAGATTTAATTTCAAGTGTGGTCTAGTGGAAAAGATACAAATCCTCTCTTAAGGAACCCCTCTTCAAACCAGGTGGTGAATAATTCATGTGGATAAAGATACAAAGAATATGAGGTCACATTTTGAAATTACCAAACCAAGAAGCAGGCTAACATGAATGAGAATATGAAAACACCATAATCAAACCTGAAGATCTTGTATATAAATTTTTAAGTAATTATATTTAATGAGTAAAAAGAAATATAAGTGGTAGTCAAAACTACAACTAGTTAACAATAATGTATAACAAAATTAATAGATTTGTAAAAGAGCCAAATAGAATTTCTAGAAATAAAAAATGTTACAATTGGAATCGGAACTCATTAAGAGGTTAAACAACAAGAATATATTAGAGAAAAATAGTAAACTTGAAGATTCATCTGCACAATAATTCCCATATTAAACACAGAGAAAGTGATGGAATATGAAAAAGCTCATAAAATATATGGAGGTTAGTGTGAGAAAATCTAATCCAAGTTTAATCAGAATTTCAGAAGGAGAACATAGTAACAGTGGAGATAGGCAAAAATTGAAGAGATAATGCCTGAAAATATTCTAGAATATATTCTGGATATATAACATGCAAAATATTTAGCGAATAAAGATATGACATTTAACAACTTATAACTCAAGCAGAGTGGTATTTTAGTCAAAATACCAAAAAAAAAGTGCATTTTTCTGGTCAATGTAAAGATATCCATTTGATTTGAATATGCATGTTAAAGTTTCTAAGTTAACCACTAAAGACATTGTACTAGAGCATGTACCTGTTAATCTAATAAAGTGAAATAATAGAAGGAGAAAATAACAATTTATCCAAAAGGAGATAAGAAAAGAGTTAAAAAAAAAAAACTAGAAAAATTGGCCAGGGAGGAAGCATAAAATAAAATGGTAATATATATCTAAATATATCAATAATTGCAATAAATGCAAATAGACAACATGCTAGTTAAAAGACAAAGGTTTTCAGACTGGGATTTTAAAAATTCAGCTAATGCAATTTTCAAGAGGCTCTCCAAAAATTTAAAAATAAATGTTGAAAGTAAATGGGTAGAAAAAATATCCTAAGTAAATACTAACCAAAGAAAGCTGATATAAATAAATCATCAGACATCACAGACTTGAAAGTTAAAACATATTACCAGAGACATTGAGGGTTCATACCTACAGGTGAAAGTTTCAATTTACCAGAAAGATATAACAATTCTAAGCATAAATAGTATAAAATGTATAATGATAGAAGAATAAGAAAAAATTGAGAAGCCCATCATCATACTGAGAGATTTTAATATACTCCATCCATAAATAACAGATCAAACAGATAAAATTCAGTAAGGAATTTGAAGATTAGAACAAAATTAACAAAACTAATATAATCATACCGTAAAGAAGACATAAAGTACTCAATAATTGGGTGATATACCTTCTTTTCCAACACATAGGAAACATTTTCAAAAATTATACTTGGAATAAAACTTTTGCATGACAAATAGAAAAAGAAAGTTACAAAGTATGAGAAGATATTTTCCATCTATATAAATGAAAAAGTATTAATGTCTATTTAAAGAATCTTTATACATTAATAAGAAAATAACAACCAACTCAATAGAAAGAAAATGGACAAAGGCTATGAATATGTAAATGACAAGAGATAAAGACCAACCACCAATAAACTTATGAAAAAATGCTCAGCCTTTCTGGTAATTAGGAAAGTGCAAATAAAAAAAATGGGGGTATTAACTGTAGAGCATTCTGGAAAGGCAAAACTATAGAGACAGGAAAAAGATCAGTAGTTGCTAAAGGTTTGGGGTGAAGAACGGAGGGATGAATAATAGGGCATCTTTATGGCAGTGAGAGTATGATACTCTAGTGATGGATCCATGACATTATGTATATGTCAAAATCCAAGGAAATGCACATTATAAAGAATGACTCTAATGTATACAAATAATGTATCCGAATTGGTTCATCAGTTGTACCAAATGTATCACTCCAATGCAAGATGCTAATAATAAGGGAAACTATGTGTAGGAGTGTATATGGGAACTCTGTACTTTCTGTGCAATTTTTCTCTAAGCCTGAAACTGCTCTAAAAATAAAGTTTATTTTTAAAAAAGAAGTGGGTATTATTTCATACCCAGTCCATGGGCAAACATTAGTCTGTCTAGCAACAAAAAAAGTTTGAGAGATGTGGAGAAAGGGAACTGTTATATACCCCTGATGGGAATGTAAATTGGTACAACCATTTTGGGGAACAATTTGACAAAAACTAATAAAATTGAGGATGTGCATTCTTTCTGAGTCAGAATTCTATTTCTAAGGATCTACCCTGGAGAAATGCTTATACATGGAGACATGTACAAAGGTAATTGCTGCAGTACTGTTTGTTGTAGCAAATATATATATACATACAGTTGTCACTCAGTATTTGGTTTATTCATATAATAAAACACTATTCAGCAGTTAAAATGACTAAAGTTGTCTAACATGCTTAATCATGGATTATCTTAAAAAATATAATGTTAATTTTTTAAAAAGCTTTACAAAAAGTGATCAAGAATATGGTGAGAATATAATAATAGAATATTTTGTTTATGAATATTCATTTGTAGAAAAAGTATAAAACTGCCTGGGGTTGATATCTACCTCTGGGGAGGGAGTAAAGGGGAAAGGGTCCAGGTAAGGCTTTAGCTGTACATGGGTTATTTTCTTGTTATGTTTTTTTAAAGAAAGGTAAGGTTTGGAGCAAATATGGCAACGCTAATGTCTGCTTCAGTGTTGAGTAAATGAGAAGTCTATTATAAAATTTTCTACTTTTTAAAGTATGTCCCATATTTTTAAATTTTAGAAATGAAAGGAGAGAAAGGAAATGTTGTTAAAAACTTGGAAAGCTGCAATTTTCTGAAGATAAAATGAGGCCAAGAGTTAGTAGAATTAGACAATCATTTTAAAAATGAGGACCGAGAAAAAAATTAGATTTGGTAATAATTTACAAGATAACAGCTTCATTAAATTGTTGAGTGAGAAGCAAAGTAACCAGAGGCTCTCTTGTAAATTTAAAAGAAAAAAAGTAGATAACATAGCATAAAATACCAGATGGCCAAGGAAAGAAATTTCAGAAGAGAAGAACATTGAATATTTTACCAATATGACATTAAATTAGTTATAAAATTTAGACAATTACCTAGATTACATAAAATGGACTGATTAAGCATTTTAAATCAATTATGAATGCATTCACTACATATGCAAGTAAATGAAAGTTATCTTTGAGAATTCTTTAACATCACTGACATATCTGAAGATAAATTCATTACAAACAGATTTAGTAACTAATAGTCATAATGAGTATTCATGAAGCAGCTTTAAAGGACATTTAGTTTCAGTTTCTTATGTTAAGGATGGCATCCAAAATATTCATCTACTCAAACAGAAATGCACTGAATTATTAAATGGAAATGCTTTTCCTCTTTATCCTGAAGAAAAGGACTAAATTAGTATTATGTGTAGCATTCAAGATTGTGTATATACTATAGGTAAATTCAATGCTCATTTTGGAGGAGAAATTTTAATAAACTTTCTCTGAACAATAAAGAATTATACTATTCTAAAATAAATGTGTTTGTGAAATAATAGCTACATCCCAGGATCCTGTAATTTCTTCAAATTTATCTCAATCATATAAAATAATAAAAACTCTTTTGACAGATAGTATATGTAACAAAGGTCATAAGATATCTTAACAGGTTTCTTCCAATAATAATTTTGGCCCCCTTGCTGGAGAGATTTTTTATAACTTCCTTGGAAATAAGTGTTTATTTCCCAATTTTAACCCCTTATTTCTCCACTATCAGTTCCATTCACTTCTTAACCTCAACGTCTGTCATTTCAATACACTAAGAATATGTTCTACTCAGGACTTGTCAAACGCTGATGAGCAGAAAATTACTAGGGCATTTCTTAAGAATGCTGTTTCTAGAGCCCAATCCCAAGAGATTCTTATTTGGTAAACTCTATGATACAGGTGCTCCACAAACCATACTAGGACTACTTTTCAATCTTCTACCCCACCCTATCAGTTCCCAGCACTGGTAATTTCCATTATGTGCCTTCTATTCTCCTTGAGCTAAGCACTGATACAAAAGATAAAGGCTTTACTGAATAAAGCACACATGTGTTTCACAGTCAAGCAGACTCAGACCCAAATCTTGACCCTATTAGATGCTAGCTCTATATTCAACAAATTATCAGACCACTTTTGGCCACAGTTTTCTTATCTGTAACATGGAGATCCATCCATTCATTCATTGAACAAATTTTTATTGAGAAGATATTATTCTAAGTACTGGGGATAGAGTAATGAACAAGATCTAAATGTGCCTGCCACTTCCTTGGATCATACAATTTCATTAAATATTAATATTTAATGGATATGGCTGTTGAGAGTTTTAAATAAAGCATACAGTAGCTAACAAACAAACAGTGCTTAGTAAGTGTCAGAAAAGGTTTTACATTTATAATTAACTCATTCATTGTTTATAACAACAGTAGAGGCTAGATGCTATTATTCTTCCCATTTTTTGTTAAATGATATTGGGCCACAGAAAGCCTAAGTAGCTTCTTCAAGATCACTCAACTAGTAAGCAGTAGAGCAGAGATTTTCCCCCAGGTGGCTGAGGTCAAGAATCTATATTCTTCATCTCTATTATAATACTGCCTTTCCATAGGCAAGTTTTTTAAAATAATAAACTTCATTTTTAAAGAAGTTTTAGATTATAGAAAAGTTACATCAAAGTATAAGGGATTACCATGTATCCGACACCCCTCCCACATCTTCCCCTATTAATAACATCTTATGATTGTGTGGTACATTTGTTAGAATTGATGGATAAATATTGAAGCATTGCTACTAACCAAGGTCATTAGTTTACACTGTGGTTTATACTTAATTGTAAAGCCCTAAAAATGCCCTTTGTTCCACCTATTATTCCCTCCCCCTCATCTCAGAACCTCTGGTGACCACTGCCTTGATATCAATGATAAAAGTTCTTCCATTGCTAGAATAATTATAAGTCTACTTAAGTCCATAGTTGCAGGCTGCCCTTATATTTGTTCATTCCTCAATCTTGAGGATTTGGGGATGGTGATGCCCATTCTATTTCTGATGGAGAGGGCACTTAGATTCCATGTGGCAGGTGGATGAAACTGTCTTGCCTGCAGTTGTAGACACTGTTTTTGGGGATGGGCCTGGCCCATCATCATCCTTTTGTTAGTTGTCCTGAGTGAGTCCAGTGAATGGAAGAGTAGGTGTTGCAACTCTGCTGAGATTCAAAGCTCAACTGGCAAATGAACAGACTGAAGATTTAAGTCTCTGAGACACATATTTTAATGGGTATAGTGCTAATTATAGGCTCAAATAAAAAGAGTGCAAGAATCATATGTAGGGAAATTATAAATGAGTCTAACTCTGTTACATTGGGGAAATAAGTTATCATATATTCCAAGGTAAGGCCCACCAACAGGGTGCTGATTTCATGGGGTTGTGTGCCTTGTCTATAGTGTCCAGATGGCTCTAGAGCCCTCAGGAGCACCCATATTTGAGGCTTTGTTCACAGTGGCAGTTAGTGAGATCTGCCTGAGACATGCATAAGTGTAACCTCTGGAATGACCTCCCACCTCATTTTGAAATCCCTTAGCCATAAAAACTCTTTTGTATTTGATGCTTCCCCCTTTTGTTCAAGGTCTTTTTCCAAATGTATTGCTGGTTGGTGCTTGGTAGTAATCCCTCAGTGCTAGGGAGGTTCATCCCTAGAAGTGATGTCCCATACCAAGGGGAAAGATAGTGAGTTTATATGCTGAGTTTGGCTTAGAGAGAGGCCACATTTGAGCAACAAGGAGGCTTTCAAGAGGTAACTCTTAGGCAATAGTTATTATTAGGCTAAGACTCCACAGGCAATTAAACTATTAAAACTATAATATGCCAGCCAGATATTTGAAGAAGTCACCCTAAAATACAGAATATTTTCAAGCTAAAATCTATAACTTGATCTGTGATATTAACATATTTAAAGAAGGAATGTGTCAACAAAAAGAATAGTCTTGATGAATGTTACAAAAAAGGGTACCCTCCTAGGAGTAATATATTGGCAGGGTCTACCCAGCACTTCTAGAGGAGAAACCTAATAGTATCCATAGGAATAATAATAATAATAATAACAAATATAATATAATATAATTTAATATAATTTAATGTAAGTACTGAGTACCACTCATCCAGGCACTGCGCTAATTAATTTCCATAGATTAACCCAGTGCATCTTGACAACAACCTGTGAGGCATGTAATTAATATGTCTGCCTTACAAGATGAGGAAACTGAGGTTAGTAGAAATGGAATCACTTATCTAAGATTCCATATCCTGCAAACATCACTGGTCTGAACCCAGGACACACCCTCTTTATCACTGCTAAGCACCATTTTTATACCAGCTGCCACATTCAATCTGCATTATACAATATTTACAGATATTAGACAGATATTTTTCTCTTAAGTAGCAGAAGAACTGAGTAGAATGTATTTTAAGACTATCTAGAAATGTGCTTTTCTCAGAGAGGGCTTCACTGGTTATACCAACTAAATAAATTTCTCAATTGAAAAAATCCTCTTTCATAGTAACCTATTTTTATAATTATTTTAATGTTCATCTCCTCTTCTAGGACCTAAATGCCAGGAGGCTGACCATGTGTCTACTTCATTTTTTTCAGTGCAACCCAGTGCTTTCAGCATGTCTCCTTGCAGGTTGGAGGTACTCTTTGAATGCTTAGTGAAGAAGTGATGCTCTCATTCTGTATTCACTACATAAATTTCTAATCATTTGCCTGTTTTTTCAGGTTCTCTTATAAAGACAGAAAATCAGACACGAGCATTATAAGCACTGGAAAAGGAAAGGATATCCCTGTTGTGAAATAAATTGCTCAAGAAGATATGCTAAAAATGAGAGTATCTGTTTCCTTGTAACATTTCTCACTCTATGAATGCATTTGCTTTTTCATTTATATAATGGAATCTTGAGAGTTTGGTTAGTTTGATCCATGCCTGAGATATTAATGGAGTGACTAAATACAATTAAGAACTAGACTCATCACCTTGTCTATACCCAAAGATGATCCTCTGCACACGGCCTAGGCAACCAGCCAGCACATTGCTGGAAACCCAAGAGACAGACACAACATTTGGACCACCAGGACAGCAGAGGTACTAAATGCCATTTCTTTTTAAATAATTTGATATTTGATCATTCAAATTAAGGCACCAAAGAAGTCATCATAGGATATATCAGAACTTTGTTAAATTTAACTGCAAATAATTTAATTGTTCTATTTTAATGCATATATAGAAGTGAAGTGCCACCATCATTTCAGTGTTTGGCACTTCTAATGCTGTTACTTCAGCCCTGGGTTCCCCCAGAACACAGCTGCTATCCTCTTACCTCATATGGCAACATTTTCCAAACACTGTTTCTGACTTCTCCCAAATTATGATTACTATTTATTATTTTATTTATTTGGTTTTTTGCTTTTGCCTCTGGAAAAAAGTAATATCCCAGTTCTTTCTCGGGCAAAGTGAACTCAACTTGCATACTGACGTCAATACTTGTAATAATAATTATTCCCTTGATGACTTTTCCAGATACCCTGGCATCACTAACTGCTATCCTAAACAAAAGGTCTCTTAACTCTGCTTCCTCCTCAATCTACTATTCTTCTTTTGAAACTTCCTAAAGGACTATTTATACTTCCTGCTTCCTCTGCCTTACTAGTACCAATTCCTTTTCAAAGCCAGGCTTTCAACCAACCCCAACTCTCCTTTGTAAAAGTGTGGGCTCAACCTTGCTTAAAGCACCTGTCTTAGGTGCTTTAGGTTTTTCCTTCCATTAATTCAGTGATCAAGTTACTCATCTTTATAGTCCTTGCAACAGCAACTAACATTGTCTTACATGTTACAGTAGATGTGAAATAAAGAATGAATGGAATTAAATTGTTTTATTGATTTTTATGTTTTGGTTTATTTGCTGAATAATTGCAAGGCATTTCAAAGTGTTTTATTGTAAGTTATTTCAAAGTACTTTCAATTAGGATAGTTGTAAACGAAGATATCTATCTTAATTAAATGAAAACATTGAGGAAAAAGGCCAAATATATTAAAACTTTCTCTTTTTTAAGGATTGAAGGGCCTCTAATATTTTAAAATCATGCCTCCATATTTACACACCATAAATTTCATTGGGCTTATCAACTCTAGAAATATACATGTTTATTAACTTTTCAGCATTTTTAATACGTAGATGTTTTGCTTTACTGTTCCTACATCTTCTTTTAGGGGCGGGGCGGGGAGGCCTTTGCATTGATTTGTTTAGGATCAGGTAATTTTTTTTTATTATTATTTTGGTTTTTTTTTTTTCCCCATTTAAACAAAAAAGCTGCTACTTGATCAGAAATGAGGTACAGGTGGCCAACAAATAAATATGCCTGATAAATGAAAATCACCAAACATGTCAACTTACTTTTGCAAAGGATTGGAGAAAGAGCCATCTATATATTTAACTTAAATTGAAATCCAACTAAGGAAATGCTTTGTCTTTTTAAGAATGGGTATGAGAAAGGGGAGGATGTTACCTGGTATTTTGGCATGATAGAATTCATTGCTGAAGAAGACACATTTGGGGTCCCATGTTTCCTCCATGCTCCTGTCTTTTGGAAACTGCCTCCTAAGCATAGGCCCTATAGGAGGAAAGAGAAAACATAATCCTGTTTATAGCACAAGATCCCTCTTCCCCTGCCAAGGCTAGTGAGATTAGGGGCATTTCAGTATTGGATCAGTGACAAGTCAGATTCTGTTTTATCAAAATTGAAAGAGAAATTGCAACGAGACAATGGTGAGACCTAGTAACCCAAACATCACATCACACTTGACTTCACTATGACGGTAGACAGCTTAGAATATGCTCCTTTTAATTGACATTTTCTCTTTTGAGATCTTATTTCTTGTACATATATTTTGCTTTTGTTCTCTTCTTTTTGTTCTCTATAGTATTGCCTTAGCTCAGACAACCTTTCCTATTCCAATCTCCATGTAAGTCTACATCTCCTTTCCTAAACTCTTTCTGTAACTCTAGATTTTCAATTCTCTGTCTTCTCAATGAATATCTGCATGTAGATTTCTCACAAGTACTTCAAACTCAACAGGTCCCTAAAAAGAACTTTTTTGCACATGTTAATTGCTCAGTGCGCAGATGTTTAACTGAATTGAGCTGTGATCATTCAAGGTGGAAAGAAAAATGGAATGAGTCTAAGAAAAAGTAAGTTTTGAATTGGATCATAATGAATAAGTACTGCTAGGGGAGATTACAGAAAAGATCTTCCAAGTATAGAGATTACCAAGAAGTACAAAGCCAGATACAAACATTTTGTATTCTTAGGGCAGTGAAAATGGCTTGCCTAGAGCAGAAAGAGAATGGTGGGAAATAAATATGAGTAGTTAGCATCAGGCCAAATTGCAGGACAGTTTGAGAGCAAAGAAGTTTAAATTTGATATTACAAAAAATTGAGATCCATTAATTACTTTGGAGTAGGCTCCTTACCTGCATTCATTCTTCACTGCACCCTTTCTAGCAGTTTTCAGAATTTCATCCTGTTTATCCACTGACTTCTCCTCAATGGAGTCCATGTTTCAATAAAAGATAACCCCAACCTTGGCTTCAGAGATGAGCATGTAGCCTAAATCTGTCCAGTGAGAATGAATATTAGGAACCTTTGCTCAGAAACGTTCTTTTATGGTGGGTAGAACTGGTACCAACATATGCTACAGCCATGGTAGAACTATGATGAGACCAGCAGGACAACAAAGCTGAGGCAAGGCTAGCATGACTCTTCATCTCCCAGCTAGAGAAAATTTCTAATAAATCTGAAGTATCATGAAAACAAAAAAAATATTTTTTTTGGAAAATATGAAAGTAAAACTTCCTTTTGGAAATATTTGTTTACTTACAAATCACTTACTCAGTGGAAACATAAAAATACTATGCATCAGGTATTATGCCTTATTTTGGGGGAACACAAAAGTATTGAGTATGATTTGATTTTTTTAGGAAAAATTTTTTTATTGCCTTTTTAAAAGAATTGAATTTTGTTCAATGTTTTTGTGAATTTTAGCATTATGGAACTAAAAGGAGACAGGTTTTAACTCCATTTCCATTTCCAAGTCTTTAGCTTTGAAGGTTTTTTTCATTTTATATTACACTATGTCCAAAGAGGTCACAGAACCACTCGCTGCAAGCAGTGGTGTGCTAGAGCTGGCTCATATCAGCTTGCAAAGCTAATTGATAAATTTTCAGGTAGTTTGTGAGCTAGTTGTTAAAGAGAGCCATTATTGAAAATTAAATTGTGTAAACTAATAACATATTATATTAAAAACAAAGGTAATGAATACTCAAAACAGCATTTCCTAATTGTTGTACTACATTTCACTATTATCTATGCTCTTCAGTCATATTCCTATATGGTGGAAATACCACACAAGCATGAACTACTGCACATCTCTTACCAACTCTGTGTTTAGTGACGTCACTTGGTAGTTTGAAATCAGCCATGGTGGAAGTATATACATAACAGAAATAGGTAAAAGTCACAGATTAGGGCTTGGTTTATTATTTTGTCCATTGTCTCTAGATTTAATAAAGTGATGGAGAAAACTTTAATAATGGAGATTAAACTTAAAAATGTGTCATGTAGCTGTTACCTTGTGTTACACTGTATAACACAAAAATTGGAGGAAATATTCTTCTGTTATTCTAAAACTATTATCTGGATGCCATCACTCACTTCATCAATGAAGGAGTGAGGTTCCAACACTAGTCTTCACTGTCTTACTTTAATCTTAATAAGTAAAGAAACATAAAGAAACATATCAACCAACATTCGTGTCAGAATCACATTCATTTGTCAAGTACAGCTTTAGGTTGGCTACAGTTACAAGAGTTCTGCAAAAAAAAAAAAAATCTATGGAGATCAATTGTCTATGTAAAGTTTACAATAAAGATCACTGTATACTTTATTATATCTGTAAATTTTGTGCTACATATCCTTTATCAGTACAATTTATAATAAACTGATGTGCATATACTCACACACACAAATTTTTTTTCTGAAGAGCTATTTGTTAAACAGTCACCAGTATACACTGGTTTCAACTTTCTACTGCACTGTTTACTTCCATTCATTGAAGTAAGTTTAGTTAGGAAGGTAAATATCCAGCAAAGTTTGAGATGCCAGGTCAGCACAGGTAAACACACAAGCTCAGAAGGCATTGCATCCTGTTCTCATAAAAATAGTTGTGGAGTTTCAACTATTCCCCTTGACCTAAAGGTACAGTAATAACTTGATATTGTGGAGCACTGCACAAACTCAGTCTTCCTATTGAATAGCTGAAACAAATTGCTTCTGGTGATAAATGCTAGGGCAGTGATAAATATTTCGTCTAACACTTTTTGTTACTCTTAACAATTTATGACATGAACATTTTTTCAACTTGGAAAGAGTCCCAAAGCATAAACTTACTTTTTTTTTTTACTTTATTTTCTTTCTTATTCACTCCTATTTTTATACCATCTACTTCCTCCACAGTAAATCTGCCCCCTGCTGGAAATGAACAAATGATGATGACTTCCCACTATGGATTCAAGCTATTAAAATATTTTAAAAACAATTTTTTTTAATCAGGGAAAATTTTTCATAGTTGTGCTCTCAGGCCACTGTGTGTCCAATAAAAACAGCCTTGCATTTGTTATTATGGAAATTAACATTTATTTCATATTTCTTGATAAGGCAGCAATGTCATTTCTCCCAACAGGTTTGTAAAGCGTGTATTTTATTTCCAACAATCTAAAACTGAATTCCTCACATTTAGAGTACTTAAAGGAATGCTAAATGTGAAGAAACTTCTTTGATTTTAATTCCTTTCCAATTCTAGACATCTCTATTCTGTAGAGTTTGAGATCAATTTATTAAATAAGTGTCCTGAATCTATATCCTTATAGAAAATGTAGCATGAATATCCCCCCCTTTTAATCTCTCATCCTTTCATTCTGTTTCCATTTGGACCAATAGATCTAGTCTATGTGCGTCAACTTTGTTTCAAATGCATGATATGACTGTACCCAGAAAAAGTGGCAGAGCCATTTCACTTTGGTGCCTGCTCTGGTCATTTTTTAAAAGAGGATTTCTTAGAGACCTGTGTATGTAGTTTCTTCAAGTAGGCATTGATCTCTGTTCTTTCTAGCCGTAGTAGAGATGGAAAACAGCTGGTCACCAGCCTCCTTGCATTGCTTAATAGAGCAGCGCCACAGACACCAGTTGTTTTTCATGGTAGAGGCAAGGTGATTAAAATAAGATAAACATGACAGAAGAATAAAGAAGGAAAATACCTCAGAGAAATTTGGAAGTGAAAAAAATTGTCTTTGAATTTCCTAAAGGAAAACTCACGGAACTATGTAGAATGGAGATAAATATATGTTGTTAATATTAGGAGGAAGATCCTAGTACAGCAGAGGAAACACAAGGGGAATACGTATCTCTAAGGAGATATGAAAGAATATGGAGAGTTTCCTCTTGATGCATTTACAACCAGTAGTTTCTCATGTTCATTGTGCTACAAAGATTTTTTTTTTTTTTTGCCATGGTTTGTATGTTTTGTTTTATTTTTTAGTTAATACATACTTAAATAGAAAATTATCCCGTCCTCTGACCACAGGTTTTCCCTCTTAAATGTAAAGGTGTTATTTGTCCTTTATTCAAAGGGAATAAATCACTGGATATATAATAATAGATATCTCAAGAGTTGTTTAAATGAGCTTTTTATTTTTGAATAACTTTAGATTAAAGAAAAGTTGCAAAGACAGTACAGAATTCCCTTATACCTCAGCTAGTTTTCCCCATTGTTAACTAAATCTTATATTGCCATGCTACATTGTTAAACTAAGGAACTGAGATTGATACATTATTATTAAATAAACTCCAGACTTTATGTGAATTTCATCAGTTCTTCCATGAATATCCTCTTTCTGTTCCAGGATTCAATGCAAAGTACTAAATGCATCTTGTGGTTACATTTCCCCAGTCACCCCTGTTCTGTGACAATTTCTCGGCCTTCTCTTGTTTCTCATGACCTTGAGAGTCTTGAGGAGTACTCCCAGGTATCCTGTGGAATATTCCCTGATTTGGGTTTGTCTGATGATTCTCTCATGGTTAGGCTGGATTATGGGTTTTGTGGAAGAATATCACAGGTGAAGTGTCCTTCTCATTCCATTTGTGTCAGGGGATACATGATACCCACATAATATCACTGGTGCTGGCAATCTTGATCACTTGGTTAAGGCGGACTTTGCCTGTTGACTCCACTCTTTTTCCTTTTCATGCTCTATTCTTTGGAAGTGAATCACTAAATCTAGTCCATCCTCAATTGAGGGGTGGAAGAACAGGGATTAATCTCACCTCCTGGAGGGGACCAAAAATCTTTTAATTTAAAAAAAATATTTTTTTTGACTCCCCCAAAATGGCTCCCTCACCCGTCTGCTCGTCTGCTCATTGTCTACTCATTGTGTCTCCTTGCTGTCTCTGCAATTTGTGTCTGCTCGCTGTCTCTGCTTATTGTGTCTGCTTGTTGTCTCTGCTCATCTTCTTTAGGAGGCACCAGGAACCAAACCCAGGACCTCCCATGTGGGAGGCGGGCACCCAACTGCTTGAACCACATCTGCTCCCCAAAATCCTTTGATCATTGTTCTCTGACTTTATTTGCAAGAGTAAAAAAGCAGACATACTCAGATCAGGCTTAATTGATAAATCAGGCAATTCAATTAATTATTTTCTATTCATCTACACATATTTCTACAGTATAAAGATTTGTGCCAGCTTTTCTAAAACTGTTGAAATACAATTTTCTTAGTATTATCTAAAATCAGTTCTATGGTGCAATGGTGAAGGGTTCCAGGGTAAGCTCACATGTAAACTCATGTCATAGTCTGAAGATATGAGTCATGTATCAAGTGATAAGAGTGGGAAGGAATGTTCTCTACTATTCATGTTTTCCCACATTGCTTCATCCAGAATTTAAGTTTAAATATGACCCATTTCACCCTCTAGCAATGAAGGCCCACACAAATTTCCACATGAGCTCATTCCAAAGTATGGTGCATGAAGCTTGCTAAGACAAAGGAGTCACCTTCACATTCCAGAATCATCAAACATCTGCTTTAAAAAACTTTGTCTCCCAATCTCACTAAGTGCAGACAAAAAAACTGCTTTTTTAAGAGCCATTTTGAATTTTGTTTCTTTTTTTTTCCAAAAGCATAGACTATCCAAAATAATACTTTAAGATAACAGTCATAGATCCAATTGCTCTATTAACCTGTAAGCATATGTCAAGCACCTACTATTTATCTACAGTTATGCCAAGGGCTAAGAATTTTTCCACCAGAAAGATCCTTCAGATGATTTTCCTTTTGATTTTTCTAAATAGCTGCTATGATATTACAGATTTGTTGACTGATCAGATATAACTAACCAATCAGAATTCCTTTCTTCTTGCCCTGTTAACAAACTTAGAACAAATGTTGTATCTCTTTATAAGAGCATATAATAAACATGTTTGAGTTAGTCTCATTCCTACCTCAATTAATATACCAACACTTCTTTTTTTTTTTTTTTTTTTACCCACTTCTAATTTATCTGACTTTATAATAGTGTACATATCTTAGAAGTCACTTTAAGTCCTTTTGGAAACAAGATAAAGCAAAATACAGAAACTAAATAAGTATTTTGGGGGTTACCCAGGAGAAGCCTAAGTACAACTTGTACTACTAAGGAGCTTGCAGTATACTTATAACTCAACATGACTAGCCACATATGCTTATGGCTTTTTTTTTTTTTTTTGCTAGGAGCCTGATAGCAGCAGAGAGTAAGGGTCAACTGACAACTAAGACCAGAAGCTTGGAGTGGAAGGGTTGTTTTATGAATGTCTTCCATATGATACTGCCCTTCCAAGTCCATTTAGATCTGGAATGCAAGTAGGAAAATATATATCTAAAAGATAGTGTGGTGGGGGAAATCCTTAGCATAATCTGGTTTATCATTTGGTTATGACCATTTGTTCTGCTCCCCACCCTGGAATAATGACAGACCATTACCATAGGGTCGTGACACATTTCAGTCTCCTGAACTGTCTGGCTTTGTCACTTTCCCTTGCTAATAGGTATTTATTGAATCAGAGAGGCTGCAGACCTTGCAAATAGAATGATTCCTCATGTGTCTCTTGGATAAAGTTTTCTGAGCTACAAATCTACCCAGGGCTCCAGAAAGAGAAGAAAGCAAAAAGAATTCGTCTCTGCTAATTCAATTGTGGGTTTCCTTGGATCAAAGACTAACTACCATAGCATACCAAGTTCAAGACTTTGCTCATAGGATGCTGGAGACCCCCTCCTCGTGATTTATATTAAAGCCTATATATGGTACACATGTGGCTTCTATGGAAGTACATTTAAAAGATTCTTTTTATCACTGGCAAACTGAGGACCAGCACACAAGGAGGTCTTATTCTGGTGATGTTTAAGTACAAGAAGGTTGGAGGAAGTGAAGAAAATGAGTAGACAAAAGATGAAAGATTTATATATTTAACACCAAGTAGAACTGAATCTCAAAGGAGTAAATTAAAAATTCTAGCAAATGAAGTCATTCCATTTGAACATATAGCCAAATAATTAAAATGCCAAGGAGCTTGGTTCCCAGGGCCCAAAGACAAAGGGAAAAATATTTTAAAAACTACATTGTCAGGCATGGAGGTCATTTCTTAACTAATTATTTCCAATCTTTGGGTTAGAGAATGCACTTCAATGGAGAAAATAAGTGCAAAATAGTTAATTGGCTTCATCGTCTCAATACTGCTGTTGAATACATAATGGCAAATTATAGTATACAAATACAGGTATTTGAGAAATGGAATTTTCTGTATTTCTTGTAATTTTACTCAAGCCTATGTTCCATCAGTGGCAGTACTTTAATCACAATCAATTTAAAACAATCTCATTACAATCAGTTTCCTCAGTCAGTTGAAACCAGCATCTCCCACCCAAACTTTTCCCCAGCAAGTGTGCCTTAAGTTCCAGGATGTGAATAGATAATCAAAGCATTGGCAGCAAGAATAGAAGGGGAAACATAAAGCCCCAGTTGCAATCTATACAGGCCAGCATCAGCTGAGATATTCTCATTCTGGCTCTGCTAGTCAGTCCAAGACCATCCCCAGTTTCCTCCCTATCCCATTAGCAAGGTGCTAAATGCTTCTCATCCTGACAGCAAGAGCTCTCCAGGAATGGAATTGTCTCAGCTATTCCCATGCCCCTTTTGGTTGCCTGTGGACATTTAAATGCTCAAAGGTAAATTGTGTTCAGGAGAACTCTGTGGGGCTTGTCTCCTCCCCAGCCTCAACCCAGAAAGTCGGTATAAGACACCCTGGCTTTAAATCCCACAAATAAATATGGTGGTTCTAAGACCCCTCCCATCCCCTGATTTAGCCTGAAGATATGGGGAAGGGCAGGGGGCCCCTTCACAGAGAACAAAGCAGCATATAATTGTTCTGTTTTCCTTTGTTCTCTACCAGCTTTATTGTGACGTTGAATTTGGGTGAACATCAGGAGAAATGACATCTATCATTTAAGACTTTATGTCTCAAGTCTGCAGGAATTGCAACATGTTTATAAACACTATTGGAAAATAATTCTCAAGTTTCCTTTCAGTCAAATAAGTAGAAATCAGATTCATGATTGTTTTGACTGCTAGAATACTGATATTCTGAGAACTTCCACTCTACCTATCCACGTGTCATTCTGACCCTGTTCCAAGTGCTAGGAGTTGACCAAATCTGAGCCAACTCTAGTCCTTTCCCTGGTGATGAACAATTGAATCAGGAGCAAGCAACTGATCCAAGCTGAATTTGTTAGAGTTTCTCTCTCTTTCTAAGAATTTGGAATCATAACTAAGATTCCAGGTGTTTCTGGGGTGAAGATATAAAATTGGGTATTGACAGTAGTTTTGCTATACTATGCAGACTGAAATGGCAGAAAATACTGCTCAGCAAAAAACATATAAAGCATAAAAAGCAGAAACACAGAATAAAACTTGTTCCTGAGGCTCAGCTTAAATCTGAACCTCAAGTTCCTGGGAAACTCTAGTATTCTTATTATAAAGTCCCCCTTGAGCTTAGGTTTGAGCTTATGTTCCTTGTAACCAAACAAGTCCTAACTAATATTCTCCATTGCTTTTTATGCTAGGCTAATTCAGATAGACTTTATTACCATATTGCAGAAGAAGCAAATGACTTGGTATTTCTTGCTAGCTATGTGAAGTCATTTCTCTATCCATGTGGTTTTACTTAGGAATTGAGGCATAAGAAGAAAACCACGTGTTTACAACGTCAAAGTTCCAAAAGGAAAATTCATTCTCAGAGCCCTTAAGTAATCAGAGAGATATTAAAAATGAGACAAGCCTATATTTGTTTATTATATTTAATTTCTGAGTTTGGCTAATCAATTGTTAAAAACATAAGAATTTATCTCAATTTAACTATGAAATGCCTACTGAAAGCTAGAGGAAGAAAATAAGTCTATGCTTTTTAAATACATATAGCTTTTTCTAGAATATGCAGTTTAGACCCTAAAAAGAAACCAAGTTTTCACTTGCACATATGGCTTGTTGTTTGTTTAACCCCTCTAATTGCAGAAACACAGACTCCAGCTTAGCCCCCAAAAAGGAAAATCATTAAGCCTGTGCAAATTGTTGGCTGCTATAACTTGAACAAGGTATTTAAGAGTATGATTTAAATCCCCACCCTGCTCTCAGCTGTGTGACTTAGGCTCGGTACTTAATTTCTCAATGACTCAGTTTTCTTCTCTGTAAAATAAGGATAAGAATCCTATCTCATAGGAGGGTCGTGAGTATTAAATGAGTTAATATATGTAAATCACATGGAATAGTGCCTGGCACATAAGGCAGTCGGAGTAATGGCTCAATAAACAGTTACTGTCTTGTCAGAACATATGCAAGCAAATATCACAGTTTTCATATAAAACTTTGGTTACCCTGCTGGAAAATACATTTGGAGTACAAATAGTCCTTAAAACAAGGGATCTTTCACAATATTTAGTTCATCCTTGTTTCTCTCACAGTATTTAAAACCAGAACCAAAAATAAATTTTAAATAGCCATGCCCTATGCAGCTTTGAGGAAAAGATTGTTACTAAGTCTAACAATGACAAAGTGCTAAAATTCCAGCATATTTGTGAATCTGCACATATATAGTAGACATATACTGTTTTGCCTATTTTTTCTTTTTCTTTCTTTTGGTAACAGAACCACTATTTCTTGTGGGAAATATGTTCCACATAATTCATTTGGGAGTGAACTGAACACTGCCCCTGCCTCCCCCAGGGTGCGCACATGACCCAGGCCTAGCCAATCAGAATGCCTGATCCAGAGCTATTAGGGAAAGCTCTCTGTGCCGTGAGAAGTCAATATTTGGTTGCAGGTAATCATCATCCAGCAACGTGAAGAGAGGCCATTGGATAGAGAGAGTTTCTCCAGATGGCATTGTGTGAGAGCTTGGATGTCAGCCATACTTGAAGCAATGTATCCCCAGACATTTACTGACAAGACACTTTAAGATTCTTAAATATTTTTTTTCTTACTTTTTTCCTTATTCTGTTTTCAGCTGGGCTTTTGTCACTGCCAAACAAAACCGTTCCATTGATCATACCTAACTATTTAGGTATTACTTTTAGTAGCTAACGAGTAGAATCTATACTGCTTCCATGAGAATGGAATCCATTTTGATCCATTATCCCCCTCAATAGGAAAAGGAAAAAAATATATGTATGTTCAATTACTCAGCTTATGGATTAGAGGATCAGGTTAACTAGAAAAGACAGTAAAAATCACGAAACAGATTTTTAACAGAAAAATTCTGACAAATAGAGGCCATTATACATTTTGCCAAAACCTATAAAATTGTGCAGTGCAAAGTGTAAACCATAAAGTAAACTTGAATAAAGTTTAAATTTTAAATTTAATGTAGTCAAAATAGAACCATCTTAACAAGGTTTGCTTTGGAATGATGGCTTCTAAACTCTTGCAGCAGGAGATCATGTAGACATAAATTATCTGCCTTGAGCTAAGATAGTAAAGGATTATCAAAATTAGTTTTTAGATTTAGTGGGAAGGTACATTGGTATTTCTTTCAAAAGCACAATGGAGTAGGTTTAGATGTGGGCCTAAAAACTTTCTGGCAATTGAAATATAGGGATATGCAATTAAGCAATTTTGGATTGGGGATGAGGAATGAGAAAAAAAGGATAGAGTACAACTGAACTCTGTACAACCTCCACCCTCTCAGCGCCCAGCTGCTTTTACTATAAATAATCCTCACCTCTGCTGTGTGTGTTGAGCAGAGAAGCACAGATGCTGGTCACTAAAAGCTCTTTAGGGCCTCATGTAAGACTTTCCTGTGGGAATATTTAGAAAGTTTTCCTCTGTCAAAGGTTTAAATATCCACCCTAGCACCATGAAGCATTTTGCTCTCCACCCCATCCACCCTCTAAAAATGACTGATCTTAACACACTCCTTTATCCTTAAGAAACAGGCATACACTGCTGTAAGTACCCCCTCCAAAACTCAGTTAGATCATGGCAGAATTGAAAATTGGAGCCCTTTATTCCAATACCCCCTTTTCCCTATCATACCACTTCTTATTACAGCACTTGTATCACTCTTTCTTTTTAATCTTTGTCCTTTCCCAAACTTCTATGTGTGCTCATATATGCAGAGGATATGGGAAAATATAATTAGCTAGGAAGGCTGAGGCCTGACTGTAATTTCTGGGCAGTCCAATGTAGCAAGAGTCATGCTGGTATGCAGGAGCTATTATCCAAAACTACATGTCTTGGATATGTCTCTTAAACCCATGGTAAGTCCCACCATTTCCATTGACTCAATTGGATCAATTCCAATTCCCCAATTCTTCCAGCTATGACAATTCCTTCATTTCCCTTAAGTCTGGGAGGGTTTGATTGGAAATAGTGTTATTTTTTAATTATTTTTTAAAAGAAGGTTTAGATAACATAAATATTTCATAAAAAATATAGGGGATTCCCATATACCCTACCTTCTCCATTAATAACATCTTTCATTAACATGGTACATTTTTTATAATTGATAAACATATATTGAAGCATTGCTACTAACCATGGACTATAGTTTACATTATAGTTTACACTCTGCACCACACAGTTTTATAGGTTTTGACAAATTTTATAATTGCCTGTATCTGTCACTGCAATGTCATGCAGAACAATTCCAATGTCCTCAAAATGCCCCATGTTACACCTATTCTTCTCTCTCCCTCCCCTCAAAACCCCTGGTGGCATTACCTTTATATCAATGATACAAGATCTTCCATTGTTAGAATAATAATAAGTCTACTTTCATCCATAGTTGCATCCCCCACTTATGTTTGTTCATTCTTCAACCTTGAGGATTTTGAGATGGTAATGCCCACTCTGTTTCTGATTGAGAGGGGGCTTAGATCCCATGGGGCAGATGGATGGAACTGTCTTGCTTGCAGTTATAGAGTCTGTCTTTTGGGATGGGCATTGTCCATCATCATCCTTTTGTTAGTTTTCCTGTACTTTCCAATGAACTAGAGAGTAGGTGTTGCAACTCTGCTGAGATTCAGGGCTCAACCAGCATATGAACAGATCAAAGATTTAAGTCTCTGGGACATATATTTAACAAGTATAGTGCTAATTATAGGTTCAAATAAAAGAGGCAGAAGAGTCATGTGTAGGGAAATAATAAATAAGTCTAACTCTGTTACATTGGGGAGCATATATTCCAAAGTAAGGCCCACTGACAGATCCTTACTTTGGAATAGTCTCTATTTTATTGTCTGTGGAAATTTCCAATAAAACAATAATCTCCTCAGAGATAAATATAGGAATGACTTCTACTCAAGTCATTTTTCCACAGCACCTAATATTATTCTAGGTTACATATGTATGTATGGAAAGACTTGGCAATAGTCTCATATATGCTCATGTATGATGTTTTCTCCATTTAGTACTTACAGTTTCTTCTGCATGTTTTCATTAAGCTTTGCAAAGCAGCACAAACAAATGCATTATTTATAGTTTCAGACCAGACTATTCTCTCTTGAGTATCAACGAACCTAATAGGGCTGAATTAGTAATATAAAGAAAACAGGTATTTAACAAAATCACTTTTAAGCACAATCATTCCATTTAGATGAGCAGTTATTTACTAAAGTACTCAGGTAACAGCCTAGATCTGAGCCTTATGGAGAGGGAAAGAGGCTAGGGGGTTGAGATAGAGAAAGGAGGTAACAAATTTATATGTGAATTACTTCAGAAGTATAAGTAAATTAAATATTTTGAAAAAAAGGAAAAGAAGAGCAAAAGGATAAAAGAGAAATTACTGATATATGCGAAAATGCATTTTTTTTTCCCTATGTGCCTATGTACAAGCACATGAGAGAAAGGCAAGGAAATGTGTTTCTTTTTATGGTTGACTCTTCTGTGTGCAGTGGGATTTTTGGCTACATGTGAGCTAAATATTATGGCAAATAGCAGAACACAGTAGTTATTGCACATGATTGTGAACTGGGTGGGCAGGAATTTTTCATTTCATAAATCATTTCAGCTTGTTGCTCTAATTCCACAGCACTGAAACAAAAAAGAAGCTCAAGAAAGAAATACATTTTGTATCTTTTTCTTATTTCACCCTTCTCAATTTTAATAGATCTTTAGAGTTAGTGATCAGGGTTGTTATTTTTTTTCAAGATTTTTCAAAATATCTTTATCGCCCTGCTTTTGAAGCAAATTATTATGCTTTCCTATATCATTTTCTTCCTTGCCAGGGACATTTAATACAAAAGCAATGAAGTGTACTTTTCTCTTCCTTTATTTCTGCTTATTTATAGCACAGTCTATAACAATGAAATAATGCCATATGATTTATAGCTGATTGCTATAAAGTTCACAGTTCTAAATTCCAGCCAAATTCCTGAAGTGGTTTCACCCTTATTTAAGATTTCTTGCTAAAGACAGTCTATTACAGCTTTGCAAATAAGTACCTCAAGTCTCCATTAAGGTCCTTTAGTAATTTAAATAAACACCCTTTGCCAATCTGTTTCCTCCCTCCTAGGAGACAGGGGAGGTAATTTTCTTCATATTTTGGGTTTCTCCCCCTTCTCCTTAAATGGTCCTTCATCTTTCAATCAAGAGGTTACTTTAGGTAAGTTGCCTGAAATATGTTTCCAGGGCGAACATTGAATGTGCTTAAAGCAGTGGTAGGGCAAAAACACAAACGTAAAGAAATCTTAACAGCTAGTGTCAGTGAGTTTAGTTTTGTAATTTGCCTCTACTAATGTGTAAGAAATTTAAATCAGTTTTTGAGATTTTATGGTTATCATGATCAATCAAAATCTAGTGTGTTGCTGTACCATCAAGAGCCAAGAACTCTTCCCCCAAGTTCACCACATCTGCACCTTCCATTAGTTAAAAAAATAATATTTCCCTCCAGCTCTGTCACTACCTTAATCTTGTCTTCTCACCTAGCATTTAATAGGTTCCTCACATTTGTTGCTGACCTCATATTTAGACTTGGTTAACAGAGACCAAATGAGGAGAAGGCGTCCTTCATATTTAAACAAAACCTTTCCATTTGCTATGGTAATTATTAAGAGGAACAGAACCACAGCTGGGGTCTGTTAACATCCAAACAGCCCCTTGTGCTAAGTGAGCTTTTCTTGGTTTTAGTTCAATAAGCTACTGACTGGATTTTCATGAAACTTCTAAGATTATTTGCTCTTATTTTCTTCTGAAACCATGCAAATCATACTATACAGTTAACCACTGTGATTTGATTTCAAGAAAGTTAAAAGGAGTTTCATATATAAACAAATTTATTATTATTATATTGGCTGAGTTTAGTGTGGTTCTCCCTATAATTCTTTGATTTTAGAAAAATCTGTGAAAATTAAGACTTTAAGAAAGGTAGTCCCTAGTCCAAAACTAGGAGATGTAGAAATACTGAATCATGCTGAGAGTTACAGTTCTGAAATTGTTAATTTTCTTCAATGTAAATAGTTTGTGTAAGTATGGGCTTGCAAAATTAAAGATAAAAATTATTGATTTCATTATTACAACTCAAGGGAAAACTAAAGGAGTCAGGGAAGAATACTGCTATGTTCATTTGTACTAAATCTAATTCTCATAAAATTCATTTGATAAGCTGCAACAGAAAAGTGAATGAATGGCCCAGCTAAGGTTAGGCCCAGCCAGAACTCTTTACCAGGCTTTTGAAACAAACAATAGAAAGCATCTTGGCCTCCCTCCGGTGATGAGGCAGCAAGACTGGAGTCTAGATCTGCCAGTTGCTTAGCAGAAGCCAAGGAGATGCCCAGAGTCAGAGAGTAGAGAAAGAAGATTTGGGGACTCTCTTGTCATGGCCTCTTGGGTCCAACTACCTGCCCCCAGCCCCAACCACTGGTTGTCTTGTGGTTTGGTTGCATGTACCAATATATCCTCCTTTCACCCAATCTAGTTTGATTTGGGCTTCTGTCACTTCCAAGAAGAGTTCTAATAAAACAAATGTTAATGTGTATTTTTGTAGTCTTTTTGGACTTTGTAAAAAGAAATATATCCATATATAATTATTGTTATTATTTACTTTTTGTCTTTTTCTATTGAATTGAGCACTCCTGGCATATGGTCTCATCAATAAGAAATTACTAAAGGAAATTATGCTATTCCTTTAAATAAATTAAAAATTTCTTTTATTTCAAAATAAAGATTTTTTTTTCATATAAAATCAAGTTTGTGATGACCATTTTTTATAGTCGTCTTTCTTTTTCAAACGTAGATAGGTTTCAAGCCCCTTCACACCACGGTAAGCACAAGCACTCTAGTTTCTGTGGCCGGAGACAGCTCTTTTACAGAAAGAGTAAACCAGAGTTTTTAAAAAAAAGAAGAAAGGGAAAGGTAGATAAGAAGTGATGAGAGGAGGCAGGTGGTAGACAGATATCCTGTAAACTATTTTTTTCTTCTGAATTGCTGCAAGTTATAATCAATCATATGCTGCTCATTTTGGTTTCCTTTGCTACCTTCCACAGCTCTGGCCAATTTGTACGTGTATATATTTGTGTAAGCGCATCAGGGTACATTGAGGGGAGTTAGTGAGAAGGGTGAAATATGATAGGAGATTGAGCTACAAACTGAAGCAAGTAACCACCCCCACCCCCACCCCCCAAATGCTCTGCAGTTATTTTGAGTCAACAGTGTGTTCTATGAAGTTTCCAAATGCCTGGTAACATTCACGTACTCTTTCTGAGGACAGCAGAAAGAGAGGGAGGCAGATATTTGCTCTGGAGCCCTGTGATTTTGTTCTTCTCCAGTCTCTGGCTAAGCTTAAAGGAATAATAGTGAAAGAAAATCCTATCTTAAAATATTTTTCTTTAATGTTTTTATAGTTAGTCTGCAAGTTCTTTGAGTTAAGAGAGCTGTAACTGAGAAGAATACAAACGTAATCTGCTCCTAATAAGAGCGGTTGTAGTGGTAGCAGTTGTAATAATGGTCATTGTGATCACTGTGAGTAATAGTGGTGGGGAGCATTTAATGAAAGCTCATTATGTGCCTAGCACTGCGTTAAGAGCTTTAGGCATGTCATTTCATTTAAACTCTCTGAGAGATGATGTATCTTATTTCCCTTATTTTTCACATGAGAAAAGTGAGACAGATAGATAGGTGGTTATAGTCATGGTAGTTGTAATTACAGTGGTAGTAGTAGGTGAGGTGCTAAGATTTATTAAGTAGTCTCTATAAAGGGAGCAATGTCGCAAAGAGCAATTCAAATATTAGATCATTTAATCCTTACAAAAATAACATGAGTTAGATAGGACCATTTCATCCATTTCTATGTGTAGGGTATTATAAACCGTATCACTAATTTATTTATTCATTATTTAGGGAAAATAAGAAACACCACATTAAATTCACTTACCAATTACGTAACTCATTCAAAACTCATTCAAATGTAAAAGTAAATTCCTGTTTTCAAGCCAAGGAAATAAGGCTATTATTGCCACCTTACAAAGAGAAACAGGCTTGGTGAAGATAAATAACATCTCCAAGTTCACACACACCACACTAGTGGGAAAACTGTGAATCAAACTCGGGTCCATCTGATATGGAATCTGCATACCTCTGAATTGGTCTTGTTTGACAAAATAGAATATTTCATGTAAACATTGGCTTTTTCCAGTGCAAAGCATCAGCCAAAAAGTTCTAAGAAAAAAGTCAGATGTTCTATCTCTATAATTCCAAGGATCTGTAAACATGTAAACAAAATGGATATCTAAAATAAAAACAGTAGATTACAGGCAACCTCTCTGGCCAATCACCCTGGAGTGTTCAAACAAATTCTTTCAGTAGCAATAATGTTACCTGAATAATTGACTCCTAGTGGAGAGTTGACTTCCCCTTACCTGTAAAAGTCAACAAGCATTTGGATATCTTGGCACTTTGTCTAGCTGGACAACAATATTTCTAAGACATGATACTGTAACTTTTTTTTTTTTTTTTTACAAATATTTTAGTGCCACAAAGACAATTTGGAAGTTAAATAATAGTGTTTGGGTGTAGTTTCAGTCTTGCCCTACCACTGTTATGTGACTGAACTCCCTGGCTAACATTTTCTCAGAAAGTTATTTCCTGTGCATTTCCTGAGTTTTCTACCACTAGCCACTTTCTAATGAAATGGTAGTTAAAATAATAGAGCTTTTAAGGAATCTGAAGTTTAGTGATTAAGCTAGTGGCCAATGGATGTATTTCCTGTTAACTGTGAGAATATAGAAGGTAGAAATCTTCCTAAATTACTACAAAAAAACAAACACCCTTACAATTTTTTCTTCTCCAGCAGATTGATAAGAGAAAGCAGCTAGACCATTGTGCCACAACAACAACTAGCTGCCATTGGCCTTAAGAGAAACAAAACAGGAAACACACCAAGAAAACCAACCTTGATTTCCTCATGCAAAGTGAGACAAGACAGGAGAACCATGTTCAGATAAGAGTGATGCAATAGAAGGTTTACTATACCATAACATAGAGGTCTGCATAAAATCAATTTTTTGAACATTCTCTTACAAAAGCTATTTGGAACTAGTATTATTCATTTTCCTATAGATATTGAATAGAAAAGCACACTCTTCAGAAGAGTACTGGTTCATAATGAAGAATAGTTTTGAGTACCTAAAAGATAAAACAGTCCTACAAACCAACCCAATGAGTCTAATTGTTGTGCCTGAAAGGGCAATGAGATTTTATCAGAGTGAGCACAAAAACATTTACTATGTATTTGGGAATGTTAAGATGGTGGCCTCTCCTTTCCCGGGGACCCCAACCATCCTTACCTATAAAGAAATGCCATCTTTCTTAATAAAAAATTTGCCCAGTTCATTCAATCTTAGTATCATTATGCTGCCCTGGCTCTTCTCCTGAGATATTTTCCCCTTAGAGTCTTTTGATGATGACTTCTGCCACCCTGTGCTAGGTCCAGAGGACTTTGATGGTCTGTCTTTACGTATGGACCAGGTTCTGTGAAGTACAGCTGACCCAAGCCTTGTTTATCCAAAAGGATTTCCAAAACTTAGGTTATAAAGAGAAACGATCATAAAGAATGTCAGCAGTACAATTAGTCTTCCAAAATGAAAGGCTTTTCCTTTAGATGGGATCCTAGAAAGAAGAAATCACGTCTGGTACAGTGGAGACTTTGTTTTCTGGTCATCCAACATCTGTTCTCCTTTCTTTGGGTGACCATATGTTCTAATTTCCACCCAAGGAACCACCCTTCTTCCACTCTCAGTAGAGGTGGTTTGAGTGAGACTTACACCAGTCAAGAATCTGGGAATGGAACATGTGTGGCCAATACTAATCTTTTTTTTTTTTTTTTTTTTTTTTTAATTTATTGAATCTCTCTAGTGATTAGCACAGTGCCTGACACATATTAGAAAGTCAATAGAGATATGTTGTACAGAGTGTGGTCATGATTGTACAAGTCTGTTAATATATTAAAAACCATTGAATTGTACATTTTAATTGAATGAATTGTATGGTATGTGAATTATATCTTGTAGTTTGCTGGGCACAATATACAAGAAATATGTTGGCTTTTATAATGGGAATTTATTAGGTTAAATGCTTACAGTTCTGAAGCTGTGAAAATGTCCAAAGCAAGGCATCATCATCAGAGATGCTGTCTCACCAAAAGTCGGCTGCTGGCAATCCTGGACTCCTCTATCAGATTGCAAGGTACATGGAGGTATCTTCTTTTCCGGGTCTCACTGCTTCAGCTTCTGGCTGCTCCATCTGTGGCTTCCCTTCTCCTGGGTTCATCTCTGAGATCCTGGGTTCCTTCTCTCTGACTCTGTGGCTTTTTCTCTGTGTGTTTCTATTTTCAGTCCTCTGTTTATAAAGGACTCCAGCAAGAGGACCAAGACCCACCCTGGGTCACACCTTGCTGAAGTAATCCAATAAAAGGCCCCCAAATGAATCCAATCTAATCAAAGGGTTCCATACCCATAGGAATGGATTAGCTTCAAGAATATAATCTTTTCTGGGATTCACAAAAATCTTCAAACTGTCACATATCTCAATAAATGTATTATTTTAAAAAAGAACATGTATAGAAAGTGGAATCAGAAGCTACTTTTATTTGGGGGATGATAGGTCCTGCTTGTGTTATACTTGCTGATCTGGAGGCAATAGTCTCCTCCAGTTCAACAGTCTCATATATTTTGGTCTCCCTTCACATCAGTGAGTCAAACTTCTCTGCTTACTTTGCATACCATTAGACCATCCCTTAGCCATGAGACATCTTCCACTTTTCCTATGCTAAGGAGCTTATGCTCCTGCATTCTACAAAGCACCTGGTGCCATGCTTCCCGCATGCCTTCTCAAAGTTCAGCTGTAGGGCATACACTAGGAAAACACTGCTCCAAATCAATAATGAAAGAATGGAAATTTGATCAGGCCAAAAAAAATGTTTAAATAGCCTTTGCCAATAAAAGGCTTCTACTATGAATCTTTATATTAGCTTCTGGAATGTAAACTCACTGCATGTGGTAATTTGTTCTCAGTACAGTTTCTAGCTAGGAAAAATAACATGTGGATCAAGTTAACAGTTTATTGAGTATTTCCTAGTAGCATGCTTATTGATTTTAGGACTTAGAAGAAATGCAGCTGCTACTCCTACCTTAATATTTTAACCATTCAACACCGGGACAAATAACACCAAAAAACAATACAACAAATAATGAATTATATTGTGGTCCTTCATATATATTTATTCATGGGGCTGATCACAGCAATTTAACAAGTTAATTTAGCACAAAAGGAAAAATACCTTTAATGTTTTATTTATATATAGTTCCCTTCCAATTATTTTAGTTCATATGTGCCACCAGAAATAAAGAGTAGCCCTTACCAACCTAAGGATGCTGGAGAAAAGAATGGCATTTTCCTCTGAGAAGCTTAACTCGATCCTTCCAAGGAATAAATTCAATACTTCTACCAAGTATATGTGGTCATGAAACAATACTTAGCAGATAAAAGTCACCCAATGGTGTATGTCTTATTTGTAGCAGGACCAGGGAGCACAATTTGAGTCTGTTTAGGTAGAGCAAATAAAAGACTATCATGCTGCTATGCCTAAATTACTAATACCTAGTAAAACGTTGACCTTTTAAATAATAATAATGCAGTTAGGAAAATATGTTCTTCTTCCCTAATGGCTTAAATGAATTCTGAGAAAAAATTTTACTCCTTTGGAGATGTGTGTGTATCTATGTGTGGACTCCATCAGCTGTCCACTCGACAATAATGAAGATTAAAGAGGAGATCTCCAAAGGGATAAAACTTGAGTAGCCACTTCCCACCTAGAGTGTTCTTTGGGAATTCAAGTACCAAAGGTCACCTTGGCCATCTGGCTGGAGGGCTGGATATAAAGGCTAAATAAAAGACCTAGTCGGGAGGCGGCTGTGGCTCAATCAGTGGGGCTCCCGTTTACCATGTGGGGGGCCCTGGGTTCGGTTTCCGGGGCCTCCTGGTGGGGGCGGGTCTGCCTGCACGGCGTGGTTGGCTGACCCGGCGAGCGCAGGCAGCAGGGGGGGGGGGGATAAATGAATAAATAAAATAAAATCTTTGAAAAAAAAAAAAAAGACCTAGTCTTGGGGAAGTGTTCCTCTGGGAAGCAGAAATTCTGCAGCAAGACTGGCATCTGTGGGCTTGGGATGGCATTCCTTAAAGGATGGTCACTCACAGAGCAGAAGTGATGGAAGGAGGATTTTCCAAGATGGCTCAAAGCTGAGGCCAGAAAAGCAAGTTCAAGAACTGGGTATGGGTATGAGTAGAATACTTGAGTGAAGAATACCTAACTTCGCCTCGAAACCCACTCAGCTGGGAGAGAGTGGCCTCTTTAACAAGTGGTGCTTGGAGAACTGGATATCCATATCCAAAAGAATGAGAGAAGAATACCATCTCACACCTTATACAAAAATCAACTCAAGATGGATCAAAGATCTAAATATAAGAGCCAAAACCATAAAAACCTTGGAAGATAATGTAGGGAAGCATCTACAGGACCTTGTAATAGGAAATGGTTTCATGAATTTCACACCCAAAGCACGAGCAGCAAGAGAAAAAATTGATAAATGGGATCTCCTCAAAATTAAAAACTTCTGCACCTCTAAGGATGTTATTAAGAAAATAAAAAGGCAACCTACCCAATGGGAAAAAATATTCGGCAACCATATATCTGATAGGAGCCTGATATCCTGCATATATAAAGAAATCCTTCACCTCGAAAATAAAAGGACAAACAACCCATATAAAAAATGGGCAAGTGACCTGAAAAGACACTTCTCCAAGGAAGAAATACAAATGGCTAAAAAGCACATGAAAAAATGCTCAACATCACTTGCTATCAGGGAAATGCAAATAAAAACTACAATGAGATACCATCTTACACCCATCAGAATGGCAGCTATTAAAAAAACAGGAGACACTAAATGTTGGAGAGGATGTGGAGGAATAGGAACCCTCATCCACTGCTGGTGGGACTGCGGTATGGTCCAGCCACTGTGGAGGACAGTTTGGCGGTTCCTCAGAAAACTTGCAATAGATCTTCCGTATGATCCAGCAATTCCACTGCTGGGTATATACCCAGAAGAACTGAAAACAAAAATACAAACAGATATATGCACACCAATGTTTATAGCGGCATTGTTCACCATTGCCAAAAGTTGGAATCAGCCCCGGTGCCCATCAACAGACGAATGGATAAGCAAAATGTGGCACATACATACAATGGAATATTACTCAGCTGTAAGAAGGAACAAAGTGCTAACACATGGAATAACGTGGATGAATCTTGAAGACCTTATGTTGAGTGAAGCAAGCCAGGCACTGAAGGATGAACAATATATGACCTCACTGATCTGAACTGAGTAAAGTGAGCAGTCTCTGAGAACCATTGTCTGAAAGATAGGTTAACAAAGGAGAGTAAGAGAAGAGCAGGCTTTGAGCCATCACCCATATGGACATAATCTATGGTAAAGGGATAGAGTGTGGTAGCATGTTGGGGGATGGGGCAGATGAGCGGTGGTGTTCCTGGGTTAAGTGGTGCAGCACTGGAGGGTGGGTGGATTAGGAACGGGCGGTTCAAATCCCCAGGGCATGTAACTGTGAATCTTGACATTCCATGGGTTGGGAGAGGGGGGTATCACGGGCCCTGGGGGGCTGGGGAGAAGGGAACAGTCAAGATCTAATGGGTTGTTTGATGGTCATGGGGAAGGTTTTTCATTACCTTTCAGTAATGGACACAGGACATGGTAAATATCATCAAAATTATTTAACTGTATCATCTAAATTGTAAACTATACTGTAAATCACTGACAATGTTTAGTTGATATATTTTGCTATCTGCATAACAGTTATAACAATGCTAACAACCAAAAAAAAAAAGGAGGGGGAGTTAATATGGGGTGGGGAAGCGGGGGTGGTTTGGTATCTGGGAGTCTCAGGCACTCCGTGTGTGACTTTGCTGTGACCTAAAACTTCTTTGAAAATTAAATGAAAAATTGGGAGACAATGGGGATTGAGAGGAGGAAGGTGTCATGGCACACCAGACATCCGATAACACAGTGATAAAGGGAAGGAAAAAGGGGAAAAAAGAAGAGAGAAAGGAAAAAAATGAATATATATATATATATTTTAAAGGCATTTCCTTTGCTTTTTTGCCCATTTTTTGAATGTCCCAATCCACTAATTATATTTTATTTTGTTTTGTTCTTTGTTTGATTATTTGTTTTTTTTTCCTTCTCTCTCTTTTTTTTTTTCCCCCTGAGTTTCCTTATGTTTGTCTCTTGCATGTAAGCTTATCACACTTGTTTCTTTTTCCTAGTAAGTGTATTTGATTATTTTATGGACTAAATGTTCATGGAGGATTTGGATCACAGAAGGGTTACAATGGGTACTGCGGGGGATTATTGGGGGGAGGGTGTCTGGGGGGGGTTTCGTGGGGATTGGTTCAACCGAATATACATGAAAGATATACAAAATTATTAAAAGGATCGGGGGATGGGGCATGGTCACGATGGGTGGATAATCACACAATAAATGAGGGAATCTGAATTCCTAGCCTGGAGAGCTCTGCCACAATCTCCAAGGGAGCAGCAATAGTCCTCTGAGTGTAGGGACAGTGCCTGTCAAAATAGGATGACCCACTGATGTTTTTTTTTTTATTATTTTTTTTTTTTATTTTATTTTTTTTTATTGATGACTACCCTTGTGAGTCTTTGCTCTTGTAAATGAGACTTAGCCTGCAGTTGTGGGGTGCCTAAGGGTTGCCACCTGAGAGCCTCCTTGTTGCTCAAATGTGGCCTCTCTCTAAGCCAAACTCAGCATATGATTGCATTACCTTCCCCCCAACGTGGGACATGACTCCCGGGGATGAGCCTCCCTGGCAACGAGGGATTAATACCAAGTGCCAACTGGCAGCTTTGTGCAGTGGCAGTATCGTAGCCAATGAGGTTTATCCGAGGCATGATTATTGCTAATTGAAAACTTTTCCCAAGTGCCAACTGGCAACACAACTGGAAAAAGACCTTGAATAAAAGGGGGAAATGGTAAAGACAAATGAGTTCAAGTGGCTAAGAGACTTCAAAGAGAGTCGGGAGGTCATCCCAGAGGTAACTCTTACGCACACCTCAGTAGGAGCTCATAGAACATCTAAGTGCCTATCACCCCACTCAGTGGGGTTCCTGAGAGCTCTGGAGACACCCTGGTCCTATATAAGGGGGGATAGCCCCAGAGACTGATGCCTTATCAGTGGGTTCTATTTTGGAATCTGTGCTCCTGAGAGTGACAGAATTAGACTCAAATAAGTCCTCCCTGCACATGGTTTACCTACATGTGATGCTGGAGTTTCTTAGGTATACTTCCAGAGACTGGAGCCTCCCATCTACCTATGTGCCAGGTGTGCAGGAAATCTAGGTGGAACTGCAACTCCTTACCCTACAGCTCAATGGACTCATCCAAGTCACCTGGTGAGGAGACAACGATGGGAAATGGCCATCGCAGGGAATGGAGAGTGCCTGCATCTGCAGGCAGGATCATCCCACCCACCATATCCATGGTATATAAGCCCTCTCTCACTTGGAGTTGGAGTGGACATCACCATCCCAGTCGCCTCTGGATTGGGGGAAGAACTATGGACTAGAGTGGACTTGATGGTATTCTCTTGCTCACATATGGTGATTCTTGCAATGCAAGAAATTATAACAATGAGGTGGAGCCAGTGGCCACTTGACAGTTTTTTGGGTAGGGAGGGGATGAGCAGTTGAAATACAGGGGCTTCTTTGGGAGTTGGAGGTTGTCCTGAGTACTGTTGTGGCAATGGATGTAGGCCATTTTAAATCAGCACACACCACTCAGAACTGAGTGGGAGAGAGTGTGGTCTACAGTGTGAACTGTGGTCTATGGTTGGTGGCAAGGCTCCAGGATGTGTAAGTTCATTGAGGTTGGTGGGCCACACTTGTGGGAGATGTTTGTGTGGGATGTGGTGGGAGGTGTGGGAGGTGGGCAACATGGGAATCCCAGTGGGTTCCGTGTAATATTTTAGGTAATCTAAGCACCTCTTAAAATATATGTGTATATATATATATATATATATATATAAATAACATTTTTGTAAGCAAATACACATATATGCACATATATTTATATATCATTATGCAAATGTTTGTATGTATTGTGAGAATTTTGATTTTTACCCATAATAAAAAAAAAAAAAGGGAAAAAAAAAAAAAAAAGAATACCTAACTTCATGTTTTTATATTGGACTTTGGGAAAAGTTACATTTACATAGGTATTTTTCTTTAATTTTCTCCCTTTGACTCACTAAATCCCTTTAATTAACAGACCCATTAGGAAAGTCTGACATACTCCTACATTATTGTGAGATAGTGCTATTCTTACTGAAGAGATGGAATATGAAAGGGGAAGATGTCTTTGGGTACTGTGTTCTGGTAATACCAATGACAGATCAGGCAGCTGGTAGAGCTGGGAGAAGTAAGGAGCAGGTCTTAATATAGTAGAACAACAAGAAGGAGGACAATTCATGAGAGAAGTGTAATCACATCTCTGGACCCTTTTCCAAAATTTATTACAGGCTGTTGATTCTTGAGTGGAAGGTGGGAGGAAATCAAAGTGGATTACAGGGAAGTGGATGTGGCTAAAACAATTGGGCTCCCATCTACCATATAGGAGGTCCAGGGTTTGATTCCCAGGGCCTCCTGGTGAAGGCAAGCTGGCCCATGTGGCGAGCTGGCCCAAGCAGAGAGCTGGCCCACATGGAATACTGGCCCAAGCAGGAGTGCTGGCCCAAGCAGAGAGCTGGTGCAGCAAGATGATGCAACAAAAAGGGACACAGAGGAGAGACAATAAGAGACACAGCAGACCAGGGAACTGAGGTGGCACAAGAGATTGAGCATCTCTCTCCCACTCCAGAAGGTCCCAGGATCGGTTCCCGGTGCTGCCTAAAGAGAAGACAAGCAGACACAGAAGAACACAGAGTGAATGGACACAGAGAGCAGACAGCGAGCACAAAAACAATGGGGGGGCAGGAGGAATAAATAAATATTTAAAAAGTGTAAGTGTTTGCTTCAGCAGCAACTATACTAAAATTGCAATGATAACAGACAAGATTAGCATGGCCCCTGTGCAAGGACGACACGCAAATTTGTGAAGCATTCCATATTTAAATAAATAAATAAAGTGGATTACACATAGAGGAAGCTACTGAAGAAAAGAAAATCTAATTTTTATTAATTTTAATTACTTTACATGTGTCATCATATTTAATCACTCAGCGATGCTCTGTGACATCATATCTCTACGATTTGTTATTTCCATGTTGAAGACATGAAAAATTAGACTTAGGGAAATTCAATAGCTTGCCCCAAAGTTACACAATTAGAAAGAAACCAAGCAAAATTAGAAAAATCCTGGTCTGTTTGATTCAAGACCATCTTTTTTCCACAATATGTATGATTATGGTTTAAATTAGTAAATAGGTTTATAAATTATATTTGTAGTTGTAATTGTATATTTCTGTGTGTCCTATGTTGTTACTGACTCTTTTTAAAATAAAATTTTATTGAAGTATGTCATTCACACATGAACATATATAAACAATAAGTATATAGTGAAGTTTGTGAATTTACAAAACAAACATGCATATCATCATATAGGGTTCCCATACATTACCTCACCACCAACACCTTGCATTGTTGTGAAACATTTGTTACAAACTATGAAAGAACATCATCAAAATATTACCACTAATCATAGCCCATATCTTACATTTGGTGTATTTTCCCCCAACCCACCTGATTATTAATACCCTGTATTAGTATTATATATTTGTCATAGTTCATGAGGGAACGTTTTCATATTTGTTCTGTTAACCACAGTCCATCTTCTACCACAGGATTCTATTTGTTACACAGTCCCTTGTTTTGTACAATCCATTCAAAGTGTACACTCAGTGGTTCTCATTTTCATCACAGATTTGTGCTATCATTACCTCAGTCAGTTTTAGAACATTTTTATTACTCCAAAAGGAAAGATTCCATTACTCCTTATACCCCCCATTGTTGTCCCTTAGAAATGCTATAATATCTTCTTTGCCGTCGCTGCAAATATATTATACTATTACTGTTAACTATCATCCATAAGTTACATTAGTTGTAATTTTCCCATGTATCACCATATTCTTAACACTTTGTAAAAGAACATCCTTATCTTTATATTATTAACCACACTCTTCATCCACCACTGAAATCACTATGTTTTACATTCCCTAGATTATTCTCTAGCTTCTTTTCAATTGACATTTACGTCCACAGATACCCCTTTCAGATACAATCATATTTATAAATCAGTAGTGTTAGTTATACTCACTATAATGTTTCATCATCGACTCTATTCATTTCCACACTTTTATAATAAACCTTATTAAAAATTCTACATACATTAAGCATCAGCTTCCATTTTCAACCCACATTCTATTTCCTAGTAAGCACTATTAAAGTAATAGTGTAATCAGTTCATAATTGTGAGACCATACAATATTTTTCCTTTTTTAATGGGAGGCGGGTGCTCAACCACCGAGCAACATTTGCTCCCCAATATTTTTCCTTTTGTGTCTGGCTTATATCACTCAACATAATGTCCTCAAGGTACATCCATGTTGTCATATGCATCCTGATTTCATTCCTTCTTACAGCTGGAGAGTATTCCATTGTGTATATATATATATATCACATTTTGTTTATCCATTTAGCAGTTGATGGACACTTGGACTGGTTCCATACTTTAGCAATTGTGAATAATGCTGCTATGAACATCAGTGTGCAAATGTCAGTTTGCATCCTTGCTTTCAGTTCTTCTAAATATATTCCTAGTAATGGAATTGTTGGATAATACAGCGATTCTATATTTGGCTTCTTGAGGTACTGCCAAACTGTCTTCCACAGAGGCTGCACCATTCTACATTCTACCAACAGTGGAGGAGAATTCCTATTTTTCCAAATCTTCTGTAGCACATGTAGTTTTCTGTTTTTTTTTTTTTTTTTTTGGTGTTGTTGTTGTTTAACAATGGCCACTCTATAAGGTGTGAAATATTATCTCATTGTAGTTTTGATCTGCATTTCCCTAATAGCTAGTGATATTGAACATTTTTTCATGTGCTTTTTGGCCATTTGTATTTCCTCTTTAGAAAAGTGTCTATTCAAGTCTTTTGCCCATTTTCAATAAGCATCTCTATAGAGAGATGCTTATTTAACACTTGTAGACTTTGCTTTCAGCTGTGGCAGACTGGCTAACTAGTAATAGTCTAATCTTCCCAATGAGACAACTAGAAATCTGGACAAAATATCAATAAAAACAGAGAACTATCAAGAAAACGTGGGTTTGAGAAGACAAGGTCCCAGAAAGGAGAGCTTAGGCAATAAATTATTTTCTTATTTCCTATTTTTCAGGCATTAATAATACAAAACTAATTAATAACACAAAACCATAGAAAGATGTTTGATTTACACACCTATGTATTGAATGACTGAATGATGGGAATCTGTGTGATAACTTTGACTTTCACCTAGATCTTTCATTATTTCTTAGAAAAATTGTAATTCTAGAAGCATTTTTAATTATGATATTTTTTGGCTATTTTAGATTTTAGACACAAGTATAGAATGGGATTCTTCACAGTGAATCATAATAAATGTTATAACCAAATAACAAAAGAGGAAATACAAATAATTGCTATGAATAACATAGAAAGTAGTTTTACCTGATTGTTAAAAACTTAGATTTGAGTCATGTAGATATGGATTTGAATTCTAACTGGGTTTCTAGGTACTCCCTATTTTATTTTTTGGTAATTTAATTAATTATATAGATTTTATGATGTATATAAAATTCCTAGACCAGTATTTGGCATGCAGTAAGTGTTCAATTATTATTATCAAAGGTTATTATAGAAGAATGTGAAGTTCATTACTAGATCAAAGAACACTGAATAAAAATCACCACAGTGTACAATATTTCAAATTAGAAAAGACCTTTTTAAAATGATGCTGCTGGCAAGGGTATGATAAGATAGGTAATGAGAGCCATGGTTCTTGTAAAAAGCAATATAGCAAACGTACTCTGTTCTTTGGTCCAACAATTATTCTTGTAGGAATCTACCCTAAAAGACTAAAATCAAAAGTAGCCAAATATTTATTTTTTAAAAGATGTTCACAACATAGCTTGTATTAGAGGAAAATTCTTCACAGCCTAAATGTTTAGTATGAGAGAAATGTTAAAATATTGGTGTAGCATTATAATGAAATGGTATATAGGCATCACAGTGACATTTGTGAAGATGTTTTTAATGTGACAGTAAAAAGTGTATTAAATTTGCTCTCAGTGCACATGGCCTGGGTGAGGCTGAGCATGTAACACAAGTCTAAGTCTATTAGGTCATAGTGTTCCTTGTCTTAGTGATTGTTTTAAGGACGTACATCTGATCTAAGCAGGTGCATTTAAGTATATCTTAAACCTTTCACCATAAATGTTGGAACAAAGGTTTTACCCTTAAGACCTATTGGAAAAGACTCTATCTTTGAATACCATGATATAAAGTCTGGAACTGATTCTGACGGATTTGGAACCATACCATGAGGGGAGGTAGCAAGAGGATAAAGTACTGAAGAACTGAAATCTAAAAGAACAGCAGGTAAAAGGAACCACTGCCCAGATGAACTTCCAGTTTGCACCTGAATCCATTTCTCCCTCTGGACTTTTCAGTTCTATAACCAATAATATCCTGGATGTGCTTTAGTGAGTTTGACCTGGGTTTACTGACCCATGAAACATACCAGTTTCTAAATGTTACAGACATGCTATATTATTAAAGTTGGGGGAGGCAGGTATGAGTCAAAATTGTAATAGACAATAGCTTCTCTATGTAAAATGCATATTCACAGGAAATACTGGGAAAATGCATGAAAATATCTCTACTTGGTGACCATTTATTATTTTTTCATTTTTTATGCATTTTCTAAGTTTTCACAACGGACATGTACTACTTGCTTAATCTAACATATAATAAATATTTTTTCAAGTCATATCTTGGGAGGCAAATCGGGCAAGTCACGTTGAATAAATTCAGTAAGAGGTGTTCTCAGAACAAGGAAATGAAATGCTCATCTTTTGAAATTGCATAAAATTGCTCTTACAATTTCTTGACACCTTGGGGAATACTCACCTCACTAAATTAACCTGGCCTCTCTTCTTTGTACACCAGGGAAACTGCAAGTATTCTGTGTATAGCTCCTATAGAAGTAGATTGGTAAATTATCTATGGCGTAACAAACTGCTCTTCAATTTTTGGATCTTTCTAGAGGTTAAGAGGATAGAGCTATGTCCAGTGAAGACTGAAACTTGCCCCTTGCCCCTGGACAAAATGGGGCTGTCCCTTGCCTTAGCAAACTCAGCTTTAAGAAATTAATTTTAATTGAAATTTTGACCTAGGTTTAATAACAGCCAAAGCAGCCACTATTATCAATTAATAATAGTGATAATGCCATTGTTTTCAACTATTTTTTTTTTCTTTTTTTTTTTTTTTTTAAAGATTTTATTTATTTATTCATTTATCCCCCCCTTGCTGTTTGTGCTCGCCGGGTCAGCTAACCACGCTGTGCGGGCGGGCCTGCCTTCACCAGGAGGCCCGGGAACCGAACCCGGGGCCTCCCATATGGTAAATGGGAGCCCTACTGATTGAGCCACAGCCGCTTCCCTCAACTGTTTTTATATTTAGTAATAGTTTTTTTGTATAATAAAATATAATAGGCTGAATTCCTACTTAATGCTTGGTTATCTGACTCTGTTATTCTAAAAGTGACGATTGGTAAATAGCATTTAAAATAAAATTATAATAAAGAGTGTTGTCACCATCTCAAAATCCCACTGTCATAAACACATACTATTTACCCAGCTGTTTCTTTGGACTTGGGTGTTAAATTCATCTCAGTACTAGAAGATACATAATAATTGTTCTCCCATAAAAACAATGGGTTTATAAGTATAATTATCCATTTACCAACTCCTTATTTTGGGGGAATGCCATTTTTCAATTAGATTTGAAGGTGATATACCACAGTGATAATATTAAAATATATTTTCTTACTTCTATACCAATATAATTTGTATGTAGATAATCAAATAGATCGCCTCTGGTCACAATTATGTTTCAAATGAATAAAAGCCTGCCTGCTAACTGTTTTTCACTGGGTCAGTTTTTTAAACAATAGCAATGATATTTTTTTGTTAAATTTATGTTTGTGCATGAGAGGAGCTGTTTTTGTGCCTACACATTTTCCTTGTGACCGTAAAAGATAAAGAATTTTGTGTGCTATGTTTAAAAATTGCCTTAAGGAAAGATTCTCAATTGATTAGGAAAGCTTACTACCAAAAGGCAGGCACAAAAACCTAAAAGCAGCCTGCAGAAGTAGTACAGCCACTGAGTCTGCAACGAGTGTGTGAGGAGTGCTTTAATCCCCCTTTCTCAACATGAGATGACAAGATGAAAAATGTGAATGGACAGGCAATATACTGCTTAGGCACAGACTGAAGGGGGTCCTAGGTTTCCTAAAGTCTAGTTCAAGCTCCCAAACACGGAAACCACAGAGAGTTAATGATAATTGATATCATATGGTTCTTATCAAAGCTTCCTCAAGAAAAGCAGCTTGAGGGAAAATTCATAAATATGTGTCTTGACCACAGTCTACCAATCCCCTTCCGCATTGGAGCCTTTAGCTAATTTGTTGACTTAATTACCAAAGGCACAGGAAGGTTAAACAGAGTGATAATCTGATTTTCTCTGATTGCTGATCACTGCAGAAAGTGGCCCATAGAATGCAAAAATAAACCTAGAACCTTAAGCTATGTAAAAGGAAGAGCTGAGGCATTTATCCAGATAATTCAGGCAAAGTTGACTGTTTACAGTAACCACATTATCTGGATAAGTGCTCAAACTCCACTCTGTCGACCTGAACAACAGCTTTAATCATATCATCTGTTGGTTTAAATAGCTTATTGCTTATATCTAAATCTAGTGTGAACTATTTATGTTCAATAGTCAAATTCAGCAGGGAAATCCTATTATACTATCCTTTTAAAATATCATCCCAAGTGATATAGATACAAATAACATTTTGTCCAAATAAAGAATGAGTGCTTGTCTTTAAATCATTGAAAACATTAGACCACAGAAAGAAAATAACATGTGGGAAAAACAGATTTACTTTATATATAAGAAAACCAAAATCACAATCCAGAAAACATCTCTCAATGTTATTGTGTATGTTTTTCTGAACTTTTTAATAATACATGATGCTAGTTGAGCCTCTGAATCAAACCAGGCATGATTTTTCAATTATGCTGTTCAATAAAAGAACTGGAATCATACTATACATACTGTTTTGAAGCATGAATTTTTAATTGGATGATATCTTGGATCTCTTCCTATACCATTAATATGTAGTTGCTGCATCATTTTTAATTCTCTGAAATGGCTATAACATAAATCCAACCTATTTTTGGACACTTAGGTTGTTTCCAATTTTATTATCAACAACTTGGTGTTGGCTATCCGTCTACATACATTTTCACATACTCACTTGATTTTGCACCCTAGGCTAAATTCCTAGAAAAGAATTTGCTGGGTCAAAGGAAATATACTTTTTATAACCTTTCCTATATATTAGTCAACTGAATGCCATTCATTTTACATCACTTTTAAATGCACAAGCTGTGTATAAGAATGTATAAGAGTGCCTATTCCCAACAGCATGCCATTACTAAATAACATCTTTATTTAAAAGTCTCTTTGGTTTTTTATTTGATATGTACACATGTCAACTTTTTGCTATTTTTCTTTGTATATGTTGGAAAATGAATTTTTTTCATAACTTATTTTCCATTTGTATTTTTCTATTATGAATCGCCTATTTATATCTTTTGCACTTTTCTCCTTTGAGGAATTTTTCATTTTCTTATTGATTTAAAGAGCTTATAATTATAGAAAGGATATCAATCCTCTGTCTATAACGTTTTTACAAATAATTTACCCAGCTTTTCATTTGCCTTATATTTTAATAATATTTTTTATATAGAAGCTCCCCAAATTTATGTAATCAAACTTAAGAAATTTTTTGTTTCTCCCTTTAATTTGTGCTCAGAAACTCATTTCCAGAATTCATTGTGGATTATACCTATATATTATTCTAGTCCATGTTATTGTGATTTCAAAATTTAAAACTTTAATCCATTTGGAATAAAAATTCATCATCAAGAAAATAATAAAACTATTACTAGGGTATTTTGATTATATCAGTTTAGATTTTCCTATCCCCACACTTCAAAAGTTGATGCACTGATATATATGAAACAAGCATCCCAAAGCATATAGGCCTACCTAAAGTGATATTGAAATTGTTTTGGGTATCTTAGAATGCTAAGCCAAAGAATGAAATTTCGGAACACCTCAGATAAAAATAAGACCTTAAAAGACTTCAGAGAAAAAAATAATCAAATTTTTTCAAGTTGTGAGAATCAAATTAGTACTTCTCGGTTAATATGGTATGAGAAGACCATGAAACAAAGCATCCTAAATTCTGAAGATAAAATAATTTCAATATAGTGTCTTTTTCTGGCTAAAGCAGCATTCAAGTGTAAGCACAGAATAAAGTCATTTTTTTTATAGACAAGGAGAGACTCAGAAATTTTACTTTCCATGGGCCTTTTCTTAGGAAGTAACATGAACTGCTTCAGCAAAATGAAAGCATTAAGTGGAACTCATTTAATACACAAGTCAATGGGTTCAACCCCGGAAATCAGTGGTGGGAAGGTTCCATGTAACAATCGTGCAGCAGGCTAAAGGCAACCCATTGACTGGAGCAGAGGGAGGAGGGTTCTGGTGGGAAGGTATGAAAAAAAAAGGTATGTAAAAGGACAAATAGAATAAATGATGAGACAGAAAACTGAAAGGAAAGAAAATAGTGCATAAAAAAGGGAAATATTATAAGAAATTAAATAAAGGCTATTAGAAACTTTAAGAACAATAAATTGTTTCAAACAAGAAAACATTCAAATGAGGCTTGATTTAGGCAATTGATGAAGCCTAAAAAGAAAAATTCATTTGACCCTGATGCTTGGAATTGTCTCCTTTGATTTATCCAATAGGCATGCAAAAATGGAAATATAATTCTAACATATCACTTGATCTAGTTTATCATATTGTTTATATAGTCATAATAATGTAAATCCTACAACTGATCTCCAACTTTTAGTACCAGCTGATAGAAAAGGCATATATCAAGGTTTTATGTAGTTATAAAGGCCAAATGGAATTGTTCACAAGTTTGATAATATAAAAGTTAAAAGTGGAGTTGATAGGAAGAAAATGGGGAATAAAGAGAGGAAAAGTGGATAAAACAGTAGGGGTGCTAAGATTCTCATTTTACAAAGCAGGAATCAAAAGATGCTTTGGAAAAATTTATACGATCTGATTTTTACCCATAATAAAAAAAAAAAAAAAAAAAGATGCTTTGGAAAATTAACGGAAAAAGAAAAAGTTAAGTAAATTAGAGGTTAAAAAGTAAGCAAAAAAAAAAAAAAAAAAAGAACTGAAAATAAATATTACCTACTGGTATCAGTGAGTAGATGGGGGAATGGAATATAGTAGGTGAATAAAATTCTCATCTTTCATGACAGAGAATAAATATTGTCTAAACTTGATAAAACAAGAAATAGAAGTTCAAATATATTTGGCTATAGAAGTAACACCCACAAGAATTAAAAACAGAAACAGATGGCAAGCTATGGACAGAGGAAGTCGCTCTTGCTTTGCATTATAAACTTTCCTATATAGTATTTGATGTGTTACCAAGTATCTGAAACATTTTCATAAAAATCATACCTAAAAGAAATTTTTTAATGTTTTTGGAGTACCAAGAACACTTACCTTTTTGGAGAAAGGTGTTAGAATCACCCCAAAAAGTTCATCATTAACCATGCAAAAACATTTCAATTGAAAGATACAAACCAGATATACAACTAAATAAAGAGGAGGATGGGTCTTAATAGGGGAAGGTGACAGAGGAACGGCACTGCTATCTATCTGTGGCAGACAGTACTTTCAAATTGTAGCCGAGCACGTGAATGTCCAGAATCAAGACAATTTCCCAGCTCCCTTGCAGCTAAGGAGGACCATGTCACTAAGTTAATAATCTTTTTAATAATTGGTTCTGGGACAACTGGATAGCCACATGCAAAAGAGTGAAGTTGGACACTTGCCTCATATCATATACAAAAATTGACTCAAAATGGATCAAGGACCTGGGAGTGGATGTAGCTCAAGTGGTTGAGCACCTGCTTCCCACATGGGCAGTCCTGGGTTTGGTTCCCAGTGCCTCCTAAAAAAAACCCAAAAAACCAAACAAATGAACAAACAAAAAACAAGCAAAGAAATGAAAAAACCAACTCAGGGGAGCCTATATGGCTTGGTGACTGAGTGCTGGCTTCCCACATACAAGGTTCTGGTTTCAATCCTGGTCCCAATACCTCAAACAAAACAAAACAAACACATCAAGGGCCTAAATGTAAAATCTACGATTATAAAGCTATTAGAAGAAAACATAGGTGTAAACTTTATTATCTGGGTATGGACAATGGTTTCTTAGCTACAACACCAAAAGCACAAGCAACCAAAAAAATAATAACTATATAGGGCTTCAACAAAATTAAAAAGCAAAAAATTAACAAACAAACAAACAAAAACATTTGTGCTTCAAAGGACACTATCAAGAAAGTGAAAAGATAACCCACTGAATGAGGGAAAATATTTGCAAATTATGTATCTATAAGGGTCTAATACCGAGAATATATAAAGAACACTTACAACTCAATAATAAAAAGACAAATCAGCCAATTAAAGAATGGGCAAGGGATTTGAATAGACATTTCTCAACAAAAGATATTCAAAGGCCAATAAGCACATGAAAAGATGATAAACATCATTAGTTATTTGGAAAGTGCAAATTAACACCACAGGATACTACTTTACACCCACTTGGGTAGTTATAATAAAAAAGACAGACAATACAAGGGTTGGTGAGGTTGTAGAAAAATTGAAAGCCTCATACACTGCTGGTGGTTTGTAAATGGTACAGGCGCTTTGGAAAACATTTTGGCAGTTCCTCAAAAGTTAAACATAGAGATACCATACGATCCAGCAAGTCTACTTCTAGGTGTATAAAAACACGCCCACACAAAAACCTGTACATGAATGTACATAGCAGCATTATTCACAGTAGCCCAAAACTGGAAACAACCCAAATGTCCACCAACTGATAAATAAATAAATTGTGCTATATCCATACAATGGAATAATATTCAGCCATAAAAAGGATAAAGTACTGGTACATGCTACAACATGGATAAAATTTGAAACATGCTAAGTAAAAGAAGCCATCACAAAAGGTCACACATTGTTTGATTCCAGAACAAGCAAATACACAGAGACAGAGAGTAGATTAGTGCTTGACAGGGGTTAGGGCAGTAGGGATGAATGGGAGTGATTGTTAATGGGTATGGGGTTTCATGTTGGGGTAATGAAAATGTTCTAGAATTAGATAGGGCTGATGGTTATACAACTTTGTGAATATTCTAAAAATCACTGGTTATATACTTTAAAATCATGATTTTTAAAAAACATGTGACGGGTATATCAATAAAAATAAACTACAAATACACATACTAGGGAAGAACTTGCATCTATAACTTTGGTGTTCATTTTATTCTTCCAACCATTGTGATGAAATAATTATAGGAGATGCAGGCAAATCAAAGATTAACAGTTAATTTACCTTATTTAATCTCATTTTATTCTTTTCAGTGATTTTTTTCCTGTCCCATACACTTTACATTTTCTTTCAAAACTATATACATATTTTTTTCTAAACTTGAATGCAATTTGAGAATGAAAGGTTCACATTAGCTTTAACTGCCAGTGGTGTAGACCTGCTGGCACCATTAACAAAAGGGGAGGATTCCAACACTCAGGAAAGATGCTCTTATTTCTCTGGTCCACAAAGAGCCAAAGACAAGCCCTATTATTAGGACTAGTGAGACTAGATTCACCATATGATGAATCACCCATGTAGAGGTAAAATTCAGCTTGGATTGCACCTAGTAGGTCAGAGAACTTTTCCAAAGTTTGTTAAGAGCTTCAAACTTGTAATTTGTCCTTTCTACAATAAACTTTTCTTCTGGTATGCAGTAAAATGTGAAGTTTGGGTGATGATTTCTATTGGAAGCAAGATGGTTACCAAAATATCAGGTCAAGGAAATGGCAAGAGGACTTAGTTTTATTTATCAACAAGGCATCATTCCTCAAATTCCTCAAAAAAGACAATGAAGGACAAATCTACCTTTCTCCTATTGATCTTTGCATTAGAATTCTGTCTCCTATCTGTCTTCCTCTCTTTTTATATGTGCACATACAGAGGGGGAGATGGGGAGAAGGAAGAGAGGGCAAGAAAGAGAAATGTGGTATTGCAAGGTCATAGTTTAAAAATATCTTGACTTTTCCCAAGGTCTTTAAAAATACCTGCGATCAACTAAGCAACTAATTACTGTACATCCCAAATGCATGTTTTCGCAACTATTTTTAGGGGCAAGATTCAGTCTCTACACATCCTGTGCACTCAAAACAACAGACAGCTATAGAGGGCAGCTAATGAGTAGGTAGCCAAATGACAATGTCTCCTTACTTTTGACTTCACTTCCAAGGCCCAAGTGGCTGCCTGACCGTCTCCTCTCTGGCGTCAAACAGTCCCCCTGCAGTATGCAGACAATTTAAATTATTACAAGGCAATGTTACAAGTATGAACCCTCGCACAAAATAAAGTAATTACATTCAATTAGCAGTCCCCAAAGTGATGGCCCAATACTGAGGGCTTAGATGTTGTCTTTTGTTCCCTTACAGAAGGCAGGTAATGAGTGAAACTTCAAAGTGTAAAGGGCTCAATTACTGCTTAATTAGTGGAAACTAGATCTGAAAACATTGCAAAAGGGGAAAAAACCCACAATTTTCTTTTGTTGTAGGAATTCAGATAATATGTTCCATCTCCCCAAAACAACTAAAATCCAAAAACAGGAATGCTCTTCTGAGAAGCAACACATTGGAATGATGTTGTTGTGTTTTACTTCATTTGATCCTATTTCTACAACCCCAGCATTTTATCTTCTCCTTTTAACAAAAATCAACTTGTTTTATTTGAAGTTTAGAAATAAATTTAAATAGAATTACATTAGAATGAATACATGTCCCCTAAATCCCACCACCCCTCCCACTAATATCTTTTTGTGTAACACATTAATAAGCTTATTTCTCTGAAGAACAGTCTTGGACTCAAAAAACAGCCAGAAAAAATGTGAAAATGAAGAAATAGGGGCAATTAGCCCTGCTGATTACTAAACATCATATATTATGCTATTTTTAATATATTTTTTTCTAAATGTAATTTACTATATGAAAAAAGTGACATTGCCTATATCTGGGGCAGAGATGGTTAGTCAAAAAATGAGGTGGGAGAAAGTTATTAAATCTGTGTTTCACTTATTATACCAAAATACATTTCAGGTGGATCAGAGATTTAAGCAGAAAAAAAAAAAAATTAGTAACAAAAAGAAAATATGGGTTATTTAAAAGAAATCTAAGCACAAAACATTCTAATAACACCAAACTCAGACATAGAAGAAAACAGATAAATTCTACTATCTTAAAATTAGAAATTATCTATCTTAACGCTTAAAATTATCCATAATAAAAATAATAACAATCAAAAAGATAAATGGCAAACTGAGAAAACATATTTATTATAAGTGTTACAGATGGTTAATTTCTTTAATATATGAAAAATAGTAACAAATGAATAAGAAAATCACCAAAAACTTGAAAGAAATAATGAGAAAAGGATATAAACATTCAGCAGGGAAAAAAAATGCTTTTAAACATATGAGATGATTCTTAACCTGATTTACATTCAGACAAATTAAAAAGGGAGTAGATACTACTTTTTGTTATTAGGGGAGTGGATGTGGCTCGAGCAGTTGAGTGCCTGCTTCCCACATGGGAGATCCCAGGTTCGGTTCCCTGTGCCTCCTAAAAACAAAACAAACAACAAGCAAACAAACTAAAAATCCAACTCAGGGGAGCCAATGTGGCTCAGTGGCAGTGTTTGAGTGCCACCTTCCTACATATGAGGTCCCGGTACCTCAAAAAAAAAGATTGATAACATTTTGTTGTGACAGCCTAGAGATGCAGATCACAGACAACTTACACACAATTAGTGGCACTGGTTTTACCTCTATAGAAGACAATTTTGCAATATTGTCAAAATGTAACATTCATATAACATTTGACTTCTAGAAATTTATTCCACCTATACATGTACAAAGGTATCCATTCCAGTATTGTTTACAGTAACAATAGAAATACAATAAAGAAGTCTAACAATAGGAGAATGATTAAATAGAGAATATGTAGTTGGTTAAAAAGAATGACATGTTTTATATGTACTGAATTGGAATTATCTCTATGATAAGAGTGTTGCTAAAAAAAAGCAAAATGCTTTTAATAGCATAGCAGTCTAGCACTTATATATTTGTATATGCAATAATACACATGCATACATTTTCTTGAATAGTAACATTTTTAGTACTGTACCACAAGTTAATATATTAAATGAAATGAAATATTTTAGTATGTATAAATATTCTTAGCATAATAATGATCTTTTTCAGTGCCTCTAGACAGTTATAATTAATTGCACTGTGATTTTTATACCCTCAAAATCTGTAGGTATGAAAGTCTGAATAGACTTTGAAGTCTATAAGCAATGAATGAATTGTTGAGTAGATGAACTGCTTATACCCTTTAAATAAAAGATAAATAAAGAAAATGATGAGTTATTTATTTTAAGCATAACCTCCATCTCTACTTCCCTATCCTTTACCCTATGCCCTAGGGGACAAAAAGAGAACTAAACAGACTTAAAGCCATTTCTTTTATAAAGTAGATATAAAAACCAAGGCATAATTTTATACATGAATAATAGGAAAACAATATGAGGTTTGGCTCATGACTTCCTTTTACACATTTATAAAGGATTATATAATATGTCAATACCAGAGTCTTAAAAGAAATGATTGGTTTTGTGCTGTGAATGAGGTGCTCCTAGATTTATTTTATCTTATATTGCCCCATAAGGTAAAATAACAAACTGTTTTCAGAGTTTAATATTCTATACCCTATCTTGATTTGTAGAATTACTTTTCTCCTTAGAGATAAAAAATGTCCACTATCATTTAAAACAAAATATGATATCTATCTGATTGAGTAAGCAGTTCATATGTTATATAACTACTGTTTGATTGTGTGTAACAGGTAAAAGCCATTTTCTCAACATGCCATGGGGAAAAAAATCCATAAATATTGAAGGAGCTGTAGCCCCTCTTATTCCTCATCCACTTTCTCTTCCTGAAATATTTTGGCAAATTGGGCAGACAGATGATGACAAAATATTTCAATTAATGAGATTCCAAACATTTAAAAATGAGTTGGGGGGGGGCGGATGTGGCTCAAATGGTTGGGCGTCTGTCTGCCATATGGAGGGACCTGGGTTCAATCCCCGGGACCTCCTGGTAAAATAAAATATATATATATATATATATAAATGAGTCAGGGAAAGCAGATGTGGCTCAACCGACTGGGCTCCCACCCACCACATAGGAGGTCCAGGGTTTGAATCCCAGGGCCCCCTGGCGAAGACAAGCTGGCCTGCACGGTGAGCTAGCCTGCGTGGAGTGCTGGCTCGTGCAGGAGAGCTGGCACAGCAAGATGATGCAACCATAGAGACACAGAGGAGAGACAGTAAGAGACACAGCAGACCAGGGAGTTGAGGTGGTACAAGAGATTGAGTGCCTCTTTCCCATTCCGGAATGTCCCAGGATCAGTTCCCGGTGCTGCCTAAAGAGAAGACAAGTAGACACAGAAGAATACATCGTGAATGGACACAGAGAGCGCAAACAATAACGGGGTGGGGGGGGTGGGGGTGGAGGTGGGGATAAATAAATAAATCTTTAAAAAAAAAAAAGATTCGGGAAGCGGCTGTGGCTCAATCAGTAGGGCTCCCGTTTACCACATGGGAGGCCCCGGGTTCGGTTCCTGGGGCCTCCTGGTGAAGGCAAGCCCGCCCGCACGGCGTGGTTAGCTGACCCAGCGAGCACAAGCAGCAAGGGGGGGATAAATGAATAAATAAATAAAATCTTTAAAAAAAAAAAAAAAAAAAGATTCAGCTCTGTATCAACAGATCAAGGTTTTCCATAATGTATTGTTAAGTCAGGGAAAAAAATGTGTACAATGACTGCATTGTTAAAAAAAAAACTCCAACCAAAAATCTATTATGTAAAATACATGTGTATGTGAATGTATATGCTTATATGACTAATGAGAAAGCTGTGGAAGAATACGAAACAAGCTGTTAGCAACCATCACTTGAGGTGGTGGACATACATTAGTTGGCCTCAGATATAAGTATTAGAGCTTTCAACTCAAATTGCTTTTGAAAGTGAGAAAATAGTTTGGCTCTCATAAATAGAAATCTAGCCCAAACGTAATTTCACAGTCAGCGTCTTTCTGGCTCTGCTATCTGTGATTCCCATGGCGATTCTCTCATTGAGGGCTTTGAGCACTAGCTTGGTCTTCAGTCTCCTTTCTTCATAATGGCAAAATAGCTGTTTCAATTCTTTGTTTTATATTCACACACCTAGGGCAACTGCATAAATTACCACCTGAACTGGAAAATTTTGGAGAGTGAAAGGTGGTGCTATTAATCCTCAATCCAGGACAAGCATAAACGGGAACTATCCCAGGTTAGTTGGCACCTACAGCTAACCTTCAGTCAACACTCAAAGAAAGAGAGAGACTGCCTCTTCCCGTGGCTAATCCTTAAGGGAGAAAACCTATTACTCAGAAGTGCCAAGTGAAGTTCCTCTTGGCTGAATTGGGTCATGTTGCCCTTCCTGACTCCTGTGGCTGGGAGAATGGCAAATACCGATGGACTTTAGACTATGTTTTGAACCCTTACTCACTGGCTGGAGGGATGAATTACCTTAGAGTAGCAGTTCTCAAAACGTGATCAGGGGATTCCTAGGGATTCCTAGGACCCATTTTTTTTTTCAAAAAATAACTTATTTATGTTAACATGTATTGGTGTCATTATTGCTATTTTTAAAAAATAAAGATTTTTAAAATTTATGTTGTAATTTCCAGTATAGTAAACATCAATAGATAGAGCCCAGATTTACAAAAACTCTTTGGATCCTCAAGAATTCTGAGAGTGCAAAATTTATCCTGAGACCAAATAGTTTGGAAACTGTGCCTTAAACCAATCATGTGGCCCTTGGGAGCTTGAAGTGGGGTCAGCATCATCTTGGGCACATGGGTTACATGAAGCAGCATTATATAGTGTGGTAAAATCAGTGCTCTGTCAGAAAGGTCTAAAAGGGAAATGGACTCTGGGTAGGCAGCCAACACTATCCACCACAGGGGGGAATGGAGAAGTCAGATAGGGGAAGCTCATGAACATTTCCTTTTTCATTAGATCATCCCAAAGAAGTGTGTGCTATTTTTGTAATTTTTGAAAATTGATTTAATTAAAAGAATTAATAATTAATAATTAAAATAATTAATAATTAAGATAATAATACTGTGATTTTTAATCACCAAAACAACAGCCAGTTAATTTTCAACCATTGCTAAAGCTTTTCAGTCACAATAAATGAAGAAAAAAAAAACAAACCCAATTTTATTATTATATTTTCCCAAATAATCTTTATCTTAGATATTGTCTTTAATATAATTTGAGTAAAAATTACTATAACAAAATTCCAGATAGTAATGATAGTGTTTACTATGGATCTAAGGTGAACTTTTTTCTGAGTTTGCTTGGAAACCCAGGAAATTTTATGCTGTGAATTTTCCATAAAATAAAATTAAAAGCCCAATTAATTTCTTGAATTTTGGAATAGAACTAATTGAATATTGTTTATTTAAAATTAACACAAGTATTATTTTATTTTTACTACAGTACCTCAATTTTTCCAATTGTAACTGTATTTCTAGCCTGGCTTTTAGAATAGTTGGTTATATATGTGAAGAAATTTAAATGGAAAGGTAATTAGAATTTGTTGAATGTGTTTTTTCCACATTATTAAGGATAGAAATTGAATTTTGTTAAATGCATTTTCCTCCCATATAAATATAGTTCATATTATTGAAGCATTCTTGCTTCCAGACTTGAATCATACTTCATTATTCTGTATTGTACCTTAAATACACTGCTATACCATATGTTAATACACACACACACACACACAAAAGCACAATTATTCTATGGTTTGATCTTTATTATCTATCTTTGTCAGACTTAGTTTCAATGTTATACTTAATTTATAAAAAAATAATTTGGAAAGTTTTTTTTTTTTTCTCTCTGTTCTGAAAAAATACATAAGATGGGATAGGAAAGGTGTATTTATTTACAAAACTAATATATAGCACTTACTACTTGCTAGGCACTGTTTCAAGCATTATACAAATACCAGTTCATTGAATCCTCATAATAACACGAGGTAAATATGACTAAAATTTAATTTTATAGCTGATAAATGAAGGTACAGAGAAGTTAAGTGACTTGCTGAAGGTCACACAGCTCAGAAGTGGCAGAATTACATAAAATTTGATTCTAGACAGTCAAAGTCCATGCTCCGAAATAATTTGTAGTTAGCTTTTTGTTACTTTATCAATTTCTTCCATGATCTCCATGATTTCCTTGAAAATAATTCATTCATCGTGTCAAATTTAATTCCACTGAGTTTTGCAAAGCAATTGACTGAAGGCTACCAAACAGGTGGATAATGTGGTGAAAATTAAAGCATCAGCTATTTCTGCTTTCAAAAACTATCTACTGAGCACCTCAGACACTGATGTGAATGAGGGAGGTATAGTGGTAAACGATCACAAAAAGGGATCATAACTCTGCTCATATTTATCATGTTCAAATAAGGCAAGATAGAAAACAAATAAAGAAAAAAATTACAAATTATAATAGGTCAAGTGGTATTTTAAGTGTAAGATAAAAATAAAATAGGACAAGGAGAGTCAGAGCAATGGCATGTATGAAGGTGGAGGCTGGGATGGGGTGGGGGTGCTGTTTTAGACAGAGTGATCAGGGAAAATCAGAATGATATGATGGAGAAGGCCATGTGGATGGTTATCAGGAGAATATTCCGCCGGCAAGGGAAAGACTTCAGGAAGAATGTGCTTGATGAGTTCCAGAAACAGTGAAGAGGATAATGTGGCTGGAACAGAGTGACAGAAGGTAAAGGATGAGATCAGAAGGTGTCTGAGCTCCAGGTCATGGAGAGCCTTGTAGACTATGGTAAGAACAGTTTTCTTTCATTAAGATAAAAACCAGTGGCGATTTTGCGAAGTAGCATGAGTGCACTCTCATATACATATACAGAGAGATCACTTTCACTTCTGTGCAAGGAAGAGTCTATGATGGGTTAAGGTGGAAACAGGGAGACTAGAATTGGTATTGCAATCTCTGTGGAACTAGTAGCTTTACCTAACTTGGCAGAGCTGGAAGTAGTGAGACATCTTGGATATATTTAGAACATTGGATGTGGGATGTGAGAGGAAGGAAGAAGTCAGAGATTTGACTCCAAGATTCATTCACGGCTTCAGGAGCTGGAAGAATGCAGGTGCCATTTCCTTGACTGGGAAAGACCAGAGGAAGAGAAGATTTGAGAGTAAAAACAAAAAATTCAATTTTGGACTTGTTAATTTTGAGATGCTATATTAGTTTACTATTCCTGCTACAACAAATTTTAACAAATTTAAGAGCTTAAACCACAAATTTATGATGCTACAGTTCTGTTGGTTAAAAGTCAGTATAGTCACACTGGGCTAAAATCAAGGTATTGGCAGGGCTGTGTGAAGGCCCTTGAGGGGAATCCTTTTCCATGCTCTTTTCAGCTTTTAGGGGCTGCCCACATTCTTGTCTTGTACTGCTCTTTCTCCATCTTTGAAGCCAGCAACAGTGGGTCGAGTACTTCTCACATAGCATTACACTGATCTCCTCTTCTGCTTCCCTCTTTCACTTTTAAGGACCCTTATAAGTACATGGCGTCCAACCAGATAATTCAGAATAATCTCCCTATTTTAAGGTCAGCTGATTAGCAGCCTAATTCTGTCTCCTTTGCCATTTAAGGTAATTTATTCACAGGTTCTGGGTATAAGGACATGGATATCTTTGGGAGGACATTATCCTGCTTACCCAGAGATGCCCATGTGACAATCAAATGGAGCTATAATAAAATAATATATGCATCTTATTTCTCTGTAAAAGATACATATAAAGTAGCCAGATAAGGAATATATAGCAATAAGTCTCTTGCTGCCCTACAAAAATGCTGAATTGCCAAATCAGTTCTTTCTATATAAATGTCAATTATAAAGCATTTTAAAATAAATTATTTGGTTTAATAATTATTATCACCTTGAAAATTATTATAGCTATGGTAGTTCAAATGGGTAAACCACATTGGTTATTATATTTCATGCAAATCGTTGTTCACTCTATTGAGCTTTTTAAAATGCTACTTTTGAGCAAAAAAAAAAAAAAAAAAAACCTTAAAACTCCTTAAATAAAGTCCTTAAATTTTTGGTTATAAAACTGAAGGTAGTATTATATTATTTTACTGAAGTGCTATTTATACTCAATTATATATAAATAATCATAAAAGTCAGTAGAAGAATGATTTCATTCTTAAGTAATATAACCACTACTAAAATTTTTATTATATACTTCATCATTTGTATATTTACATAAATACAGTGTACATAAATACACTGATATTTCTACACAGACATACATATGCATGTATGTGCATTTATTATATATACAGTTTTAAATCTGCTTTTCTTGTTTAATATGTTGTTTCATGTCATTAATAATTTTCTACACAATCATATTTAATGGCATCATAGTATTCCACTGAGTTTTAATTTATTTAACCAATTCCCATTATTGTCTAAAAAGATTTCAAATTTTACTTTACTAGTATGGACAATCTTGTATTGAAATCATTGCAAATATTCAGTAATTCTTGGGATAAATTTCTGAAAGAAAAATTGTTGGGGCAAAGAATATTCATATTTTCTAAGGATTCCAGTTAAGAAATGAGAAGTGCTTTAGTCTTTGAAGCCAGTGTTTCAGCCAGTTTAACTGAATTATAGTTTAAGAGGATGTTCTTGGTTTGTCATCACCAACTTTTTTTTTTTTCAAGATTTATTATTTATTTATTTAATTATTCCCCCTTGCTGCTTGTGCTCATTGTGTCCATTTGCTGTGCATTTTTCTATGTCTGCTTGTCTCCCTTTGTTGTGTCATCTTGTTGCGCCAGCTCGCTCACCGAGTCGCGCAGGCTGGCTTGCCTTCATCAGGAGGCTCCAGGAACCAAACCCAGGGTCTTCCATATGGTAATCGGGAGCCCAACCAATTGAGCCACAGCTGCTTCCCATCAACTTCTCATATAGAAGCTTTTAGTTGGGAAATAAAAGACTTTGAATTTCAAATGATGACAATTATTAGTATGTCAGGCTAAGAATAATTAGCGTTTCAAGAATTTGTGGGTCCCTTTATACTCTTATCAACAAATATGAAACACTATTATCAAATTTACAAGAAAAAATATTGCCACTTCTGTTCTGTTTCTAAGTAGCACAAAGATAATGAAAATAAAGGGGAATATTAATAGAAATAATAATCATTTAGTAAGTGCATCCTGTGTATTAGGCAGTGCACTAAATGATTATGTCTGCTCTTATTTAATCCTCACAAAAAATCTATGAGTTAGGTAGGATTATTAGTCTTATTTCACAGATGTAAAATCTAAGACCTAGAAAGGCAACATTTAAGTCCACCTAATTTAGAATATGTTGGAGGAAGGATTCAAAATTAGGTTCATCTGATGACTTCTGACATAAAATTCAAGGCTTCCTTGACCTTCCCTCCCAACTATCATCTTTATCATCATTCATTCATTCAAATGAATAGTTAGCGCCCATTATATGTCAAACTCTCTGCTAGTTACTTGGGAAACTGCAGTGAACATAAACAGGGCCACTGACCTCAAGGAGCTTACAACCTTTTAGACAAGGCAATTATTGAATAGGTAATTATACTAGAGTGTAGTGAGTGTTATGTTGGGGCAATTATAGGGTGTTATGTAACTATGTGTTCTCTGTACCCACCATATTTAGTGCTCTTTTCTCACTGAAAAATAAATATTTGTGCACATGCTGATTTTCCTCAATAGACTATGAAAATTGACACTGTGGCTGTGCCCACTGGATGGCAGAGTTTGCTGAGCGCTGCAGGCGGGAACTGGAAATCAAGAAATCACACACTGGGATGCCAGAAAGACTCACTGAGAAGCTGCCTACTGTGTTACTGGCAAGACTTACTGGAAAGATGCCTATGGATGTCCTGGCAAAACTCTCTGGAGGATATGCACTACTGGTCCCCCTCATGCCAATGGCAGGGGAGCCGCCTACTTGCAAGAAAGCCAGCCATTGGCAGCTGAGCTGTTGAGCAAGATATAAAGCACTGGAACAAGGAAGATAAACTCCTTCCTCTTGTCACCCCTCCACCACCACACTATATCCAGTGTATTTACCAAGCAGACCTAATATGTCAGTTGCCAAAGGAGAAATGTTTAAAGGGTACTGCTCCAGGGCAAGGACAGGTAGATTCGGAGCTAAAAGGCAACAAATCAATAAATGGAACAATGGCTATGCATGTGTATAGATCACAAAATGATTAAAGAATTCACTATTTTCCACTTACCTTCAAGCTAGGAAGTATTGATATAAATGTTATCTGTGGTGAGTTGAAAACCTATTTTCCAAATATCTCATTATAGTCAGTCTATTTAAATCTATAGCTCCTTTTGTCAACTCATCACCACCACTCTAGGTTTTCTCCATCAGACTTTGATAGTTATATTTTACTGGCTTGGGGCAGTGAAGTAGGAACTGAACTTACTTCAGTATTAACAATTATATGCTGTTTACCTATATTATATACCTTATATATTGTTCCTACCAACCTGAATCTGCTGTATTTACCCTGAATTCCCCATAATATTTGGCCAATGGTACTCAGAAAATATGTTTTGATTGAATAGGATCTAAATAAAGAGTAAATGAAGATAACCATAGTCTTTGGAGTCAGAGAGAACTGAGTTTAAATTCTAGAGCTTTCACTTAATATCTCTATGTCCCTTGGTACATGGCTTAATTTTTCTTAGGCACAGTTTTCTCATCCATGAAAATGAGGATTATAAAACCTACCCAGTATGATTGCTATGAGGATTAAATGAGACTGCCTATAAAATTTAGTCTGGCACATAAGTCCTCAATAAATGGTAGCTATTCTTAGTTTAGGTTAAACCTAATACCAATGAAAGGCTAAACCCTTCACTGATGCCTAAAATGAATGAAAACAACTGTAAACAAGACAGTTCCATCCATCTGCCCCATGTGATCTAAGCCTCTTCTCAATCAGAAACAGAGTGGGCATCATCATCCCCAAATCCTCAAGATTGAGGAATGGACAAACATAAGGGAGGAATACAACTATGGACTTAAGTAGACTGATGATTATTTTCGCTATGGAAGAACTTGTATCATTGATATAAAGGCAGTGGCCAACAGAGGTTCTGAAGGGAGGGAGAGGGAAGAATAGGTATAATATGGGGTACTTTGGGGACACTGGAATTGTTCTGCATAACACTGCAATGAAGGATTCAGTCCATTATACATTTTGTCAAAACCTATAAAATTGTGTGGGGCAGAGTGTAAAGTATAATGTAAACTATAGTCCATGGTTAGTAGCAATGCTTCAATATGTGTTCATCAGTTGTAACAAATGTACCACACTAATGAAAGATGTTGTTAATGGGAGAAAGTGTGGGAGGGAGAAGGGGTGGGGTGTATGGAAATCCCCTATATTTCTGATGTAACATTTATGTAATCTAAAGCTCCTTTACAAATAAAAAATTAACTCAAAAAATAAAATAAAATGAGTGAAAACATGACAGACTTCTTGGGTTCAGTTCCCAAGCTGTGTTCCTGTAAAAACATTTCAAGATAAATAAGCTTTCAAAAAAAACAAAAGAGCAAGGATAGAATTGAATTCTTGATGAATGACTACTAAAGCTAAGCAGTTCATTCCACATGGTAATAAAAAGAGGGAATTAAAAACAAATAATCAGATCCAGTTTGCATTTCATCAGACTGTGTTATAGGCCAAATCTGTTTTACTGTCTCATTTATGTGACAGATGGTGTGACAACTTATCTGAGCTGATAAATTGTTTTCAGTTATTTAATCACAGTGCAATCATTTTACTGTATTTCTACCCCCCTTTAATTTGAAACAGATTCAACCCTTTGTCCAGATAGTTTCCTGTACATGCAATGCCAGTCAGCAGGCTGGGCTGTGCCCTTCAGACTGTTTGTCCACTCTAGACTCTTGGAGACAACAGCATGCTTATGTCACAAACCACATCTGTCATAGCAGGATTTGTGTTTCTCCTCAGGTTAATAATATCTGATGGAGGCACCAGGTCTCTTTTCCTTTAAAGCTATGAGTTGAATACCAGTTTAGGAAGAGGTGCTTCAAAGATCAAAACCAGGCCCATGACAGTGACATGTGGGTTCATGGATTAGGAATGGCAATGTCCAATCTCTCCTAAAATAAGGAAATAGCCCCTGACCAGCAGGAAGGGAACATGGTGTATTGCTGGCCCCAATTAGAGAGAGGCAGGTTTTTCAAAGTAGCCACCTTCACTGGTAGTTTTGTTTAAATGCAGTCCAATACAAAATGTTTGAAAAATAAACTAGGAAGGGACATGCAGGGTGTGAATTATGAGTAGATATGTAAATTCCAAGATGAGAACAGCTTTCATTTGTAAAAGAGATTTTGTGCTCTGTGTAGGCTGGATATTTCCATTTTCCATCCAGAATAAGTGATACCAAAGCAGGAGCTAAGAACACTAATTCAAACCTGGAAGTTAAGAATGATAACAATAATACGCTATGCTAATTTAGAGACTGCTTTAATAATAATCATAATGTTATCTAACATTTATTAGTTCTTATAAGGTGCTAGGCAATTATATATATAGTAGTCCCATTTAGTCCTCATCAAAAACCATGCTAGAACTTTGCAGTAATCAATTATTCATTAATATGTTGAACAAACATTTATTTAACACCTACTGTATTTCTGACACAGCATCCCATTTTATTCTCATAACACTAAGAAGTACATGTAATTATTACCTTACAGATCCTCAGAGAGGTTGAATAATTCACTAAGGTCATGCAACTAGTAAGTGGCAGAAGTACTTTCAAATTCATATCTGGCCTTAAAAACATCTTTCCCTTATTCCTGGCTACCTCTCAACCATAATCCTTTGCTTTAGCCACTCACTGTTACATCCAAAACTTAATTAGGGAACCCTTGAGAAAGCTCCTAACTTTTCTTTGACTCAGTCTCCTCATTTGTATAATCATCACTATCATATGTACCTCCGGATTTCCTGCGAAGTTAAATGAGATAACATACAATTTCTTAGAACTCTGATTGACACATGGTATGTGTAGTTTGGTTGAATCAAACCAAAGTGTGTTTCTTTTTATGTTAGGGGTTTTAAGGCACTGGGAAAATGGTGTAATTTAATAATTCTTTGGAAGCAGCTGTGGCTCAATCAGTAGGGCTCCCGTTTACCATATGGGAGGCCCCCGGTTCGGTTCCCGGGGCCTCCTGGTGAAGGCAAGCCCGCCCGCACGGCGTGGTTAGCTGACCCAGCGAGCACAAGCAGCAAGGGGAGGATAAATGAATAAATAAATAAATAAATCTTTAAAAAAAAAAAATTAATAATTCTTTTTCACCAGGATTTACATAACATATAATCCAATTGCAAATATTCTTTATTAATTTTAAACCAGTGCCCTCCATTTCCCTCATACCTCTCTTTTCCTAATCATTCAAGAGCTGGCAGGAACAAGCAGAGAAATATAAAGGGTGTCACTTAAAACAAACAGTTAAGAATCAACTCTCTATTACATAAGCTTTCTGACTCCACAACATATGATAATTCAGAGAATTCGTATCCAATTACGGTCCCTGACTTTCTTCTGTTGCCTGCCAGCCAGGTAGGTTTTAAAATTAAAGACTAAACTGAAATATGTTTTAAGAGGAGGTTCTGCTTCCTTGAACAAAATTCATGGGAAATTTAATCTATACTTAGGAACATCTGCACTGCTTATGAATGGAAACATTTTCAAATCAAACTGCTAAACATAAAAGCCACAGTAAGAATCATGGCTTTAGGTGTGTTAGTTTCTCTCCTACAGCACAATCTGTTTCTACCTGCTATATCAGCAAACATTTTCCTAGCTAAGAGCTAAAGTACTGAAAATACAGATAACCTAACCAGAAACACACTTAAGGAAATCTTAAACAGTTCCTGTGTTGGGAAATTTCTTAATGGAAAGTTCATTGTAATTTTAGCTCTCCATCATGACTGTGATTATGGTAAAAACCTATCTGGTATAGTAAAACTAACATGATATAATCTTTCAGATAATTTCATGCCTGTCACTTGAACATACTTGATTGAGAGTCTGATGAAATCAACCAAAAAAAAATTTTTAAGAGCAATAATGTCTTTAGTTTAAGCTTTAGCATATGTGAAAGTAAAACTGGAATGAAATAGTGTAATTAGTTAACTTTATTATTTTATGCCATAACAATGTCCAAAAACAAACTGAATTCAATGATCTTTTTCAATAAACTCCACCAAACTCTGTTGGTTTTGTATTTACAGCTATTCTTCTTTAATTAAAATAATGAATGCATAGCCATGCTTGAGATTGTGCCCTATTTTGCTTTCAGAAAGAGAATGAGTCATGTGCATATTCTATTGAAAAACTAAAAAAAAAAAAAAAGAGAGAAACCAAAAACCTGATGAGGTGATATGTATCTTGAGGAACAAAAGGATAAAAATTAAGATGAAACCAGCATTAAGGCTAATTTACAAATTGCATGCCATAAGTGCCAATGTGGTTACTAAATATGGGTCAGAAGTTTAGCTCTGAGCTTTCTAGTGACCAAAGCAAGGGAGAGATCTTATTCTTTTCATTCAGGAAACAGCAATTAATCTGCTAATAGATGCTAGATGACTTTGAGGGTATTAGAATCTTCCAAAGACAGGCACAAATTTGTGTCCTTGTGTGAAAGCCAAAAAAGTTATTCAAGGGAAACATACATTTTACCTGATATTAAGAGAGGAGAGAAAGTCCTCTTGTGAATCTTCATAATATAAGTCTGTTAATTTGGACAGTAATTTTTACTATTTTGTGATGGAAAATACACAATCACAGTAAAACAATGAAGCAGTTGTTATAATGATTTTGCATAAGAAGTACAGTGAGGAAATAGAAGGACACTTGTGTCCATTTGAAAGAATCAAAGTCTTCATAATCATGTAGCATTTGGTCATTCAAGGAAATTGATGAATTGCCTAGCAGAACAGCCTGGCAATCCAAGCAAAGGGAAAAGTAAATACAAGGCATGTTGTCAGAGAGGGTAAGGAATGTTCTGTGATTCTAAGTAGTTCAGGTTGGCAGTTGTATAAATTTTGAGCAGCAGTTAAAGATGAATGGGTAAGCAGGAGGTAAGATCACAAAGAGCCTTAAATGTCATGCAAAATAAATGAAATGTGATTTGTTAAGAATGGAGAGTCACTGAAGAGTGACAATCAGATTTGAAAGTTTAGGAAGGATACACTAGCAGCATTATAGAGAAAATAAAATAATGGAAAGTTTGGGGAAGATCACAGGCTGGAAGAGGGGAAAGGGAAAGGTAATAGCCAGGGAAAGAGGTGATTAGATAGAACTTGAAGTATGGCAAGTGTAACAGGACAAGAAAGACAAGAATAGATCTGGGAAATATTTAAGAGCTTGAACCTTCATTTACTGGTTTAAGAAGTTTCAACTCATTCTGGTGTAAACATTGAACAGTTTTATCTTTCCAAAACTGCTTCTAATTATAGAATCTCTTCCTCTTGGGAAGGAGATTCTCTTAATATCTCAGTCTAATTTCATAATATTTTAGTCACTTGAGATTCTTAAAATAGCCTCCTCTCTTATTCAAAATCCTGCTCTCCCTTAGCTCAGATTAGGCTTGTGGGAAGGGAATCTTGGTTGGTCCTCTTCATCTCCCCTCCTCCTTTCCTCTTGGTTTATCCCTCAAGCCAACATCTAGCAAGGGCACAGTGTGGGGGAAGGTTGACATTTGTAACCACAAATTGCTGCTAGCTGCTCTGTCCTCTTTCTCTTAGCCACAACTTCTCAGGGTAAAACTGCCAGGCTATTGTTTCCTTCGGTGAGGCAGACTTCCAAGTATTGGTTCTTTTTTATAGGTACATTTGTTTTTATCCGGAGCATGCTCCAAGGCCTTTCCTTGCAGTCCTGTGCAGGCCTCCAAGTTCCCTTCCCCATCCACATTCCCAGCAAGAAATTTATTCACCGCTCACCCTTTTCCTGCTGAGGACTCCTTAACCGCTGAATGTCCATAGCCCTCCAGGGGTAACCAGAAAGATTACTTAAGCCTCAGTCTCCAACCTAAACAAGAGAAATTTAGATTCATACATCCTTGCGGTGAGAATGCAAACTGTCTTCTGGTATTCCCAGTCTCAATTGCTTTATTACTCTCCTGACCCTTTTTCCATATTTTAACAGCACCAGGTGCTGCTCTGCCAGTTTGATGAATCAATAACTTTCACACAAGAATCCATCACCAGTTCCCAACTAAGTGGGGTGTGAGGAGGAAAGATTTCATCACCTCCAATCTTGTGGCAAGAGAGACAGACAGGTGGATATTCTCGTCTATTGGAGGAAGAGAGAAGAGGATATGGGGTGATTGCCACTCTCCAAACTGCATTTCCCCAAAAGATGTCACCCTCCCCCCTTTTTCTCACAGTTCCCTTTCAGACCTCTAGCTAATAAAGACCAACAGGGTACTCTGTCCTGCACCTGGGAGACAACTAAGGGTCTCAGCAGGAGAAAATAGGTGAGGTCTTCACTGAAATGCTAGGGTCTACAGATTACCTCTCAGCACAGGAATAGATTTCAGTCATCACATACCATTTTGTTATAGAACTTTTGGAAAAATTGAATAAGGATGGTAAAGAAGAGCCATTTAAGATATCTCCAAAGTTTGTCCTTGGGAATCCAAGGGAGTGGTGGTGTCCTCTGCCAGGATAAGTAACACAAAAATGTTGGGGTGAGGAGAGATGATAATACCTTCCATTTTAGGTATGTTTCGTTTGAGGAGCCATTGGGAGAGCCAGGTGGAGATGTTCAGTGGCTAACTGGATCCATGTATCTGTATCTCTGAAGAGAGAAACCTGAGTTTAGGCTTAGATTTGAGAGTCATTGGCTCACAGCTGAAGCTATGGCTATCAATTTCAAAATATAACATTTTCCTAAATTAAAACATAAACATCATTTCTCCCGCAAATATGAAAATTTTCATAGAATTGTAGAACTCCATGAGGGAGACATCTCAGATTTCACCTATTTGGTCCTGCCGATTACTTTTAATGTGGTATTATCAATTCTAGTATAGCTAAACATTTAACATGGGCATTTAATTCTCTAAAGAAACCCTAAACAATGCAATTGTTGGTTATGCAAATAAAATTCCTCATATAGATGCATTTGTGTGGTAGTAAAGATTCTATAGTGTTTGTACCCTATGATCAAAGGAATGATTTTACCCTCTGAGCCATTGTTCATTATGGTTGGAACTTAGCAATTAAGCCCACAGATTATTTTCTTGATATCCATCACTCCGATAAATTTTAGATGGCTACATGAGTTCTTTAAAAGAAATAATAAATCTAATAAATAGACTTTAGTAAGCATTTCAGACTATTTTTATGCCCTGAAATCTAAAGCCATCATTAAGCTTTCTCAAGAGTTCTTGTAGAGAGTTAAAGTATAGCTTCAAATGATATTTTCCAAGTTTTATGATATTCCTTACCCACAAAAATTTAAAATTTTAAAATTTTACTGAATGAGATTAAATCATACCAATTCTTAGAAACCAAACCTTGCATTCTTATTGGATTAAATTTTTTTTCTATTATTTACTTAAAACTCCCTGGGCAATTTAACCAGGTTTTTATAAGAAGCCTGCCCAAATAAAATGGAATCAAAGTTTCCCCAATTTTTTTTACTTTGATTTATAGAAAAATATTTCTCACTTCCTAAAAGCAATTTCTCCACTATTAAAAATTGTTTATATTGCCCTAAGACATGAAGCTTTCAGTTCAAATATAGAATCTTTTAAGATTTTAGTATAGGAACTTTACAAAGTGCTGGGTTTAAAAAAGTGTGAATGACTACAATAAATTTTGTACAATTGATCAGACCAACTGGTTACAGATAAATTACTGAACAATCTACAGTTTAGAATAGACCAAACTGTACTGATGGTTCCTAGTACAAATTGTTAGCTATGTAGCTGTTATGACAAGCTATCACTTTAGTTACAAAATGATTGAATTTGTGGTTCTCTGTTAGATTTAGGCTATATTTATAAAAATGACCTGGTAATCTAATATCAATGCCAAAGGAAGAGATCACTATAGCAATCCAGGAATTTTTAAAGTAATAGATCCCATAAAACAGGGGATATTTGTAAATCACAAATTCCAAAGCTTTATGGGAGCCATTATATGGAGAATGTCTTTCAGCTAGATCAGATTTGGGGAAAGTTAGACAAGGCTGTAGATTGCCATGCTTTTAGATTTTTAAAAAATGTGTTATGCATTTTTATTTGATATTTTATATTACCCTGGAATATTTATTTTCTGTCATAAATACATAATCTTTTCCATATCAATGTTACAAGTTACTCAATTAACACAAGTGGTTATACTCCCCCCTTATTTTTGTTCATACCTCAATCTTGAGGGATTTGGGTTGATGTTTCAGCTTTTGATCAAGGCATATAAAAAATTTAACCCTTATAAACCTATGTCTGAGTTAATTACCAAGCATCTCACTGTATCATGGTGGTTTTAATAAGAAGTTATATCTCTTTTATGTTCATTCATTCAAAAATATTTATTGTGTAGCTACTACGTGTCAGGAACACACCATCTGTGGTAGGTTGAATTATGTACCCCAATAGAAGATATAATTTTAATCTGCATTCCCGTGGTGTGAACTCATGTGAAAATAGTACCTTTTGTAGATGTTATTTTTAGGTAAGGTATGGCCAACTGAATCAGGGAGATTATTAATGGAGACATGATAAGGAGAAATCAAAGAAAGCTACAAGGATGAGCCAGAAGCCAGAAGTCAGTGTAAAACCTGAAGAATGGACACAAGGAGGGAGAGATCTCCATGTGACAGAAGGCAGTGATGCAAGCCAAGGAAAACTCAAGGACTGCAGCAAGCCAGCACCAGAACATGACATATTCCTGGGATAAAGTATGGCCTTGCTGATGCCTTGATTCTGAACTTCTAGCCTTCCAAACTATGAGCCAATAAATTCCTGCTGTTAAGCCAACCCATTGTGTGGTACTTGTCGTAGCAGCCTGGCAAACTAAAGCATTATCTAAAGAGTAGGTAAGCATATATAGATAGCCATTTACACATATACACATATACCATAGACACAGTCTCTACAATACCTAGACCATGTTTCTTTAGTTATGTAATTTCCTTTTTCAATCCTAAAACTTTGAACTTTTCCAGTTGCTAGGCTTTCTTCAAATTTTCATAAATTAACACTGTCCCACCACCTCCAAAAATAATGTAGTTAAATGTCATCGGTTCCCCTAGGTTAAATCTAGTTTTTCAAGCTTTTGTCAAATGCTTCATTCTCTTGCTATCCTCTATCTCTTCCCCTATCTACTGTTCTTTCCCAGGATGTTCTTATCATCGGATCAACAAAAAGCCTATGCATTTACATTGTAACTGTAATTCTTATTTATTACTACTGACAAGTCATTCTGTGCATAAACACAGAAATAATGAAAAATAAATTGTATGAACCTGAAAACATAACTTTCCAAGGTAGAGAATTATTGTGTAATACTTGTTTCTCTATGTGTTTGTGAGTGTGTGATATAGAGATATATTTATCATTTGAATCCATGAATCAAATGGATAAAATATTACAAATATCAGAAAGCCTCTCATTCAATTAGAAAAATAAACTATATTCAGTTTTGAAGGTGATGATATTTTGTTATGCATTGAAAAAGATGTTAGAATCACACTGTCCAGTAAAGTAGCTATTCTATTTAGCACCTGAAATGTACCACACTAACGAGGGATGAGATATATTGAGATATATTGTAAGTATAAAATACACACTGGATTTCAAAGACTTAGCATAGTAAAGATTCTATAGTGTTTTTATTATTGTTTACGAAATGCAAAATGTTTTTTTTCTATTTACTCCAATTTGAAACGATAATATTTTTGTACATATTGGGTTAAATAAAATATATTAAATTAATGTCACTTCTTTCTTTTTACTTTTTAAAATGTGGCTACTAGAATATTTTAAATTGCATATATGGCTGACATGGTATTTCTTTTGGACTGCCCTCTGTTAGGGAATGAATTTTGTACTCAAAAGACTGAGTTAATTAAAAACATTTTGTTTTTAAAAATAATTAGAGCCAATTAGTATATACTGAATTATAGAATGTTTGTGAGAGGATGGTATTCTGTAGAAATGTGGTAATTACATGTTAATGTTTTATAAATATAGTGGGTAATATGTCGATATGTAAAACAAAGGGCTTAGTATTCCTATATTATTTTTACCTCAACATCCTTCATCTAATATAGGCAGCAACTAAGAATGACTATATTCAATAATCTCAGAGAAATGATGAACAATTAGAACCCAGAGAATAAAAAAAGTAAATATTAATTCCTGATTTTCAAAAGCCTAGAACTTGGAGCATAAGCAAAAGGTTTAGGAGGATACCTCAACCTGTCTGAGTGAATTTTTCTTATCTCCAAAAGTGGATAAAGTTTTCCCCAAATGAGGGTGAGTGAAGAAGAAGAGAGAGAGGAAGAGGAGGCAAAAGAATTTAGATAGGTAAGTGCCCCTGAGAAAGGGGCCTATGCCCTGCCTTTCACTTAGACCATAAACCCAGAAGTGGCGAGGAGGCAATAAAATGATTCACACAGAGGGATCTGCATCTTATTCAAAACAGGCAGCATGATCCCAGAGTTCTGACCTCAACCCAGCACAGCCTGGGACAGTAGGCTAGAAATAATTACGTGTTTTGTCAGGGAACATACCAACCTTCTATAGCTCTATTGTATTTCCAGGGGCCCTGGAAAGTCATGACAGAGACCACTGAATGTTTCCTATGCTCCCAAGAAGAGCAGGGAAATAGCTGAAAGAGAGTTAGACAAGGGTAAGGGATGTTCAAGTAGCAACTGTGTGAAAAGTGGGCAAAGATCATTTTATATTTTGTCATAACCTACAAAACTGTGCGGGACAGAGTGTAAACTATAATGTAAACTGCAGGGAGGTGGATGTGGCTCAAATGGTTGGGTGTCCGTCGCCCATATGGAGGCACCTGGGTTTGATCCCTCGGACCTCCCAGTAAAATAAAGAAAAAAATATAGAAGGCATGCGGGCCGCCAGGCCCCACAAGCGGGAGCACCACCAGACCCCGTGTGTGCGTGCGCCGCACTCAGCAAGATGATGATATAACAAGAGAGTGACACAAGGAGAGCCAAGACTAAATGTGCCAAAAAAACTAGGAACTAAGGTGGTGCAGGTAGCAGAACGCTTCTTTCCCACATCGGAGGTTCCCAGGATCGAATCCTGGTGAAGACAGAAGGAGAAGGATGAAAAGAGAGGGCAGAAAATGGACACAGAGAATTGCCCAGCGAACGGACACAAAAACAGCAGAAACGGGGGTGGGGGTGGACAAAAAGTAAATAAATAAATCTTAAAAAAAAAATAATGTAAACTGCAGTCCATAGTAAGTAGCAATGCTTCAGTATGTGTTCATCAATTGTAACAAATGTACCACACTAATGAGGGATGTTGTGAATGTGGGAAAGTGTGGGAGGGTGAGGGAGTGGGGCGTATGGGAATCCCCTATATTTTTTATGTAATCTAAATCTTCTTTAAAAATAAAAATAATTAAAAAAAAAAAAAGTAGGCAAAGAAGAGGCCAGAGCGATGCACATCCCTGTAGAAGGTGGAGGTAAGAAGGCCAGATTCTCATCCTCAGATTCTAAGGGCTGGTTGCTATTTCAAGAGTTCCTAGAATATATAAGCAAGTGAGGTGGAAAAGGGGAGAAGGAAAACAGAATTGACTCAGTGGATGCTTGAAATAGAAATTTCCATGTTTTTTGTGAAATATAAAGAAAGTTGTATTTTTTGCATACCTGAATTTGATCTCATCAGCTTTGTATTTCTACAAGATCAATGAGGTAGCAAGGAACATGAACCAGTTTAAAATGCTGGCTGATTTGGGAGAGTTTTTACTTAGTTTATTCTTTGAGCATATATCTTACCAGTAGTAGTTTCAAATTGTCTTTGTCTAAGCTTTGATAGAGACCAACGCTAGCAAGACTTTAGTAGTCTTTCTCTCTCTCTCTCACTTTCTGTCTCTCTCACCACCATGTTTCCATTTGTACCTGTGTCTCCTTGCTTTGAGTATGTCCAATACAGGGATTTTTGTTTCTTTTTAAGACCCCAGGTTTTTATTATTAAAAGTTTTCAAATAAACAGAAAAATGAAAACACTAGCACAATGAATACTGTATATATAGTGCATAAATTCAACAATTGTTAACATACTGCTATATTTGTTTTATATCTTTCTATATATGCATACATAGTTTTTTGAAATGCATGAAAATAAATTTCAGACAACATGGCAATTTCATTCTTAAATTCTTCAAAATGAGGACATTCTGTTATATAACCATACTACTTTTAAGACACCTAAGAAAATTAACAAAAATCCCTTATTATCATATAATTCCCAGACCATATTCAAATTTCCCCACTTATCCCATTTTCTAGTTTTTTTCCTAATTAGGATTCAGTCTAGGTTCACACATTGCGTGTGATATTATGTCCCCTATACAAACACACACAAACATCTTTTTAATACATTCACTATTTGAAGAGTGGGAACCAGTTTTCTCACAAAATGTTCCAAGTTCTGTATTTATTTTATTGCTTCCTCATTGTGTTTTACCATGTTTCCTATCTCTTGGATTTCCCATAATTTGAAATTTAGGTCTACAGGCTTGATTAGATTTAGAGTAAACATTTTTGGCAAATATATTTCATAGGCGATATATATTTCATATTGCTTTATATCAGGACACAAATAACCTCAGGTTTTAACACGCTAAGTGATACTAATTTGAGCACTTGGTTAAGATGGTAATAACCAGATCTCTCTACTCTAACAGCACTTTTCCCCTTTGCAATAAATAAGTCATTGTGGGGTTATTTTTTAGACATTTTCTGACTCCATTTATCACTCTTTCCTGGTTCCTAACCAATTGCTTACCTCAAGGAAGTTATTTCATCTCCCTGAGGCTCTTTTTTCCATCCATTAACAAAGAACAAATGAAAGGTTGTCATAAGGATTCAGTGAAGTAATGTGTGCGAAACAGTTTTGTAAACTGCAAAGTGTTTGGCAATTATAAGCTCTCTTTATTCCTTTAATAAATAGTGCTCTGTAAAGCCCATTCAGAGGATGCAGTTATGTTCTGGTACATGTTTAATAACCAGCTCTCCAAACAAAAACACCCTGATTTTTACACGTGGGCAATTTCCATGGTCTTAATACTCCCACCCTGGCCGATTTCTAGATACCAACATAATGTCAAGCAACCTGCAAAATTCCTGAAAATTTAACCATTGGCTCTGGCAAGGATAACTATAGAGGTAGGGTTGCCAGATTTAGCAAATAAAAATACAGGCAATATTTGGCATATACTTACATTAAAAATTATTTGTAGTTTATCTGACTTAGAGTTTAATTAGACATCCTATATTTTATCTATCAATCCTGGGTAGAGGACACGTTTATGTGTCTGTGCTTGTGTATGTGTGTGCTGGAGTATAAGTGAGGTGCCTAAAAAAGATGGACTTCCATATTCACCCCTGTTCCCAACAAGCTCAAAAAGAGGGGCTCTGCTTTTACCTGATGTATGTGTGTGTGTATATATATATATATATATATTTTTTTTTTTTTTTCTCCTTTATCCTCTTTTCCCCATTCATTTCTCTTGGTATCATCAGAAAAATGCTACACCAGAAGTTCCTCATTTACATCTTGTCTTAATACTAAGTCATCAGGACAAAAAAGACAATGGAAAATTTTATCTAATTAAATGAACTTTTTATCTTTCTAAATTATTCAAAGAGACTTTCTACCTTGAACTAACTCAGTTACAATACTTATAAATATATTTATATAAGTTAACACAAGGTCAATCATTTTTAAAAAGGCTGAAAATTAGAATTTCCTATGGGGAGTATGTAAGAACACGACTACTGAAAACTCCCTTACAAATAGGCTTTACTGACAATATTTTGATCTTGCAGTTCTTTTTAAAATTATGTATTTGCAAAATAAGCTGGAAAACTGAGTAGGTGTCTGATTGCCATTCTGGGATAGAATATACTCTTGTAACTGCTGACTACAGCAGTTTTACTTGTTATTGTAATGGTTACTTTAGCCTCGTTCCATTCCTTTACATGATCATATAGTTGTTTTCATATGTTAACTAAGTGATTTGTAAACACTGCTCAGTAACAACACCACCTCCCCTTGTTTGAATCCCATTAAAACCTTAAAATCTTTCTACATGGGAAGACAGACTTGAGCCAAGGGGCTCTGTCTCCATGGTGGTTGACCTTGCATTAAAGCTCTTTCTTTTCTCAAAATTCCGGTGTCAGGGCGTTGATATATGTGTGTATTAGGGAAGCGAGCTCCATTTGCTCAGTGACACTCTTACTCTGTCTAGATATTTACATTAAATATCACATTAAACATATTTAACTTTATAGTAGGAAGAATAAGAAGGAAAAGCACTCTTGTTGTTATTGTTGTTGTTTGAATGTGTTTATTCCTTTTAAGAAGAACACACACATTTGACTATGATTTACTAAGGAATACTTCTCTTAGTAATTCTAAGAACAGTAGAGTTGTAATACATATTTCGAATTCTTTTTCACCAAGAAAACAGTTAACAATTCTAATCAATAAACAGAACCAGATTATGTCACTCCTTTGTCAAAGCCCTGCAATAGCTTCTTTTCTTGCTCAAAGTACAAGCCAAGTCATTGTTATGACCTACAAGTCTCTCCTCAACCTCTTATGGCCTCATCTCCCATTTATCTATCACTTATTCCCTCTGCTTCAGTACCCCAGGGCCCCTTGCCAGCCCTCCCACCTACTACTTTCTCATGATACCTTCCCTGCTCAACCATCTAATTTAATATCTTCCACAAAGACTTTTCTTTCCTTCATTTTTTCTCTGTATTTATTTATTTTACATGTATAAATGTTAGTATATATTTTCTTTGCTGATATTGTTTATTGTCTGTCTCTGTCACTAGTATATATAATAGATTTTTGCTACTCTATTGGCTGCTGTATCCCCTCCGTCTAGGACACTGCCTGGCAAATCGTAAATGCTCAATAAGCATTTTGAAAGAAATGAATGAAAGAATGTTCATGTTCAGTCTGAATTTGTTGTCTTTCAATTTTTTTTGTTCTTACTCTTGAAGAGGCAAAAAAAAAGGTGCAGTGGTCAAGAGCACAGGCCTTGAGGACAGAGAGAATTAGACCTGGATGGGTGGTCTTGGGCAAAAGTCCTATCCATCTGGACCTCAGACCTCTCAGTTTAATTGGAATTAATTACCTTCTTAAAGTGGTGATGAGATTAAATGGGTTAAATGGTTAGCAGAGTGATTGATATATTGTAATTCTAAACTCAAATCTGGGCTCAGAGTGTTGGAATTGATTAACCAGGTCTGCTGTGGAAATGGAGGGATAGGGGTCTCATAAATGCCAGGTGATGCCTGGGTTCCCAGATAATGCTCAGAGATTCAAATAATCTAACTCTACGATCCTTAGTTCAATCATGTTTATTTCCTTTCATTGCAAAGAGATCAACTTTGAAACCAGTTAAAGAAAATTATCACATTTTATATAGTTTCTTTTGGTTTCAAAGTTGAAAAGTGTGTGAAAATTAAAGTAAGATTCTTTAATAAAAATATTTTACCTTTTCTGTTATGTATATTGTTTTATAATTTCTCTGTCCACTTTCGCCTAGTCCTCTCAAAAATTTCTCAGAGGATTGTAATGAGGTAGAATGGATCCTTAAATTATATTGTCCTTATCATTGATTCTTGCAGGTGAGGGAGAAGAAGCCTACACAGATGTCCTAAAAGAAACACATAGTTATTGAAGTCCAGGAACAGAACTCAGATGGGGATGGAAAAGAACACTGCTTGCCACAAGAGTTCTGGAAAGTAGGTGTTTTTGGATGAGGAAACTGAGGCTTGGCTGAAGAGCTATATAATGGCCACAAGGTCACAAAACTGGAAGGTATCTCCTGCCTTAAAGCTTCTTTCTTTTACTAATGAAGGATTACAATCCTGCTAACCTGGACTTTGGTCTCCCACTGAGAAGGTGCCTATTGGCTTAATAGTCTGGTAGCAGTGACTGTGGACTAAATGGTGCTTTGTGAAGATTCCTCATGATTTAAGCTGACTTGCATTTGTGAGACCACATTTGAATTTATAACCTAACAAACTGTCACCCCCTATTTTGAAAGAACACAACTCACACATGATCCACCCTCTCTACTCACAATGCCTACAAAATAATCATTCTTCTAAGGCTTTTATATTTCCGGAGACGAGTTTTCTTCCTCTTGCTTTTTCCTGAATGAGGAAGTGCTTATAATCTCACCTCTTAAATTACATTTTAAGGCCTCACAAACCATAGTAAAGGAAGGGACAGAGTCAGCACTAATTTCATAAACTATCTATAAGGGAATTAATTGCAACCTGACTTATTTTTCTTTTAAAAAGAAGTTGTAAAGGAATCCCATAAATTTTGAAGAAGGAATAAATTCTTTCTCAAAAGGGGTGAGAAATGTAGTAAAATGTTAAAATAGTACAAATTAAAGTTGACTGGAATCTCCTGTAAAATTAAACCAAGCCAAAGGGCAGTAAAATATCACTCTGATGAAAAATCAGTGTCTTTCCAGTAATAAAACTGATTCAAATATTGCATTTAAACATATACTATGAAAGGCATTCTGAGTCAAGATACATAAAAATTATATATGTCAAGCAATAGCATATGGGGTTAAATTTAATTTTTCAAATTTAACTCTTAAAAGGGAAAATATATTGATTCCTTTTTTCTGAATAAGCTGAAACATCTTGGAAAACAAGATGTTGAAACAAGATGTGATCTCAAAAGTAGTGTCCCCTTAGTTGTGACCATAAGAAATAGGAAATATGATTCATATTATTTGTACTGTCAATACATAAACAAATATAGTGTCATCTCTTGATTTTTCCACATGAGGCTTCTCTATAGCATATTTTTCTCTCAACTTCTCAATATGTGAGTTTTCCCCTCTGCATGACCAGTTGTACTGAGTGAATACAAATTAACTTTGGCTTTATCCAATGAAAATTATCATTCTTATGCCTCCATTGCAAAGAATTATACCACACTTAGATTCATTCAATTATATTTGTCAACTGAAAAGTTTTAGGAGTTTTGATCTGCAGGAGTGATATTTACTAGGCATTCTTAAATCAGATGATTGATTTGGAATCTATCAGTTTTGTTATCATTTAGGACATGCTCCTCTCTGCATTTGTTAATAATTAAGATTCAATTAAATCTTCATGACATTTTACTGACCTAATCGTTACTAAAGTATAGAGCTCAGGAATCATAGACTTGAAAATGAGCTGTAGTTCTACCAGTATTATCATATTACCTGATAACATTTCTCTGCACCTCAGTCTCCCCATTTGTAAAATGGGGACAATATCTGTACTCACACTTTTAAGAATGTTGACAGGATTATGTAAGTTAAGTATATGAAGCACTTGGAGCAATACCTAGCAAATAAAAAATGCTAATCAATGTTTATTATAATAATGGTTATGAGTAATACTTTTATTTACTAAGCATTTGACTTTGGATAAGTTAGTAAAATCTTTGGACCTCAGCTGCCTCATCAATAAAAAATATAGTGGTTGGGCTAAATTGTCATTAATAACCTTTCCAACTCTAAAAGTTAATAATTCTATGACTCTAAGGCAAGGTATATAAAGTCTGAAGGAGGTATTATATAAAGTCTATTCAGATATCTTCACAGTACCCCTCCCCACTATTAAAAATAATACATGATGGAAGTGATCTAAAATAGTAGAAAGTACACTGAAGAATTTGGAGGCACACTTGGCTTCCAGGTTCAGCCCTGACAGTAGCTACCTTTGTCATTTGTCAAGTTACATATATATGGCCTATGATTACCTTGCACAGATGCACACTAAGAAAAAGTGAAGTGCCAGCCTACCATTTTCTACTGATCAAAAAGTGAGTACTTGTTAATGGATATTATAGCTTTTTCCCACAGGGTTCCAAGAATACCTGAATTCTACAGACTTGTACATACTCGAGCACATCGGGTGCCACAGTCAACACTTAAAATGTTACCAATCTGGCATAAAATGCCAGATCTAATACCAGTTATAAGTGTCATCACGTTCCCCAGAAACACTTTTAATTTCCATCCAATGTAACACAGTGAGAGAAAAAGAGGTGTGCCAGAGTGCCTTTCAACACTTGGAAGACAAAAATAAGATTCAGGTTGTGTGACCTCAGTGAGTTCATTGGCTAAGTTTGTAACATTTGGTCAACCTCAAATTTGCATGTGCTTTCTTTGGATTTTTAAAAGTCTGTCCAGTTTTGTCTGGATTTAGAACATCATTTTTAGAGGTCAAACAGTTCTTTTAAAATTTCGACAATTTCCCCCAGGCTACCTTGATGGGCTAGAGCCTGACTTACTCATCTACATTCACATTCTAAACCAAAATGCCCTGGTGAAGCTGTAGGGGTTTATACTGACAGACTAAACGTTCCTCTTCCTTCCTCTGCTTCATTTGATCCAAGATTTGACAGCACTAAGTGATATGGTCAGCCGTGACGGTGGGTTCGCATCTGTAAAAATATTTCATACCCTGAAGTAGGCAAAGTATTACACTGGCTGTAGTGTAATAGAACCACAGTGAAATATCTTTTGACAACATTATTTTTGAAGTGTTTAATATTATTTGTCATAGTCTACCTTTTGGTTGATCTTTTAATATTTTTATTTATGTCTTTAAGTCTTATGATGGTTTAAATAAACATATATTTTGTTTCATTTGGGACTGCCAAATGCTGTACACTAAAGAGGTATTTACTGCTATTCATCCATTAATAAAGAATAACATTTCCTTTATATACTCTCTGCGGCTGGGGTGCGTTCCGTCTGGTCGGGGTAGGAGAGGCCTAGGCTCCTACGGGGGCTCGCAGGCGTGGAGGGCTCACGGCGGAAGGAACCACCGCGGAGACGAGGTAAGCACGCAGGTCTGATTTATTAAGGGAAGTACAGATGCTTATATAGGGTTATGGGCGGGAAAGGAAGGCGGGGCTGGCCGTGATAGGTCGGGGGCAGTTTCCACGCCTTCTAAGGTGTGGCCTTGGCGGTGCAGCTCTCCCTAGCTGTGTGGGGAGGGGGGAGGGTGAGTGTGTGCAGGCTTCTTCTGGTTATCAGCAAACAGATGTTGGTTGCCTGGGCTAGGCTGAGGGCGGTGCGCCCGTTCCGTGGCTGAGGGCAGTACGCCCGTTCCAGCCGCCCTACACCCTACACCCGAGCGGTGGGCTGCGCATATCCCCCACTGGGCGCGGCTATGCCTGCTGGCCAGACTTCAGCCTGCCTTACCTCACTCTCGGTTGGACAAGTTGATCAAAATAAGAAACTTTTCCTCTGGAATATAAAATAATTGTGATTAGTTATTGTTTTAGTTTGCTAAAGGCTGCCAAGGCAATATACCAGAAATGGGTTGGCTTTCCTCGAAAAAAACCTGGGCATTTCATTTCATGTTAAACTTATTTCTGTGTACTACCCATTTTATTTAGAACAATTCAATATTTGGCAAAGTGAAGGAAACTTAAACTCTTTAATGACAAATTCATCTATTTTAACTTGTAGAATTATGGAATTACCTGAATCATATTCTTTACCCAGCTAAATATATATCTTTTTTAATGGCTAAAGGTATTTCTGAAGATAGATAAGACTAATTTTTTCTGGGTTTGTGCATTGATAGTTTAAGACTCCAGCAAAAATACTTTGGCTATATCTTTAACAGTTTTGTCTATTCATTTTAATGGTGCAGTATAACATAAAGGTAATTTAAGAAAAAGTACTTCTAGCTTGGGAGTGATTAAATAATATTTTATAAATGTATTTCATATACAAACTTCAAAATATTGTTGGATCATCCCCCAAAATACTATCTTCTTTTGCTGTGTTGCCTTTTCCCATCCAAATGCTTCTGTGGGGCTTCCTATCTAACAGTGAACTTACAATGCACTGTTAAGTCCCAGACTCTCTCTGGATAGCTCATCATACTCTAGGACCTTTGGCTTCCATCTCTCTGACCAAAATTAATTTGTCCTAAGTCTCATTCTATTAGGGGATTACTGTTCTATACTCATAAATGACATATGCATATTTTTTAGATTTCTGGATTTAATGCCTTCATTTCAGAAATGGGAAAATATTTCAGACCCTTTTCAGGTCAGTTGGAAAGAAACTTTTGAGGAGATAAACAGTTTATTATTATTAGAATCACATTCTATTAAGTAGCTACTTGCTATTTACTATGCATTGATCTACTTTGGAGAGAACTGAAATAAATACAGTGTAGAGGGTTGGATGGTTTTCCAGGACTACTTGGCTATACTACCCAACTAATAGATGCCTGAATAACAGGAGACACATATCACACGGACTTTGGACTCAGCCCATGGTTTTGCAAGAGTCTGTTTCAGGGAGGAATGGAATGATGTATACATGGCTGGTACTTTAAAGAAAAACCAGTACATCTAGCCAGTCACTTAGTGAGGTCTGCTGTTGAATCAGTGGGGAGACTTCCAGGTGTACGCTGGTCTATCCTTATGTAAGCAGTGAATCAGCTTTTGGTAAGGCAGTGCCAGAGCAGCCCAGAAGGCACTAGATGCTTTCACCACCACAGAATCAGATTTATACACAAAATTAAAAAGACATGTGCAGAGGTTACTATTTCAATCTTTTTGAGAGGATGTGTACAATTTTTAAAGAAGAACTGAACTCAAAATGACAGTGGAGCATTAGGAACAAAGAAAGTCTTAGGAATATAGCACAAATAGAACTTAGCTATTACAGATCTCACATTCTGTTTAAGGTTCCACCACTGTGATGACACAAATGTTTTTTTGAAGTATCCTTAGTATCCCTTATTTTCTTTAATTATCTTCATTCTAACTTAGAACATCTTCCTCCCTTTATTTTTTTTTAAACAAATCAATTTAGTTGATACATATTAATAAACATACAATTTATCCAAAATACAATCAATGTATTTTAGAACAGCTAGAGATTCACTTAAAATAGTTCTCATATTAGCACGCTGATTGTTGAGATTAGGTCACTGTGTGCAGATATAGATAATCAGTAGGAACAGTCTTGATCAGGGATCATAAGTCTCTGGTCTAAATATACTAAGCTCAGTTTAGAAAGAAAACTACATTGGCAAATACTGCTGTTTAATATCCTTCATTTTCCTTCTCTATTTTATATAATCCCGTATCTCATTACTCACCACACTAACCTTCCTTCCTTGTCAAATTTGTCTCTAAATTTGTTCTCATTTCCCTTTGTCTTACTCCCTACTCTCTTCAATTAAAGCCTAGTCCAAACCCCATAAAAGCAGACAATCACTGCTCTTAAAGGGCCTTCCCATTTCACAATTTCTGATGCTATTATGGTCCATTCCATATAGTTCGACACTTTTCACTGATGCATTGCTTTGTAATAATATAACTACCTAAGTATAAGCTTTTAATATTTAAGACACTGTTTAAGCTAAACAAGCATTATCTTATTTAATCCTCACAGCAATCAGCTGAGGCAGGACTTTTTTAGAAAAGGAATAGCAGAGTCTGGGTTCCTCCCCAGCACTTGGGGACACGCCCAAGCTCTTAACCAGTATACTCCACTGTCAAGACCCTCATCCTCTAGACTCTTATATCTTCCACAGCACCCAGCAGAAAACTGTGTATGTATCAATAATAGTGACTGACTTGATATCAAAATTAAATAACAATTACATTGTACATACAGATTTTCATATTATTTGCCAATGACCTTGAAATCTGGAAAGAAATAGGAAGGAGTGGTTACCACAGGAATATACTGAAATTCTTGACATCATCACATTTACATGATAGAGAGTTCCAGGAATAACCAAATTGGTTTAATATTGGATTTCTAGTCACTTTTACTGTTAATTGCCTATATTGCAGATACAACTCTTTTATATTAATTTGGAAATTCTTCATCTTTGGCAAGGTTCCAGAAGGATGCAAGATGGGGTAAGAAAACAGAAATGATGAGATGAGAATTACATTTTTAACCACACCAGAACAATTGCTCCAAGAACTAATATAGAGAGAAGGATGGCATGAATCATGAAGTAAAAAACAGCTTCAGAGTTAAGTGGCTAACCACAGAAAATTGCATGCAAACCAATTAGACCTTGAGAGAGACAGAGAATCCAGAAATGCACAGCATGCATTTTTTAACCACTTACCTGAGAAAAAGTGATAGTAATTGCAGAATTGAGATAATTTAAGTGCTTATTTTATGACCATATCACTAGATGCTGACAAGGTGCTAACTTTGCCAAAAATAAAAAATTTTTAAAGTGGGTGATTACGTTCTCCAGATGAATATCCAATTTACTGACTAGCCTATAAATAATTCTCTTGTCCACTTTAAGTCCAAAGGTGTTTTCATTGCTATAATGGTATAAAAACAAAGTAAAACTAGACAATATTTCTTGCTTCCATTCATCCTTTGCCCTCCTCCTTCATACTCCCACCCCTACTAGTGCCAAGAAAGAACTTGCATATAGTATGGATATTGGCTGTTTGTATAAGAAGAAATTCTTTGAATCTAGTCTGTATAAACGATTTTTGGGTTGATGATCAAAGACTGTTATGAAGCGTGAGGGACCAAAATTGCATAAGGAAAGTAAGAAATAGAAAAGTCACCTTAAAAAAGCAAGAGAATGCAACTTACTATCACGATTTGCATAACAACCACTACTATGATATCTCTCTCCCCAACCCCATCTTTACAAATCCAGTATCATTTAAATCATGACTTTATTTGTATTTTCTTTTTTAAAAAATATATATATTTAAAATAGAGCTGAATCATTTTCTAAGGCTTTTTATTTTTGGTTTGGCAAAGTTAACACTTAAAATAGGTAGTCATCTATCATTTACAAATACTATTCCAAAAAGAAATTCTAAAGTGTTGGGAAGCCATTAACACAAGTTATAAATCTACACATTGTGAATTTTTTTAAAAGGGAATTATTTTATGTGAAGTGAAAATGGATCTGTGAGTTAGCCAGAATACACACAATTTTGTAGTTGTTTTATATGTTGCTTAAAATTCAACAAAATTTGTCTTTTATTATTTATCCATGATAATGAATTTTCTTTAGCTAATCAATCTATATATGGCATTGAGTACAGGAAGTAGGGGTTAAATATATATTCTAATTGGTGCATAAGCTGTAATATACTTTTGTTTTAACTCCACTATGACTTAGACAACTTAGTGATTCTTTACAGGAAAATTCTTTAGATATAATTTTACCACAAGAGAAAATGATCAAAATGTCTTGGTTTATTTCTTTCAATTATACAAAACTCTGAGTAGAAAGACCAAATTATATTTTAAGTCACTTATGAAAGAATAAATATATTATTGTGCATTCTAAGATTTTTATTAGATTGGAACTATACTATAGGGTAGGTTTTAAAGGCAATTAATTTCATGAAGGAATAAGTAAAAACAACTCAGCTTCTTAAAAAAAAACATTTTAAATAAATATACAGGAAGCCACTTATTTATAGATTATGTTGATAAAGCTTATTTGTAAGTTAATAAATTGAAAGTTGATACATGTTATTTCAAGGATAGCAAAGTTGGAAAATTAGCTGAATTTGCCACATTTGAACTAAAAAATAGTGGGTAAAAATGAACATGCTTAAAGTACCATTTTAGCACTTATTTATTTTCTAATTCATAGACTCCTTAGTTATTCCATGTAGTAGTGGCTCAATAAATATTTATTTCAAGATGTATTGTTAAATAAAAGAACAATCTGAAAAAATAATACCCCCACGTTGATGATATTTGTGTGAAAGAAGTAACTCAAGACATAATCATATATTTCTTTATGGGCATAAATAGACCTGTGGCAGAATAATATATTAAAAGACTAATCTCTTGGTTTCTCTATATTTCCTTTCTCTTTCTTGAACCTCAAGGTCACTCTCAGCCCCTAGGAAGCAGAAGCAGAAATTAAAAGGAACTTCTAACCTATGTCCATGACAGAAAGGCTTGGTTCATGCTCACAATTTCTCTGTTAAGAAGTACTAGTTAAAATGGGTCCAGAGAGAAGGGAGTAGGAAGACTAGATTCCACGAATTGGGAGGAAGGAAGTCTTTCCCATGGGACCTAGGTGTGGAGTGGAAGGACCTTGGGCTGTACTTCTGCTTGTGCTGACAGCAGATCCCAGCCATCCAACTCCTGGGGACATTTGTGAGCCTCTAACCACAGGGTCATAGACTTGAACACTATGCATGGGAAAGGCCAAAACACAAGTGCTCAGAAGCAGTTAGGAATTTTCTAAAGATTTGAAACAATGAAAATATACATGAAAATAGGCCTAGAAGGAAATACACCAAACAGGTAGTCTTTACTGCTAGCGTCCTGGTAGTAGTAGAATTGGGAAAGAAGGGAGCCAAGGAATATTTTTGCATCATTTTTGGTTTAAAGGTTTTATAACAAGAAAGCATTCATTTAGTGTTTACATAATTTAAATAATTTTACTGTTGATTCAATTAAAATACAGAAGACAAATTGGAAAAAAATATTTAAAATATTTTCTTGATAACTGATGATTTTTTAAAAAGTGGTTTTTGCTAGAGGAAGCAAATGATTTTTATTATGACTCAAAATAGCTCTTCTGGGCATTTTCAAGATCTTTACAAATTGTGTTGGTCCCACATGTTTCATTCCAAAACATATCTATTATCTTTCCTTTATTAAAATGATGTAATATCTCTGCTTACATAATAACAACAACAATAATAATTTTTTCAGACTTGATTTAGGTTGATTTAAGAGAGATGAAAAATTAGCCAAAATTGGAACAGAAAGGGGAATTCTGAAGATGGCTAAAATAGATATGTATAAATAACAGCTGCCATTTATTATTTTCTGTATGTTAGTCACTATTTTTAACATTCTACATGAATTTTATAATTTATTCTTCAAAATAACTGAGGTAGGTGAATTATTATCACCACTTTACAAATGAGGCAATTGAGGGACATAGATATTAAGCAACTTGTCCAACGCCACATGCGCAGCTGATAAGGGGTGAAGAAGAGATTTGACCCTAGAAAGTCTATCTCTAAGCTGTACTCCCAGCCTCCATATCACACTTTCTTCAGTATATGTGACAAAAAAATTAGCATAGGAGGAATTATGCTGTCTATGGAAAGACAGAAGAAAGTGGACTGTATTTTGTATCAGAGAGTTCTTTCAACTACCATTAGACGGCAATGATGACTTAGGACAGCTTACTTATTGTCTGAAGCAAAGGGTTAAACAGAGAGGCTTCAGGAGGATATGAAATGAGGAAAGGGTGTGTGACTTCCATTCAAATGTAAGGGATGTTTTACAAGTCAAAAGGAAAGTGTGGAATATCATCTAGTAACATTCTCATCAATTCCTTCCCCATAGCCCCAAATTTTGTCACAGTGTTTAATGTCATCTTGATAAGCACATAGGCCTGTGCCAAGTCTCATGTACATATCAGTTTATAAAAAGATTCCATCTTTTCTCTCCAGTGTCAATAACAATTTGGCAATACAACTCAAATTAAATTAAAATGTTAATTATTAGAGATAATTGTGCCATTGGACTCGGATTAGACAATATTCAGGTAGGGAGACCAGGATTGCAGAATCCTATATTTGCCTAATCACCCTGTCCCCATGAAGCCCCCAAGACAGAAGTACTCACAAGGGACAAACACCAATGATAAGCTTCCTCCATTTCTTTGGGAGATTAACTAGCTGCTAATAATCCATTAAGCTCCCATTCAGAGCTTGCTGGAAAGCTGGACATTCACAAATGATTCTGGCTCAGACATTAAGTGGAGCCACGGCCTTCATTTAAACCCCTCTTCCCTCTTCTTATGACCAACTTCTTGCCCAGATGAAATAAATGAACCTGTTTAAAAGTTTAACTTTCTCCTGGCCTGTATGAGCAGATGAAAGCTTAGGATGGTTGACCTGCACTGAGGGACCAGGCTCTGGGTCTTTCCCCATGGAGACAGGAAAAGAGCAGAAAAATGTAGAGACAAAGTCCAAGAAGAAAGCCACACCTAAGTATAGGAACTTTTAACACAGAATGACCTTGAGACATGTAAATGTAATCTAATCACTGTTCTGGAAGCTGGTTCTATCAAAATAGCAACTCCACATTTTAGGAGGAAGTGGGAAGAGGAGTGAGAATTAATCCGTGTCCCCCTCCACAAACACACACAAATAAAAATAACAATAAGTCTTCTTTTCTTTATCTAGGCCTGAGCTACTCAGTAGAGGAAATAGTAGCCACAAGTGGCTATTGAGCATTTGAAAATATGACAGGTGAAAATGAGGACTGAATTTTGTACTTGATTTCACCTTAATTAATTTACATCTACATTTTATTTTATTTTATTTTTTATTTATTTATTTATTTTTAAAGATTTTATTTATTTATTCATTTATCCCCCCCTTGCTGCTTGTGCTCGCTGGGTCAGTTAATCACGCCGTGCGGGCGGGCTTGCCTTCACCAGGAGGCCCCGGGAACCGAACCCGGGGCCTCCCATATGGTAAATGGGAGCCCTACTGATTGAGCCACAGCCGCTTCCCAACATCTACATTTTAAAACTGAAGCAGTAAAATATTTTTCAGTTAAACATAGGTTTATTGTTTTGGTGGGACTTCATTTCATTTTAACCATTATATTCCATAAGATATTGTTGCATTGTAGGGCATATGTTGGATGCATGTTTCTAATATTAAAAATAAATACATCATCGATCTAGTTAGTGTCAAAGGATTGATTTAGTCAGAATGATTTTTGTAAAGTGTTTATTTGAATTTTTTGTGCAGGCAGTACCAGTTACAGCGATACCTATGCAAATCGTAATTAGTAGTTAAATTGAAATACTTATTAGTATCTTAATAATAATGAATTGTTTATACAGTTAAAAAATAGGTATGTGGGGGGGCAGATGTAGCTTAAGTGGTTAAGCACCTGCTTCCCATATGGGAGGTCCAGGGTTCAGTCCGGTGCCGCCTAGAAACAACAACAAAAAAACAAGCAAACAAACAAACGGAAAAACCAACTCAGGGGAGCCAAGGTGGCTCAGTGGTTGAGTGCTGGCTCCCCACATACAAAATCCAGGGTTCAATCCCTGACTTGGGTACTGAAAAACAAAACAAAACCAGGTATGGTGAATTTTTAAAATTTAAAATAAAGGCATACATCTGATGCAGAATTGAGTGAAAATGAAGCAGCTAGTAGTACAATGGGAACAGTAAAGAAAAAAGTGACTAGAAGAAGATACATCACAAATTTAATGATGAGAGACAATTATATTTTGTTGGACAGATCAAAACAAAAAGCTGCCGGTTGTGTTAAAAATTTTTTTAAAGATAAAGTGGATAATGTTAAGACACATTTTGAGCAAATATATAGTAAATTTTCTCTCAATGGTCCAAAAAAAAAAAACAACAGGGGAGCAGATATAGCTCAGTGGCTGAGTGCCTGCTTCCCATGTACAAGGTCCTGGGTTCAATCCCTGATACTGCCTAAAAAAAAAATACTTCTAAAAACAAATGAACAAAATTAGTTATGTGAAATCAAATTAAATGTGAAAGAACAGGATCTGAAATTGTGACCTTGGAAAACTATAAAATGGTTTGGATTCTTACGCGCAAAAGAAAATCATTTTTAGATAGATGGTAAAATAAATCGTTGATACATTTACAGCAATTTTGGTACATAATTATGAGAAAAAGACTAAAATAGATATTTTATAAAAAGTGAGAGTTCTTCAACTAAATCATCAAAAAATTACTTGAAGAACACAAGCTTTTTCTAACAATATTAAATAAAGATCAACTGATTGAAATTTGAAAAAATTTTTAAGTACTTTTCTTTAGTTTTAGATAATTTATATCATATAAAAGACATTGCCAATTAATACCTTGCATACAATTTGTCTCAAAAGACCTTTAAATTTACAAGGAATTGTCAATTTGTGGTCTAGAAAATCAAGATTATGCTGTACATGCTTTGGACTCTTACATCTCTCAAAGAAGAATTTCAGAGAGATATGAAAAAAATCGACCTCTATCAATGGCAGATAGTGTTCTTGCTATGTTGGGTAAGAAAAAAAAAAAACGGATTTACCGGAGTTTTTTAAAGCCTGATATTTTCCTTATTGCTTCATCCCACAGTGTGATGTACATTGAAAATATTTGTGCTTTGTTTTCTGAGACTCTGAAGAGTGTTATTAATACAGTTAAAAATCATTCAGCATATTGTCAAAGACCATGAATCATCTCTAGTTTATGGAACAGTTGAGAGAAATAAAAGACAATAGATTTAATAATCTGTGTTCTTTGCTGATGTTCATTAAGTGAGCCTTAGAATAGTTTTACAACGATTTACTGTATTGTTAATTACAAATAAGGATCTCCACGAAACAAAATGAGTGTTTGCCAAATATTTAATAATCAAAGATGAAAAATGGTAGTGTGATTTTTATTTTCTCACTGATGTCACACTACATAAAACTACACTAAATTTGAAGCTCCAAGGAAAGGAAAAATTATATGTGACCTAACAGGACGGGTATGATATTTTATATTAAAATTTAAACTCTTCATAATACAAAACAATAATAATGATTTTACAAATTTTCTAACATGAATCAAATACAGAAGATTTTAATTATAATCATTATGTATTATATAAATTGGCTGCAAAAACTACGAGAACATTTTGAGGAACACTTTGTGGATACTGATAAATTTCAAGTTGCTTTTCAACTTATGAAATACCTCCTTTGAATTTGATGTTAATTATTTAACCTGGATGGGCAGCTTGAAACTGATATGCTTTGGCTTCTAAGTGAAATCAATTCTTCTAAAAAATGATGAACCAGTTTTGTCAATGTGAATGTGAACATAATAATGATTTTTGGTTACTCGCTTCAGTTTTTGGAACAATTTTAGGAATATTTGGAAAAATATAGGTATATGAATCTACTCTTTCAATTGAAGATTTCATGAAATCTAAATACATATCACATACTTCCAGTGAATATTTAGCATCTAATGTATGTGCCGTAGCCTGTAAGTGTAGAATACACATTTACCAGATTTCAAAGACTTAGTACAAATATATATAATATATATTAGTTCATTAATATTTTAAAATATTATTTTTTGAATACTATTTTTTATTTATCAGGTTAAATAAAACATTAATAAAATTATTTAACTTGTTTCTTTTTATGGTACTACAAAATTTAAAATTACCCATATGGCTTGCATTTTGCTTCTATTGGGCAGCTCTGCTGTAGGTTATATTCAGAATTACTTGGGGAAGCACTGAGCTCTGAAGAATTTTGGAGTTTATTTTTATCTAATGTCCTTACTATGGTTGGTTCCAGAGCATTACCTCAGAATAAAAGTATAATATATATTCCCCTCCTATAATAGTCTCCTAGTTTGCTACACCTCTTAAACATAATTTCCCTGACAAAAACCCGGGCATACAGTATCTGCATTAATCCCAGAACACATATCTCCCTCAAATCTGCGACTGCCTCCCTCCCCTCCCCCACCCCCACTGTTTTCCTCATAACTTCTAACATAAAGGCTTAGCCCTAACTTACCCCTTCTCCAGAAATCTTATCTTTTTCCATCCAAGTCTCTAAAAAGCACGGCTCTCCTACTGCCCTCTTTTGCTTCACCTTCTCCATTGCGCACACATCTGCTGACGCTAATTGGCTCTCTTTTACGGTTTCCTAGAGGGAATCAGAGATTCTAATCAGCAGAGAGGTTATCATTTGGTCCATCTGGCTCCCAAACTTTAAGAAGTTACTATCTACTTAATGAAAGACATGTCGTCTCACCTTTGTAAAAACTTACAAAAGGGAAAGAAAACCCTGTGGGTTCATGCTTCTCTTGCCTCCAATTTGTGGCTTGGAAAAATCAGAATTATTTTAGAATATGAGTCAAAAAACTAAACCAAATAGACATTTATCAGGCAAGGACTGATTTAGAAAGTGTTCTTGAAGATTAGCATGCAGAGAGAGACAAAGTGTAATGTTAAAAAAGCATGCTCTGTAAGAGTGAAATGTTATATAACAAATTAAGTTTGAAATTGTTTTAATTGGTGTGTACATGTGGAAACAATAGAAATCCATCAACGAGAAATTACGTTTATTCGGTCCTGAATGCACCCAGGCATTTTATGAATTATTTTATATTAGAATCTCAGGCAAAGAATTATTATAGCTTTTTGAGTTACAGCGAATTTTCCTATAATTAGTTTCTCCTTTTTCTTTTCCACAGATCTATCAGGAATAAGAAATATTTACAATGGTTTTCATGCAAATATTCATGTTTAGGTTATGCTATTTAGGGTCATCACTCTATTTTATGATTTTTTTTTTCAATCAGAAAATGCATGTCTAATATTAACAGCATTTTTTAAACTTTTTTTTTTTGCCTTTTTCGCTAAGCTGATTACTTAATTCTGCAGGACAAAATAATCTCAATATCTGAAAAAGGACTGCTGGAGACAAAGATATTAAGATGAAATACCTTTATAAGCCTATTGGAGAAATATATACCATAAGAAGAGAGTTCTGAAAAGAAATATATCTAATCTCATAGGTATAAACTTTGCTAATATCATGAAATTTGGATCATCTGCTTTGCCATCTCTTTTAGATGCTTACTGCATAACCTTGCTACATTTCTACTGAAATTCAACATAACTGATTGCCCTTTTCTTTGCAAGAGACCAAAATGCTCAGAGTGGGGAGCAGATGTAGCTCAGTGGTTGAGCACCTGCTTCCCATGTACAAGGACCGGGGTTCAATGCCTAGTATCGCCTAAAAAAAATGCTCAGAGTGCTTCTAATATTCAATATGAGTGTCTTTGGCAATATGAATTCATTTGTAAGTATTATTCATATGCCAAATTCTATTTACTATTCAATTCTTTTAAAGGTTAACTCTTCTTTTAAAAACAATTTTATTGAGATATATTCCCATCCAATCCATAGATTCCCAAATAATCCATCCAAAGTGTATAATCAATGGCTTTTAATATAATCATAGAGTTGTGTATTTATCAGCACAATCAATTTTAGAGCATTTCATTAATCCAAAAAGAAAAAAAACCCTATACCTTAGCTATCACCTCTCAATCCCTCTATCTTTCCTCTGCCATACATAACAGCTAATCTAATTGTGTCTCTATAATTTATTTATATTTACATTTTACATAAATGGAGTAAAACATTACATAGTATGTATAGTTTCTTTCACTTAGCATAATATTGTGGTTTTCTTTTACAATTGATGGAAGAATGTTAATATATTAGTATGCCCTACACTCCATAGTTTGCTTTGGGTGTAATTTTGCCCAAAAACCACCCTATTTTTTTTTTTTTTCTCTCATCTGCTTGTTGCTTTGTCTTTTTTTTTTTTTTTTTCCTTGTTGTCCTCTCATTGTCTGCTCATTGTTTGTTTGTTTTCTTTAGGAGGCACCGGAAACTGAACCCAGGACCTCCCATGTGAGAGGCGGGAACTCAACTGCTTGAACCACATCTGCTCCCTACTACCCTATTATTAATACCTCATAAGAGCAACATACATGGAAGAACATTCTTATAATTGTACTTTGACCACACTGATCATGCACCACAGGGTTTACTATATTATACAGTCCCATGTTTTATCTTATAGACTTCCTTCTAGTGACATTCACCTTTAAATTCCCCTTTCAATCACAATCACACCCACATATTAGTGCTAGTATTTACCCTCACTATACCTGTGCTACCATCACCTCTGTCCATTTCCAAACATTTACACTCAGCCTAAATAGAAATTCTGCACAAACAAAGCATCAGCTCCCCATTTTCTACCTCCATTTTGTCACCTAGTAATTTGTCTTTTGGATTCTAACTCTATGAGTTTACTTATTATAATTAGTTCATATTAGTGAGACCATAAAATATTTGTCCTTTTATGTCTGATATTTCTTTCAACATAATGTCCTCAAGGTTTATCCATTTTGTCACATGCATCAGGACTTCATTCCTTTATACAGCTGAATAATATCTCATCATACATACACCACATTATGTTTATCCATTGATCTGTTGATGGTAAAGATTAACACTTAAAAGCAACTTCAAAAGCAATTTTGAATTATTTTTCCTCTAGTAAAACGATCTTATCTCTAAATTGGAGGTGAATCTCTATTTTCCAGCCTTGTGAATTTGGGCAAGATAGTACCTCTATTATTATTACTTCTTGGTTTCTTCAATTAAGGCTAATAATAACCTCTATTTCATGGGGTTGATGGGAGATTTAAATTAGATGATGTGCCAGGCACAGAGACATGCAAATAATTATTGTAATTATTATCATTTCATTACCATCATTTGATCACTTTTAGCATATTGAACTCCCATTTAATTATCAAACTAATATTTATTAGCTGTTTCTGCATATAGTGCAGTTGTATCATCTATACTTTTAACCTAACAACTTCCACTCTACACGCTCTAGAAAAAAGTGAGAGATCATTTTATTGGCTTGTTAGTTCCACTTTTATGTGCTCCTTATAATATGAGCATCATAGAATATGATTACAGAGTTTAAAGAATCATCATTTTCTTGCAATATACCCTTTATTTTTGGAGTAAAAACTGGCTCTTGGGCTAAATGAAAGATACTATTTTTGGACTTTTTCATAGAGTAAAATATATTTTACAGGCAAGTTAAGGAGTTTTAAAGAATAATTTTTATAAATGCAATTTTTGCATCATCTGTTGATTTTAGCATCTAACTCTGATATTAGATAAAATTCCCTTAGGCTGGTTAAACTCTGCCTCTTGGCAATTGTTATTGATTAGCTGATAGTTTTCTATCTTAAACTCTCTCTTTTGTGCAAAAGTGGGAGAGAAGTCAAAAGGCTGGATCAGGGACATGTGGATACCTTGAATACTATATTCTGTGTGCTTTGTACTGGGTAACTATGGAGGGTTTTTAAAATAATGAGTGTAACGCAGGTGCTTGTTTTAAGACAAACTAATTTTTAAGAATTTTTCTCCAAATTTTGTTGCCTCAAAGCTCAAACCATAGAATCAATTGTCTGTATTGCAGGTAAGATAGAGAACAAAGCTAATGCTCAATTTGGAATTTCAAATTAGATTTTTTTGTATGTCCATAGCAAGGCAATATCTACAAAGTCAGGTTTTTACGAGAAAAAAAGGATTTTCTAAATCCCAAAGCTTCTTTTTTATGTATGAAGAGTGGAGTCTGAGAACCAAAGTATAGAGCTTTACTATCAGATAGTATGAAAAAAGATATAATGGAGGGTACTTCCTTTCAGACATAAAAGGAAGTAGAAAGCTCTGGAACATCTGAGAACAGGGAGCAAGGGGCAGTAAAAACCAGATGATTTAGGCAAGGTCTGATCTGAATCCTGGATAGTGTGAGGGGAAATCAAAGCACATCTAAGCTTCTGCTCTGCTTCCCTCTCCTTCATGAAACATGGCGCTGAGGTGCTGGGTCAGTACAGACCGAAGGTGGTGTCTAGATTTGTCGGTTAGGGTAGCAAGCACCTGGTCTATAGCCTGTTTATGATATGGGAAAGGTCCAGATGTGTCGGCATGAAGAAAGAAGCGGGTGGCAAGAAGAAAAAAGGAATATAACTAAATAAAATTAAGCATAAATGCCAAGGGGTCACCCTGACTCAGGGTGAGGAAACCGTTGCAAGGTCAAAAGGCCCAAACTGGGGGGGTGGGGTAGGAAATTCAATTAAGTCTCAGAGGATCAAGGCTGCCAGAAAGAAACAGAATCTGCAGTCTAGCTAGTACGAGAAGTTGGTTAAGCTTCATGAGAGCAGTCACTCGACTCCACCTATTCTGAGAGCACAGATCCCTAGTTCCACAAGCCACAGGCACTTCTGCAAATGTATATGGCCAGTGCCAAGATCTGTCAGTTATTGTTCAACCATTGTCAGCCAGGGACAATGTGTGGATCAAAGCTCCCTTTGCTTTGTCCTCATGAGATTACTTGTCCCCAGATACCAGTTTAAGAGCACAGAGGAGGTAAGAAACCCCAAATGATGAGTATTTGCTCTTAAGAGACGAGCTAACTTGAAAGATTTTTAAAGCTCTAGAGACAAAGTTACTGTTAATTATCAAGTTTAAGGATTGTTTGTTTTGCAGATTTTTTTCCTTTCTTTACAATCAAGGAATGGAGGAGCAAGAGCAAGATGCAACCAATTATAGAACATAAAAATTCCTTTGTTTGCACATCTAAGTTGTAGTGTGTATAGTTTAACCTTGCTATAGGAGTATCCATGTTTTATTCAACTCTCCTCTCATCAACATAGTGTAAAATATAATCTTTTCACTATCCCTGCTGGTAGTAAAGATTAGAAGATGTATAGAAATTCAACAGATATGAGTCATATATAATCAAAATGTTATTTAGAATGTAGAGTGAGAAATAGGAAGTCTTTACATACGAATCAGATAAGAGTGAAAAAAGCTGTTACTCACAGAACAATTGCCATTATTAGCTGGTGGTCAGTGGGCATGATTCTAATGAATGAAACAAACTTCTTGGCTTGTTAAAATAACAATTTGGCAGTTAGACATCCCCCCAAATGCTGTGCCTGCTTGAGAGGATAATTGAGAATGCCACACACTGTGATCATTTATAACACCAGGGTGTTCGTCTGAGACTTATTTTTAGTCATTTGATGACATATTTTTCCTACTCCGCAATATTTTGCTCTTTCCCCCCTATATTCACATTCTGATTCACTCACAAAATGAATACTCAATAAATCATTTCATAGTCTTGCCACTTAAAACCCTTTTTCTACCTGTTTTTTGAAATCTCCACTTGTTTGCTGTTCAGATGTGCCCTTTATTTTAAGAAGCCAAAGGGCAAATAGTTTTTAATTGCTCTGCAAATATTTACATCCTATACATCCTGTGATTACAGAAATTATGCTTATCAGTTTTCCACCCCCTGCTAAAAACCACCACATTACCAAGAGGAAATCAGGAAAAAAAAAAAAAAAAAAAAGCTGCAGCACATTCAACTTTGAATATAGTGAAAGAAGAGACGTGATCCTTCACTAACTTGAACTTCAAAATTATTTTCCACCCTCAGGAGTAATTGGTCTTTCCCACCACTGATGGGCCACCACTGTTGCAGGATTTAACTGTTACCTCGGAAATACCAAAAAGATTATTCTATTACAATGCTGTGTCCTGTAAATACTTGAGTTATGCCAGTAATTGCCTTAAAATTCATTGCCTGCTGTGCCTGCTTATATCCAAGAGCAGTTTAGAAGGTCAGGGTGAAGCTTTATAGCCTTGATTACTGGCTGACTTGGTTATAAAGCGAGTGGAATAAGAAGCAATAGTTAATATTTGTGTATCATTTCAACAAAGAAACACTTCTGGAAGGCTTTCACAGGATGATGATGTAATTCATTCTGATTCAGATATGCATGCAGGGTATTAAGATTTTTTCCCCCATAAATATTGAGCAAACATGGAATTTCTTGCTCACAAATAGACCTTTCTAGTAATTTCAGTGTAGGATGGAGCTATATAAATTCTGTATCCCAGAAGTTTCAATGGCCTTTTGCCTGGACTCTTCCTCCCAGGATAGATTAGATTTAGGATCTGAAAATAGAAACACTAGTGCCAGGCTGGTTGGAGAGGTTCTGCCAAAGTACATGGTGAGCTTTTCCCTAAGGAACTGAGCCATTTCTGAAATTCACTTAGGCCTAGGATGAGGCACACTTGTATTCTGTTTGCATGGAACAACAGTGACATCCAGTGCTGATCTGGCTGATCTGAAGAGACCAAAATAATAACATCACCTCATTTCTTGGTAAATGAGCAATTATAATGACAAGAGAAATGTGGTTAAGATAAGTGTCTTCACTAACAGTGCAAACACAGGGCCAACTGGTATGCAAGGCTCGTGAGAACATTCTTGTAGCACAGCCCAGTGGAAAGCTGTGTGCACACTTAGGTTACATTTCCAGTCTCACTTCTGGGAAACACTGACAGGGCACTCAGACCCTCAGCTCCCAATTTATCTCTGTGCTTTCTCTCAGTTTCAGTGAGAGAGTAGCAGGGCCCTTGAACTCTGAGCACTCTCTTGGTCCATCTCTCATACTCTCTAAGGTCATCTGTAAATTGGATCTGGTGATGCCGTTCTACCAACTTGACCATAAATGCCTTGGGCTCAGCAAAAATTGATCTGGAGTTATTTTTTCCCCAGGTGGAAGATAAATAGTCAGATTCTTTGCCAAAGATATAGAAATGTCCAAACAGCTTGTGACTCTATTGGGTGTATTTCAGGCTGCCTTCTCTCCAGAAAGATAGTCCCTAGACTCTTTCTATTATGACAGGAGCATTGAGAAAGTCATATGCCAGTACTTCATACAATGTGGGCACTTACTATGTTGCCATGTATTGGGAAAGAGCTACCTTCTGATGCTACAATTCCAAGCTTTTGTCTGTTTGGATTTAGCAATAATTAACCCCCCCACACACACACACACACAACTCACCACCACCCATTAACTATCCCCTTATCAATCTGGCATTTATTGAATGCCTATTTTTACAGGCAGCCTAGTGCAGGCCCTGTCCCTACATTATCTATAATGTCCACATTATCCACCTAAGACAGATTTTGTCTTCATTTTACAGATGAGGAAAATGAGGCCCAAACTCACTAAATTGATAAGTGGTAATTGCAGGATTTGAACCCAGGCTTTCTGACACCACTGTACCTTTTCTACAAATAGAGTGCAGAGTTTCCAGCCATATGGGTGGTATTTTCAGGACCTTTAAAGGCCAGGTAGCTGAGCCTCCCTATTGTTAAGAGCCCTAGTTCTAGTTACAGTTCTTTATTATTTAATACCTTCATGTGCGACTGGCACATGACCTAAAATCTAACTAAATTTTAAACTCCTTTAGAGTAAAGACTGTCGTTTTATCTTTTGCTTTGCAATAGAAAAGAAATACTTAGCATACTTTTTGGATACGCAATAGTCCTCCCTTTATTTTTGTTTTAAATGGAAAGATGAACCCAATACTGGCCTATCCTCAAGTTTTGATCCCTTTCATTTTCTTTCAAATGCTTTAAGAAGGCTGCTGGTATTATATTTCCTAAGAGAGTAAATTCATGCGTTAATTTCTACTTTGATTCTATGCATTTTAGATTCTGTGGAAGGCAAGGATTGACTGTTTTAGATCTTTTATTACTCACAATACTTTGAACAATGATTTATACATAGTAAATGCTCCACAGAAGTGGAATTGGAAGACATACTGGGTTTTCTTCTGTGTATTTTAGGTATTAAGAAAGTACATTAGTTTCCTAGAAGCAGAGAGGAGAGCCTTTATTTATATAATATCTCCAGTTTCTATTTCTCAGAGGAAGAATGACTTGTGTTCTGAAGAATCAACTAGTCTGTCTGGCCAGAAGAGAAATGCAGGTAGAACACCTACTCTCTAGTCTAAGAGAGAGAGCTCCTGGAAATATCAGTACACTGGGGAGAAAAAGAGACCTTTGATGGTATCAGAGACAGGACTGAATTGAATTTGCTTGTGGACATACAGTTTCAGCATAGCACAGTGTCTGGATGAATCAGGATCCACTCTGTTCTTTCTTAGTGATCTTTTGTCAGGCAAAACTTGGGAGATACAGTTTGGGACAGGAAAGCCTTCTTTTTCTCTGCTAAATACATGCACTATGAGGGCAGGGAACATGGCTGTCTAGTTGATAACTGGGTCTACAGATCTTAGTGCCAAGGCTGACACAGCGCTCAAAAAAATTCTTATAGTAATTAATCAGTGAGTGAATTAATGAGTGAATAATGCTGCATAGGGACTTTTAAATTGGAAAAGCTGGAAGGGCCCAGGGTGGAGCCCAGAAAAGGAAACATTTGGAGCTAACAGTGTCTGCATGCTTTAGAACTTGACTATCTGATACTGCAGTCGGTAGTCACACATGGTTGTTTAAGTTTAATGAATTTAAACGAAATAAAATTAGAAATTCAGTTCCACAGTTTCACTAGCCACATTTCAAGTGCACAAGAGCCACATGTGGCTAGTAGCTACAATAAAGTATAGTGTACTTTTAGAACATTTCCATTATAACTGAAATTTCCATTAGTCATTTTTGCTCTAAAGCATAAGGTTTAAGGAAGAAAAGCAAAGGATGTCTTTAAGGTTTTTTTCATTGCTGTATCTGTTGATGATTGGATCATGTCCTCCACAAAAAGCATGTTCAGGTCCCAAACCTGGCCCTGTGGGTGTGAACCTAATTGTAAATAGGCCCTTTGAAGATGTTATTAGTTAAGGCTGCCCAAACTGAATGAGGGTGGGCCTTAATCCAAAATGGCTGACTTCCTTATAAGCAAAAGAAACTGGACACAGAAAAAGAAGTTTGGGGAGCAGCCAGAAGCTACAAGTCAATGGAACATGGAAGATATAGGAGAAGACACTACATGTGCTTTGCCCTGTGATAGAGAAGCCATAGAACCCCAAAGATTGCTGGCCAGCCCAGATGTACCAACCAAAGGAGGAAACAAGCCTTCTAGCATCTGAAACCATGAGCCAATAAATTCTTGTTTTTAAGCCAGCCCATTGAAGGGTATTTGTTTTAGTAGCCAAGAAACTAAAGCATATCTATCCTAGCTCACAAGTAAGAAAACATTTGGGGCTCCTGGGCTTAAAGAAGGTTCTGGAATAGATATGCATTTGGCTACAGAGCTTCATGTGTTGTATTTTACAAAACAACAACCAGAACAAAACCTGTGTATGAGGAAAAGCTGCAGAGAAGGAGGAGATCCTCAGCACCTTCCTTGTCAGTCCAGTTTCTGTTAATGACACCAGGGACTCTTACTTTGTCCTTTTGAGACTCTAGGACTGGCTACAAAATTTTACGTTTAAAACAATGATGCTTTTTCTTGTTACAAAAGTACACTGGAAAAAATTTAGAAAATGAAAATGTGAAAAAATTACCAATTATCTGACTCTGAAAATAGTTATGTTTTAGAGTAAATTCTTTGTCTTTTTTTCCTATGCGTTTTTTACTTGATAGATGCAATGTATTATGAACCATTGGCCATGTCACTGACCATAAACATTCTTCTGAAACTTCTTTTTAATAAGGGCATTTTATTTAATCAGTTAGTGTCAGGGTTCCTTAGGGAAACAGAACCAAAAGGACATATCTGTAAATACGAGATTTTATAGAATTGTCTCACATGACCATGGGGAGACACAAATCCAAATTCCATTGGGCAAGCTGCAAGCCAGGAATACCAACGAAGATCATCAATGAGTTCCCCAGGAGAAATTGGCTGTCTGAAGCAGAGATGGGGATTCTTCTTCTGACCGCTGAAATTACTTCTTTTAAGGCCTTCAACTGATTGGCTAAGATGTCTCTCATTGCTGAAGGTAGTCTCCTCGGTTGATTGTAGATGTAATCAGCCATAGACGCAATCAACTCATTGATGATTTAATTCCACAAAATGTCCTCACAGTAACAATCAGGCTGGATCTTGCTTGGCCAAACAACTGGTCACCATTACCTGGCTGAGTTGACACATGAGCCTAACCATCACAGGTAAATATATTACAAATTACTTGACCAGCTCTTGCCATTGGATATTTAATTCATTTCCACTTTTTTTTCATCTTAAAAACAATTTCTTGAAGTATCATTTGTACATGAACATACATAAACAATAAGTGCATAGCAAAAGTTGTGAACTTACAAAACAAACATGCCTAACATCATATAGGGCTCCCATACATCACCCCACCACAAACAGCTTGCACCATTGTGAAACATTTATAACAAACTATGAAAGAGCATTGTTAAAGTATCACTACTAACTATAGTCTTTATCTTACATTTTGTGTATTTTTTCCCAACCTACCCCATTATTTTTTTGTTCATTATTTTTCGTTGTTTGTAAATGTTTGGAAATGAATAGAAATGGTAAAAGAAAATTATAGGATTTCTAATTAGTAGCACTAACATGGGTATGATAGTGGTTTGATCTTTGTTGCTGTTTTTAGAGAAATGAAAATGCTCTAATATTGATTGAATTAATGAATGCACAACTCGGTGATTATACCAAATGCCATTGATTATACACTTTAGGTAAATTATATGGTTTATGAACATTTACAATTTTTTGATATGAAAACCCATATAATAAACATCCTTGCACAAAAAGTTTGAATATGTCCTTAAAATTATTATGAAAGCTGGAACTTCTGGATCAAATTATAAGTAAATTTTTTAAACCTCTTTGACACACAGTTGACACATGGGTCTGCACACTGAAGTTTTACTAGAAGAATGCTCTCACAAAAACCATATACACTGGACTCTGGGGATTCAGTTTGTGGGAGGTGAAACAGGTTCATTTCAGTAGTTCAGATCTTAAAATCTTGGATAGTGAATAAATCATTATGCCTCAGGAATCTTTCTATTATGGTGCAGACTCAACAATGCTTTGATTACTAGCTACATGGAACTAAAAGGTTTAGTGAAAAGGCATAGAGGAAAAATAGTTAGGTTTTGCTTTGGTGGTTGATAGTTTGTTTCAGTATACTGTCAAGATCGAATTATGATTAGTGGTAGAATTGAAGAGTTCAAATTGGAATATATTTATAATTTAATGTTAATATATTGGGAATAGGTGAGGGCCGGGGTATTGGGCAAACAGAAGTTTCTTGCTATCAAGAAATGAAAAACTCTTCCCCATTATCACCCAAGGAACAGAGGCAGCATATACTTTTCCTCCAGAATAGTGTGCTTAGTCATTCTCTTTGAGTGCATACCAAATTTACTTGAGACTCTTGAGCTCTTGGAATAAAATGGTGTAGAGATTACACACACACAGAGAAAGCAGTGCCTCTGCTTCTTCTTTTTAAAGCTTCTACCTGGTAATTCATATCTCCAATTAATTTCCTAGGGTTACTCCATGTTTTTAACTAGGATGTTGTATTAGTCAGACAAAAGGGGTGCTGATGCAAAGTACCAAAAATCTGGCTTTTATAAAGGGTATTTATTTGGGGTGGAAACTTAAAGTCACAAGGCCCTAAAGAGTCCAACTCAAGGTACCATAAGAGGTACTTTCTTACCCAAAGTCATTGGCCACATGTTGAAGCAGATGGCAGGCAATGTCTTCCTCTTAAGGCTCCGTGGTCCCAGCTTCCGATCTCAGCTGGAGGCTGGCATAAGGCTCATCTCTCTCCCCAGGGCTTGTTTCTTTCTGGGCTCAGCTGCTCTTGTCTCTTTACAAGGTCAGCTGTAGACTATCAGGTTCATCTCTCTTCCTGGGGCCTCTGCCATGTCTAATGAGCTGTCTCTCTTCCTCTGTATTCTTCCTCTGTGAGTCTACTTCTCTCTCTGTCTACTTCTGTGTGAGAGTCTGTTTTACCTGCCCACCAAGGGGGCTGAGACTCAATGCTGAGTCGCACTCTAATGATGTGTTTGAATCAAAACCCCAATCTTAACATAATTTAATTGGACATCTCAGCTGAATCTAATACAATCAAAGGGTTATCACACCCAGAGCAACAGACCAGTTTACGAACATAATCTCTCATTTTGGAATTCATAAATAATCTCAAAGTACCACAGATGGCATTATTTTTTACCCCCACAGTTGGATTATTTAAGCCTTCTTTATTAGGTCCTCGGCCTGCCTTTAACTCCATCTCAAGTACCTTCCTCAAAGACAATAACTGATCCAATGATTCCGTGTTTCCTTTTTCATAAATCCCCAGTCTAGCAATTGGTTTGCTCTGGCCTTTCTAGCAAGCATATTAAACATGTATCTAAGAGAAGCATCGTAGCATAGTAAAGTGTGTAAACGCACAGACTCTGGAGCAAGACTGCCTTGTTTCAAGTCTTCATTCTGCTGCTTACCAGTTGTGTGACTTTGGGTATGTTATCAACTTCTTTGGCCTCAAATTCCCTACCTGAAGCCTGGATAAAAACAACAGCTGTCTCATAGGATTATATAAACTAATATTTGTAAAGTGCTTACAATAGTGTATGGCTCTTAGTGATTATTATAAAGTGTTAAATAAATAAAATAAAGAAATTCTCTTTTAAGCCTTTTCTTTTACCTTTCAATGTTTTCAGAGCATTTTTGTATCTTTTTCTGATGACTATTTTGATTTTATTCCTTTTACTTCTTTGTAATAAATTTCAAATGACTTTTTAAAAACTGTGTAATTCCCCCCTTTAATCTTGGATCTGACATTTAGGACTCTCTTACCAAGCTTGTCCTTCACTGAGACTGAATAATAAAATAAATTATAATGTTAATAATTGCTAACACATTTTGAGCTCTTAATTATAAACCAGAAATGATACTAAGAATATGACCTAAAATCTCCTTTAATCCTCACAAAAACCCTATAAAGTAAATATAACTATTATCCCCACATTAAATAAGAGACTTGAGAAATTAAGCCACTTTCCCAAGGTCATACAAGTAGGATCAGCACCAGGCTAGGAACTGATTTCTTTGATGCTTTTTTTTACCACCACCCTTCCCTTTTTCTCTCTGTTCAATGCATAGACAGATCATAAACTCAGTTTACCCTTTATTAGTCATCTTCTACAGAGAGGCTGCTGCTGCTGCTGCTGACAATAATTGTGCTGGCTTGAGTTATGTACCCAAGTGTAGACATGTTTTTGGTCTTAATCTGCATTCCTGTGGGTACAAACCCATAGTAAATAGGATCTCCTAAGGTGTACTTTTTAGTTAAGGTGTTCCCCAACTGAATGAGTCTTAACCCGGATTACTGGAATCCTTTATAAGCAGAAGAAACTTGATAATAGTGAGAGAAAGCCACAGGAGGAGCCAGAAGTCAGCGGGAACCTAGAAGAGAAAGACACCATCATGTGATGGGAAAGCTACGGGAAAGCTAAGGAATGCAAGGAGTACCAGCCAGCCCAAATGTCACAGACCCCAGGAGAAAGCAAGTCTTTCAGCCTCTAAAACCCTGAGCCAATAATTTCCTGTTGTTATGTCAACCCATTGTACGGTATTTGTTTTAGCAGCTGGGAAACTAAGAAAATAATATTAACAAAGCAACAAAATAGCAGCTCTTTACTGAAAGCCTACTATTACGAAGTACTTGATCTTATTTAGAACCCAGCAAGTTATTTTTTTCTCTTTATCTTTTTTTTTTCAATTAGAGAAGTTGTAGGTTTACAGAAAAATCATGCAAAAATGCAGGGTTCCCATATACCCACCCCAACCATGTTTTATTAGCTGATATTTCTGACTACCATTCTGATTTTATTCCTTTTATTTCTTCTCCATTTCACAGATGAGGAAGTCAGGGAGATTAAGTTATACCTCCAAAGTTGCAGAGCTAGTAATTGGCAGAACCAGATTTGTTACATAGATCTGTCTGTCTTCAAAGCCTTGATGACATGTCACTTTGTCTCTCAGTTCCATATAGAGTTTGGAAAAATTAATTTTGCTATTGAATGTATGTTAATATATGTATGTCTATATGTTTAGATTTAGAAGAATATAGAAAATGAGTCTCCAGCGAAGTGGTTTATCAATAGAATGTCAAGTCTTGCTGGAAAGGGTTATGTTAGTGCATTTTTTTTCATTTATGAGTGTAGAAATCAAGGAAGCAAAAGGTCCAATTAGAGGAGGCCAATCTTTTCTGTTACAGTAAGAGGTGGGGGTTGAGGGACAGGCAGAAGATCATGGAGCTAGTTTATTATTTTCTTGAAACATTAATATTCATTCTTTACTGCCAGGAATGCTTGTGAAGTTATGTCATTCTAATTTTAAAATGCTTTTGAGGAGGGCTCCACACTGTCTGCTCTGAAATGGGAACTTGCTATTCTTATTTGTAAACTGTCAGCATGATGCAGGAACTAATCGTCAATAAGATCTTCTTTTACAAAAATATAAAGTGATTGGAAAACCCCAAATGTCCATAAGTCTAACGTCTTTCATGCTTTACAGTTTTCCTATTCTCATACATTATGAAAAGAGCATAGCATCCTATGGGGTTTGCATTCATTGTTGGCTGAATTTTAATTCTCAGATGATTTGCTCAGCTGCTGCATTGGCAGAATTAGTTCATGAATGTAGGTAATAAGAGAGCCAAATAGCATTTGCAAAAGGTTTTTCTCCCCCACTCTCAAAAGTTTCCATGATAGTGAAAATGAGAGCCTTCTGGATTTTTTCCCCATTTCAACATGCTAGAGAGCCAGAAGATGGAATCAATGATATATTAAACAAGGATTGAATAAAAAGATCTGTCTTACTAATTATTTGGTATCTCCATTTCACGTGTGGTCTCCTCAGTATTTACAAATGCAGTATAACTTTCCTAGTCACATATGCTGGTGTATCCCAAAAGTGCTCATTTGGAGACACTAGTGCCCACAGAGAGGGAAGGAAACACTGAGCAATGAGTTTTAGAAATAAGAAAAAAAACTGGGAGGCTCAATCTTGGTAATTAAAGGGCACCACTAAATCTTGGAACCACAAAGGCTTATCTTAACTCACTTCAAATGTCTATTAGGCCAGATACGTGTTGTCTGTGAGATTCATACATTTCAGGAAGTACAGAGTTTGAATTGGCTCTGTGAGATTTACTCATACCCTTCCTCTAGCTGACAGTCTATAGCAAATTTAATTCAAATGTGACCTTTCTCATGTACATAGAAGGAGAAACTGGGGAGGCACAGAAAATGGGCATTTACCATTTTTTATACATAGGAATAACATATCAACAGCCCCTCCCCAGCAAATCTTTTGTGGAATTTCAGTCTGCCATGAGAATCACTGTTTTCCAGAATAAAGAATGCACAATTACCTCTTGTCTATGAAGTCTTTACAAATTTCCCATTATCTCCCATATCCTTTTGTGCCATAATATCACGCATAGCCTTTCCGGAGATAAACTATCACACTGCTCTAAAATCGTTGGTTGTTTACCTACTAAATTGTGAATTTTTAGAGGCAGGAATTCTGTCTTTTATCTAAGGCAATATCTAGCAAATGTACAAACACAAAAAGTATTTGTTAATTAAAGGAGTGGTTAAACAAATTACTGATTGTAAAAGAATAGAAATAATACTTCATTTTCTTCTTCAATATAACATTTACTTGCATAGATAGGCACTAAAAATCATAAAGGATTGAGTGAATGAATGCACTATCCTTCAGGAAGAAGTTAAAGAGTTCAGAAAGAAAACATAATTCCTTGGCAAATTTTCAAGGAAAAAACAGAAATGTCTTAGAAATCTTTTGCAGCTTTAATTTAATAGACAGAGGCAGACAAAGGGCACAGTATTTCACAGGCAAAACAAAAGGTGATTAATATACTCTGCACTTTGCAAAATAATGAGTCTACATTTTTTTTTCATTTAGAATGTATTTTCTGATTGACTTGTATAAACTACTAGCAGAACTGGAAACGTGGGGAAGAAATACAAAATGAGATAAGATTCAGCTCCTTTCCTTAAGAAGCTTAAGATTTAATGTATGTAGGTACATATAAATATAACCTCTGGAAACACTTTGATAAATGTTATAAAACTGATTAATTCTGAGGGAATTCACAAATTGAGAGTATAGCCTCGTGGTTAGGAGTTTGGTCACTGTGAACAGATTTCCTATGTTCAAAGTCTAAACTCTGACCTTAATAGCTAAGTGTCCTTGGGCAAGCTATGAATCTCTCTGTTCCTTAGCTTCCTAATCTGTAAGATGGGGATTTGATCATAGTAGCATCTACCTCAGAAGATTGCAAGGAGAATAATCTTAGTTAATGTATGTGAAGTGCTTAAAATGATGTCTGGAATATAGTAACACTGGTGACATTTTCGTGAGCAAAATAAATAGCTGCTTGCCTGGAGCAGAGGAAGGAGAAGGGCAATTCAAGAGGCATAATATTTGCAAGGTTCAGACGTGGAAAGTGTGGATGTTTGAGGAGCTATAGAAGTTCATGTGGTTCTTATCTCTGACCTGAGGCTCTATCTGTCATGCCTGTGACCCACCATCATGAAGTTCTTCCCAGGCAGTAACTCCACACAGGATATTTGCTAACCTTTACTGTAGTAAGTGCTCCTGTTTGCCTTAGTTAGCTTTTATTTTAAACTATAGCTGATTAAAAAAAAAATCTACTTTAATTCTTCGTGTACTTATCTTATTCAGTTGTATTTGCTATTATTGTTTTATTTTCTTTAAAACTTCATTTATGATCTTTTGACTACGAAAGGTAAAAGTGTGGAGGCGGGAGCAGTTGCAACCAACCCTGTCTTTTTTTTTACTGGTTATTTCAGAAGCATACCTTTAATTCTTTACACATTTGTGGTTCCTTTGACTGAAAACATTGTGTCCTAAAATGAACAACTAACCCATCTCTCAACAGACACTCAGGAAAGTCTTTGGAACAATTGTGATGCCTTGTTTCTCAGGCTTGCCAATGAAGAAATGTGTTCAATAAGCCCATGATTGTCAGCCTCCCATTTAGCTCATGGCAAGAACCATGACCATTCCTGGTGGAAACCTCTTCACATACCTAATTTTAAAGCTGTGTTTCCAGATGCCTAAAGAGCAGATTGTGTTCTCTTGTCTGTGGGGAGATGAGAATGAATAACAAAATGGGGAATTTTTCACAATGCCACTTTGTATTTCCAATTTAAAGGAAAACGGTTTATTCTGAAATTATGATCTTTTATTTGTTGTTGAAATCTTATTCCTTTTATTAATTTATGGTGATAGAAGATGACACATTAAAAATATTCTCAGGTCCCAAAATAAAATGCTGATATCCTTATGCTGGCCCCCTCCCTTTTAAATTTTACTGTTTAGTAAATTCTAAACGTATGACTATAACCAAATAGTCTTAAATCTTTTATGAAATTTCTTGGAGGAAGGTCTAAATAAAGGATAGTAAAGCAAATTACTAGACTTCTTTTTATATGTGCTTGCTTCTAGAAGAAGTCTAATTAAACTGAGTCTTTGACAGTAATATTTGTAGAATTCATTGTATACATCCAATACATAAAGCAAAAGCACAACCTTTTTTCCTTTAAAAAAATGATCTGGACAACCCTGCTTCTACACTTTTGCTCCATGTATTCACTAATTTAGCAATATCAGCCTCCCGTCTTTGCCTGCTGAAATCCACATGCTCTATAATATCTAGCACAAATGCCTTTTCTTACATGAAATGTCCCTGATTGTTCCCTCCTCCTCCCTCCAAAATCTTGGAATGTTTAATATAGACCTTCCTTATATTATATTTATTTGCTTCTTCAAGAGTTGAGGATGAACATAGCATAGCAGTCTTGGGAAATAGGTAGTTAGTCCAGAATGATTATTCCATGGGGTTCCTGGTAGACACTGAGAGATGAGGTTGGAAAGGTAGGTAGGAATAGACCATGAAGGCACTTTTAACCAAGATAGGAGTATAGACATCTAATGTGAAATGACTGGAAGATATTTAGGTGGGGAACAATATGATCATTTTTAATTTTTAGGAAATTTATCTACTATCTTTGTGTCCTTGTTTTGCTAGCTCAAGATTCAAAGTCCCAAAAAAGTTGAAGATTTAAATGCTATCCTCTTACTCAGGGCAGATAGAAGAAAGCGCTAGCTCTTTGGCTGCTGGACACAACTGCCTTTCACCAAAATTGCACTCACCTGGGGATTTCCTCTAAATAAAGAGTGGTTCCTCTAAATAAAGAGTGGGCTGCATTTAAAAGGAAAGAGTAGATGCTAAACAAAAATAAAAACAGAAACAAAAAGACAGTAATGACATATGTTAATACAAACTTATTAGAATAGAGCTTCATACTAATCTGAATGGAATTTAATTAAATTTGCAACACTGTAAGTGAGAATTCAACAAGCTATATGCATTAGAATACAACAAGGTGTGTGCATTATGTTATTTGCTGCTGCTAGCAAATTACCCCCAAACCTTAGCAGCTTAAAACAACCACCATTTATTATATTCACCATTTTGTGAGTCAGGATTTCAGTCAGGTTCAGCTGGGTGATTCTTCTGCTCCATCTGGTATTTACTAAGGTTACTTGGTGATATTTAGCTGGTGATTGGGCTGGTCTGGAAAGTCCAAGATGGCTTTACTCATATTCTGGTAACTCGAGGGAAATGAAAGAAAGGTTAAAATCAGATGAGAATGTCGACTGGAACATGTACCAGTGACTTCTCCAATGTGGAGGTCACAGAGAAGTCAGAGTTCTTAAATGGCAGCTCAAGGCTCCCAGAGAAAGAGTTTTGAGAATCCTGAAAGGAAGTTGCAAGACTTCTTGTGATCTAGCTTCAGAAATCTCAGAATGTAACATTCTGTCATGGTCAAGCAAATTACATAGGCCATCCCAGATTCAAGAGAAGGGAAATTAGACTCCTTCCAAATGGGAGGAAGGGCAAAGAATTTGTAACCACCTTTAAACTACCACAACATGGAAGCTAATATTAGGTTAACTATTATTAAAAATCCTGCAGATATTTTCAGAGATCCTGATCAAGTCTCTAACTTTTCTTACCATGTGTCCAAGCAAGAAGCCATTTAAGGCTTACTGAGTGCTTTGTTGCATCATTATGGTATTGTGCGCTGATAAGTCTAAAGAAAGCTTGCCTAGTTAGCAGGAAAAGGAAACTTTACTCACAGATTATTATTTTGACAATTTTGAATTGACAGCACTTGGTTAAGCCATTTGTTTAAAATGTCTAAAACATCTTCCATTACTATCTATCCAATAGGATCCAAACTGCTCCAATAATACAATGTAAGAATCGTCAAAAGAATGCTATATCCATTTAGACAAGTGATTAAAATGTTAGATATGCATATGAACATTTTAGCCAGTATTTAAAATTATTTACCTTTGGAAAATAGACCATAGTTTAAAAAGAAAAAAAGCCTTGGAGGTGTTGCCATAATGAGGGAGGAACAACACAACCCCTGAGTACTCTGCTTTTTTCTTAGTTTTACACAGTTCCATAAAACACAAATAGCAGTTTTATTGTTGCCTTTTTGTTGTTTTACAAGCTTAATGTTGGCAGCCAGGATTATGATGCAGTCAGCATTTTCAGACCAGCATGCATGAAAACATTATGTCCAAGAAGAGAGGCTCAGCTTCACTAATGTCCTGTAGTGTTTTGTTTCGGGAAATGCTGTGCTGGTGATTCTAAGGGATGAAGTCATATATCTCTACCAACCACATCCTACCATTATGGTAATTCTAATTGTAGTGAGCTGTGGAATCAATGGGGGGAGGAGGGGTGGGGGAGAGAGAGAGAGAGAGAGAGAGAGAGAGAGAGAGAGAGAGAATAGCCCTTTCACATAAAAATAAGAAACAGAACCTTAAATGTTTGGTAACATTTTGTTTAATGACCAGACATTAGAAAAAAGATACAATTATAGTTCTAAGAAGAACAAAAAAGTAGTAGAAATGTATTAGTTTTTATCTGAAGATCTCTTTGAATATAAAAAAGCTTTTATTAGTATTTTTATCAACATGATTGTGTTGTGTGAAGTTATCATCTTAAGGATGCACTGGTTGAGGTAAGCATAGCAATTAGTCTGAAAAATCAAGTTGCCTGTCACTAATTACAGGATTGTTAACTACTTCTCCACCAACATATACCCTTTTGCTATGAGCAGCCTATTATTTTCTGCTTTGTTCTTACCACTAAAACCACAAAATTAAAATTGAAAGGTAAAGTTGGAACCTCTCTGGAATTCATTCCCACTAGTGGAGTCAATATTTGACAATGCTGTGTTCAATAAGAGGATAGATACTTTCCATACCATGATGTGATTTTTCACTAGTCTACTTAGAAATATCAAGTCCATTAACAAAGAGAATGAATATTTCTCAGGTCCACATTAGGTTCATTCTTTTCAGCACTTTGCTATTGGTTGCTCAGTATATACAAGGCATCATGCTGGGTATAGGGGTTCAAAAGATGAGTAAAAAGTATCTGTGACTGCAAGAGGTTTACAGTAAAAATTAAAGAGGAAGTTATGCACATAAAATATTGTAAGTGGCATTTTTTTCTTTAATTTGAAGCATAAAGATAATTGCAATGTAGGCTATAACTCACCTGTACTAAGAAGCTATAATTTATCCATATTGAATTTTAAACCTCATAATAAGCTGGGATTAAACATATCAACCAATATAAATTTGAGGAACTTAGATGAGTAGGGGCTTGAAGAGACTAAACATTAATATATCTTAATACCTCCTGTCAAAAAATACTTTCTCGTGAAGAAAGTTATTGATGCCACAATGAGCGGAATCTATTTTTGCTTGCCTCCACAAAAGGGAGCAAATGTAACCCTCCCCTTTGCTCCAGTGTAGGAGAGCCTCTAAATCATTGCAGAGATTACAGTCACATAAAAGAGCTAGGATTTAGAGAGAGAGAGAGAGAACATCATATGGCAGAGCAAGCAGACAGAAACTTTACCTTGGCAACAAATAAAGTGCCAGCATTTGTTCAACATGTTGGTGAAAAGCAAAGTCATATAGAATCATTTTCTAAAAGGGAACATGAAGTGAATTTTGATAAATTTAATTCCCAGAGAATAATCTTCACAGGGTCACAAAGGTCCTGATAAAAGTTTATGTTTAGCTTGCAGCTTTGCAGCTGGAAGAGAACATCAGGGGACATAGACAATTAGAAGAAGCTGAATGGAGAGAAATGCAGAGCTCACTGCAAAGAAACTATTTCCTTAGTAATAATTTCCGTGATTTCTTTAGTGGGGAGAAATAGTTGTCTTTAGGCCCTAGAATGAAACACACACACACACATGTACACACTCCCCTGCATTTTATTCAATAGAATTCAGGAGAGAAATGGGCTACATTTCCCAGGAGACTTCCTTTTGCTTTGGTCCCAGGATCATATGTTGAGAGAGTTTGGGCAAAGTGGTAGAAAATGACAGTAGAGTCAAGAATATGGAAGAAATGTTATGTTTATGTGATGTGATTTCTCTCAAGAGAACCAACCAAATCTTCAGTAGAATAGTATAGAGACTCACAAGATCCTTCTCTTCAATGGGTGGTGTTTTGTGGAAATCAAAACAGTGGAACTAAGGCAGTAGATACAGAAGCAGAAGTGGAAAATTATAATGTAGAAAACCCCAGAAATTTAGAGAAAGTATAAGAAGAACTTTGAATTTAGGGTCAAGAGATACAGGAATGTATAGATGTCTCAATCCAGAGCACTGATTTCATCATTCTCAAAAATCCGTAAGTGTCTACATAATATCTGAATCAAAGAATCAAAGAAACTCTACCACACCAGGTGATTTCAACAAATAAGGATAAAGACTCTAGTGCCCAGAGTGAGATAGACCAGGTAAGTAAAAACCTTTCCAGTTTGCTCTTTTAAAAATATCTAGTTCTGGGGAGCAGATGTAGCCCAGTAGCTGAGCACCTTCTTTCCATGTGCGAGGTCCTGGGTTCAATCTCTGGTTCCTCCTAAAAAAAATCTATTCTGTTACATTTTGTATTATCATTTTATATTGTAAGAAACATACATGCCTAGATTGATGAAGACCTTAATTCTGTAGAGAGGCTCAGCAAGTCATTCAAACTTAGGGATATTTTAACTTGAAATATTTTGGTTCTATGTCCTTGCAGAACTGAACTATAGTTTTGCATCCTTTTTTCTCCATTTTTTGTACTTTAACTCTATCTTACAAAATATTTCTGTCCAGCCTTCCTCTTTTTTCCTGTGTAGGGGAATATGACAAAAACAATAAGATGGTGAATGAGCAAAGAATTATTTCAATTACTGTTTGTAGTCTACTAATGACAGGCACTAAGAGTACCCCAAAATTTAGGGAGATTCTTTAGGGAACCAATACCCATTTTAACTGCTTTGAGTCTTCAAGAGCTTGTATAGACCATTATACAAAGAAGGTACTCAATGCATGAGTTCAGGCACAGGTTTATATTGGGTAATATGGGACCATTCCCAATTATTTTTATATGCAGATGATTCATTAGGTGATTGAATAAGTGTGATTTAACATGAAGATAGACATGTAAGACTTTCATATCAACTAATCTGCTCCCTAAAAGAATACAAGCCCCTTTCTTTCTGTCAGGCATATGTACCTTCCCTTGAGGCAAATCCTGGGGATTTGGCATGGCAAGGGTCGCTTCTCTCAACATAAGAAACATCTTTGAAAATATAAACCTTGGGAGTTTGCTTCCCATTCACTGAAACTGATGTGGTTTGTAGAACCTATATATTATGTGTAAGCATTTTCAGTTCATGGGTCTATATATAGCATGTTTAGGGGAATTTTGGTTGAAGGTGCTTCGTATGTAAAAATTATTGAACCAGACAGTGCCTCAAAGAAGCAAAGCTCTGGTGTTTATGTAAAATGCAATAACATCTGTAAAATCACCTCAGCCAGAACAGGTAGAAGTGCCTCCATGACTGAAAAGGGACCAGTCAGATTACATGCACATTGAAGCAGTTACAACTGAGTCTCCAATCACATGGACTTCCACAGCTCTTAGTGTGTGATATCCAAGTGAGGCAGTAATTAATATGGTACATTAGAAACATCAAAATACCAACCAAAGGTGCAATACCTTTGGTTGGTAACTAATAATAAAATAATTATGATCTATCTACCACAGAGATGTTTTTATGTGGCAGAGACCCTGGCACTGACAGAAAATTAGAGCTAGGTTATAGGAAAAACAAAACAGGGACATTTTGAAAGAATACATTTGGCCTTACATATGATTTTCATCTAATTCCAGAGCCACTTCTTTTTGTACTGAGTTTTGGCTCAAAAATAATAATTGGTAAGAAATTGAGCCTGTGTATCGAGTCACAGCTGGAATTGTGCTCCAAAGGCTGCCATCCACATAGGACGTAAAAATGAGTGGTTTTCCACAGAGTTGGCCCACACAGTGGCCATGCCTGGATGGTTCAGGCCAGAAGCTTTGCCACTTACTGGCCATAATTATCTGGAAAATTCTCTGAATCTCTGGGATTCAGTGTCCTCATCTCTAAAATGGGCATAAAATAGATAGGAAACTAATTTGTGAACAAAACACATGGGGCTATATAAATATTAGGTGCCATAAAACCATTGTTTTTTATGCTTGCTTTCTGAGAGAACTGAAGGTGTACTGTTCATTTCAGTAGCTACTAGCAAACATATGGCTATTGAACACTTGAAAAGTGACTAGTCCAGATTAAGATGTACTGTCAGTATAAAATACATACTAGTTTTTGAAGACTTAGTGTGAAACAAAGAATATAAAATTTCTCAATAATTTTATCATGATTACAAATTGAACTGATATTATTTTAAATATACTGCATTAAATAAAATATATTTTAAAATTAATCTCTTTCTTTTTACTTTTTTAATGTTGCTACTAGAAAATTTAAAATTACATGTGGTTTGTATTTGTGGCTCACATTATATTTCTACTAGGCAGAGTTGCTCTAGACAGATGGTTGTAGTAAATTAAGGAGAAGATCAAAAGGTAGATGTGAGAATAACAATTTATGGTGTCATATTTCATATTTTTATGGATTTAAGGTTTTGAAGACATTACTAAATATAGTTAATGAGAAAAGTAACCTGTAAATGAAAAAATGCCTAAAGCCCAAGTTCTACAATACTAATTTATGGCATAAAGCTAACAAAGCATTGAGCTATCTTGAAGGCATTTTCTGTTAGATCAAAGTAGAGATTTTCGGTAATGATAAATTAGAAACTAAATAAAGGGAGTAAAAAATATATAATTAGGTATACAATCAATTGATGAGAGTGGAGAATTCAAGGTTTTCATTTGCTCCAAATTTTTATAATGAGACATTTCAGAAGCCTTTTAAAATTATGCAATTATAAAATAAATCAGATAATAACTATTATTAATTCACATAAAATTATGTTGTCGTATTTCAAATCAGGTAGCTTCTCTCTGAAAAGACACCTATAATTTTAAATTATACTGTAGAATAGAATAGACTAGACTAGGAGTAGAATAGGAGTAGAATAATCTGTGAATATTTAGTAAACCTGGCAGAAGAACTTTGCAGATGTGATTAAATTAAGGATCTTGAGATGGTAAGAGGACTGTGGATTAACCAGGTGGCCCTAATATAATCACAAGTGTTCTTATAAGAGAGAGACAAGAGGGTTAAAGTCAGGGAGAAGAGTTGTAACACAGAAACAGAGGTTGGGGTGTTTCACTTTGAAGATGGGAGAAGGCGCCATGAAATAAGGAATGCAGACAGCCTCTAGAAGCTGGAAAAGGCAAGGAAGCTTTTTTTCCCTAGAGTCTCCAGAAGGAATGCAGATACTGTAAGGTAATGAATCTGTGTTGTTGGAACCCTCTAAATTTGTGGTAATTTCTTACAGCAGCAGTAGGAAATGAATACAGTAAATGACTATAGGTACTTCCTTTGAAAATTGTTTGTTTGTATATATTTTATATCTGTTTCCCAAATTGAGCATAAGATATGCCCTTATTGCTCACTAGGTTGATGTGAATATCTCATAATATAAAATATATAGGATGCTTTAACAAGAACAATACACCATGTAAATGCAAAATATTATTACTGTTTTAAACACAGCATTGACTTATCGCTAACAAATTATTACAGGTGTTCATAGTTGTGGTTGATTAGCCCTTACTCTGCTGGATAAGAATACATGAATACGTGCCTTGATGAGGGTTCCCTGAGACAAAGGTTTGAGTGCAAACATCTTATTTGGGAGGTGATCCCAGGAAATATGTGAGGAATGGGCAGTGAGATAGACAAGGAAAAGGCTGGGTTTGTTATCTAGCAATTTACTACTGTGGGTAACTGAAGTTTGCTACCTCTGGATAACTCCAAGAGCCAGAGTACAGCACAAGTTTCAAAGTAATTATTCCTGTGATGGGGGAGGCTGAGGTAGTTATACCACACTTGTCAAATATTGAGGGCTGCTTGCAGCAGCTCTTAATTCTCTGACACTTCTTACCTGCTCTAGAGGGAGGCATAATAGCCTCCGAATATTAGTAAAAGCCTGCAGACAAAGAATTACAGGTGTTGGCAATTGGAAGTTGGGCCACTGTTCACTGAATTGGTAAGTGAAGGGGATATGGGTAGGAAACTGACAAACTATACTTTCAAGTTATTTACTGGTTTTAAAGACAGGGCTTATTCTTATAGTATTAATAATTTCTCTAAACTTCAGCTTCATCTAATGTAAAATGGGAATGTCCACCTTTTAAGATTGTAAGAAGATTAAGACAGTGCATGTGAATTGCAACCATCTAAAGTATTTTAGAATCTTTCTGGTCTTTAGAAGATATGATTTGAACTTTGATTTCAATTTTGAGATAACACAAAGAATCGGATAGTCAAATCAGACTTACATCAATCAGATATCTTGCCAGTGTTAAGTTTTACTAATATTTCAAGGAAATATGTAATGTTAGGTATAGGGAAAGAAAGGAAAATTCTAGGACACCTGTGTGGCTACCCAGAAACTCCATCTTGCATCAGACACATGTTCTTTGGCCCAGAATAACATGAGGTCCCTCAGGAACACATAGTTTACTCATATACCGAGCAGCAGTTAGATTATGAAACATCTCCATTTTTATACCCTAGAAGGTTGTACAGATTGCTTGATTTTCTCCCATGAGACATGCTTCATAACAAAATCAATCCTAAACCAGGAATATCCTGCTAAGAGGATCATATAGATAAGGATACTCTTCCTAGCAAATGCCATTAGTTTATTTGCCCAGATATTCAGTTATAATGTTTACAAGGTGATGGGACTCATCATCTGCTTTTTTTATTGTTGTTACTGTAGGAATATTACCATGGTAATCTGGAGAGGAATAGGTCATCGGCTAGCTGCTTTAACTCCCTTCTCCCCAATTTAAACTGAAAAAGCTCTTTTATCATGTTTCATCTTGGTATGGTTACCTAAGCTTTTAACTGTCAATGTTTATTGAGTGCTTACCATATGGTGGGCACTGTTCTAAGAGCTTTACTTGTATTACCTCCTTTAATCCTTACAACAACCTATAATGTAAATATTTTGATCCATCTTATAGAACTGGAAACTGAAGCACAGAGAAGTTATGTAACATACCTAAAGCCAATACAACTAGTAAATGGCAGAAACTGTATTCAAATCCAGACATTTTGTATCTTGAATCTGAGCTCTTAACCACTATGCTATACCACTTTACCAGATTAAACAGGAATCACAAGGAAGCAATACAAAGTGTTCAGTAACTTAGAATCTGGCCTTGTGTCTATCTTCTCAGATAGTCCCCCAAAATAAACTTATAATTGCCTCATATCCCCACTCAACTCAAGACACTGTGTGAGGAATCTTATCTTAAACTATTTTTATTAGCTACCTAAATATTATAGCATCAATTTGGAAGTATATATAAACTGTATAAGATTATGGATATATATAAATCTGTACAAGGCCATATAAATTGATTTTTCAAATATTATTGTTCAACAGTAATTTTTCTGTTTTCTATTTTTATTATAATGATGTCCAAGTTCTTATTGTTCATTGAAATTCAAGTGTAGCAAGTTTCTTTCACACAATTTCCTTCTACAGGCAAAGTATCAAAAAAGTTAGTATATCCTAAAAATATGGTAAAACTTATAGCAGCATTGCTACTCTTTTTAGCTCCAAATTAGCCTGGCCATCAAAAAAAAAAAAAAAAAGAAAGAAAGAAAATGTAGGAAAAGTTATCTGTGATATTTGCTGTTTTTAGAAATATGTTGTCTGCACTTGTTAAAAGAGAAACAAAATGCCAGTGTCTTTGTAGGAGGAAGGGGATGACATGTATTCCCCAATCCCTCCAGATGGCTCCCTCATCTGTCTGCTCATTGTCTTTAGGAGACACCAGGAAGAGAACCCAGGACCTCCCATGTGGGAGGCGGGCGCCCAAGTGCTTGAGCCACATTTGCTCCCTAACATATAATTTTTAATGGTTATTTACATTCCAGCTACAAGTTGGATATTATTTAAATATGGTTTAAAAACAATTTAGACTTGAGTGGAAGTGTACAGGACCAGAAACACATTTTATTTCTTTGTTTACCCTTAAAAGGTAACGAACACAGTTAAAATTTAAGAGAAAGTAAAAAATATTAATAATAACCACAAAGCCATATTAAGGCTTTCAACCAATTTAAAAGAGTACAAAGTATCTTGTTTCCTTCTTATGGCTCAAGAAATGAAGAAAGCTGCAGAGGAACCAGATTCACTAAATATATGCTGAAACAATATTGTAACATGAAACAATTTAATTTCTTTTACATAATAATTTTATCTTCAGCACTTCCTATTTCTTGTTTTTAACTTTTCATTTTTTTGTGTTTAATTCATTTCTAAACATCTTCTCTATAAACAGCTCTTAAAAACTGTGGCACCGAAAACTAAATATTGACTATATTTTATGCAAGCCTCTAATTCAGAATCATATATACATTTCAAAATTTGCAGTAAAGTGGTCATTAAAATATTCTATTGCTTTGAGGATTTTGTATTTATTTTAAAATCTTCAATAAAGAATAAATGTTTTCCATAGGACAACTATCTGCCTTTCCAGTATTAAGACTCCATCTCAAGCATATTTATCTTTAAAGTACAGTTGAACCTTATATTACTGTCTTTGCCATGACAGTTTAATCTTATCTAAATGTACTTTTTGCTTATAATATTTTTAGTGTTCAAAATGATATGCCAGCTTACTGATTGCCAACATGTCCTCACCTCCTTTGCAAAAGCTCACAGGGATGGAAATGAGATAAGACATGTTGTCGGGTTTGCAATCTTTTGAAAAAGAAATTCAGAAGATTCGGAGTTTGAAGAATTGTTCATTTCAAAAGGACATGTTTAGGTAAGCGGATGTGGCTCAGGCAACTGGGCTTCCACCTACCACATGGGAGGTTGCTGGTTCAGATCCCAGTGCCTCCTAAAGAAGACAACGGACTGGAGCGATGGGCAGATGTGGCAAGCTGACACAACAAGAGACACAAGAAGAGAGGACCATGGTGAGAGACACAACAAAGCAGGGAGCAGAGGTGGTTCAAGCGATTAGGCACCTCCCTCCCACATCAGAGGTCCTGGATTTGGCTCCCAGGGCCTTCTAAAGAAGCAAGGAAGACAAACCGGCACAGCAAGCATAAAACAACAAGGGAGTAAGAAGAAATAAATTAAATCTTAAAAAAAAAAAACAAAAAAACAAACAAACAAAAGGACATGTTTGGGGAGTAGATATAGCTCAGTGGTTGAGCACCTGCTTCCTGTGTTTGAGGTCCTGGGTTCAAACAAAACAAAAAACAAACAAAAACATGTCTGAACAGAGGCCAATTGATTGTCATGAAGTGAAGACCATGAAATGTGCAAGCGAGAGAGCATAAATGGGACTTTCCAAGGAGCATTTACTATATTCAAGCTCATCCCTGCATTGCACGGCCATCTGACAATAATCCAGTATACACATAGGGTGGGATCAGATTTCGAATGCAGAACTTCATCCTCTGTGAAATTCCCTGACTCACAGCTACCAAACCCAAATCCATGCCCTCACACCATGACCCTCCAAGTGATCACTGAAAGCTTGGACAGACCTAAATTATAATGAAGAATAATCACTTTTTAACCAATTCTCAGAAGCATGTTAAGTAGAAAGGCGTCAAGTCTGCCTTATTCAGGAGCTCAATAAATATTTGTTGAATTTTGAGTAAATAATACAGGAGGAAAACTCCCATGGAGTTTAGAGGTTATGACTGTGGTTGCACCACAGTCAGTAGAGTGTATACGTTTATGTTAAAAATAAATACATGAGGAGAAAAACACTAACAGAGTACTTTATAAACATATAATTAACTGAGCCCAGATTAAGCTCCATTGCATTCTCTGAATTTTTGGAAGAAAACTCACTGCTGGTAATGTTGTCCCTGGAGTAGTGCCAAGATTCAAAAATATCAATTTGTTTCAAAGATGTTCCCTGTGAAGACAGGGTAATGAAGAAGAATGACTTTAACTGTTACTCTTCAGGGTCTTTGAATTAGTTTTTTCTGTGTTTTGTTTTTTGTTTTCACCTCTGTACAATTTTAGATTTTTTTTTTTTTTTTTCACTTTAGGGGAATAATTTACAATCAACTGAGGGGGAAAAAAATGACCCACATCCTTGTTAATTTGGGAATTACATTCCAAAGGGTTTTTTTCCCCTTAAATATATCAATAGCTCTTTAGTTATCAAGCAACTATATGAGGGCTTAGCATTTTTTTCTTTTGTGAATAGCTGGATAGGGAGGGCTGCTTGTAATTCCTGCTTTTCTTTTCCATAGTTTAAATTATTTCAAGCCCTACTCTTTTCTAGTCTTACTTAAGGTTTTTATTTTTTTTAATATGTCCCTACATATTTCTTTTGCAGAAAAAAAAAATAAATGATAGTTACTGAGCAATTTTTGAACAATTAACTCTCTAATGCCAATTTAATACATGTGTTCCTGAAGCAGATGAGCAAAGGTATAGAATTTCTATCTTTGTTGTAGGAGCCAACAACGAAAAAGTAAGTCAGAGAATTTGTGAGGAAGCTCTTGAAGGTCATACAAATGAATTTGGAAATTATATGTTGAGCATGGGAGCCGTTGAAAGATTTGAAGCAGTATGATGTGTTCAAATTTTTAGGTTGGAAATATGACTCTGCTGGCAGGGTAGGTAGGATGAAGGATTGGAGTAGCCATGTCATAACAGAGACAGAGGAAGTTGAAAGTAGGCTATTTTAATGGCCAAGAATTGTGCAATTCCAACTAAGTCTACCAGGACTGAAGATGCTTATGGTGAATTAGTTTAAATTGTGTTTTGATAGTAGAATCAACAGTACCGAACAGAAATTTAATATGCAGAAATGAGGAAGTGTAGGAAACAAGGGGAGGTTTCAGTTTTCTGCAGAAGACAATTAGACGGTGCCATTTACCTTAATATTGAAGAAAGACAAGAGTGAGTTTGGGTGGAAAGATGAGTAAATTTTAGACACGTGATTGAGCAGTTGGATGTGTAGTGTTCTAACATTCAGAAGAGGTTTGGGTTGCAGATATAAAAGCCATGGGGATAGAAAAGTATGTAGAGTGAGATGAAAAGAGGACAGAAGAACCAAGTTTGGGGAACAAGTGATCATGAATAAGAGTTGCTAGTTTACGGGGGAAAGGGGTTGCCTGGCAGAGGGAATGGTCTGTGCAGATATATAGAGCCTAGAACAGTGATGAATTTGGGAAACTACAGGCAGTTTGATACCAAAGTTTTGTGTGTGATACTAATGAGGCAATTCCTGTCCAGATTTTAAAAAGGGAAATAAATCTGTTATGCCGGCCGTTCAGAAGAGCTTGGGCTTTATCTTGCAATTAATGGGAGACCATTGAAAGGTTTTAAAGGAAAGTGATAGGATATTATCAGGCTGATGAGAGTTATGAAGGATGGAATGTGGGGAATCTGGCTGGAAAGAGGGAGACTAATTAGGAAGCTCTTGCAATCACGTGGTGATAGATAATGAGAGCTTTTACTAAGGTAGCTGCAGTGGAAAAGGATATGAGAACACAGAGTAGAGGTATATTTAGAATTGGTTGGATATGAGAGCTGAAGGAAAGTGAGGGTTGAGGCTAAATTCCAGTGTTCATATTTGGGAGACTAGATGAATAAATCATAGCATTAAGAACTGTGAAAGCTAATGGAGGAAGAGAGAACAAGAGACTGAGAAATGGCCAAAGAATTCGGAGGAAATTTGGAAGAAAGCAGCGTGGGGAAAATCAAGAGTGTGGAGAATTTCCAAAAGTACTCAGCAATGCTAAATGCCCTGAGATGTCAAGTAAACTAAGAACTAAAATTTTCCCCCTGATTTAACGACCAGGCAAACAGTTTCTGGGTGAAAGCACTTTCAGTGGAGTGGTAGGAACAGAAGCCAGATTGCTGTGGGAGGAGAGTAAAGGCAGGAAGTCCGTGATAGTCTAGACAACACCTTCAAGAAGCTTAGAAGATAATAAAAGAGAGAGAGAGAGAGAGAGAGAGAGAGAGAACAAAATGGAGACTATAAAATAAATCCAGGGGTTTTTGTTTTGTTTTGTTTTTTTACTAGGAGTAATAGGTCATATATATAAACTAATCTCCTATTTTTCTGTAGATTAAATAATTTAATACACATGAACAATTTTTTTAAAAAGTCAAACATAAAACTATTGAATATCATTTGGTATGCAAGTGAACAATTTTAAATAAAAACTGGACAAATATATATCAACTATATTTTTGTTCTACCTTTTAAGACATTTCAGTCAAATATTATTTTGTCAGTAAAAATATTTAAAGAATAAATTCCTGCTTAAGAGGAAGTTCTCTCCTACTGCTTACATTTTCCATATGTTATTTTTTAGCAATACAATAATTATTTCCAGATTCCTAGTTAACCTCTGAAGGCCTTTAGAATGTTTACTTTTGTCTTACTGTTGTGGTGCTAAGTATTTCTTTAGAGTGGGATTTTGGATACTGAGGATTAATATTCATAAAATAGCAGAGTCCTATCATCAAGCAAATGATGTTGGATATGTCCCCAACAACTTCATAGTGCAATAAAACAAAAATGTTTTCTCCTTCTTTAAAAATAGACTATCAGCATTGCTAAAATGAATAATGTTTTCATGTTTATATATTCAACCATCTCTCAGAGGCTTTACTCATTTATTAATTTGTTCATTAAACGGATAATTATTTCATGGCTACTATTTGTTAAACACTGTTCAAATGCTAGAGTACACATGGCAAACAACACATATAAAATCCATTCTCTTTGCAGATTACAGGGTTCCTTAATCACAACGTGACTCTGGTTCTTGCATGGAAGCTGTGATACCCTACATGTCATGCTGCCCTTCCTTTTGTATACCCTCGTTGCTCCTTCAGGCTCTGACATCCCCTACTGGATCACACACACATACCCTTTTATATGTAGATATTGTCAAGGAAAAAAGATAGTTTAACTGACTTAAATAGAGGCTAAAGGCTTTATTTGGCTTATGAACATCAGGTTGCACCTCAAGACCCTAAATGAAAAAGGACTGGAGTTCTATAGGGCCAGCAGAGAAAAAAAATACCCATCCTTGTAGTCTGGCCCAAATTGAAGTTTTCTTCATTTTTAACTGATGCAAAATTTCAGCTGAAATGATTGGAGATGTTCTGGTATTTCATGCTTCTTGCTCAGGATTATTGGTTCAGTCCCTTTCCTGGCAACTTTTGCAAGCCCTACAGTTTTTCAAGGTTCAGGGGAAGAAGTAGTGAAATAAACCAGGGTGGGGAGAAGAGAGGATAAAAGAAGAAAAAAGTCAAAAGAAGTAAGAAAACTTGGAACTGTTTAATCTTTGTAAAATATGCTCTTCACCCTAATCAGCTCTGACCCTTTATTATGCAGAGGAGCTTTCTGTGCAGATGTCCCTTTATCCTGGCTGAGTTCCAATAACCCTGCCTGGAGCCAGCTCCCTTCTCCCTCCCTTCACCCTTCACACAGATTCCTAAATTGCTCTGCCTGAGTTAGGCATAGGCATTAGGACCAAATCGTCCAGGGAAGGGCAAAAAGGAAGAGGAAGGAGGGGAAGGAAAGTTGGGAAGGAAGAGAAGAAGCAGCTCAACAGCTTCTTTTAAATGCTAATATGTTATTCCTTTTTTAAAATAAATTTCAAGTGTGCCCTTCATTCATCAGAGACTATGTAGTCAGAACGACCCAGATTCCAGTCCACTTTTTGCCACTTACTATATACATGACCTTGAGGAAAATGCTCAATCTTTCCAACTTTATCATCAGGCAAATACATATAATTGGAATAGTCAATTTTAGTGGATGCAATTGACAGAGAACCGATTCTTATTAGTTTACTCAATAAAGGTACACTTATTGATTTTAGAACTTGAGCGTGGGAAAGAAGAGCAAGTGTCAGGAACGACAGGGTCCAAAGACTGGGTCATCAGCAGGGCTTTATCTTATTTCTGCTACTTTGTGTGTTGGCTGCATTCTTTCCTACTGTACCTGGGCTTTCTCCACTGAAAAGGAATAGGGCATTGGCATCCTTGCGCTTGTATCCCATCAGCTCCAACACCAGAGCAAAAAGGGCTGTTTACCCATGCACTACAGAAAAAAAAAAAAAAAAATCCTAGGGATGAATGCAGATTTTGCCCTAGCTGGGGCCACTTGATATTGCCCCAGTCAATTACTGTGGCCAGGAAAATGAGGCATTTATGTCTAGATTATATACCCACTTTTGTGGCCAAACTGAAGTTGTACGTAATAGGGTGAGGAGGGTAAGGGGTTGGTGTTAGACAAACAGAAATAGTCACTACCCGCTTCATTTAGTTTTTGTGAGGATTAAACATGATATAAAAATGCAGCCCCCATATTGATAAAATGGGACTTAATAGAGAGTAATCATAAAGCAACTCTATTCCTTTTCCCATTGCCTTAAAATTTTTCTTGGGCTACTTTTTCTGTTTGTTTTCCCTGTACTTGGATTAAATTTAGATAGATTGGATAATTTTTCTTGTTCATTTCAATTATAAGAAAAATCTCACATCAGTAATTAAGATGTACATCCCAGTGTAATGTAGTATGTAACTCCAATCTCAATGCCAACCAAAAAACTCTATTCACCATTTCCCCAATGGTTACTGTTTTCTTTCTCAGATTTATTCTTTTTTGTCTCTCACCCATTAACTACCCATGGTTTCTAATCTCTGAATTTTAACAAGGAGAAGAGGGAATCAAGGTAAAAGGGACAGTTTTGTGTGTGTGTGTGTGGGGGGGGTACCTATGGCTGGTCAAATCACTGAGGAATGTGCAGTAGAATCTTATAGGCTTGCAAGATGTCAAAGCTGACTTTCTCATAAGATTTTGTTGCATATTCCTTACACATTTCTCTGCAAGGAATTTTGTGCATCACAGGGCTTTATCATGAAAATAAAATAATAATCTACATAAGGGGAGAAAATATTTGGAAACTACATATCTGATAAGGATTTAGTATCTAGAATATATAAATAAATACTTCACTCAACAACAAAATGACCAACAACCCAATTTAAAAATTGGCAAAAGACATGAATAGACAATTCTCCAAAGAAGAGAAACAAAGGGTAAAAAAGCACATGAAAAGTGCTCAACAGCATTAGCCATTAGGGAAATCAAATCAAAACCACAATAAGATTACATTTAACACCAACTAGAATGGCTACTACTTAAAAAAGGAAAATTACAAGTATTGGAGAGGATGTGGAGAACTAGGAACAGTCATTCATTGCTGGTGGGAATGTAAAATGTAGTCACAGTGGTAGATAATTTGGCAGTTACTCAGAATGTTAAGTATAGAATTACCATATGACCTGGCAATCCCACTTCTAAGTGTATACCCAAAAGAATTTAAAGCAGGGAATCAAACAGATATTTACATATTGACATTCATAGCAGCATTAATCACAATTGCCAAAAGATGGAAGCAACCCAATTGCCCATCAAACAGTGACCCCTATGTTAAACCATGGACTATAGTTAATAGTACAATTATAAAAATGTGTGCTTTCATCAGTTGTAATAAATGTACCAACATCAATGCACAGTGCTAATAGAGTGATATATGAAAGTCTTCTATTTTATACATGATTTTTCTGTAACCCCACAACTTCTGAAATCAAAAACAAAGGCAGGGAGTTCCAAGAAGATGGAGTCAGAGTAAGCAGGCAGGGCTCAACTCTATCACAAAAACAATGGAGAAAGGGCCAAAGGCTGTCTGAGAGACGTGCTTTGGGGTTCAGCAGACCAGGACAGTGCTATACAACTCCCAGGAGGGCAAGGGACAGAGAGATGAAGAAACCAAAACAGCAAATATGAGTTACCCCACAGCTGGGAAGGGCTCCCATCCCCCACCCCCAAATATAGAGCCTGGATAAAACCCCTGGCTCACTGCAGCCAATTGAGAGGGAAACAGATGCCTTCCTCCCTGTAGGCTAGTATAAATGGACAGGAAGGCGGAGTTAGGAGACTTCTCTTCATGAATTCGGCCAGCAGAGCCCACTTTGAATCTTGGCTCCGGCCAGAACAAAACACAGGAAAGTGAAGACTGAAAGAAACACCTCCATGAAAAGTTGCATTGATGAGCACCATCTACTGGCTGGACTTGAAATTGTGTAGAGAAAATCTGCTTTTAGGTCTTTCTCCTGGGAGAAACTCTGCACCCCATTAGTGAGACCCTGGCCTGATTTTGATAACTTAATCTGGGTAATTTTAAAGACTTAGAATAAGTTGATCCAAATACCAAAGAAGAGGTGTGGGGAAAAAAAAACACTAGGCAAGACAGAAAAATTGGCCAATCAATGATAATCATACAACTCACCTAAAGCATTTCAAAGAATTGAAAGAAAATATGTCAAAAGAGTTAAAGGATATTAAGAAGACATTGGGTGAGCATAAAGAACAATTTGAAAGCCTGAAAAGGAAATGAACAGATTATGAGAATGAAGGGTAAAATAGATGAGATTGAAAATATATTAGAGGCACATAAGAACAGATCTGAATTGTCAAAGTCAGAATTAGTGATTTTGAAGACCAAAGATCTGAACTGGAAAAGACAGGGGAACAGGTAGAGAAGAGAATGGAAAAAATGGAGCATGGTCTCAGGGAATTGAATAACAATGTGAAACAAACAGATGCATTAGGTGTCCAGAGGGGAAAAGAATGGAAATGGGGCAGAAAAAAATATTTGAGGAAATAATGACTGAAAACTTCCCAACCCTTATGAGAGACATAAATACCAATATCCAAGAAGAACAACACATCACAAACAGAATAAATCCAAATAGACTTATCATGAGACACCTACTATTCAGAATGACAAATATCAGAGATAGAGGATTCTGAAAGCACCAAGAGAAAAAGCATCATACACAAGGGAACCTCAAAAAGATTAAGTGCCAACCTCTCATCAGAAACCATGAAGGCAAGAAGAAAGTGTATGATGTATTTAAGATACTGAAAGAGAAAAACTGCCAGCCAAGAATTCTGTATCCAGCAAAATTGTCCTTCAAAAATGACAAACAAAAACTGATGGAATATGTTACCAAAAGATCAGAATTACAAGAGATATTAAATGAAGTGCTGCATCCTGAAAGGAAAAAAACAAGGGCAGGAAGACTTGGAGAAGAGTATAGAACTGAAAATTACTAAGAAGGGTAAATTAAAGGGTAAAAAGGCAGACGATAGTAAGATATGACAACAGAAAGCCAAAGAACAAAATGGATGAAGTAAGTAATGCCCTTACAGTAATAACATTGAATGTTAATGGCTTGAACTCCCCAAGCAAAAGACATAGCTTATATTTTTAATCCATCTTATCAGTCTCTCTGTATGCTTTCTACAAGAGACTCACTTAAGATGTAAGGACACAACCAGGTTAAAAGTGAAAGGTTGGAAAAAGATACCCCATGCAAACAGTAACAAAATAATATCGGGCAAAATAGATTTTCAAATGCAAAACTGTTATAAGGGATGAAGAAGGTTGTTGCATATTAATAAAAGGGGCAATTCACTAAGAAGAAATAATTATACTTTATAAATATATTTATGCACCTGTCCTGAGTGCCTCAAGATACAAAGGGCACACACTGGCAAAACTGAAGGGAGAAATAGATGTCTCTACAACATAGTTAGAGACTTCAATACACCACTCTTAGTATTGGCTAGAACATCTGGACAGAGGGAAAATAAAGAAACAGAGAGCTTGAATAATGATAAATGATCTACACCTGATAGACATCTACAGACCATTGCACCCCAAATCAGCAGTATATACATTCTTTTCAAGCACTTATGGATCCTTCTCCAGGCTAGAATATATGTTGGTTGACAAGTCAAGAATCAATAAATTTAAAAAGATTGAAAATATGCAAAACACATTCTCTGAACATAATGGAATTAAGCTGGAAATCAATAATGGATGGAAAATGGGAAAATTCACAAATATATGAATTTAAACAGCACACTCTTAAATAATCAGTGGGTCAAAGAAGAAATTGTAAGAAAATTCAAATATCTTGAGATAAATGAAAATGGGAATACAACATAACAAAATCTATTGGACACCACAAAGGCAGTGCTGAGAGGGAAATTTATAGCCCTCAATGCTTACATTAAAAAGGAAGAAAGAGCTAAAACTGAAGATCTAACTGCACACCCGGAGGAACTAGAAAAAGAACAGCAAACTAATCACAAACCAAGCTGAAGGAAAGAAATAGTAATGATCAGAGCAGAAATAAATGAAATAGAGAACAATAAAACAATAGAATCAACAAAACGAAAAATTGGTTCCTGGAGAAGATCAACAAAATTGACAAACCCTTAGCTAGACTGACAAAGAAAAAAAGAAGATGCAAATAAGTAAAATCAGAAATGAAAGATCATCATTACCACTGATGCTGCAGAAATAAGATCATAAGAGGATACTATGAATAACTGTATGCAAAAAAAAAAAGACAATGTAGGTGAGATGGACAAATTCTTAGAAACACACAAACCACTTACACTGACCCTAGAAAAAACAGAAGATCTCAAGAAACCAATGGCAAGAGATTGAGGCAGTCATCGAAAATGTCCCAAAGATGAAGGCCTGGAACCAGATGGCTTCGCAGGTGAATTCTACCAATCGTTCAAGATGATCTAATACCAATCTTGCTCAAGTCTTCCAAAAAATTGAACAGGAAAGAACACAACCAAACTTATTCTATGGAGTCAACATCACCCTAATACCAAAACCAGATAAAGATACTATGAAAAAAGAAAATTAAAGAGTAATATCGCTAATGAATACATATCTTTAATGAATATAGATGCAAAAATCCTCAAGAAAATACTTGAAAACCGAATCCAAAAGCACATTCAAAGAATTATACGCCATAATCAAGTGCATTTTATCCAAGGTATGCAAGGGTGGTTCAACACAAGAAAATCAATTAGTGTAATAAACCACACTGATAAATCAAAGAAGAAAAATCACACAATCCTTTCAATTGATGCAGAAAAGGCAAATGACAAAATACAGCACCCTCTCTTGGTAAAAGCACTCCAAAAGATAGGAATAGAAGGAAGCTTTTTCAGTATAGTAAAGTGCATCTATGAAAAACCTACAGCTAGCTTTGTACTAAACGATGAAAGACTGGAAGCTTTCTCACTGAGATAGGAACACATGGATGCCCACTCTCACCATTATTATTCAATATTGTGCTAGAAGTTCTAACTAGGGCAATTAGGCTAGAGAAAGAAATAAAAATCACCCAAATAGGAAAGGAAAGAAGTGAAACTTTCACTATTAACTTCCTATATCTAGAAAATCCTTAAAAATCCACAACAAAGTTACTAGATCTAAGAGATGAGTTCAGTAAAGTGTCAGGATACAAGATTAATATTTAAAAATCAATAGCAACTGATATGCAATCTGATGAGGAAACCAGAAAAAAAAAATCCAGTTAAGATAGTGACTAAAAAAATCAAATATTTAAGAATAACCTTAACCAAGGGCATAAAGTACCTGTATTAAGAAAACTACAGGGAAGCAGATGTGGTTCAAGCAGTTGAGTGCCCACCTCCCACATGGGAGGCCCTGGGTTAGGTTCCCAGTGCCTCTTAAAGAAGACAAACAACAAGCAGACAACGAGTAGAAGAGGGAAAAAAACAAAAACAAAAAATAAGCAGAATGAGCAAAAGCAACAAGCAAGACAACGAGCAAACAATGAGAAGACAACAAGCAAAAACCAAAGAACAGGGAGCAGATGTGGCTCAAGCAGTTGAGCACTTGCATCTCATATTGGAGGTCCTGGGTTTGGTTCCCAGTGCCACCTAAAGAAAAAACAAAAGACAATGAGCACATGGGCAAATACAATGAGCAAAAACAATGAGCAAACAGATGAGGGAGCTATCTCAAGAGGGGGATAAATAAAAAAATAAAAGGGGGCTGTCACACTCCCAAAATTAAAAAAAATAAAAGAAAAAAACTACAAATCATTGCTAAAAGGAAACAAAAGAATCAATTAAATGGAAGCACAAACTGTATTCATGGATTGGAAGACTAAATATCGTTAAGATGTCAGTTCTAACCAAACTGATTTACAGATTCAACACAATTGCAATAAAAATCCCAACAGCCTTTTTTGCAGAAATGGAAAAGCCAAACATCATTTTTTTTTGAAGGATAAAGGGCCCTAAATAGCCAAAAATGTCTTTAAAAAGAACAATGTTGGATGACTCTCACTTCCTGTTTTTAAAGTATATTGCTTATCTACCACGGGAAAAAAAACAGCTTGCTACTGGCATAAAGACAGACAAATTGACCAATGAAACTGAATTGAGAGCTCAGAAATAGACCCTCACAACTATGGTCAGGTGAATTTTAACAAGCTGTTAAGCCCACCCAGCTGGGCCAGAACAGTCTATTCAACAAATGGTGCTGGAAGAACTAGATATCCATAGCCAAAAGAGAGAAAGAGGACCCCAATCTCATACTTTATACAAAAATTAACTCAAAATGGATCAAGGACCTAAATATAAAAGTGACAACCATAAAACTCCTAGGAAAAAAATGTAGAAAAACAACTTCAAGATCTTGTGGTAGGTGGTAGTTTCTTAAACCTTACACCCAAAGCATGAGCTACAAATGAAAAAATAGATAAATGGGACCTCTTCAAAATTAAACACTTTTGCACCTCAAAGGACTTTGTCAAAAATGTGAAAAGGCACATGACTCAATGGGAAAAATATTTGGCAATCACATATCCAATAAGGGCTTAATATCCATTATATATAAAGAGACCATAAAATTCAACAATTAATAAGACAAACTACCCAATTAAAGAATGGGCGAAAGACTTGAAAAAGACAATTGTCCAAAAAGAAATACAAATGGTGAAGAAACACGTGAAAAAATGTTCAACATCATTAGCAATTAGGGAATTGCAAATCAAAACTTCAATGAGATATAATTTCACATCTATTAGGCCACTATTAAAAAGTTGGAAAACTGTAAGTGTTGGAGAGGATGTGGAGAGATAGGAATGCTTATTCACTGTTATTGGGAATGTAGAATGGTACAGCCACTGTGGAGGACTGTTTGGCAGTTCCTAAGGAAGTTGAATATAGACTTGCCCTGGGACCCAGAAATACCATTATTATGTATATGCCCAGAACTGAAAGCAGTGACACAAACATATATCTGCACACCAATGTTCATAGCAGCGTTTTTCATGATTGCCAAAAGATGGAAACAACCCAGGTGTCCATCAACTGATGAATGGATAAACAAATTGTGGTGTATACACACAATGGAATCTTAGGCAGCAGTAGGAAGAAATGAAGTCGTGAAACATATGATAACATGGATGACCCTGGAGAACATTATGTTGAGTGAGGCAAGCCAGACACAAAAGGACAAATACGGTATGATTGTGCTGTTATGAACTAAATATATTGTGTAACCTCATGAAGTTAATATTTAGAATATAGGTCAACAGAAAATAGAATGAGGGTAGAGGATGGAAAGCTGAGGTTTAATCTGTGCAGACTGGTAAAAAGGTTGTCTGTAAATCTTTGGGAATGAATAGAAAGGGTGAAAGCACAGCATAGCGTATATAATTGGCAGAGCTGTTATATGGGTATGACAGTGGTTGAAAGGGTAAGTTAAAGGTCATGTATATTACTAGAGGGAGAGCTAAAAAATATAATATGAGACTGTATAACATTGTGAAACCTCATGTAAAATATGAATATGGGTGATAGTGCATATATAAGTCTGTTTTTTACAAAATATAAATACAACAAATAAACTAGAGAGACGGAAATGGAATAGCAGCTATGTACGGCAGGGGAAGCATAAAGAGATTGAGAGGTGGTGAGTTTGCTTTTTTCTTTATTATTATTGGAATAATGAAAATACTCAAAATGATTGAAGTGATGAATACACAACTATGTGATTATACTAAATACCATTGATTGTACACTTTGGATGGATTTATGCTTTATTAATATGTATCAATAAAGTTGACTTGTTAAATCAGTTGGCCATTAAAAAATAAAATAAAAAAACAAAGGCAATGCCTTCTTTCTATAGTATTTTCAGTTTTCTTCCCTTCTTCGGGTTTTCCTTAGTCACCCCTTTCATGAATTGCTGGACCCTTCCGAACGGCCTTCTAGAATGAGGTCTCCTTCAAGGTGGTCAGGTTGCTTATTTCTCATTTGGTCCCAATTTAGCCCACGGGAAGAGTAAACTGTCAAAATAGAATTTTAAGTAACTTATAAAAATGACTCCCATACTAGAATAAAATGAGCAAAGTGAACTACCTAACTGATTAATAAAGGAACCAGAAGGATGGTAAAGAGCACTTGAAACTGTATATTACAGGTACTGAAGAAAAAATGTTAGAAAAAGTTTGCTAGGTTTGATATTCGTTAGTGTCTTAATAATCAGTAAAACCATCACCTTTGGGACTATCTTTTCCACTAGACAGAAATGATTTGTATCTCTACTGGACAAAATCTATAAGTAAACATGTAATTTCATAGTCTGCACTCTAATGACAAAAGAATACCCTCTCAAGATAATTAAATAATCCTTAGGTGAGCTGTTTGTGCAATGCTTCAGTATAACAGTGAAGGAAATTCCAGGCCTCTCCTATCTTAGCCTCTTTAGCTTAATCCTTTTGCATAGGCTGGAAGAGGCAAATCATTACTGGGTGAAGCAATTTGTCCTCATCTTTCTGGCCAAATTTCTAGAAAATAAGAGTTGCATTTAACATTCTCTTATATGTAAAGTGCTCAGAATCAGGACCCGGTGACCTTTAGGGTGAGTGTTTCCTTAAATTCTGTGCCTTAGACACCTCTCTTGCTTGTCCCTGCCTTGCTCAAGAGTGTCTGGTTTTTACTAAGTGCTCCTTAAGTGTTCATAATCTGAATTTTCTCTACTGTTACTGTTGTTGTTACTGCCCAGAGAGTAAAAAGCTTACATTTTTTAACTTGGCACATGTTACCATTTACAATCTCTTCCCAGATTTCCTTTTCAGATTCATATTCTGTGATTTTTTTTTCCTACCGGTCCTGTTCTCTGTGCTCCAGTCACCCCACAGTAGTTTCTAACTTAGGCTAATTGTTAACACCATGCAGTTTGTGGTCAGAAGGAATTGAATATGAATTCCGACTATGCAAATTATCAATTAGGACTTTGAGCAAATTACTTAACCTCTGGAAGTTTTGGTTTTCTTATATCTATAATGAAGATATAGAACCTTCCTCATAGGCTAGTATAAGCTAGTAAAAAAATAGGGATGAGATTTAAGACCCCTGAAAATAGAGCACTTATATTCTTGGTTACCTACTAAATCATTTTTTTCTCTCATTTTCACTGGTCACTTGCAGTATATCTTTATGATGCAATTATTTAGAAATCAAGATATTCAATTTCTAGTCTCAGTTCTGGTTGTATGATTTGGGGCAAGCTGTTTTCTAGGTTTAAGGGTCCCTATCTCTACAAAGGAAAGAATTGAAATTGAGTTAACCCACTGCTTTCTGGACTTATTTGACTATGCCATACACTGTTTTCAAAACACATATCATATTAACATTCCATAGAACTAGGTTTTAGAAAATACGCTTTGCCAAATAGTGTTATAAAAAATCAAACCAAAAGATTAAGTCACTTAAAATAAAACAATTGGAAAGACACACAAATGACCACTGTTTTCATACAGTAAATTTGTACTCTTAAATTACCTAAGAGAACCAATTGAAAGTTTTATTAGAAATAAATGGACTTGTTGCATGAAGGATAAAAGTATAAAAATCAGTAACATAACTTTTACTTTCACCTATTTAAAAAGTATTATAGAAAAGATGCCATTTACAATGACACCACAAATATAAAATATTTAGAAATACCTTATGTGTAGTGAAGGTCAATGTGAGGAGACAGTGCTGAGAGGCACTGAAGAAGACATGATTAAATAGACAAAATGACTTTGATGGAAAGATTATTATAAATATATCAAGTCATTGCATATTAATTTATGGGTTTAACATCATTTCCATCAGATTTCAAGTGGTTTTCTGATGGGAGAATTTGATGAAAAATTACCATCTACTGAATTTTCTCTATTTGCCAGCCACCTAAGTTTTAAGCACATTTTACATATATTAGTACATTTAATCCTAATATTAATCATTTGAGAAAGTAGTAGTATTATGGCCTTCTTGAAGATGAGGAAGTTGAGTCCTAGAAATTATACAACTTGTTCCAAATTGCACAACAAGTAAGTGGGGTTGCCAAGATTCAAACCCAGGCAGTCTGACTTCACTTAGACAAATTGGCAAGACTTGCTAAACTATTCTTAAAAGACTAATGAGGAGAGACTTGCATTATCAATGAGTTATACACAGATACTAGAAAGTACCAATTAATAAATTTACATCTTCACACCGTTCATCAAATCCAGATGGAGTAAGAATTAAATGTAAAAAGTATAACAATAAAACATACAAAAATAGAATTGATGCTACCCCTTTTTTAGATAGGACTGTCTAAATCTAAATGCAATTAATACAACAAATACGCAGTGTCATCTATGTTGCAGTCATCATGCTAAGGTCTTATGGGTTTGAAGATAAGCAATGGAGAACCAGTTTCTGTTGTTAAGTCACAGGTATTATTAACCAAAACATACATTAGCCCAATATTTGCTTTAATGACTATATAATTACTGACTCAGTTGTTCTGAGGAGTGTTGACCAAAACACCTGGCATAGACTGCAGGATAAGGGAAAGTATCCCCGAGGAAGTGACCGTGACACTGAGATATAAAAATATGAAGGATGTCCAGGAGGTAACCAGTTTGGAGGGGTAAACAGGAAGTCTGGGAGGGAAAAAATATCAGAAAAGGCAGTACCATATCCAAAGGTGAAAAGAGTACTCTCTTAGTGAGATGGAAACTTTGTTTTGTTTTTTTTTTAGGAAGCATTTTGGCAGTATAAATCAAAGTCCTTAAATTAAGTGAACATTGTTTGACCCTGTAATTCTATTTCATCAATTAATCCATCTATCCATCCAGTCATCAAAATCTAACTGGGCAGCTACTCTGTATCCAGGCATTAATTAGAAAATTCACATTACAGGAAGGTCTAGAATAGTGGGTAGGATTAGAATATGAAGAGAAGTATTTCAGAAAAATACATTAATTTTCACAAATTGATGCCAAAGTAATCTCCCATAATTTACATAGATCTATTATAAATAAAGTAATTTTAATAGGCTTGTGTTAATATATATTATATATATATGAGAAATGAGAATTTTTTTCTTTCTACTTATTCTACTGATTTAAGCAATGTCTACTGGTGAAAAATACTAAGAAAACAAATAAATTGATGTTCAATTTCATCTTATCAATAGATTTTTGGAAACAGAATTAAATGTTTTATTTTTTCTTTTCCTTGCAAAATATTTTGTATGTGAAGGAAGAGTCTAAGCTAGTTATTGAAAAAAAATGTTTCCCATGATCTGGAGTCAATTATATACTTATATAGATGGAATGACATTCATGGTAGGGAATTTGTTTCACATTCTTTCTCACTATAGAATAATGAGTTTTAGTCATCTGAATTTACAGGGTAAAACAAAAGAGAAAGCATCAAGCTCTTTCTAAAATACTTCAATGCAGAATCATACAGATTTAATAAGAGGATATATATTCTCTTTTGAGAGCTCTGAGGGACAATTTGATTTTTCATAATTTATATGTATCATCAGCACTTCACTTGACAATTTGGAATTAGGGTAAATCCATAAAATGTCCTACGTATAAGAAAAAATTTGAGAGCAGATTTCAATGTTTATCATGCTTGAGCGTCCATTTCAGCTGTCATCACAGTCCAGAGTCATATCACCTTATACTTAGATTATTACAAATCCTTAACTGCTCTTTCTCCATTCAATCTGCCTTAAATTATGCCACCAGATTAATTTTGTTGAGTCATGCCACTCCCCTGCTTAAATGCTACCTATCATCTGCATGATAAATTTCCGATTGTTTTGCATAACATTCAAAATTCCCTCTCTTCCAGTCTTAGCTGAAAGTGTCTCACTTTTTCATTAGCATGAATCTGCAATTCTAATGTTTATCTCCGCTGTTCCACATGCATTCTGATTTTGTCCCTTTTCAGTATAGTTCCATTTTTCATGGGTGATGTATTAGTTTTCTATTCCAAAAAAATTACCACAAATTTAGTGGTTTAACACAGCAAAAATTTATTGGAAGTCAGAAGTCCTTAATGGGTCTCACTGGACTAAAACGAGGTTTCAGCAGGTCCGCATTCTTTTCTGGAAGCTCTGGGGAGAATCTGTTTCCTTGCCTTTTCCAACTTCTGTCGACTGTTCACATTCCTTGGCTTATGGTCTCCTTCCACCTTCAAAGCCAACAATGACTGGTTGAGTTTTCTCACATAACATCACTGTGACTCTTCTGTCTCCCTCTTCCACAAAGACCCTTGTGATTGCATTGGGTCCACTTGGTAAATACTGGAGAATCTCCCTATTTGAAGGTCATCTGATCCTGCTTTGCCATGTAATATAACATATCCACAGATTCCAGGATTAAGAGTAGATATCTTTATGGACCATTTCTCTGTCTACTTCAGATGGTCTGACCATTTTTCTCTTAGCTTTGTAAATTACAATTCTTCAGTTATTTTTCTTTTCTTTCTTTTTTTATTTTTGGTTTCTTTAAAAAATTAAATATATATATACTTACATTACATAAAAAAATATAGAGGACTGTTATTTTTCAATGCCTGGTTCAGCTCTTCTATGAAATCTTCCCAGATTACAATTAAACATGGTGACTTTTCCTTCCTCTAAACTCTTATAAACAGTACCACACTTATACACTGAAAAGCGGGACTCCTGGTTTGGGTCCTATGCTTTAGAGGGCCCCACCCGGATCCTCATTTGGCCTTGCCCTTCCTCAAAGCAAAGAAGTCCCCAAGGCAGACAACTCTATTTGTGTTCTTACCCTCAACTATCACAAATGCTATGCAAGAACCTGTCAAAACATTCTTTATTGTAAAATAATGAATTCTAGTCTATACTCAGTGTGGAATTAATGGGTTGTTGTTGTGTTTTTTTTTTCTGTTGGTCCTTGTTTTGTAACATCTTGGGATCTCAGTTTTCTCATATCTCTAGTAGTTAGACATAGTGCTCCAAAGTTTTACATATTGGAATTCAGTGTATTCTATGGATAAAAATTATAGCAATCTTGAATAATCTATGAACCTGACTCTCTTAGAATGAGACTTATATATTATTAAAGTCACTACATGGGCATGTGTCAAATACTAAATATATTTATCCAAAGGAAATAATAGAGATGTAGGTAAAGATTTTTATACAAAGATGCTCATTGTAGAAACATCTCCCAAATCAGAAATAATCTAAATGCATATTTTGGGGATAGTGAAATTCTGGTAGATAAATATGGAAGAATATTACACAGTCACTAAAAAGTATGATTTTAATTATTAACAAACAAGAAATAGTTATTTATAATGTTCAAAGGAAAACAATGATACATGGCATTTATATATATATAAAATCAGCTCATATAAGAAAAGGGAATTTATGTAAATATGTAAAAACAACAAACAAAAAAGGAAAGAAATATATCAAAATAATGAAAGAGGTCATGCCCAAGGGTGAGAATATAAGTGATTTTTTAATGTTTTTCTTTATACCTTTTCGTTTCCAAATTCTTTCTAAATTAAACATATTTTAGCTCTTGATAAATTGTTTTAATTTATAACTCCTATACATATAATGAAAAACATATAATAATTATTTATATTTTTTTCATAACCAAAAATATCATCTCTAGCATAAACAAGTTCAAGAAACATTTACTCAACATTGATGAGGCCCTGGACATCATGTTGGTTAACAGAGACAGTCCCTGCCCATAAGGAACTCATCTTCAATAAAAAAATTAGACAAATAATAAGAATAATTGTTAATGATGGCAATATTGGTGATATCTACAGTTACAGTGCTTTTTCAGGGGAGGGAGCAATGATTCTTTCTGGGAGGTGTCTGAAAGGAGGTGACATTTGAGATGAATTTCGAAAGATGAATACAATTTTGACAGTTTCTAATTGATATAAATGTTTATTATAACTGTACTTGATTTCTATAGCATAATATATGTAAAAAGTGTGATTCTTATATAAGGCCAAAAAGCATAATTCTATTTAAATCATGGAACTTTTGGATTTAATTTGTTTTGGTCAGGAACCCAGTGCACTTGGCTGATCGGGGTCAAATAATCTATTTCAACAGTGCTGGCAACGTCCACTTTTTTCTGGATAAAGAATAAAATCCAGGTACCACACTTTGAGAACAACTGGTTGATACTGGTTTGATACTATCAAATTGTATTACCTTCGTGAATACTATGAACTGTACTTTGCCCTTTTTTTTTTACTGAGGTGTTTGGCTATGTGTAGAATTACTGGGTCCAGGGTTAAGTGCTTGCACATTTTTATGGCTTTGAAACCCTCCCAAAAGACTGCACCTATTCATCCTCCCACCAGTAGTGTCATTTCCTCATAACTGTACCAAATATTAGGTATTATTCATAAATCTTTGACAAATCAGTAGATAAAATTAATTTTATGATGTGCATATGCCTTCCTTTAGTGACTATGTAGTCAATATCTAATTTGATATAAAATTAAAAATGTTTAAAAAAAAAAACAAAAAAAAACCATTATTTTAATTTGCAATTCTAAAGTCATCTTTTCCCTACTAATTAAAAAAAATAGCAGCCATTAAAAAAAAAAAGTATAAAATCTGACTGATTAAGATGAAATGAGAAAATAAAAGTTTCTCATGTGAGGCCTCTCCTTTTAACACTTAAGGAGCCAGGTGTAGGGTAGCTGTTATGATTCACAAGACTAATAGAGCAGGGCTAGGATGAGTCCAGGAACCTGTATTTCTAAAAGCGTTGCTTGGATGCTGTAGCAGTTTGATATTGTTTATGAATTCCAGAAATAGATATTGGCTTATGTTTGTGAACTGGTCTGTTCCTCTGAGCATGTTAGCTTGAATTGGATTCAGAGGTTTCACTTTTACTTGGTTAAATAATGATTAAGTCTTTGATTGGGCCACACCAGTAGGAAAATGACATGGCAGAAGAGAAAACTGGAGTTTTAATGCTGGAGCCCTGGGAAATAAATACACAGAGAAGCAGATCCATGAGGAAAGAAGGATCCAATAGATGTGGCAGAGGCCCTGGGAAGAGAGATGAGCCATTCACCTGATAGTTTACAGCTGACCTTGTAGAGAGACCAGAGCAGTTGAGCCTGGAGAGAAACGAGCCCTGGGAGAGAATCGAGACTTCTCCTAGCCTACAGCTGATATTTGGTGAGGAAAGTAACTTACACTTTATGGCCTGGTAACTGTAAGCTTCTACCCCAAATAAATACCCTTTTATAAAAAACAACCGATTTCTGGTATTTTGCATCAGCAACCCTTTGGCTGACTAATACAGATGTTCTTATAGTTGGCCAGGTTTACAACCAAAATCATTTTTGGTTCTAAAAATGAGAATCAGGCATTACTGGTCATCAGGCAGTAGCATAAGTAAGGAACAAACTGTCACATGATGGTTTCTGCCCTGGAAAAAAATTATTTGCATTACTCATTTTAATCTTAAACATGTGAGTTTAGTATCTTGAATTTTTTTGTACTGCTACTTCATGTATATTTCTTGGTTTCCTGACTATGGGACTGCAAGCTTCCTGAAGGTAAGAACCACGTCTTTGAGGTTTTTTCTGCATCCTCCAGAGACTTCCCCTGTGCCATGCACCAGAAGTCTCAAATGATACATATATAAAAAACACATGAGTGAGTAAGGCTGCCATTTTTCCCTCACATGGAAATTTGTAATTGCAACTAGAAGACTATCTCAGACAATAATAATGCTCTTCATAAATATCATAAGAAATCCTCAGAGTGTCCATAAAAGAATCTAGAGCTTTCGCTGTATTTCCTTAGATGCTTTTCAGAGCTATCTTGCTGGTAGATAACATTTCTTACTTTCTCAGTCTACCCAATCTCCATATATATATATATATATATATTGCTATTCTGAAGTATTTTTTTTCTTTGCTTTTTTTTTAACTTTATTTTTGAAGAAGTTTTAGATTACAGAAAAGTTACATAAAAAATATAAGGATTCCCCTATACCCCACCTCTCCCCCTCTCACATTTTTCCCTATTAATAACATCTTTCTTTAGTGTGGTACATTTGTTACAATTGATGAACAAATATTGAAGCATTGTTACTAACCATGGTCTATTGTTTACATTCTGGTTTACACTTTGCATTATACAATTTTACAGTTTTGACAAAATGTATAATGGCCTATATCTGTCATTGCACTATCATGCAGAACAATTCCAATGTCCCCAAAATACCCCATGTTATACCTCTTATTCCCTCTCTATCTGTGGAGTGGAACCTCTGGTAACCACTATCTTTATATCAATATTACAAGTTCTTCCATTACTAGAATAATTAGAGTTTCTCAACAAGAGTTCTGTCCTTCAAGAAATACTAAAGGGAGTTCTGGAGGTTGAAAGGAAAAAAAAACAGAAGAAAGACAAAGTTGGAGGGGAGTATAGAAAGGAAGATTATTAGTAAGAGTAACTAAAATAAAAGCAAAATATGACACATATAAACCTAAGGGAAAAATGGCTAATGTAAGTACTCCCTTGACAGTAATAACATTGAATGTTAATGGATTAAACTTTCCAATCAAAAGACAGAGATTGGCAAAATGGATAAGGAAATACATCCCATCTCTGTGCTGTCTACAATAAAACTCACTTTAGACCCAGGGATGCAAGGAGGTTGCAAGTGAGAGGTTGGAAAATGATTTTACATGCAAATAATAACCCAAAAAAGGGGAGGAGTTGCTGTACTAATATCAGACAAAATAGACTTTAAATCCAAAACTATTGTAAGAGACAAAGAAGGACACTATATATTAAGAAAAGGGGTACTCTATCAAAAAGAAAGAACAGTCATAAAGTTTTATGCACTTAACCAGGGTGCCCCAAAATACATGAGGCAAAAAATGGAAAATCTAAGGGGAGAAACAGGTGCTGCTGCAATTATAGTGGGGGACTTTAATACACCATTATCACCATTAGACAGAACATCTTGTCAGACGGTTAATAAAGAAACAAAGACCTTGAATAATACATTAGAGGAACTAGACCTAATAAACATACACAGAACATTACACCCAAATACAGTAGGATATACATTCTTCTTAAGTGCACATGGGTTATTCTCCAGGATAGACCATTAGCTAGATCACAGAACAAGTCTCAATGAATTTAGAAAGATTGAAATTATACAAAGTAATTTCTCTGACTACAGTGGAATGAAGTTGGAAATGAATAAGGGGCAGAGAATCAGAAAAGGCACATACATATGGAAGTTAAACAATACACTTTTATTTTTTTGAGGTACCAGGGATTGAACCTGGGACTTCATATGTGGGAAGCTCATTCTCAACTATGGAGCCATGTCAGCTCCTCTGACTTATTTTTTTGTTTGTTAGCTTTTGTGTTTTTAAGAGGGCCTACATCTGCAGGCAGGATCATCCCACCCACCATATCCATGGGATATAAGCCCTCTCTCACCTGGAGTTGGAGTGGACATCACCATCCCAGTCCCCTCAGGAATGGGGGAAGAACTATGGACTAGAGTGGACTTGATGGTATTCTCTTGTTCACATATGATGATTCTAGCAATGCAAGAAATTATAACAATGAGGTGGAGCCAGTGGCCACTTGACACTTTTGGGTTAGGGAGGGGACGAGCAGTTGAAATACAGTGGCTGCTTTGGGAGTTGGAGGTTGTCCTGAGTACTGTTGTGGCAACGGATGTAGGCCATTTTAAATCAGCACACACCACTCAGAACTGAGTGGGAGAGAGTGTGGTCTACAGTGTGAACTGTGGTCTATGGTTGGTGGCAAGGCTCCAGGATGTGTAGGTTCATTGAGGGTGGTGGGCCACACTGTGGGAGATGTTTGTGTGGAGTGTGGTGGGAGGTGTGGGAGGTAGGCAGCATGGGAGTCCCAGTGGGTTCCGTGTAGTATTTTGGGTAATCTAAGCACCTCTTAAAATATATGTATATATATATATAAATAACATTTTTGTGACCAGGTACACATATATGCATATATATTTGTGTATCATTTTGCAAATGTTTGTATGTATTGTGAGAATTTTGATTTTTACCCATAATAATAAAAAAAAAAAGAGGCACTGGGAACTGAACCCAGGTCATACTGTGTGGGAAGCAGGCACTTAACTGCTTGAGCCACATCCGTTCCCTAAACAACATACTCTTTTTTTTTTTTCTTAGCATATCTTTTATTTCTTTTTATTATTACTTTTAAAGAAGCTTTAGATTACATAAATGTTACATCAAAAATATAGGGGATTCCCATATACCTCCCCTCTCCCACCCCCATACTTTCCCCCATTAACAACATCTTTAATTAGCTTGATACATTTGTTGCAATTGATGAACACATTTTGAAGTATTGACACTTAGCATTTCAATTACACTTCTTTAAAAAATATTTTAGTGGTTGCCCTGAGTTTGCAATATACATTTACAACAAATTTAAGTCCACTTGTAAATAAGACTGTATCACTTCAGCAATATATTGCATTGATTATACCTTAAGGAGAAGTGATTGAATAGCATCAATCTTATAAAGGATGGCAGGGAGGAATTGGGAATACTCTGTTATAAAGTGCACAAACAACATACTCTTAAACAATCAGTGGGCCAAGGAGGAAATTTCAAAAGAAATCAGTAATTACCTTGAAACGAATGAAAGTGAGAACACAACATATCAAAACCTATGGGATGCAACTAAAGTAGTACTGAGATGGAAATTTATAGCCATAAATGCTTATATCAAAAAAGAAGAAAGAGCTAAAAGTCAAAGACCTAACTGCACACCAGGAGGAACTAGAAAAAGAACAACAAACTAATCCCAAAGCAAGCAGAAAGAAGGAAATAACAAAGATTAGAGCACAACTAAATGAAATTGAAAAGAAAAGAAAAAAAAATAGAAAAAATTAAAACAACCAAAAGCTGTTTCTTTGAGAAGTTTAATAAAATTGACAAACCTTTAGCTAGACTAACAAAGAAAAGCAGAAAGAACAAGCAAATAAAATGAAAAATGAGAGAGGGGGATATTACCACTGATGCCACAGAAATGAAGAGGATCATAAGAGGATACTTTGAAAAACTGTATGCCAACAAGATGGATATCATAGATGAAATGGACAAATTTGTAGAAACACACAAGAAACCTACATTGATGAAAGAAGAACTAGAATTCAACAGACCAATCACAAGTAGTGAGATTGAATTAGTCATCAAAAATCTCCCAACCAAGAAATGCCCAAGGCCAGATGGCTTCACCGGCAGATTCTACCAATCATTCCAGAAAGTCACCTAACTCATTCTATGATGCCAAAATCATCCTAATACCAAAGTCACATAAAGATGCCAAAGGAAAACTACAGCCCAGTCTCACTAATGAATTAAGATGCTAAAATCCTCGACAAAATACTTGCTAAACATATTCAACAACACATCGAACGAATTATATACCATGATCAAGTGGGTTTTATCGCTGGTATACATGAATGGTTCAACATAAGAATATCAATGTAATACACCACATTTACAGATCAAAAGACAAAAAAAATAGAGATGATCATCTCTATTGTCTCAGAAAAGCAATTTGACAAGATACAGCATCTTTTCTTGATAAAAACACTTCGAAAGATTGAAGTAGAAGGAAACACTCTCAATATGATAAAAAATATATGTGAAAAACCTACAGCTATTATCATACTCAGTGGTTAAATGCTAAAGGCTTTCCCTATAACATCTGTAGCAAGACAGGGATGCCACTGTCACTGTTTTTATTTAACTTTGTATCAGAATTACTTGCTGGAGTATGTGGGTAATTTCCTATATATTTAACAGGTCAAGTGTTCACATTTTTCTGTGTCTTGCATTTGGTGTTATATTACTCCTTTTACCTATTACAGTAAATTGTACCTGTCCCTTAACAGCCTCAGGGGGGTATTGTTCCTGACAGACAATGCCATCAAATATCTTTTGTTGTAGAAAAAAAATTGAGCATTGATCAAAATCAGGCCACACGTGTGAAGAGTTCATGGAACACTAGGGGAACCCTGAATTACCAATTAAAAACCAATGGACAAGAAGTATGATTGGCCACCCTGTGAAAATTCCTGTCCAGTTAATACACTTTCACTTCATCTGAAACAGTTGCATTTTTTAAACTTTTCAAAGTAAGCAAAAAGATGTAGCTTCATTGAAGGTCTAACAAATGACCTTTGTTTTTGACATCATGCAGACTAGTAGCTCTTCAAATATGTGGAATAACATCCAGGGCATTTTATATGGAATAATAATTTCAACATATCAGACTGATTGCATAAGTATTGCTAACAATCCTACTATATTTCTCAGTCCACGCAAACTGCCTCCCATTCCCCCTCTTCTCTAAGGGATATCTAAGAATTTATGTTCAAATCTCCAATGCTTCTTTTTTATACTTTCTCAGCTCTTTATTACTTCTTCCACTAAAACTCCACCACTACATCATCTTCCACTGAAATAGCACCACCACATCTACCTTTCACCTGCCTCTTTATGCATATACTCTGTCTTAGTTCCTATTATTATGTATGAACTATTTATGTTTCTGTATAGGGCTGAACCTTCTATTTGGGCAGAAACTTCCAGCCCTTTCCTATTCCTCAAGTATGTCACTCCAGCATGATCCATTGTTTCAATGAATCATCAGTTTTTCTCCTACTATATCAAACCATCATATATCAGACTTACAAATTTTAATACTTTTTCCCATCTCAGAAAAACAAAAACCCTCTCTTGACCTTACATTCTACTCTAGTTAACAACGTCTCTGCTTTCTTTAATAGTAAAACCCCTCGAATGAATGTGCACATTTGATCACTGTCTCTCTCTAACAGCTCTTGTTCCATCTTCAAATGCAATCCCTCCAATCAGGCTTTCACCTCTACCAGAGAATTGAAATAGCTCTTGTCAACATCACCATTGTCCTCCATATTGCTTATGCAAAGAATTATATTTTTAGTATTCATCTTACTTGACCTATCAACAGCTGATAGTACACCTTCCTGTGTGATCCACTTTGCTTCCAGAATGCCACCTTCCACAGGTTTTCATCCTGCTTCGTAGCTGCAACATCTTAGGCTCTTTGCTAGTGACTCATTTTATCAACCTAACTTCTAAAGGGGAATTTCCCCAGGGCCAGTTCTTGAACTACTGCTCTTCTTTAGGTACATTCACTCCTTCAATGAGCTCATGAATTTCACAAATTTATGTATCCAGCCTGTATTTCTTGAACATTAGTTTTGTTTTGTTTTGTTTTTTTCAACCAATCAGCCCAAGTGTTACATTTAAAATGTAAATCGGCTAAAGTCATTCCTCTGCTGAAAAATCACTCAATAAAAGCCAAAGCCCTCTCAATGGCCTCCCCTGAACAAGTTCTTCCCATTGCCTCTCTATCTTCTTTCCTTCTGCTCTCCCTATCACTCACTCCATTCCAGTCATACTGTTCTTCGTCATGTTCTTTAAACTTGGCCAGTGTGCCCCAGCCTTAGGGAATTTGAGCTTACAGCTCCCCCAGATACCTCTAAATCTCATTCTGCAGCTGTTTAAAGTCTTTAGTCAAATCTCACCTTCTGAGTAAAGCCTTTCCAATCATTCTCTTCATCAAAGCCCCCTCACCACTTCAATATTTGCTCCCTCCCCTGTTTTGTTTCTCATCATAGCATTTATCATTACCTACCATGCTGTATTTTAATTATCTATTTATTGTCTGTCTCCCTACACTAGAACATAAGGTCCATGAGAGCAGGGGATTGTTTGTTTTTCTATTTTCTGCTGTATCCCCAGCACACAGCACTTGGCACATACTATGTGTTCAATAAATTGGTGGTAGTCAAAGTGTGTTCTCCAGACCAGCAGCATCAGGATAACCCGGGAACTTCTTAGAAACATGCTAGAAATGTTAATTCTTGTTTCCCATCCAAGTCTGACAGTCTGTGTTTTGACAAGTCCTTCAGGTGTTTCACATTTCTGCTCAACTTTAAGAACCACTGCAATGAATATTTGTTGAATAAGTGCAGAAGTAATGAAAATTTTATTCCCATTACCCTTTTGTCAAGTATAGCAATTGCAAGAAGTTTTGGGTTAAAGTGACATGCAAATAAACAAGTAAAACCATTTTGTAGAATTTGTTTTCCTGATGATTGCTAAATCTAATAAGAAAAAAGCTCTAATTTATCATTTAGGAAATGAAAGCCATATGCTTTGTCCAAGGCATGAATCCAAATCTACTGAAAAGTGATAGACTTAGATAGTCAACTGAATCTGTAAAATTAATTTATGGTTTTAATTCAGGTTTTAGTTGAAACTTCTGTTAAAAATTAAATTCAAGAACTTTGTCCTGTGATTTAAAATTTTTCACAAAGCTGTTATGAATTAAGTTACTTTTCTTGATCTTTCCCTGTTCTTTCAATTCTAATTTTCTTAGGTTAAACTGGTCCATGTCCACTACTTTCAATCAGATAACATCTAAGCATCGATTCCACATTTGATGCCTGAGATACACTTTCAAATACACTAGAGAGGACCAATAGCTCTGTACAGTAATTATTATTGGGTATGATTAGAATTTCTGGTTTTGTTCCATATGAGTTTCTCGTATGCATCATGCAAATAAATGTTCAGATTTCTTCACTGCAACACTCACCACAGCTTTTAATATGTTGATATGCAATGTGACACTTGAAGAGGAAGTTTATATATGCACCATTTCCAAACTTATTTGACCATGGATTTTTTTTTTTTTTTTTGTATTGATAGTTTCACATACAAATAAATTCAGTATTAATGATTGTGGATGATTAAAGTTACAGATAAACTAATAAGAATTTATCTAGATGATAGACTTATTTTTATTTGTCTAAAAGTTCATGCATCTTGAATTTTCTAGATGAGAGATACTATGCAATTTTCATGTTTGTCACTGTGGTCTTAATCATGAAAACTAATGGTTTCTGAGACGGTCTCTGTAAAAAAAGTATATGCCACACATCGTGGAAGGATTCTTTCATTGTGGCTTTTGTTACATTTGTAGCATCAGCTTAGCATTCTTAACAATGCTATCCCTAAGTGAAGGAAATCCATCTGAGAGGTAGGAGCAGTGTGAGAAAACATTCCCTATTAGGCTACAATATATCCCAGATATTTGGAAACATTTTCAGTTCATCCTTACCATTTATTGTTTAAGTTTGCAAACCTGGGAAAATTTTATTTATGATGGATCATGTTGAGTTGGGATATTAATAAAGTAGTAAAGCATAAAGTCTAGAGAGTTTATGGTCAGAGTTTCTTCTATTTTATAATAGAAATCATTTGGTTGATTCAATGACAAGGTAAGATAAATCACTTGGTTATGTAGCTGCAATCTATGGAAAATATGTTCTCATTTTGTAATTTCACTTAAATTTCCTGGAGAATTATTGTAACACCCTAATTAGACAACCTGCCTTCTGTTTCTCCAATTTGACTCTTAAAATGTTGCCAAAGTACAATTCTAAAACACAAATAAGTATGCTTCCTACAGAATAGAGTGAGAGTTATTCAGCATGGTATCCAAGGGCTTCCATGATCTGGCAAAGTGATGTGCTTCTTTTTCTCCGCATCCATCCAAGCAAGGAGGGAATGTAACAAAGAATGATTTTACGAACTATTGTTCCTACAATCTGAGTTTATTCTTAAGAATCTTTCTCCGTTATTTGACATCACATGTTGCTGCCCACTCTGGTGCTTTTATGTTTCTCTGTCAACTATAAATATTTTTCCCACTAGAAGTCAAGCAAGAAGTTTTGCACAGTTGTCTCTTCTGTATATCATAATGAGAACTGAATGGAATTATTCAGAGCATTTTTTATCTTTTGAAAATTGTGATTAAATAGCCACATTTTCCTTTGGAGAAGTGTCATGAAATTTATTTTTTTCACCTCTAATTATGTACATTTGCAGAAAAATATAGAGCTTTTAAACAGGGAACTTATTTTTTTAATATACTTTATTTTTTTATTTTTTAAAAGAAACAGATTATATAAATGTTACACAAAAAATATAGGGGATTCCCATATGCCCCGCTCCCTACCCCTCCCACATTTTCCCACATCAACAGCATTCTTCATTAGTGGGTACATTTGCCACAATTGATGAACACATCTTGAAGCATTGCCACTAAGTGATGTTTATAGTTTACATTGTAATTTACACTCTCTCCGGCACATTTTTACAAATTATTACAGAAGATACAATGCCTTGTATCTGTCATTGCAATGCCATTCAGGATAATTCTCAAGTCCTGAAAATGCCCCCAAATTACTGCTATTTATTTCCCTCTTCTTCCCCCTCAGAACCTCCAGTGGCCACTGCCTTCACAATCCATGATAAAAGTTCTCCCATTGCTAGGATCACAACAAGTCTACAGTAGAACAACTCTAAGTCTACTCTAGTCCATCATTCATTCCCCAATCCTGAGGATTCTGTGATGGTGATGTCCACTCCACCTCTAATTGAGAGGGCCTTAGATCCTATCCCATGGGGCAGATGGATGGGACTATCTTGCTTGCAGTTGTGGATTCTTACTGTTCCTTGAGACGGTCAGTGTCAGTCATCATCTCCTTGTTAGTTGTCCTGGGTGAGTCCAATGAACTGGAGAGTGGGTATTGCAAGTCTGTTGAGATTCAGGGCCCAACTGGCGCATGGACAGCCCAAAGATTTAAGTCTTTTGGACATAAAACTCTCAACTCTAGTACTAACTTTGGGTTCAAATAGAGGGGTAGCAGAGCCATGCATAGGGAAAACACAGGGAGCTTATTAAACTTGAAACAAAGCAAGAAAACACTACTTACCCTCAGGCACATCCACTCAAATACACGTGTAAAACCACTGAAAAACAGAATCTCCTGCTTTAATCCCTCCCTATGTAGAATGTAAAATATATCATTTAATTTAAAATTATCTATTAGTCTTTTCTACTGACAGCCAACTTAGTTGCTATAGATATTCTTTCCGCCTAGTAAAAATCAAGTTTCTAAAAGAACCACATATTGTGGTTAGGCATTGATTTCTTAAACTGAGTTTTTATAGTGATATAAGTCTTAAACCTTGGAAAAGTAATTTATTCATTTATGATGGAAAACTGTTACATAACAAGTTGTTGCAAATACCAATAATAAGAATTTATTTTCCATTGTCTAAGAACTGTTTTATTGCAACACAAGTCATTTTTCTATAAATATTTGACTGTTTAGTACTTAATCAAGTTAGCTTTGTATTTAGGCAAAACTAATGTGTATTGGATTATAGGATGAAAATAAAGTAAGATAAATATATTTATCGGCATAAATACACGAATATGCTTATGTGCTTTTCCTTTAGAATTCAGATCTTATATGAAATTAAACCTCATTACTAAACCAGGTTTTTGGCAATGTTTAGCTACTCCTTTACAATAATTTTTCAGATTGTCTGGCTTTTAAAAATTTCAATTGCTCTGACATTCATATTCATTGAAAACTTAAAAATCTATTAATGGATTGTGGTAGTTCCCCTTAGGTTTTACTGTCACTTTTTTTTTTTAATTAAAAAATGCATGTTAGTTGACAGGAATGCCCTATCTGAAAATGGTCTATATTGGAATTTTCAACAGTTAGTCCAATTATATGATCAATTGTGTAGTTTGTCCAGATTTTTAGTCTTTGTAACTAAGAAGTTTGTTTAATTGATTCATTCTCATAGTTGCTTCAACTCTCAACTTGGTCTATATAATCAGCCTGTTTCTGGCAGTCTGTTTTTTGCAGTTGTGCTGTCATCCACTCTGACTGCCATACCCAGAACAACTGTGTAGCATTCCACATGTATAACAAAACGACTAGAATAAACGCATTGACCTTGGTATGATACCCAGTGTAGGCGGATTGTATACATAATCATGGTCACAGCCTGCTTGGCTTGCTCAAGGTCATATAACAAATGTGGGTTTGGTTACAATTGGAGCCTTTCAGTTTCTAGTGTGGGGTTGACCTTAAAAAAGTTAATCTGAACACTTCCCTGCCCCCCCCCAATAAACCCTAAAAAAAGTCATCTCAGTTTTATAAAGTACATTATTTTTATGAGAAAAAAAAAGTTGCATCAGTCTAATGCCACTCTCTTCAGTGAGTAGCTTTACAACTAGGGCACATAGACTCCTAGAGCAATGCTGTTCTGGGCTGGAAGGCATGCCAGGTTCAACACTGCACTTCTTTGTTGGATATCAGTTTTACTCCATCACTTGGGGAAAAAATATATTAAAGCAAAACAAATGTGTTATAGAATGGTCTACCAAACCATACACAATTTTAAAAATATAAGCTTTCAAGAAAATTAAATATTGAAAGTCTAGCTTTAGGATAAATGGGCAAAAGTTCCTTATATTCTAAGTACCAATTTGGGTACTTTGGTGGAAAAGTTTGAGACTCACTGACAAATCTCAATGTCAGAGATTTTTCCATCTTATTTAACAAGTTAGATGCTTTTTTTTAAAACTTTATTTTGTACATTTAATAATTGAAACTATAAACAATTAAAAACTAAAAAGTAAACACAGATGAATAAATACAGACATTTCTCAATTAAATGTACTGGATACCTATAAAATTTTTTTTTTTTAATCAAACTATGTTACACAATGTATTTGGTTCATAGTAATACAACCATACAGTATTTGTCCTTTTGTGTCTGGCTTGCTTCACTCAACATAATGTCCTGCAGGTTCATCCATGTTGTCTTCTTACAGCTGCATAATATCCCATCGTGTGAATGGACCACAGTTTGTTTATCCATTCATCTGTTGATAGACAACTGGGTTGTTTCCAACTTTTGGCAATGGTGAATGAAATTGCTATGAACATCGGTGTGCAGATGTCTGTTTGTGTCACTGCTCTCAGTTCTTCTGGGTATATAGCCAGTAGTGGTATTGCTGTGTCACGTTGCAAGTCTATATTCAATTTCTTTAGGAACTGCCAAACAGTCCTCCAGAGTAGCTGTACCATTCTGCATTCCCGCTTAACAGCAAATAAGTGTTCCGATCTTTCCACATCCTTTCAAACACTTGTAGTTCTCAGTCTTTTTAATAGTGGCCATTCTGATAGGTGTGAAATGATAAGTTAGATGCTTTTGAATGCTGCATTTACTCTACCAGATAAAGATAGCCCTAAATAAAAATCTTTCCCTATTTGTATTAGAACATATCTCAACTGTCTTCTCATCTGTTAGTCATAAGCTCTTTCAGTAATTTTTAAAAATATAACTTTATTACTAAGTATACTGTTTGGCTGTTTAGTTCAGTATTTAAAAAGTAAGCTGCAGAACAAACAAGCAAAAACTTGTAGTTATGTCCTCCCTTTTTTTGAACTTCCAAGAAACTTTGAACCATCTTTATGGCACTTATTGTCTACTTTGTGCTATAAATTGGTTTGTTTTCTTAGGGAGCGACTGTGTCATATAGCTATATAAAAGAATTTTGAACACAGTAACTGCTCAGGAAACTTTAATGAATGGATTCATTTTTAAATAAAGGTTTGAGTACTCATTATTAAATCTAGCAGATTTAACTATTTAAAGACCCCAATTGTTTTCACTCAGGAATAGATTCAGTCTTCAGAAAGTAAAGCAGAATTTTGAGAGCTTTGGATGCAGTTTTCACAATTGCCCTGTAATTCATGCCTGGTCCACTCAGTGGACCACTCCAAATTCACTTTATTTTCTGGGGAATTTCTTGTTTTTGAAAGAAACAGAAATTTCACTGTCCTTCTCAAAATACACCCACCAGATAAAGATTTTTGAAACACTGAATGTGCTCCCTGCCTTTGCTAGTATATATTTATTAGACTAAGCTTCATACATGTTCATTTTTTGTCTTCTCAGGACAACAATTGGAACAGAATATTTTTCTCCCCAAATTCATCTCTCCCCTAAAATAAAACCACAAATCATTAGATATAATTGGTAGCACTAAATTGAGGACATCTAAAAACAGCAACCTGTAACCTTGGGAATTTTGGGTGACATAAATACAATGGCTGAGAGCATTTTTAACCACAGAATTTTTGTCTTTTATACTTAGACCCTTTCTAGGTTGTTGAGTTGCTCTCCTTGTGGTCCATATTAAAAATGCTTATGTTCAGGACTACACAGTTCACATCCCATATTTTTGTTTATTTTTGTCTAGTTGTGTTTTTTCCCCCAATGAATCCATATTTGTAACCAGCTTGTAATGTCTGGTTAGATTCCCAGTCAGACAAACAAACACACTTTCTGAGGAGCGATAGCAATTCTATACCTGTTTGTTTAAAATTTGTCTGACAATGAGTCAGAAGCCCACAATGATTTTTGTTTTGTTTTTTTATACAAAGCTTCTCAGATTGATTTAGCAATCTGAAATAATTTCCTGTCTGTCTTTTGATCTTATAATCTAAGAAAAGTGCCTTCAATGCTTTCAGTCCTTCTGTCTGATACAAAAGTGATATCGTGTATTTCACAGAGAAAATAATATTTTCTCTATTCCATTAAATTGTACTGACTTATCACAAAAACTTGGTTTCTGGTTACATCATCACTAATGTTGTTTGTGCCTGGGGAAACATAGTTACTCTAATTAGCAGTAAATCAAAGTCCTTTCTCTCTGATGGGGCAGGACTGTGAAATAAATTGTGATGGGTGAGCTGTGTCAGTGAGCTTCAGTGATTAGGAGGATTGCCTGACAAAGCTATTAAGGCTATGCCCCTTAGGAAACCACACCCATTTTAGGAGGGGCTGGGTTACTGCATTTTCTGTGGTTTTACTGTTGATCTCTATTTCCTCATACAAGAGTTCACTATAATTGACAATCAGACTGGTAATACACAGGATGCTTTAGTATAAATATTTGAAGGTGCTTTTTTTGGGTAGTCTAATGAAGCAGGAGTTTTAAAATTGAATCAACAAGGCCATAAGATCATGGTTAAAAGTAACTATCTTAAAACATTAAAATAAATAGTAAAGGACAATGTTCTAAGAGAGAAAATGTGAATTCAATGCAGATTATTCTGTTAAACACACATGTTCAGCAAAAAATGTACAAATAATTAGCCTGAGTTACCTGACTTGTCTAGCTATAGTTCCCAAATTCACAAGTTGACCAGTTCTCTAGTTTATTTTACTTATGTGTATAGTCCATAAGTTATAGAGCATCTTGAAGAAAATATCCTTTTACAGAGCTCAATCTGGACATAGTCTGGTTAATTATAAACACAAGTTTTAAAATTTATGAAGTAAAGTGATAATGTACCAAGGCCAATAGTATTAATAAATGTAGAAATTGTTAGTCTTCAGTAAGCAAGAAGTGATTTGCAAGAAACCAGAAGACACATGTTGTTTGTTTCATCAGGCTAAGTGACCACATTGAGAATGTATTGGTGGACATCTGAGAAACATTTGATAGACACATAAATCTTTGCTCTTCTTTTAGTTGAACCTCTTAATCAAACTCTAATCACTCCCTACTGTGGCCTCCAAGGACTCATGTCAATGGTTTTCAATCCTGGGTATGTGTAAATTTAACCTGAAATAATTAAAAGTACTTTTGTTTGGGTCCTAGAACAACCGAATCAGTATAAGTGAGGGTGGGGCCAGGCATCAGCATTTTTCAAGTACTTCAGGGAAGAGAACCACTGGCTTCCAAGCTCTGCATAACTCTTCTAACTTTTACCACTCCCCCATGCACTCCTTAAGCTTGAACCACTCACTTCCCTCTTTTACTCAATTCACCAAGCATATTCCTGCCTAAAAGCATTGCTCCTTTTGACTCCTCTACCTGGAATTCCCTTCCCCCAGATCTTATGTTGCTTGTTCTTAATATTCGAGGTTTAACTCAAATGTCACCACTTCAGAGAGGATTTCCCCAAAGTGGCCACCTCCCCAGTCACACTCACATTATCCTGTTTTATTTTCATCATAGTCCTCTTTTAAAAATTATTTAGGCATTTGTACAATTGCTCAATATCTCTTGCCACCATTAGAAAATGTTCCATTATAGTAAGAACCTTGTATTTCTGAACCGTTGTCCTAGATCTTATATCAATGCTTAGTAGCACATTAAGACACATAATATTCATTCATTTTAACAAATATGTATTAAACACTTAATATGTTCTAGGAATTGTTCCAGGCACTGAGGATAAAGCAGTGAACAAAACAGATAGCATATATAAATGGATAAATGATCACATGGCTATAGAACCCAGTGAACAGGTTCTAGATAAACTTCTTTCTTACAGGGAATTTTCTTCTTTAATGTCATTGAATTTCTGCAACTATGTCCACAGAAATGTATTCAGAATTTACAGGACTGCAGCTTAGCCTATAAGGAGGGATGCCAAGCCTGACCCAATGGAACTTAGATCTAAGTGTTGCTCCACCAATACTGGTAGCTCTGAGATATTAGATAAGGATTTAACAGGTAGTTAGTAGGAGCACAGCTTCTGGAGTCAGACAGAGCTGGGTTAGAAGATGGGCACTTATAGTTACTCTGTTATTCAGTTTTCTCATGTATAAAATGTAAATAATAGTTACTGCTTTATTGGATTGGGTTGAGGATTAAATAAAGCAAAAAATGTCACATAATTCATTTTAATAATAGTTGTGTTTGTAGTTCTTCTGTTTCTCCTACTTTGCTTTGATTTCTTCTTTTGTGAAACAATGGGGGTAGACTACCATTTCTGCGATCTTTTCCAGAGGTCACATTTTCAAACTATTCTAGGCCTGTTAGCCTTGCTGATTACCCATGGGTCCCTGACAATGAGCACCCTCTTCATTTTTAAATAAGCATATATTCCAGGAAAATGTAATGAGTTGTTGTAACCATCTTGTCTCTTCTATTTTCAGACTCTCAGAATGATTAAGGAGAGCAATGGTGTAATAATACTCTTTGATTTACTACACATAGTTTTGAGGTTTGTTTTTGCCTGTTCCCTTCTTTTACCTTATCAGTCTGCAGCTTTACTGGATACTATGTAACTATATTTTTGTTCTAAGCATCTCAAGTCTATTTTTCAAGACCATACTTTCTTTAAATGTATAGTTTTGACCCAATGGAATATGTTAGCCCAAACCTCATTACATTGCTTCTGTCTTTGAATGATGAAGGAAATAGCTTTGGGTGGGTAGCCAGCCAGTCTGACTGGGCCACTGGGCACAGGCTTCCTGGTCACTGGGGATCACTAACGCCTAATGCTTCTCTAATTATAGACATGTCTCATTCCTGGCTATTTAATGGCCTCACCACAGGGAGTGACTCCACATCCTGACTGGAAATCTACCTTCATTAGCTTAAACTGTACATCATAACCTTCTAGTTTTACAATAACCCAAGGGGCCCTCACTGCCAGAACTACGGCAATGTGACAGTCTTAGTATTTGACCATGGAGACAGATAAGAATTTATGACTTCCAACCTTAAAAGAAGAAAGGTAAAGCACTGTAAGATATGGTTTTAAAAGAAACTATCTTGCCAATACACGGAGAAGATGCAATGATTCTGTTCGGCCAATTCCCTTCTTAAAAGTGTTCCTCCTTTCCTAAACTAGGTAAGGCCTACAGCCAGACTTAATGCCATTGAGGTTTGAAAAAAGATCGAGACTTTGTGATTCAAAAGAGCCTATAATGAGACTTATTACCTATTTGAGAGTTAATACAGATAGAAATAAAAGAATTATTTCTTAATTTGAACCAGAACTTTGATCTCCATAGTCAATCCTTGTTTACATCACTTTAATAAGAACAGCATCAATAATAGTAAAATTTGCTACTGATTACGAAAGCACCCTTCATGTGTCAGAGTCTGTATTAGGCACTTTACATATTATCTCCCCAGTTACTCCCAACGACAGGGCAAGGTTGATGGTCTCCATTTTATTCAGGAAGAAACCAAGACTCGGAGAAGCTTAGTGAGTTGCCCAAGGTCACACAACCCATGGCAAGGTTGAGATTCGAATTCTTGTTTTATTTTATTTTAACCTCCATGCTTATTCTCCCAATTCACACTGCCTCCTTTAGGCTTTGTTGCCCTATGATAATATAATGTCTCAACATTTAAGAGGGCCATGCTCTAGTCTCTGTGCTTTCATAGATATTCTCAAACTTCTTTTACAGTAATAATGTAAATTCCTTAACAATAATAATAACTGATTTTTATTGAGCATTTATTATGGTCATTCACATAGTAACTGTGGCAGATTGAATTATGTACCCCAATTTAGCCATGTTCTTAATATTAGTCCATTATCCTGTGTGTATGAATTCATCCTAAACAGGCCCTCTTAAAGATGTTATTTTTGTTAAGGTGTGGCCCAACTGAATGAGGGTAAGTCTTAATCCATATTATCGGAGGCCTTATGAAGAGAAGACACCATAAGCCAGAAGTTAGAGAAACAGGAGGAGCAAGAAGCTTGAAGTTAGCAGAAACCAGAAGAGCAGAGAAAGGAGGGGACTTCGCCATGTAACAGGGGTCAGAGATATAGGCCAAGGAACCCCAGACATTGCTGCAGCCAGCACCAGAACACTGTAGACTATGGCAAAAAAAAAACAAGCCTTGCTGATAACTGATTTTGGATTTCTAGCCTCAGAACTGTGAGCCAATACATTCCTGTTGTTAAGCCCAAACCAGTTTGTAGTATTTGTGATTGCAGCTCTGGCAAACTAAGAGAATAGTCCTCATTTAATCTTTAAAATAGCCCTTACTTAGCGCCAGGTAATTCATATTGAAAAAGTTATTCAGTGAAAACCATGAGAAATCATTTATCCATACAGCAACACTTGTAGGGCATGTAAGAGTTCACGCTATGTAAAACACTCTTTGTTATAAATGAAGGAAAGTCTTAAGTGACCAGGTAATGATGACTCCTCTCACTACAGAATAGGGAAATAAAGCATAAATGTTGGTAAAGGAAAAGAAAACTGTATTTATTTTAAAGAATATGATTGGATATTTTTAAACCACTGTTAATAAAAACTTTAGCATGAATTATTAAATTTAGGAGGTCATAGTGTACAAAATAAAATTCAATTTTATTTCTATATATTAGCAAATAAATGTGAAATGAATACAAGAAGCATTACAACCCATCAAAATATAAGATATGGGAATTTTTTTTCTGAATAAGGAATGGTTTTAAATGAAGATTTTAAAACTCTATACTGACAATTACAATATTATTTAGAGAATTTATGGAAAGTCTAGACATATGTGAGATGTACCACATACATGGATTAAAGACTCAGTACTCTTAAGGCATCAGTTCTCCCACAGATGATCTTAGATAAAATGCAATTCCAATCTGTGAGCATTTTATCAAGAACTATGGAGTCTGAAGTTTTACCCCACTTGTACAGTCATGCACTTTAAAAAAAATCAAATTTATTGATACATATTAATAAAGCATACTATTTATCCAAAGTGTACAATCAGTGGTGTTTGATATAATCACATAGTTGTGTGTTCATCACTTCAATCATTATTAAAGCATTTTCATTATTTCAATAATAATAATAAACAAAACCAGACAAAAATTCCTCACCTTTCAATTTCTCTGTTTCCCCTGATGTACATAGCTTCTATTTCTGGCTATTTGTGCACAATTATTTATTGTTTATTAAGCAGTTTTATTGAGATATATTAACATACCATAAGATCTAGCCAAAGCATATAATTATTGGCTTATTTTTTTAGCTGTTAAAAAGTTCTTTATTATAAAATTGTAAAATAAATTGAAAAATATATCAGAATAAATTACAAATTTTAAATGAGCGTGCAAGGCCAAGTTAGATTTAATATAATCAATTATAAAAAAATAGATAGCATAGCAACAAACATTTATAAATGTAAATAATAATTCAAACGAAAAGAAACTAATTATATCATAATTCTAATTTTTAAATTACAACTCTAACTACTGGACATAATAATCTCTAAGAATGAAATAAATTATTGGTTTAGCTATTTAATTTCCATTTAGGCCATAATTCTTTCTAGGTAATCAAATTCCTATTTGGGAATTCTCCACATCTTATTGGAATGAATTACAGCATATAACAATTTCCCAACTCATAACTTTATGAGGCAGAAAAACTCAAGATCTTTTTCAACAGTAGTCATGCTAAATCATTATTGATCCAGATAGATTATTAAAGAGTATGAATAAGAAAGGACTAAAGAAAAATGAAGTATCCAAAAATATGTTTCTCCAGCCCTCCTCAATTAAAAGCAAGTGTTTATTTTGTATGAAAAAAATTACAGAATATTGATCACAGGAACAATTTGCCAGTTGCACTGAGTAATTATTGTTCATATACTATAATATTGTTATTTTATATTTACCTGGTCTACTCCAATTCTATTTTGGTTACTATTTGCATGGAATACCTTTTTTCAACTTTTCACTTTTAACGGGGTTGAGTTCTTATGTCTGAGGTGGGTCTCTTGTCGGCAACATATAGATGGTACATACTTTTTATACATTCTAGCAGTCTATGTCTTTTGGTTGGGGAGTTCAATCCACTAACATTCAGTGTTATTTCTGTAAAGCATTACTTATTTCATGCATTTTGCCCTTCGGCTCTCTGTAATCATGTCGTTCTATTGTCTGGCTACTTCTCCTTTAGTTTACCCTTCTTAATAATCTTCATTTCTAAACTCTTCTCCAAATTGCTTGCCTTTGTTTATTTCTTTCAGACTGTAGCACCCCCTTTAGTATCTCTTGCAAATCTGGTCTTTTGATAACATATTCTATCAGTTTTGTTTGTCTGTGAAGGCTTTGAACTCACCCTCATTTTTGAAGGACAGCTTTGCCAGATAAAGAATTTTTGGCTGGCAGTTTTTCTCTTTCAGTACCTTAAATATATCATACCCCTTTCTTCTCACCTCCATGGTTTCTGATGAAAGGTCAGCACTTAATCTTTTCATGTTTCCCTTGTATGTAATGCTTTACTTTCCTCTTGCTGCTTCAAGAATCCTCTCTTTATCTCTGATATTTGTCATTCTGAATAGTAGGTGTCTCAGGGTATATTTGGATTTATTCTATTTGGGGTGCATTGTCCATCTTGGATATTGATATTTATGTCCTTCATAAGGGCTGGGAAGTTTTCAGTCATTATTTTCTCAAATATTCTTTCTGCCCCTTTTCCATTCTCTTCTCCTTCTGGGACACAGATAATGCAAATTTTTGTGCATTTCTTATTGTCTTTCAATTCCCTGAGACTCTGTTCCATTTTTCCCATTTTCTTCTCTTTCTGTTCTCCTGTCTTTTCCAGTTCAGATGTTCTGTCTTTGAAATCGCTAATTCTGTCTTCAAGCAATTCAAATCTGCTCTTATGTGCCTCTAATGTATTTTTAATCTCATCCATCATGTCTTTCATTCCCATAAGGTTTGTTACTTTTCTTTGCAGGCCTTCAAATTGTTCTTTATCTTCCAATGTCGTCTTAATATCCTTTATTTCCTTGGTCATATTTCCTTTAAATTCTTTGAAGTGATTTAGGAGAGTTATGTGATTATCACTGATTAATTGTATAAGTCTTGTATCTATTCAGGATATTTGTTTTGTTCTTTCAGCTGGGCCATCTCTTCCTGTTTCCCAGTATGGCTTGTAATTTTTTGCTGATGTCCAGGCATCTGAATATGTTGGTGAATTTACTCTGGTGGCTAATTTCTCACTCTTGCCTATTTTTTTTCACAGCTCTTCTTTGATATTTGGTTCAACTTACTCTAAGTATTTAAAATTGCCCAGCTTAAGTTTTCAAAATAAGTCCAGGGACTCACTAGTGGGGCACAGATTTTCTCCTAGGTGTTGGATACAGAAAGCACTACGAGTTTTTGTCCATGCAATTTCCAGGCCGGCCAGCAGATGGAACTAGTCAGCACACCTTTCCATGGAGGTGGTTTATTCTCTGCTTTCCTGTGTTCCTGTGTTGAATTTCCAGATCGGACATTCAAAGTAGGCTCTGCCATCCAAATCCATTGAAGAAAAGTACCCTGACTTTCCCTCCCTTTTCCCTCGAAAGAGCTGACAGGGAGGATGATGTCTGCCCTTTGTGGCCACCATGGCCAGTGGGGAGGGGGACAGCTTGATAATTCACATTTGCCATTTTGGCTTCTTTGTCTTTCTGTTCCTCGGCAGCACTGTCCTGGACTGCTGACCCCTAAATCAGGGCCCCTGGACAGCTTTTGGCTCTTTCTTCATTGTTTTGTGAAAGCATTCAGCTCTGCCTGTTAGTCTGTCACCCAGTCATGTACTTTTGATAATTATATAGATATTAAAGAAACACAAGAGCCCTACATGAGTGAAAGTGTTCTTTATTGACATTCACACAAGATTTACTGCCAGAGAATCATTTTAGAATATCTCTCCTGCAGGTGATTCCAACACAACTGATGGAAAAATTCTTTTGTTTTTGTTATCAAACTACGAATATTAAAAACTCCATAGAGTGGATGTAGCGCAAGTGGTTGAGTGCCTGCTTCCCGTGTACGAGGTCCCGGGTTTGATCCTGGTACCACCTAAATACAAACAAACAAATGAAAAACCAACTCCCACTGGGGAGCAGATGTAGCTCAGTGATTGAGTGCCTGCTTCCCATGTATGAGGTCCTGGGTTCAATCCCTGGTACCTCCTAAAAGAAAAAAAAAAATCCACCCTTGTGTGAAATAATTTTCCCTGATATACATTAAAAAAGGTATGCTGTTATATGAAAGAGTTTTAAATGTGAGTAAAGAAGTAAGCACAGTCAACAAAAGTAATTTATAGTCCATGGAAAAAAAATAAATAACCCTTACTTCCTTGTTTTCAGATGAAGATACAGAGGCTTGGTGAGGTTACCTAAATGATACAACAGTCACTTCTAAGTGTTAGAGCCCAATTTCATTATATTTCTTTTCTTAATCGCACTTAATGACATATATTATATTTAGATGTATATTAAATTATCTTCCTGATCACACACTGAGATTCTTAAGAGAATGATCACAACACAGCATAGTTTTCCCATTGCTTGGTACTGTTTCTGATAGATAATAAACATTCAATGATATTTGTTGAGTGATCAGTTTTAATCATATTTGAATTTAGGTCATTGGCTTGTTCAGTCAAATGGATCTCATGGGATGGAAAAAACCATGAGAATCATGAGAATGTCTAGAGTCCAATGTACGGGATATAAATTCATGACAGTCTTATGTGACCCAATTATTGCTTCATACATTTTTCTAGTTACATTAAAATAGTGTTATTTAGCAGCTAGATCATTCAGTTCTGGTCCATGTTGACCTAAATGTTTACAAGAGCATTTAATAATACTGTAAATGGAGGTAGCACACCATAAGGAAATGACAAGGTTACAGTAGATCAAAAAAATCTTTTATCTATTCAAATCTAAAGTCTAGTAGTTTTGACTCACTCAGAGTAATAAACTACTTTGTAACCCAAAGGATCTCAAACCAGAAAGTGAATTTAGTGATTCCTTACCTAAAACTGTCATTTAACTGATGATATAAATGAAGTGCAGAGATGTTATGTTTCCACAGATAATTAGACCTAGCTTGGATCAGTTTTGCAAGTCCATTGCTCTGTATCTTGCCACATACAGCAAGATATACCTATCATTTCTTTATATAAAATCACAATTTCATTATATTTCTATTTGTATTGTTTTTTGTATTCCTTCAAGAAGTCCACAAGCCATCTACATATTACCCCCATGTACCCATGTTGGTCCAAGTCACCATTATCTCTAGCCTTAATTATGGAAGGAGTTCCTGACAGATCACCCTGCTTCTGTTCTTGCCAGAGTGAGCCTTTTATATAATTTAGATTATGTTGGTCCTATGCCTCAGTACCCCATAATGGCTCCCCCTTCCTCTCAGAATAAAATCCAAAGACCTTTCAATGGCCCACAATACCCTATACATCTCACTGCCTATTCTACCCTGAACTCATCTGCTGCTCTTCCTGTGGCTCCCTCCAGTTCATTTGTGCTTCTCTTTCTTGTGCACCAACATATCTGGATATTCTTGTCTGCTATCAGGACTTGGTTCTTCCTGTTCTTTCTGATAGGAAAAATCATCCCTCATATATCGCATGCTAATTTACATGTCCCATTCAAGATTTTGTTCAGATTCTGCCTTCTAAATGAGGCCTACTATGACCATGTTAGATAATAATATTAATCTGTCTTTCTACCCCATCCCCTGTTGTCTAATACTTTCAATTCTTCTTCCTCTGCTCTACTTTTATTTTTTTCCATGTTAATCTCACCTTCTCTCTTGCATTTATTCATTCATCCATTCAATGGTCATGTTGTCTTCACTGGAATGTAAGCCCCTCTAGGACAGGCATTTGCCTTTTCTATATTCCCCAGTGATGTATCCCAAGCATTGAAAACAGTTTTTGTCACATAGTCGGTGCTTTCTGTATATTTAGATGACTTCAATAAATGTATGTTTATATATATTTAATGGCCATGAAGATAAACTAGCTAATTTACTAATTGACATAATAATGTAAATAGAAATATTTATCGTGTGGGAATAAATCCATTATTTTTTAATTAAGTTAAGGGATATTTTGATCATACATAAAATAATTTTGCATTTCCTAAATATAATAACCTACTTTGAATAGACATGAATATGTATATCCATTTAATATTCATTCTTACCAAGTGTTTGGAGATTTTCCCATGACTTTTCTGTTATTGATTTCTAGTTTGATTCCATTGTGACAGGAGAACACACTCTGTATGAACTAAATTCTTTTAAAATTGTTAAGGTGGCTTTATTAGCACAAGATAGAGTGTATCTGGGTCTATGTTCTTTGGACTTAAAAAGAATGCACATTCTGCTGTTGTTGGGTGGAGTGTTCTATAAATGTCGACTACAGACTGTTGATTAACAGTCTTATTGAGTTCCTTTTTATCTTTCATTATTTTCTGTCTAATTTTCCTACCAATTGTTCAGAGAGGGGTTCTGAAGTCTTCAATATACTTGTGCATTTGTCTATTTCTCCTTTCAGTTGTAACAGTACTTGTTTCGCATACTTTATAGCTTTGATATTGCTATATCTTCTTGGTGAATGACCATTTTATTATTATGTAATGTTCTTCTTTATCCCTATTAATTTTCTCTGCTATGAAATCTACTTTATCTGATATTAATATAGCCATTCTTCTTTTCTTTTTATTAATGTTTGTATGATATATCTTTTTCTTTCAACCTGCCTAAATAATTTATATTTGATGTGAATTTCTTGTAGACCGCATATATTTGGGTTGTGCTTTTTAATCCATGCTGCCAATCTCTGTCTTATAATTGATGTATTTATACCATTTACACTTCATGTAGTTATTGATATATTAAAGCTTAAATATGCCAAATTATTTTTGTTTGTTTTCTCTTCTCTCTATTTTTCATTTCTATTTTTTTCATGCCTTCTTGTGGGTTACTTGGACATTTTTAAGAATTCCATTATAATTTATCTATAATCTTTTAAATATTACATTATATGTGCATATATTATCATAGTTTACTCTTATCAATATTTTACCAGTTCTAGTGAAATGTAGAAACTTTCATTTTCCTGTTGAGTTTTCCAAATTTTATTTGATGGTTGAAGCAAAAATTATAACACTGTCTTAAATATTTTCTCTACATAATTGAGGACCACATAGAGAGTTTTATAATTTTTCCTTCAACCAACAAATATAACTTACAAAAATCAAGAGCAGAAGGAAACATAATTTTATCCTTTCTGTTTTTCTTTCTTCCTTGCTGATGTTAGAAAATTCCTATTTAAATCATTTTCTTTCTGCTTAGAAAACTTCCTGTAGCCATTCTTTTAGGGCAGATCTGCTAATGAAAAATTCTCTTAGCTTTCCTTCATCTGAGGATATCTTGGTTTATCTTTCACTCCTGAAGTACCTTTTCTCTGGCTACGTAATTCTGGGTTGACAGTTATTTTCATTCAGCCTTTGAAAAATTTGTGCCACTTTCTTTTGACCTCCAGGTTTTCTGATGAGAAATCCACTGTCATTCTAATTGTTTCCCACTATAGGTAAAGTACCAATTCTTTTTCACTGCTTTCAAGATTTTTTTCTTTGTCTTTAATTTTCAGATGTTTGATAGTGATGGCCTTTGGTGTGGGTTTCTTTGGGTTCATCTTGTTTGGGGTTCATTTACCTTCTTGAATTTCTGAGTTTTATGTCTTCTGACAAATTAGTAAATTTTCAGCCATTATTTCTTCAATTACTTCTTCAGCCCTTCTCTTCTTCTTCTCTCCTTCCAGGACTTTGATTATACAAATGTTAGATTTTTTATTATAGTCCCACAGACTCCTGAAGTTCTGTTCTTTTTTTCTTAAGTCTATTTTCCCTCTTTTGTTCAGATTGAGTAATTTCTATTGTTCTCTCTTCAAGTTCATTGATTATTTCCTCTGACCTTTCCATTCTCCTCTTGAGTCCATCCATTGACACTTTTATTTTGGTTTTTGTATTTTTCAGTTTTAAAATTTCCATTGATTCTTTTTTTTCATTTGTTGATTTTATTTTTCAGTCTTCTCCCATTTTAATGTTCAGAAAATCATCTACTTGAGTTACTTTATAAGAGAATCATTGTGTAGGTTGTATCCTACATGCAAAATCATGCTGTCAACATAAAGCAATTGGACAGTAATAGATTCTTAGTTTTTTTTTTTTTCTTAAAATAGTGATGAGAGTTCTCAACTCACAGGTGTCAGGGTAAAACTTCTCTGCCATGTTCATGTAGCAGCCAAATGTACTTTTTTTAAAATATAATTTTTTATTTTTATTTTTAGAAAAGATACTTAGATTACATAAATGTTACATAAAAATATAAAGGACTCCCATATGCCCCACTTCCAACCCCTCCCACATTTTCCCACATTAACAACATCCTTCATTAGTGTGGTATGTTTGTTACAACTGATGAACACATATTGGAGCACTGCCACTAAGCATGGATTATAGTTTACATTGTAGTTTACACTCTCTCCTGTACAATTTTGTAAGTTATGACAAGGTATATAAGGGCTTGTATCTGTCATTGCAATGTCATTCAGGACAATTCACAAGTCCCCAAAATATCCCCATATTACACGGATTTTTCCCTCTCCCTCCCCTTAGAACCTCCAGTGGCCACATCAATGATAAAAGCTCTTCCATTGCTAGAATCACACTAAGTTTATACTAGAATACCAGTAAGTCTACTCTAGTGCATCATTCATCCCCCAATCCTGAGGATTCTGGGATGGTGATGCCCATTCCACCTCTAATTGAGAGGGTCTTAGAGCCCATGGGACAGATGGATAAGACTATCTTGCTTGCAGTTGCAGACTCTCAATATTCCTTGGGATGGTCATTGTCCATCATCATCTCCTTGTTAGTTGTCCTGGGTGAGTCCAATGAGCTGGAGAGTAGGTGTTGCAGCTCTGTTGAGATTCAAGGCCCAGCTGGCACACAATCAGCCCAACGATTTAAGTCTCTTGGACATTCACCTATCAACTCTAGCACTAACTATAGGTTCAAATAGAAGAGGCAGAAGAGCCATGTGGAGGGAAACCACAACTGAGTCCAACTCTGCCACACTGGGGAACATAAATTCCCAAGCAGGGCCCACTGGCAGGGCACTTGCCTATAGTGTCTCTAGACACCTGGACTGTCTGCCCTGCCTATAGTGTCTGGATGTCTCTGCTATTTGAAGCAATATTTACTTTGGCTATCAATGAGATCCTGCTGAGATGTGCATAAGCATAACCTCCGGAATGACCTCCTGACTCACTTTGAAGTCTCTTAGCCATATAAACTCATTTGTCTTTACCCTTTCCCCCTTTTGGTCAATGTCTTTTTCCAGTTGCATTGCTAATTGGTGCTTGGTAGTAATCCCTCAGTGCCAAGGAGGCTCATCCCCAGGAGTCATGTCCCATGCTGGGGGGAAGGTAATGCATTTATATGCTGAATTCATCTTAGAGAAAGGCCACATTTGAGCAACAAGGAGGCTCTCAGGAGGTACCATTGATTCTTTTTTTAATGTCTTCTATGTTGCTGAACTTTCTATTTCTTTGTTGAAATTTTCTAATTTTTAAGTGTGCTTCAAGCATGCTCATAATTGCTCATTGAAATATTTTTAGGCTTGTTGTTTTAAAATCCTTGTCTGATAATTCTAACATCTGTATCCTTTCTATTTTGTCATCTGTTCATTGTCTTTTCTCACTCATATTGAGATTATCCTAGTTCTTGGTATGAAGAATGATTTTCTATTGAACCCTGGACTTTGGCTATTATGTTATGAGTCTCTGGGTATTAATTAAGTTTTCCATTTTAGCCTACCTTCTCTTTGCTGTGGTGTAAAAGAGTAGATTTGTCTCTTACCTGAGGAGGGGAAGCACCTTGTTACTGCTGGGTAGAGGTAGGACTTCTGGCTTCCCACTAAGCCTCTACTGATACTATCCTGGTTAGAAGGGTCAGAGTGCCTTGTTATTATTCACCATGTGGGGCCTGCTGAAACCACAGTAGTGTTGGTGATTTTGTTAAAGCAGGCCAGTGGTGAAAGTCCTGATTTTTCAATAGACCTCCTCTGTCACCACTATAGAGGGAAGTGGGAGGGACATTTTGCTACTGCTGGGTAGGGCTGGAAGCCTAGGCTCTCCACTTGGTCTTCTTTGACTCCCTGGCAGGTTTTAGATTGCCTCATAGCAGCCTGGAAAGGGTAGACGTCTAGGCTCCTCACTTGCCAGTTACTGGTGAGGGCAGGGGATAAAGCCCCTGCTTTTTCTCTTTGGCTGGAGTAGAGGGATATTGTCTAATCCCAAGATCCCTAGCTGTTCTATTTTCTTCTTTCCACCTTTCAGCATCTTCCTATGTTTGCTTTATATGTAATCTCCAGGGTTTTTAGCTATACATAGCAGAAGGAATATGGAAAATTATCCATACTTCATCTTTCTTAAAATTCATTGTTTAGTGGGTTGAGCTTGATTTTTTTTTTTTGAAGATACCATGACTTCAGCTTTTGATTATAATAAGCAATGTGGTATTTGGAGAACTTATATTTCAAAACTTCTTTTAAACTTTTGCACAAACTATACCTCCAGTTTAGTTTTAAAGAGAAATTAAATAACTAGGGAAGACATTACTACTAACTTTTTTCCTATGATAATACAAATGATTTCCTGGGATATATTTTTATATCATGAAAGAAGGACATTAAGTGTCCTTAATTCTCAGGGAAACAAGAAAATTCTAGAATAAATGATTACTATTTTTTAAATAATGGATAAAATTCAGCTTATACATTTATTGAATATCATTGAGAAAAGTGCCTAATGATGATGATAAGAGCCAATGAAAAATTTCCTTTTAGATTAGCAACTCTTAGAACATGCTGAATTAAAGAGATATGCTTATTGGATTCGTTTATAAACATTTAAATATTATATTTTATGGTTCTATAATAATGGAGGTTTTATATTTTTTACTGTAACAATGAAGATACTATAAGGTTGTTGTGGAACATCTGTAGACCAACAAAGATTTTTTTGGTTGTGTCTCTGCTGTTGTTTTAAAAAGCTCCATGAATCTTTTATTGTTTGATTTGTTTAACTCCGCATTGGCCACCCATTCATTTTTCTAGCATGTAAGATAGAGGAAAGTAGTATTCAGTACACAGTACTGGCAATGACTAATTTTTATTTTTCACTTCAAATGTTCGTTTCTCAATGCATTTTATTTTAGATTTTCTTAAATGATGAAAAATACATGTCATGGAAGTTAATCTGTCAGTTAATTTTCACCAAGTTTCAATTGTTTTAACATGACATCAAAAAGTAACAGTTTTAAAAGTCTGTATATGGCTCTCTCTGCCTAGAGGAGCCCGCACCAAATCTTGGTGTGTATGTCCGTCTTTCTCTACCATTTCTCAACAAGCTCTGTTCTTTCCCCCATTTCCCAAATAAATTCTTTTTACTGTCCTAACTAAAAATAAAAGTTTGTATATCCAACCATGGTTGGCATTAACAAATCAAGGTCCAATGTATTAGTCAGTAATTGAGGAGCCAAGGTTAGAATGTACAGAGGGTAGCATTTCTGAGTTCAGGTTGTGGAGTCAGAATGTCCTAGGTTCAAGTTATGCTCTGTTATTACTAGTTTGTGGGGCCTTGAGAAAATCACTTAAACTCTCTGAATCTCAGCTTCCTCTTTAGTAAATTGGGATAATAATATCTATTTGGTAAAACTGAATAACTCTCTATTACATTCAAGTATATGAGAGAGAGTTCTGGAGCATTTGAGTCCCTGGTTGCAGATGATCTTGGTGCCCAGCTGTATCACACTCTTCCTGCTGTTTGGTGGTCCAATCCTTCCTCAGATTTCAAAAGAGGATTAATTTACCTTTTCTGCCTCAGCTAGTCAAGTTGTTTTGTTTTAGTCACATAGTAATTGATTTGTATTGATCAATTATGTTAACACAAATAAATATTCCTCTAGTCATCCATTTTAAAACCTAGAATTTAAAATTCATCAATTTACAGGGATGGGAGAAATAAACATCTCGGAAGAGTGAAAAAAAAAGCAAAACCATTGTTTCCCTGAAAAAAGTGAACCCCCAAAAAACATAATTGGAAAAAAAATTAAGGCACTCTGACAAGTATTTTTTGAGAGCACCCTACCTGTTGAATATCACAAAGTCGTATGTGGGACTGACATGGCCCTATACCTCTGGTAGGACTAATTTGATGTTATTCCATCTTTCCCCCTACCTTCGTCTGTGCTCTTTTTTCTTCTCTCTGCTCCTCACAATCCTCCTATATTTTACTCTCTGACTCTGGGTTCTTTTCCTTAGGTTGGGTAGATTCATTAGCAGGATTTCCTTGCAAGAAATCAGAATTTAAAAAAATTTCCAAAGCTACCTTTGATCACATGATTTTGCATAATATAGTTGATCAAAAGAACTACTACATTTGATTTTTTTCCTAGCTCCATGGACCTGGAACAATTTTGCCTCTGCAAAACTGCTCTTTCTTTGTGATATGGTCTGAATACCAACCTGTCCCAAATCATCATTTAATACTAGTCTGTCCCAGATCCTGAAGTCACTAGATGTACCATTACTTTGAATTGATGTCTTTGACATCCCTTAATATATTTATTTTAAAAGAAAAAAATAGTATAAAGTACTTTTGATTCCATGATAAAACTTGAAAATTGCATACAGTGAAAAGCGATAGAGCTGAAGGCAATTTCTCTTACCAAATCAATACTTAAAAGAAACAAAGGAAGGAAAAGAAGGGAAAATATAAGAAATTTTGTTCTGGTAGAGAACTAGAGATAATACACAATGTGATAAATCTGATGATCAGCATCAGTTGGGTACTACGAAGTACAATGTGCAGCGTATAATTATTTAGGACAATTGATCTAAGTATTTTGATTCATACATAAGATATCAGATTGCCAGTGTAGGTAGGTCCTAAGTCAGTAGTTCCAAAAGAATGTACCAAATATCAGGGTCTTGGAACTCAAGAATCTGCATTTTAAGCAAGCACCCAGATGATTCTAATAACAATAAAGTTTGAGAATAACTTGCCTAAACTGCCAAAAATTGACCCGCAGTCATTAGTACAAAGTTTACCTCCAGACTGTGGACATCCATAAACAAGAACTTTTTAAATTTCAGCTCTTTTAAGTTTGTTCCTTATTCTAACGTTTTTTATCAATTGTATCATATTGAAGAAAAATAATGATTGGGGAAAAACAGGATAGTACTGTATCTTATCTATCTTCCACCATGGCCAATTTTATCAAGCTATATCTTTTATATCTTATCATGGAGTTTTGTTTTATATTTTGGTGGTATTTTCTTGGTCTTTATTGAATGAAACCATAAGAAATATTTGTGTTTTAATTTTGAATTTTATATTAAAATATTCTTGATAATAAGCCTTACCCAGGTATTCTGTATATATTTCTACCTTTATATATTTTCTCAAGGCATTTTCCTATGGAAATCTGATGCATCTTTCAAGGCCTAACTCAAACTTCTCCACTGAGAAATATTCCCCATTGCCCACAGTCAAAATTAGTCTTCTCATCTTCTGTGTACTTTGGTTACTGTTTCTTAGCAATTACCATAAGCTGCCTTGTTGTGAGTTATTTGGCATTTTTGGTGGTCTATTGTTAAACAAAATTCTACTACCAAAATAGTGCTTAAAATATCCACTTATTATTATCTCTTATGTTTCTGTGGGTTGACTGGGCTCAGTTGAACAATCCTTGCATATGCTCTCTCTTAAGCAAGGTGGTTGTCTTCAGATGGCACCTAGGGCTGGTGTCATCTGAAGACTTGACTGGCTTGATAGATAAGAAGGATTTTAACTCACATGTCTGGTGCCTTAACTGAGATGATAGGAACAGATGAAGGCTGACTGGGCATCTCTATTTCTTCATGTGGGTGTTCTGTGCAGCTTGTTTGGACTTCCTCATAGCATTTCACAGGATAGCTGAACTTGCATGGAGACTGGCTTCCTCCAGAGCAAGTGTTCCAAGAGACACAGGGTAAAACTGCAAGGCTTCTTGTGACTGAGTGGTAGGAGGGCTAGTTCAGCACCTTGACTTCCTTCTCCCTCCAAAGTCCCCAGCATGTCCTGACCAACTCCTCCCTCACCCCACCCCCATACCCCAGTAAACCATCTGACAAAATTAATGAATAAAAATGGTGAAAATGAAGACCACTTTCTATTGGTCAAGCAAATCACTAAGACGAGCCCCGATTCAAGAGGAGGGGATTAGACTCTTTCTGTATGTGAGGAGCAGCATGTAGGTATAGAGAGGGAAGGAATTAAGGTGGCCATCTTTGGAAACTTCTACCACTTCAATAGAACAGAGTTTCAGTGCTGAAAAGGATTTGAAAGACCACCTGATTCAAGATTCTTATTTTACTAAGGAGAAAAGTAATGGATGAAAAAAGATGAAATAAATTGCCTTAAATAAAAAATATGTCTATTTTTCTTCCCTTCATGGAACAAACCTACCAATAATGTGATAGGATTGTTCACAGCAAGTGCCATGGTCTGTTTATAACCCAAACAGCCTTGCACATATTATACATACAAGTACTTTCTAAATTGAATGAGGCATGTTTTAGAAAATAAGTTCACCTACCCTGCATCTCTCTTTAGGAAGGGAAAAAAAATGCCAAGTTTTCCTATTTTGGCTGCATTTTACCCTGTATCATGGACACTTTTATCTCTCCAGGATACATGGTATGAATAGCTGTTTATGTTGTAAAATCAACATAGGAATTGTCTTGGTTTGCTAGGGCTGCTATAACAAAATACCACAGACTGCTTGGTTTAAATAATAGGACTTTATTGACTCATGGCTTGGAGGCTAGTGCTCCCCATGATGGGAATTTGATATTCTTTCGGTTATTGTATGAATCTCCACCCACTGAGACAATGCCCCATGAACTCCTGAATACATTTATATGACTTATAGGTATTCCCCAAGTGAACCTCCTCCAATGCATCCCCCATCACTGATACCCCACAC